>CAMRHE010000001.1:7112500-7712500 GCA_947044405.1 Leptodactylus fallax | reverse complement strand
TGTTTACTACCATGGTCCAGCCATCTTTTAATAGAAAAGGTTGTGGAACTGAAGCTGTATGAACCCATCACCAGCCAGTATCTGTGAATAAACAGATACTAAGTGCAAGGAGTGCAGTTTAACTTCTAGATGGAGGGGCCAGGATCTGAGGAACAGAGGAGGAAGGATAAAAGGTCTTATTGTTCTACACCTCCGCACACTACACTGTGATCAGGGCACATGATAAGCCTGACCATACAGATGTGATTTTAGGGCAGTTTTGAAGCTGCTTTAGTTGGGGATTAAATCGGATTGTCTTGGGTAAAGCATTCCAGAGCACCGAAGCAGTTCGAGAAAAGTCTTGGAGACGGGAATGGAATGATTGGATAACAGGGGTGTGAGGATGAGACCCTCAATTTATGTATCTTTCTTGGACATGTATCATTCTTTATTCGTATCAGTCTCACATATCTGTAGGAATGTAGAGCTGTGTTTACATTGGTGGTCAATTCGCTCCAGTGGTTTTATGTGCATACCATGGAGAGAGGGCCTGTCTGGCCCGTCAGTGTGATATCCCAGATGTCCAAAGGGGGGGGAGGGTGGGCTAATGACCTGCAACTAAGCCAGGCACCCATCTTTCCTTCTAACCGGCATAGATTCCTCTTTTCGTCAGGAAAGGGCTGGCTGGGGGAAGTGAAGGGTGGAGCTGGAAAAGGTCTTCACACTGGGATGGGGTGAGGTCTTTGTGGGAAGCCTGGAAGAGAGACAGCTAAGAGAGAGCTGTGTTCAGGAATCTTCCTCAGGTCTGGTATTACTCTATACTTTAATCCCATTTTTGTTTTATGTGCTGTATCATTGCTCTTTTGCTTGTATAGTTATGCTTGATCATATTAATATTGTATATTTCTGTATATGCTATTAATTAGTACCGACCCACTTGGGTTATTAAATATATAAAATTTATAAAGCTCGTTTCATTCTATCCTACGAACTTGGTCCGCTCACGGGTTGTGAGTGGAAGGTTAAGAAGGGTGATCGCAGGTAGGCCAAGGGACTTGGCAAGGCGATATTCTTCACAGTGTTCATAGGATAGAATGAAATGAGCTGTATAAATTTTATATATTTAATAACCCAAGGGGGTCGGTACTAATTAATAGCATATACAGAAATATACAATATTAATATGATCAAGCATAAATATACAAGCAAAACAGCACAGAAAACAAAAATGAGAATAAAATATAGAGTAATACCAGACCTGAGGAAGATTCCTGAACACAGCTCTCTCTTAGCTGCCTCTCTTCCAGGCTTCCCACAAAGACACAAAGACCTCACCCCACCCCAGTGTGAAGACCTTTTCCAGCTCCACCCTTCACCCCCCCCAGCCAGCCCTCTCCTGACGAATAGAGGAATCTATGCCGGTTAGAAGGAAAGATGGGTGCCTGGCTTAGTTGCAGATCATTAGCCCACCCTCCCTCCTTTGGACATCTGGAAAGGCCCTCTCTCCATGGTATGCACATAAAACCACTGGAGCGAATTGACCACCATGTAAACACAGCTCTACATTGCTACAGATATGTGAGACTGATACGAATAAAGAATTATACATGTCCAAGAAAGATACATAAATTGAGGGTCTCATCCTCACAAGGGGATGCAAGTCTAAGGTCATTGGAAGAACGGAGAGGACGGTTAGGGCGGTAGACAGTGATGAGAGAGGAGATATAGGGGGGCGCAGTGCTATGGATGGATTTGTGGGTCAGTGTGATAATTTTATATGGTATTCTGTGATGGATGGGCAACCAAATCAGCGACTGACACAAGGTAGATGTGTCTGTGTATCTGTTTGACAGAAAGATGTCTGGCGGCTGCATTCAGGATAGATTTTAGTGGGGAGAGTTTAGTAAGAAGCAGCCCAATTAGAATAGAATTGCAATAGTGAAGTCGAGAGAGAATCAGAGCGACAATGAGGGTTTTTGATGTTTCCACAGTGAGAAAAGGGTGAATTCTAGAGATGTTTTTAAGGTGCAGGTGGCAAGAGCGTGCAAGTGTCTGAATATATGGGGTAAAGGTGAGATCTGAATCAAATACAATCCCCAGACAGCGGGCATGCCGCCTCGGGGGTAATAGTAAGGTCACAGACAGAAATGGAGATATCAGGGTTAGGTCGGTTAGTATATGGAGGGAACACAAGAAGTTCAGTTTTTGAAAGATTCAATTTCAGATAAAGAGAAGACATGATGTTAGAGACAGTCACTGGTGTTCTGTAGTAGTGCAGGGGTGATGTATATAGTCATATCATCTGCATAAAGATGGTATTGAAAGCCAAATTTGCGAATGGTTTGTTCAACAGGGGGTCTGTACAGAGAGAAGAGGAGGGATCCTAGGACCGAGCCTTGAGGAACCCCAACCGCAAGGGGCAGAGGAGAAGAAATAGCACCAGCAAATGATACACTAAATGAGCGGTCAGAGAGATAGGAGTAAAACCAAGAGAGCGCGTTATTCCTGAGGCCAATAGAATGGAGCATAGTGAGGAGGAGTTGGTGGTCTACAGTGTCAAATGCTGCTGAGAGATCCAGAAGAATAAGTAGTGAATAGTTCCCTTTAGATTTAGCAGTCAAGAGATCATTGGAGACCTTTGTGAGGGCCGTTTCTGTAGAGTGTAGTGAACGAAAACCTGATTGTAAGGGGTCCAGAAGAGAGAGCAGAAAGATAGAGGATTAGTAGTAGGGAGTAGATCAAGCGTTTAGAGATGAGGGTGTTTAGAGATGAAGGGGAGGTTAGAGACAGGTCGGTAGTTAGCAGCACAGGATGGGTCAAGGGAGGGTTTTTTCAGTAGTGGGGTTATGACAGCATGTTTGAAGGAGGAGGGGAAGATTCCAGAAGAAAGAGAGAGGTTAAAAATTTTAGTAAGGTGAGTTGTAACAGTAGGGGACAGAGACCGGGGGAGGTGTGATGGGATAGGATCGCTTGTGCAAGTAGTGGGGCGAGAAGAAGAAAGCAGCTGGGAGACTTCTTCTGTTACTGGGTCAAATAATTAGAGTTCACAATGAGGAGCAAGGAAGGGAAGGGGACTGATGCCGCTTGGAGAATGGGTTATTTCCTGACGGATGTTGTCGATTTTGTCTTTAAAGTACGTGGCCATGTCTTGAGCACTGAGGTCTGTGACAGGTACCCGCACCTTTGGCGTGATGAGGGAGTGAAGGGAGTGTTCATCGCACAGCATATTGTATGTTACCATTACAAAGTATAATTTATTTTGCAAACAATAAGCCATCATGTGACTGTGAACTGAAAAATGAAAAAGTTATGGCTCTTGGAATGTGGGGAGGGAAAAACGAAAATGCAAAAACGAAAAATGGTTGGGTCCTTAAGGAGTTAAAGAAAAATATCTAGGCACACTGATAGATAGCATGTATATGTTTGTGTGTGTGTGTGTGTATATATATATATATATATATATATATATATATATATATATATATATATATATATATATTGTAGAAAGGCAGAAGGTAACATTGTGGATGGCAGATACCTTCCACTAAGGTGGCTGGTGTCTGTGAGATAACTGGCTGGAGTCTGGGTCCGGGTTTTGGGAGTTGTTGCAGACCCGAGCCTATACTCCAGTCCTGGTCTTGCTGGGTGCAGCTTTGAAAAGCTAAAACTGCCCCAAAAGGAAGGGGTGTAGTGGTCTCTTCTGTGTGAAGCTCTGAAGCTGAAACACACGCTGCCCTGTGTGGAGGACAGATGCCTAACATATCCTGTTGAACTGGTGAGCTCTGTTGACCCGTTTGTACCTGAGAATAAGGACGGTTTATGTTTTCCTGATTTGTTCATTTATGCTGAAGTAAGCTGTTTTGAGTTGGACTGTATGAACTGTTGGCAATAAAAACTGCACATGTGAAGTACTATCCTGCCTCTATCTAACATGGTAGCATGGTATTGAAGGTCCCGCGCTTACAATATATATATTTTATTTTATTTTTTTTTAATGAATGCACCTTGCTTTAAAGGAAATCTGTCAGGGCAATTTGGGACACTAAACCACCCACACGTCCATATGGACAAGGGGTTTAGTATCCCAAATCACCCTGTTATAACGCAATCCATGGCCACATTAAAAATAAAAAAAGCTTTATACTCACCCTGCTGCTGTACTCCTCGCGCCTGTGCAGTTCTTCAATGAAGCCAGAGGAGTACACTTCGGCTTCAGTGCGCATGCCCCGTACCTCTGGCAATTATGTAGTGAAGCCGGGGTGTCCATCTTCGGCTTCACTGAAGAACAGCGCAGGCGCCGGGAGCCGTGCCAACGAAGAAGCTCATGAATAAGCCGGACTGTTCTCGACGAACAGCGTTGATTGGACCCTTCTCTAGGTAAGTATAAAGGTTTTTTTTTATTTTTCATGCGCCTGCGGATTGCATTACAACAGGGCAATCTGGGACACTAAACCCATGTCTATAAAGACCTATGGGTGGTTTAGTGCCCCAGATTGACCTGACAGATTCCCTTTAAGTCAATGTAATGCTCAAATTCCAAGGGCCCTTCCGAAACAGTTAAGTTGGATCTGTCTGACGATAAGATAACTGGCTGCAGCAGGTGCCCTTCCATAGTGAGTTATATGCAACAGGAAGCCAGGCATTCACTGCTTCACCCCTCTAAGCCAGGCAAAAACAGAAGGAACCAAAAACAAACGATTTAGCACATGTCCTATACAAGACCACTTGTTGAACAAGCATAAAAATCTGAAGGCTTTCAAACTCTATGGGAAAGTTTGCTGACATTTACTATTCATCTATACACAGAGGTTAATATAGTATTGCCAAATAATATTCCTAAAAATGTTGTCAGGTCTCAACATATTAAAGAACAAATTTAAACGACATGACCTACCATCACCGACAGTCTGTCTTAACAGATGCCCCTTAATCTTCTAATGCATGTAAATATGTTAGTCATCAAATAGCTACAAGCAACAAATGTCTATGTTTTAAGCTGTTTATTCACTTTTGATGGAAGCTAAGAGCAGGTCCTCGCAGCAATAACTCAGGTCCTCCAGATGACCTCACGCTGCAGTTATTTGTTTGAACTGGACACGGTTCTATTTGTGTCCGAGCGCCGACCAAAGAATAACACAAATCTACTCGCAGTTTTCAAATGATTTTAGTAATGACTGAAATGATGTTATTAATGTCCAAGTTTACAGGATCAGTAGACCATTAGCTACATTTCATAAACATGGATTTGCAGACAATTTCTCAAATGATACTTACTCCGAATTAAGAGACAACTTTAAGAAGAAAAATGGTAAAGTCTTTATCCTAAAGTGCAAACTACCCTGTGCTCATCTGTAACAGAGTTTATACTGTATATTTAAAGAGAACCTTTCACCATCTCCGCCAAGTCCAGCTCTTTACATCATTTAATAGACGCTGCTCCACTTATTCCAGACAGTTGGAATTTTTTCTCTAGCAATCGGTGCTGTTAGTTTTGATGCCTGATATGATATTTAGGCTCTGTATTGTCAGGAGGGCAGTGTCAGGCAGGAGCAGACAAGGGGTGTGATTCTGATCTCTGACACTGGCTGCCTCTGATTGGGGCTCTGAGTCACACCCCTTTCCTAATGTTGCCTGACATTGCCCTCCTAACGGTAGGCTCACACTAGCGCTCATTTCTCAGTCATTCGGGTCTGCATAGGGACCCAAAAGACAGAGAGCCTGTCATTTTACCTGCGGACAACCGTGCACCCCATAGTTCCTTGCAGAACTTTTCTCTCTACCGATTTTAGGAGTCTCCAACGCAGATGTGAATCCAGCCTGACAGTACAGAGCCTAAGCAAGCATATCAAGCACCAAAGAAAACTGCACTTATTGCTTGGGAACGGTGAGGGCTAGAGAAAAAAAAATTCCAACTGCGCTGGAATCATTGGAGTAGCAGCTATTAACAAATGCTAAGAACTGGAGTTGGTGAAAGGTACTCTTTTAAAAGGAGAAAAAAAAAAAAAAAAAAGACCAGTGGAAACCCTACCCATAGCATTGTAGATTTCACTCTCTTCATTGTAGTTCAGTCTCCACTATGCTTCTGATCAAACTACACCCTGAGTTTTAGATTTCACCATACTTTCTCTTCCTCTGTGCTCTACTATTAATCCCATGATGCCTTAGCAGAAAATCACATGAGCAATTAGAGGCTGTACCATTTGTGTCTTTTCAGGGATCAGTATAATAATCCGACTAAACTAAGAGAACATAAGTAAAGTACAGAGTCAAGGAGGCTGAATGCTCAACTCCTTCATTAGACAGTCTAATCAACATCAGTGACTGTAATAGTGGTGTTTCCCCACCCATGGTGAAAAATTTTGGAACATCCCATGGAATTTCATCATAAAGGAAGTACTGGTGCCTGTATAATTGACAAATGGATCACCACAGACTCAAGTAGAGAGTAAGTCACCAAGGCTTCATTCACATTGTTGCTATGTAATGGTCCTTGTACAATATACAAAGAGCAAAACATTAACAGATGAGAGACTAACGCATGAAATTCCATAATGGAGCACAAGGAATACTTTTGGGTGGAGTTTAATACCTGCAAAAAAGCAGAGGCAAGTCTTTACTTTTCTGAGGCAAGATATATTTTTGGACCACAGCCTAGTGGTGTGGTGCAACACTCCTAGACCAGCACCCTGTCACAAACACTTTGGGAAAGAAAATTAACCCAAACCAAGGATGATTTCAAGTCATGGGTTAAGCTGCCTTCCCACAGCTGGAAACAGCAAGCATAAAGCAGCATGTGTTACCACTTGTCTACAGATCTCCTAAAGTCTCAGTATCTCAGCATATAAACTTGTATCCTGAATTGAATACAGATGAGTGAATACATCACACAGGAATTTGATCTATGCCTTGAAAGGCATTTAACTGGGAGCCTCCAATATCAATATGGAGTTCTCAAAAACAGAGTAAAATATGAAATAAAAAATAGACTCGCAAAACAATAAAATGTATAAAACATACATAAACCAGAGGACAGCCACTTATAATCAGACCAACGAAAGAGAATCTGTCACAAATACAGGTAGTCCTCGACTTACGACGTTGATCCGTTCTTACGCGGCGTCGTAAACCAAATTCCGACGTAAGTCGGACCATACGTTCATACAGTACTGTACAATAATAACAGTACTGTACTGTAAACACTTAGCCTATCCTAACACAGTACCCTACATAATTATCAATAAACACATAGGTACAGTAAAATATTGTGCAGTACGTTTAATGAAATACTGTACTGTAAGTACTGTAACAGTAATAAACAGTGTACTGTAATAAAAAAAACAGTATGTACGTACTGTAACAAAGAGAACAATTCCAAAGAGTACAGTACAGTACCGTACTGTATTCTTCCGCCGCTGCACGTAAGTCGGAATAAAGCATCGTAACCACGAAACAACGTAACTCGAGACCGTCGTAACCCGAGGACTACCTGTAGAGTATACTATAATAAATATATTGCATTTTAATATTTTCCAAAACGTGAAGGGGCCAAAGCACTGATGTATTGCTTCACCCCCTTCTGTGTTTTCCCTCTACATCAACACTTCACTTCAGGCCACCTGTCTGTGCATGGAACTGCAGCCAATCCTGTTCACTTGTGCTTCTGCATTCTCATGACCTGTGTGTATCCCAGGGATCAGACGGAAGCTGGGCAATTAATCTCAAAATACCCGAAAAGTGAAGGTCAGCTGAATTATTCAATGTGAACCTGCTCCGACTGCCATTGACTTAAGGATATGTCACTAGCTGTAGTTATCCAATCAGGATTTCTGATATGTGAATAACCAAAACTAAAATCCAGTGGCATGCCAAAAGGGAAGTGTCCAAAATAACCATGTATTAATAGTAATTGAGGTAAAACTTTCAAGCAACCGTGAGTAATGCGTTACGGCATCAATGCACCCCACATGACCAATGAAGCCCAATCACAGGCAGATTGTGCCTCCACCAGTGACCCTGGGACACATGACATCAGCAACAGGCCTGAAGAAGACGCTGCAAGGATGCCTGGGAGAGGTGGAGCAAGGTGAGTATAAGTGTTTGTTATTTTTCCTGACATCCCTTAGGCCTCCATTAATTATACTCTGGGTATTGTGTAGATATTGTTCCTGCACTCGCTCTTTAGAAAGTAGGGAGTTCGTGAAGGACGTTTCGCAATCATTCCAACAGTTACAAAATATAGATGCAACAGAAGTGAGGTAGTTTTATTCATATATAGCACCAAATCATTCCAGTGTAGCAGTGAGATAATATAGTATTAGATTAAGATATTCAATATATATTCTGGATGATTGTGTATCCCACCTTCATCATCGAATACCTAAAATAGACATAGAAAATCTAAGTGATAATAATCACAGAGTGTGCAAAAGCCAAAACCAGTTATACTGAATGCATGAAATAACATTATACATAAACTATGTAGAATGCACAAAGAACGTACAGCAATATATCGTGAAGACCGCGCTAGACAAGGGTCTGGTAGCAAAAATCCTTAACCTAGACCAAATAAGCTAGCTGTACATACACACACACAGAAATCAATAATGCACAGGACACGTTAAAAGACATTCCATATAGTGTTATACAATGCAGATAAATAGGTGCATGTTAGGCTAAATGATACAAAACAGTGTACCTGCTGAAAATTCCAGTAAACTAAAGAGGCTCCAAATGGAAGGAAATAAATGTAAAGGAATGTACAATGTGGAGCCTGGATTCTGTGGTCTGGTGCTAGAGTGTAGCAGGGAGAGAATAAATAGCCGAGAGTGGCTACTAAGGTAGATGCTAGAATGGAGTGGGTAAAATCTGGTGCAGCCTGATATGCTGTGGATCCAGTTGGTGGTGCTGCCTCCTCATTGTAAGGAGGAAAATCAATGTCAAATCATATGTTCCAGGATGGGGGCGTCGTTTCGTTGGTGACGTCACAACCTACACAACGCAATGATTTAATCATGTTGGCGCCAAGTTGCTATATCCTTACACACACTATATGGCACAATGTATGTCTATGGTCAATCTGTTAATATGGGAGCAGATAAGGGAAAATAATTTTTTAATGAATTAATAAGTCTGGGGAAGGGGGACAAGGGAAAAGGAGGATAGGAGGCTGCTCTGGAGCATTGTACTGTGTGTGGGGCTATTGGGAGCATTTTATACTGTGTAGGGCCGCTGTAGAGCATTATACAGTGTGGAGCATTATACAGTGTGGAGCAGAAAGAAAGAGATGTTAGTATTGGTAAGTGAGCCTTCATGGTTTTCAATGAAAAGGCCATGGACATTTATTTGGTCAACTATATATAGCATTTAGAAATGCAGCATATATTATGGAGTTTACTAGGAAGAAAGTTAAATATAAATACATTTTCCTGGAGCAATGGACATGTTATATAGGATTTACGCATTTGTTTTTGCACCAAGTCACAGCCAAAACTATATTTAAACTCCATTTGAATCTTATTATAACTAACTCCACTTGGACAAAATCTAGAACTGACAAGACGGGGACCATAAAAGGGGCGAGCTGTACACAAAACCACCGATACAATACAATGTTGTCCTCATCAGTTAAACCAGTGTGATGCCAGTCACAAATTCTGAATTATTGGCTACACCTAAAATCTTAGAAAATATGACTTCTACAAGAATACTTTACGGCACAAAAGACATCGTGGTCACACACCATCACACATTTCTTCTCTGTATAGAATATCTTTAATGTATGTTTATCCAAGCAGTCTGTGTGACGCAGATTTTTTATAAAATCCCTGCGGACAAGCTCCATATGAATACACTCCTATGGGTCAAGCTTCCAAAGATCTTCCTGAAGCTCACCTTCTCTAATCCAGTCCTACTACTATTACTTTTATCTTTGAAATCTGTGTCCAATCCAGCCCATCTGGACTACTTTATGACAGACTAAAGAAACAGCACAAAATTCCGTATCGGATTGAAGATTACAGTAAACAGCTGATTTTTTGGAGAAAACCTTATCTGGCCAGACCTTTTCCCTGCAGTAGCCCTGAATGACATCTCAAATGAGACAAAGCGTCTCCTGTTCTGGCTTACAGAGAGTGGTCTCAAGTAAATATTTATGGAGACAGTTTGTCTTTATAATACAGTCCCTTTAAAGGGTGTCTACACCTCCCTCAAGCTTATTCACTACTGTATTACAGATCACATTACAGTGATAAACAACATACCTTTGTTATATATGTCTCATTTGTAGATTTGGAGAAAAGCAACTTTGAAGTCTTCAACAAATGAGGTACATTGTGGACAGGCTCTGGGAACACTGCTGCTCAAATAAAGGTGTCTGAGTGGCAAGGACAGTGCTCCAGGGAGCTGTAGGCCCACCCCTAGTGCACCAACTGCCTCATTTGCATAAGTGTTCAAAGTTGTTTTTCTCCAAATCTACAAAAGTGAAACACTTGAGGGAGATGGTAAACTACCTTTAAGGATAAAATAGCCAAGATAATAATGTTAGGTCTTCTATCCATTTATATACACAATCAACAAGGACCATCTATTTACTTGACTAGGCAGGGCAGATGTAAAAGTAGATTAAGGAATGAAAGTCCTACAGTAAGTATCACCAACCAAACAAAAAGAACATTTAAAACACATTATTTTAAGCTACAGAAGACTGGAAGCATCTGTGGCTGCTAAAAAGGAGGCAGGGTTAAGGGGATCTCCAATGTTTTTGCAGATGCAAGGAACATCTGACAGAATTACAGTAACAAATATTTTTTTTTTTTTTTTTTTATCGCAGAA
Organism: Leptodactylus fallax; assembly: GCA_947044405.1. NCBI lineage: Eukaryota > Metazoa > Chordata > Amphibia > Anura > Leptodactylidae > Leptodactylus > Leptodactylus fallax. Next base: position 7,701,691 of record CAMRHE010000001.1, on the reverse strand, counting down.
ACCATACTTACCATGTACACTCCCTACCATTATATCACCAGAACCTGAAACCATTGATGATGATTCGGCATATAGGTACTTGGCTTTCAGATGACCATTTTCTGTGCAGATATTAATAGATGTTCCTAACAATTTCTCAATGTCGACTGTCTGCAAAACAAATGTAGGAACATTACCAGTTAAACTAGGACAAAAGGAAATGTCTTATGACTGGTATTAGAACAAATTGTATACATAAAAGGGCAATACTTAAAAGGGAACCTGTCATAATGAAAATGCAGTCTAGTCTACAGGCAGAAAGTTATAGGGCAGGAGGAGCTGAGCAGATTAATATATAGTTTTAGAGGAAAAGATTCAGTATATCCTGTCATTTATCCATTTATTTCTCTGTTCTTTCTAGGTTTAGAAAGAGTAATTGAGTCTAGTGGGTGGTCCTAACAGTAAGTGACAGCTATCTCTGTATATACAATCACTGATAGGACAGCCCACCGGACTTACAGTCATATGAAAAAGTTTGGGCACCCCTATTAATCTTAATCATTTTTAGTTCTAAATATTTGGGTGTTTGCAACAGCCATTTCAATTTGATATATCTAATAACTGATGGACACAGTAATATTTCAGGATTGAAATGAGGTTTATTGTACTAACAGAAAATGTGCAATATGCATTAAACCAAAATTTGACCGGTGCAAAAATTTGGGTACCCTTATCATTTTATTGATTTGAATACTCCTAACTACTTTTTACTGACTTACTGAAGCACAAAATTGGTTTTGTAACCTCACTGAGCTTTGAACTTCATAGCCAGGTGTATCCAATCATGAGAAAAGGTATTTAAGGTGGCCAATTGCAAGTTGTTCTCCTATTTGAATCTCCTCTGAAGAGTGGCATCATGGGCTCCTCAAAACAACTCTCAAATGATCTGAAAACAAAGATTGTTCAACATAGTTGTTCAGGGGAAGGATACAAAAAGTTGTCTCAGAGATTTAACCTGTCAGTTTCCACTGTGAGGAACATAGTAAGGAAATGGAAGACCACAGGGACAGTTCTTGTTAAGCCCAGAAGTGGCAGGCCAAGAAAAATATCAGAAAGGCAGAGAAGAAGAATGGTGAGAACAGTCAAGGACAATCCACAGACCACCTCCAAAGAGCTGCAGCATCATCTTGCTGCAAATGGTGTCACTGTGCATTGGTCAACAATACAGCACACTTTGCACAAGGAGAAGCTGTATGGGAGAGTGATGCGAAAGAAGCCGTTTCTGAAAGCACGCCACAAACAGAGTCGCCTGAGGTATACAAAAGCACATTTGGACAAGCCAGCTTCATTTTGGAAGAAGGTCCTGTGGACTGATGAAACAAAGATTGAGTTGTTTGGTCATACAAAAAGGCGTTATGTATGGCGTCAAAAAAACACAGCATTCCAAGAAAAACACTTGCTACCCACTGTAAAATTTGGTGGAGGTTCCATCATGCTTTGGGGCTGTGTGGCCAATGCCGGCACCGGGAATCTTGTTAAAGTTGAGGGTCGCATGGATTCAACTCAGTATCAGCAGATTCTTGAGAATAATGTACAAGAATCAGTGACGAATTTGAAGTTACGCCGGGGATGGATATTTCAGCAAGACAATGATCCAAAACACAGCTCCAAATCTACTCAGGCATTCATGCAGAGGAACAATTACAATGTTCTGGAATGGCCATCCCAGTCCCCAGACCTGAATATCATTGAACATCTGTGGGATAATTTGAAGCGGGCTGTCCATGCTCGGCGACCATCAAACTTAACTGAACTGGAATTGTTTTGTAAAGAGGAATGGTCAAAAATACCTTCATCCAGGATCCAGGAACTGATTAAAAGCTACAGGAAGCGACTAGAGGCTGTTATTTTTGCAAAAGGAGGATCTACTAAATATTAATGTCACTTTTCTGTTGAGGTGCCCATACTTTTGCACCGGTCAAATTTTGGTTTAATGCATATTGCACATTTTCTGTTAGTACAATAAACCTCATTTCAATCCTGAAATATTACTGTGTCCATCAGTTATTAGATATATCAAATTGAAATGGCTGTTGCAAACACCCAAATATTTAGAACTAAAAATTATTAAAGATTAAATAGGGGTGCCCAAACTTTTTCATGTGACTGTAATTACTCCTAAGCATAGAAAGAATAGAAATGAATTCAAAGAGTAAATGACTGAACTTTTCCGACAAAATTACCGTATTTTTCGGACTATAAGACGCACCAGACCATAAGATGCACCTAGGTTTTAGAAGAGAAAAGTAGGGAAAAAAATATGAAGCAAAAAAATTTGGTAAAATATTTAATATATCAGAGCTGTAGTTTTGCAACAGCTTCAAGACCACATTGACAGGTGGCCCTGCAGCTGTATGGGGATTCATAGGGCAACTTTTTTTTGCGGGGCTAGGTGTACGTTTTAGTTATACCATTTTGGGGAATGTCTATTGCTTTGATCACTTTTTATTCAAATCAAAGACGAAAAAAAAACGGCGGTCCAGCACGTTTGATTTTTTTTCCTGCTATGACGTTCACCCAACGGGAAAAACATTTTTATAAGTTTGTAGGCCGAGCATTTTCGGACACAGGGATACCTAATGTGTATACGTTTCACAGTCATTTTCTACTTTTATATGTATTCTAGGGAAAGGGGGTGATTTTTTTTTTTTTTTACTATTTTATTAGCCCCCCTAGGGAGCTTGAACCTGCAATCATTTGATTGCAAGTCCCATAGACTGCAATACAATTGTACTGCAGTCTATGGGAGATTCTGTACATTATTATTGCGGCTGGTCATAGACCATCCGCAGTAGTAATATTCCTATGACAGGCCTGGGAGCCTTCATTAGGCTCCCGGCTGTCACAGGAACAGGTCGGCTCCTGCAATCTCGCCGTGCAGGACCCGGCCTGCAACTTGAAAGGTATGGGGGCAGCTTTATTACCTGTAGGGGGCTCACAGGTAGTAATGCCCGCAATCAGAGCGGAGACCCGGTAGCTATGGTGACTGCTCTGCAGCAGAGCGCCTGCCATCATCTTCAAAGACTCAGCATCCGCCGTAACAGCACGGCGGATGCTGGGAGGTTCACACCACCAGGACACCCTCTCAGCCCAGGGCCTGCAGTATCGCCCCACTCCTCCCACTGCAGGAAGCCAGTGACGGAAGGAGTGGGGCAATGCTGCGACCCCGCTCCTCCGCCAAAACACCACCCCCACATTCGGACTATAAAATGCACCCCCATTTTCCTGCCAAATTCTTATAGTCCGAAAAATATGGTATATATCAGTCCGTTCAGCTGCTCCTGCTCTATAATATGATGTCTGCAGATTAGACTGCATTTTCATGGTGACAGGTCCCCTTTAAAAGGAACACAAACAAAATTACCATTCTTTGATCCTATTTTTTAGTTTTCATAAAGACAACGAGAGAGAAAAAGGGAAATAGATGGGTAAAGAGACAGGTACTGTGAGATGAAAAACTAGATAAAACTTCACTTAGAGGGGTTGTCTGGCCTAAAATTTTATTTATTAATAAGGCCAGGAGAGTTTAAAATAAATAAATAAAAACTAAACCCATACTCATCTGTCCATGGTGTTCGGCGCCTCCCCTCGTTGTCCGATTCTGCAGCTCCGTTGTTGTCTTCCGGCAGAAGTACCCGCCCCACGTGACATGCTTGTCACGTCACGTGACCACTGAGGCCAATCAGCGGCCTCAAGAAGGGAACAGGAGAAGGGATCTGGAAAGTCGGCAAAAGTGGTGGGGGCTAGAGAAAAAAATGACATCAGTGGAGTAGCATCTATTAATTGATGTATAGAGCTGGACATGTTGGAGGTGGTGAAAGGTCCTCTTTAAAAAGAAAAAAAAATTCTATATATTTTCCTGGAGACATATTGTATTCCACACCCATGAAAATGCCAAGAAAGCAAGAGGCTAAAGGGAATCTGCCACCTTCCCACAGCATATTCAAATGTTAAAACCATGTTACAGATCAACTTACATTTGTGTAGATTTGGAGAGAAAAAAAAAAAACTTTGATGTCTTCTGTAAATGAGGCAGTTGGTGTGCTGGGGGTGGATCTTCAGGTGCAAAGGGTGCTGCAGGCAGGAGATGGTATGGTTTGTGCACCAAGAGCAGTGCTCCAGGGCGTTAAAGAACCATGAATTGTAACTTGATGGTCCTACAAATCTGGACTACAAATGGTTGAATATGTTCACTGGGTATGTTTTAGGCTGGGTTCACATGGTGAAAAGTGAAGACTAATTTGAGGCGGTCTTCCGCCATAAAGTTAAAGATTAAACACACTTGTCTATAATATTAAGCAATATCAGTGTATTATTATGTTTGAGTACAATTTTAGAGTGAAAAAGGGAAAGGAGTACCTTGCAAAAGGTACATTGGGAACCCTTGTAGATTTGTGTGCTCAGATAACTTTGACCAAGTTCTCAGACCTTCATTAGCCAGTTAGGATTATGGCTTGTTCACTATCATCGTTAGGAAAGGCCAAGTGATGCAAATTTTACAGCTTTATAAATACCCAGCCACCTCTAACCTTGCTCCAAAAAACAGCAGCCATGGGCTCTTCTAAGCAGCTGCCTAGCACTCTGAAAATGAAATGGTGGAGACCCACAAAGCAGGATAAAGCTATAAGAAGATAGCAAAGTGTTTTCAAGTTGCCCTTTCCTCAGTTCGAAATGTAATTAAGAAACGGCAGTTACCAGGAACAGTGGAGGTCAAGATAAGGTCTGGAAGACCAAGAAAAATTTCAGACACAGCAGCTTGTAGGATTGCCAGAGTAACAAATCAGAACCCCCGCTTGACTATAAAAGACCTTCAGGAAGATTTAGCAGACTCTGGAGTTGTGGTACGTTGTTCTACTGTTCAGAGATACCTACACAAATATGGCCTTCATAGAAGAGTCATCAGAAGAAAACCTCTCCTGCATCCTCACCATAAAATTCAGCGTCAAAAGTTTGCAAAAGAACATCTAAACAAGCCTGATGCATTTTGGAAACAAGACCTGTAGACCTATGCGGTTAAAATAGAACTCTTTGGCTACAATGATCAAAGGTATGTTTGGAGAAGAAAGGGCACAGACTTTCAGGAAAAGAACATCTCTCCAACCATTAAGAATGGGTGTGGATCAATCATGCTTTGGGGTTTTGAAGCAGCCAATGGCACGGGGAACATTTCACAGGTAGACGGAAGAATGGATTCAATGAAATTTCAGAAAATTCTTGAAGCAAACAATAACACCATCTGTACAAAAGCTGAATTTGAAAAGAGAATAGCTTCTACAAATGGATAATGATCCTAAACACATGTCAAAATCCACCATAGACTACCTAAAAAGGCGCAAGCTGAAGGTCTTAACATTGCCCTCAGAGCCCCCTGATCTGAACATCATTGAAAATATGCGGCTAGACCTCAAAAAAGAAGTGCATGCAAGATGACCCAGGAATCTCACAGAACTGGAAGTCTTTTCTAAGGAAGAATGGATGAAAATCCCTCAAACAAGAATTGAAAGACTCTTGACCTGCTAAAAAAAGCATTTACAAGCTGTGAAACTTGTTGTTTTGAAAATGTAAAATATGAAAATATTTTTTTTCCAAAAATACATTGAGAATGTGTCATTTTTAATGTTATGCCTTTTGAAGATCATTTTATCTTCAACTTGCTTAACTGTTTACAATAACAGTCCAGGGATGTCCAAACTTTTGCAAGCAGCTGTATATGCTGCAACTGTGGTGGAGGGTCAGCTTTAGTTTTAGGCTACAAAACCCAATCCCACCACTACTCCCTATGCTTAATAATCCTCTCTTCCCTCCTGGCCTATCCCTCAAGGTGTTCACTTGGTGTAGGCACACTAGGTTCAGGCTTCTCAATGACTTCCTCTGTGACTAGCGGGTTTCCACCAAAGACTACTTCATTCACACACATTCTCCGCACCCATCAGAGGCCTTTAGGACTAATCGGGTCTTCCACTTCTTAAAGCTCACTCGCCCCACATAACTCCCTGATTACTCCCACTGGTTTGGAAAGATTGTGCCTTTATAGGGCGACTGATGGAGGTTCCCTTTCCTTTATATATACAGTGTGTTGAACGCCCCGCCACCTGAACTTAAACTTAATTATATGACGGTCTGGGAACAGGAATTAGAGACCACCCTAAATCCAGCCCAATGGACTGACTGTTGTACGTTCATTAGCAAAGGCAGTTGGGAAGTCACCCTTATGGAGCCCTCCTTAAAAATCCATGCATTATAGTGTTGCCCATCCTTTTTTCCCCTTCCACTTTGTTCTTGGTTATTTACCTTTTTATCCCTATCGTATCCTCTACTCTCAGTAATGTCTTACATGCTGTTATTTTGCCTTGCCAACTTTTTGTTGCGATAATTCAATAAATACCTTTGAAACTAAGTGCCCATGGTAAAACATATTGAGACTGGCAATTCCTACACCAGTTTTAATTCCAGCACATCTATCACCAGCAAGGCAATTGATTAATAAGAGGCTTCAGGGCTCTTAATTCTGGTGCGTCTTGAGAGGTCCTGTGCCCCAGAAGTGAAATCAGGGACTGGTGCAAGTGTTAATATCTGTTGTCCAGGCCTTGCGGCCTTAATTCCTGCCCACTATTATAAAAGTGACTGGAGAGTCATAAATAGGCAAAGCTGAAGATTTTATTGCGCAAACAGTTGAGCACCAAAGACTGTGCCACTTTTGCATCAGAAAACTGTCATGATAACTTTAATAAATCCTCCCTTAACATGTGCAGTGCCAGTTGCAAAAAGTAATGGCTTGCGCAATAGCAGAATCTTTCCACCACCCATGTACAAGAGGATCCAGGCAGTGGGAAGTGGCAAGTATTGTACTGCAATGTTCAGTTAGTAGGAAAATATAACAGAAATAAACCTATTAGCAATTTTTAAATCAAAACTGGAAATTTAGTCAACACATGAAGCAAAGTTTCCATGAAAACTTCTTGAATGGAGCTTCTACACTTGCCTGTGGGTGTGACATATTTTACACACAGATGAAAAAGATGTCCCCATTATGCCTTCATGTGTGTATCGTCCACAGAAGCTCATAGACTTTCCTATCAACTCTGCACCTTCTGTGAGAGCCTATGGCGGGTGAGGGTGGAGTAACCCTTAGACACTGCAAGAAAGTATATCTTTCATTTATGCTATTTTTACTCTTTCCACACTAGGCTACAGCCATTATGTTGCATACCAAATATCTTCTATGAGATATGCTCTGATATAGAATATGCACACAGCAAAACAGACATACAGAGGATGTATAATAAGATAATAGCAATACATGGTACTGTGTATGGTTGTTACTAAGCTGTCTGCTGTTCACATGTTGACCAGTTCACATGCGCTTTCCATAGATATATTCTCCAAAGACTCGAGTGCGTCTTGGCTGCCATTCTGTACACCAGAGTATGTGCCAGTGGGAACATTTCTCTACAATCTGGAGGTTATTTTTACGCTTAAGTCATACATCTATACTATTAATAACTGTGCATAATTGCAGTGTTCCTTGGCAGAAATCTAGGCTTTAATTCTCCAGAACATACCCCTAACCTTCCTTTCCATGAGTACTACATGCTAACCACATGGTGACACATTCACTTTGATCAGGCTGCATCATTATAGCAATTTAGACAGAATACATAAACTGCAAACAGCTTGTAACCCAGTGTCATGTTCTTTGGTGTCTCTCAGTGATTCCTGAAATATGACTCAGGTTGGTATGGAACATTGTAATGGGGAGATACAGTACACATGTAAGATACGGGTATATACAAAGCGCTTTATCAAATAGTTAAGTCGCAAAATTGAACACTTGCACATTGAAGTATATTTCAGAAAGAGACACGTAATATCAAGATTTTAAGGGGGGTTTCCAGACATTTTAGATTGATGGCCTAAAAATATGGTTTTAGAAATATGCAAATGAGGCCTGATAAGTGCTAGAAAGGTCTATGTTATCTGTGTATGGAAATCCAGAGAACTATGCGGTTTACAGCAAGCACAGCACACTGTTGGGCTGAGCTGAAAACCAGAGGAGAGGGGAGATAGCAGGGCAGGTGAAACATTCAGATGGGAATACTAAACACAAGAGTTGCAACAGGATTCTAACACTAAGGGCATTACTTCTAGTAGGTACTGTATATACGTTTATGACTATTAGAGTCTTTGCACACTTTTCTCAAATTTGGAGAGCCGAACTGCCAGCGCCAAGGTGATCTCTTTACATGGGAAAACTCCTTTAATGCAGGATGTAGTTGCATCTTATAAAAGTATTGTCATATTACTAAGAATGAAGGGGAGGCAACACTGCTACAGTCCAGTCATCATTTTTTATCTGTACAGCTGAGTCCGAAGAAGTGGCCACCTGCCGATCAGGGAACAATAGCATGACTCCATTCAAACGAATCGGGCTAGAAGTAGCTTCCTATACTGCTAGGTGGTCAGGAAAATTTAGTAGAGAACACAGCACTATCTGTTGGTGGGGTTCCCAGAGGTCCAATAACCTCTGATCATAATATCAAAACAATATGACAACACTTTAAGATGGCAATACCCCTTTAACAAAAATATTACCATTTTCACTCTGACTATTGAGCCTCATAGCAGTAGGACACTTCCTGTTCTGTAGAGATCACTTCTCAGCAGTCACCTCATTATCATCACAGACAGGATGACATGAAGAGTAACAGCTCCTTTATAAACTGGAGGTAGATAACACAGGACAAAAAATAAAAAAATACCAGTGTCCTGGACTGAATTAGCAGATCTAGCAGCTTCAGGGTTTTGTCAGATAAAAGGCTCAGCTGACAGAATTAATGGAAAGGAAGATCACTGAACTCTATTATTCTTAACCAGAGTCTGTATGTTCTCAACTGAGAAACAGAGACTAAAAAGACAGATATACACAATTCTAAAGCTATATACCAGGGGACAGCAACCCCTCAGCACTCCAGCTGCTGGGAAACTATAGCTCCCACCATGCTACGTTCACTTCAATGGGAGTTCCAAGAACAGCAGACAATCTTTCAGAAATATATATATATTTTTATCATATAGACAGTTTTGCAATATTATAAACACAAACAGGTACAAAGCTATGTGTAACCCCCCACGACGGACAGCACATCCATAAGCACACCCCAGCTTCTCTCAATTTATACGTAGCTATCCATTCATATAGAGAATTTTCTGAGAAGCTAGTTTCTAGTGGTCTTTAAGAGTGTATTTTTAGTATAGGGAGACAATCCATATAAAAAAAAAAAAAAAACCCCAAAAAAACCACACTTAACTTACTTGTAATATTTACCTTAAAAACGCATCAAAAAACAAAATCCGTAAGAAAAAGTTCACCAACCAGGAGTTAGTAGTAGTAACCTTCCTAATCTGTCCCTTGCTATGGGCTATTCCTTCCACCCCAGAGCTCCCGAGCTCACAAGGGCAGTCCCAAAAGCTGCCCCTAACTTCCAAAATTCACCCTACCAGCTAAGTTGGTTTCCTTCTCTACATGTTTCATCACACTAAGGGTGCATTCACACAGCCGTGAAGCTTGGTCCATGTGTGCACCTTATGCCAGGAGAGGAATTCCAAGTATAATAGTTATCTATTCTGCTAGGAGTCCTTGCCTCCCAGTGAGATACCGTCACTTACGTTGTGCCTCTCTTTGAGGGGTTGAACACTCCCAATTCCCCTACCTCCCCCTCGCAGGTTTCTTCAATACCTAAATGCATATAACTGATCATCGTAAATTGCTACCACATCCCTTGCATCACAGGTCTCATCTATGCAGTATGTCCCCTACCATGCAATGGAACACTATTCATATTTCCAACATATTCTTTCCTGCTTTGGCAGACAATTTCATATATGTTGCCCCTTTTGTCTTACAGTTGATAAAATGCCTGATCCTAAACTGCTCCCCTGTGACTAGAGAGCAGAACATCTTTCCTGTCCATATGTATGGGCAAGCAATACATTCATGACACCTGAAACCAATACTCTCTTTGAGCCATGTTTTAGTTGGCGACTTGAAATAGCTATAGACCAATCTGTCCCATACTGATGTACCTCCCTGAACGTTAGATTGAGGTCCTATTTCTCCTGCAAAGTCTGGATCCATTGCGAGAATTCCCCAGTGGTGTTTCATAATTGTCCTTGCCTTTTGGCCACCATTATCTTATGTTGTTATCATCCTTATGGATTCTATTCTTCTGTACTAATAGTTTACTGCGCTCCCTCATAAGTGCCTCTTGAAATGCTGGCCTCAAAATCCAGTCTGGATAACCCCCATCATAAAAACATTCTCTGAATACTGAGGCTATACAATGAACTCTCCTCTCTTTGAGCAATTCCTACGTGACCCATTTCTCATTGATTTGGTTTTTCAATGCAATATCAAGGTAAAAGTTAAAAGTTATGTTTTATATGGATTGTGACCCCATGCTAAAGATACGGTTTTCATTAAGGAGGGGCTTTGCCTGGATCAATTCCAATATTGGGAAGTAGTGAGCACTTTAGGCTGTTTTTTCTGCATACAGTGAGATTGCCAAGGTATCCCAAAACCCTATCAATGGAGAATGAGAGACCAAAATCTGAAATAAAAGGTTTATGAGTCTAAAAACCCTATCCCAAAAACAGGCTGATCTTCACATACAGTTTCACAGTATGTGAAGGTCAGCCTGCTCCGAAAAGCACTTTGGACACTGAGGCTGGTGCCACATGACATAATGGATGCGGCTATATCTGGGTCACTAATGCTTTCACGACTCTATAGATGAAATATTGATTAAAGTGTTAATTTATCAAAGCAGCGGCAACCAGGGACTAGATGAAGCCATGACACACATGTGTCACCACCCTTAGCATCTGGTCCTGCAGAAGTTCAGGTATACAATATATTCTATGTGTAGGAAACAGCTGTGACCTTTGGTTTCCCACATTCCAGGATACCCTTCAAGAATCAGTAGGTGTACTCCCTAGATCCTGTTTTTCAAATATATTTTACCTAGCATTTACAACTCATCCAATATTTTCTCTGGACGTGTATCCCTGACACCCCTTCCCAGACAGGATGTGTTCTTGCTTTTTGTGATACTTTATTGGCTCTTATACAGTCATTGTAGTACAGTATGGATAAAGTAGGACAGGAAAAAAACAAAACAAAAAAAAAACACAACATTTAGTGTGTCCTACCGCTTTGAATTACAAAGAAGTTGGACCTGCCTGATTTTGATTCATAAAATAAAAGTGCATGTGGTGTATATTTGAACTTCAATACTAGTTTTCCTTAGCAATGCAGTACTCTTTCAAAATGCGCCATCTTGTGGTGAAACCAAACAAAAACACTTAATAAATAGTAAGTGCCACTTCAAAACAGTACAGGTAATAAGCTTGATATAAGTCATCAAACTATTAATGTCGTAGACCAGACACCCAGCCAGTATACATATGCTGACACAGATATGAAGCACATGTGGTTGATCGTGGTTTGAAATGTATTTCTTAAATGAAATGGTTGGGTTCTGAATGCCAACTTATAAGTAGAAGTAGTACTAGTAATAGGAGTCAAATAAGATGGGTCTCCTTAAAAAGATTTGTTTTAGGGCACACTTAAACGGGGGTGTTGAAATTTATTGAATTGTCCAGGGTAAAAAAAATTCTGAAATTGTTAGCAGAACATAGGGTACAGGTGAGGTTGCAGAGAGACGCAGCACTGTGGGCAGCTTTGTGGGCAACTATTGGAGTTTTAAGTTCTAAAGGGATGGGCAGCCAGTGCAGTGAGTAACAAAGGGTACAGCCATTAAGGCAGTGGTTAGATTAAAAAAATAACAGCGCAGTTGCAAGGGTAAAAAGAATCAGAGCAACCATAAGAGATTCAGCCATTTCTTCAGTGAGGGCAGGGCACAATGGGAATATTATTATGATGAAGATGACAAGCATGCATAAAATCAGTAAATATCGGAAGTTTTTGGTTCAGGATAACCTTATGAAATAGATATGGTAATGCACTCAGGTCTGGTTGCTAGCCGATTCCAATATAATGAAATACCACAGCACTCATTGTGACTGAAATTTGAAGATTCAATAAGTTCTGCTTAAGCAACATAATGTTATGATAGCAGGTGTGCTCTCTATTAAGTGTATAGTTCTTCCATACATTCCAGAAGTAACCAACCTGTATCCAATCTAGCCAACCCTCAATTTACCTGGAATATAGACTATGCACCAACAGTTAAGAAAGACAGAGGTGGCTTACAGATTAGCTCGCAGCAGACTGCCTGGACTAGATACAATTCTATGTTCAGAGCAAGACTAGCTTAGTAGTCTTTATATATAAACTAGAATATTTCCTGGCAGCAAAAGAGGTGCTTGTAAGCACACCTGCGTTCTTATTCGTGTTAAACTACAAGTGTTGTGCATTTTTGATCCGTGTAAGGTCGCTTTCACACAACAGAGTACCGTCCACGAAATATGGTCCTTGTGGGCCACATTTCTTGGACTCAATTAGGCTGCGTGAATTGAACTCACTTAATCATAGTAAATTATGATGACTACTGAGCTCCCGAATGGCTGAAGTGCTACTGTACCGATCTGTAAAGCTGTCCTATGACGAATGAGAGCAATGGACATTCGTAATGATACTTACCCATAGATGCCGCAGTTAAACTGCCACGTTAGTGTTATCACTTAGTAGTTACAGTCATGCTCCCTCTGTGATCAAGTGGGCAAAGCTTGTGTGCCCATACAAGCAGACATAAGGACATGTAAAGCATTCTGTGTTAAGTTATCATTGCATATAACATACATGTATGTCATTCTGCCTAAGGCCCTGTTCACATCATGCCCTATGCTAAACCTATCAATATAGCTGCATTCACCTGATTGAGACCATAAGAATCCTTTTATTTTTGGCCGGCATGTCTTTTTTTTTCCTGTAGTCTGCTACACTTTTTTTTTTTTTTTTTTTTTTAATAAAAAGTGTATGCCATATATAAAAGACACAGTATACATGATAAACATCTGAGACTTCCACTGGAGGTATACTTCAGGTAGTAATCTACAGATATACATCCGACTGAAGGCTCTATGTGAACACAGCCTAAGACTGTTCAAAAGTATACAGTATTTAAATCCATTCATCCAATAGCAATATAAGAAGGGATTATACTTACACTGTGAGCCAAAGCACGAATATCAACATTTCCATGGACAGTACCCAGACATATCACTTTGCCTCCATTTGTATGAATATGAACATTATGACCCTCAAATAAAAAACAAACAAAAAAACAAAACAAAACTGTTACTGATGGTCAAAACAGTTGGTTGTCAATGTACAAATCAGAATCAAAATAGAGGAGTCTGTAAGAAATACAAAGACTGATATAAACAGATATTTTAAGCAACTGTGGTGCCTATACCTCAATGTTGCTTGCTACACCAGGATAGTTCCACTTTGTGTTCTTCACATTTTGTTACATTTATTATTTTAACATAGCTGCCACGTTCAGACTCCACTCACTCAATCTTGCACTCACCCTTCAATCATTCTGCAAAATGAGTGTAAATCACACGCCAACACAGTTCACGCATCCCAGATACATGCTGCCACCACTACTGTCTTGGATGGGTTTAGTAGGAACCCCATTCACATATACACAAGTCTCTCTAAGGCCTGTTGCACATGACTATATGCTTTTCCGCGGCCTTGAATTAAAGGCACGGGCGGCGCACAGGGAATATGCAGATGTCATCTGTGTGCCACCCGTGCACGAGCCTTGCTTCCGCAGTCCCTTTCATTAAATGAATTGGTGCCACAGAAAAAAGGGTCGCAAAACAGGACAGGAATAGGACCTGTTCTATATTTTGCAGCCCGGACTGTCGGCCTGCACACGTGACCATGTAATTCACGGTCATGTGTACAGGCCCATAGAAATGAATGGGTCAGTGTGCTATCCTTGAAATACACGGATAGCACACTGATCATGGCCACGGTCGTCTGCAAGGGGCCTAACAGTCAGATGCAAACACACTTTAAAAAGGTAATGGTTTCATAGAGCAAACGCGGATCACAATTAAATCGAATGATTAAATACCAAAGGGTTCAGTGAAAAGACACACAAAAGGTGACAAAATGAGCAAAACAGTTTGTAAAATAAAAGGAAGAAAAACCTTGTGAGTTATAGTTCTTTTGTTTCCATGGCGCTTGGAGGATCTCAGATGTGATGGTCAACATCCACCTTGTTGCAAAAAAGTTCTCATGAAATCCACATCTCTTGTAAAAGGTGAGCCCTTGGCTCATATTCAGCCAACGCCCCTCCCACCCCAAAAAAGCAAATAATATATGCAGGAATAAGATATCACATATGTACACGCATAAACAATATAATTCACTAATAATAGATACAAGTAAGGTGAAGGTCATATTTTAAGTAGGAGGAATTGTAATTTTTGTTAGGCAGCATTTGTGCATACACATACATTAGCATGCACTTCAAATATTTTTACACCATTCACACTAAATAACCAGTTTCATTAAAGTGGTGCCACTTGTGACAGTTATTCCCTATCCAAAGGATTTGGTGAAGCAAAAGTTTCCTTGAATACTCTGTCAATGGTTCGTAGGTGCCATTGTGTCCAGCGCTCCATTCACTTCTATGTGGCTACTGGATATCGCTGTCCCACAGAAGCAAATGGAGCAGTAGGACACAATACAGGTGGCCGCACACATGCACCACCCCTCCATTTGCAGCATTCTCAGACCCCTATTCTGCTGGAAAAAAACAGCATACAGATGGAGTATCATCAATTTAAATAAATCCCCAGCAATGATGTAAAGAAATCTCATTAAAATATATCTTTTAATAATATCTCATATAAAATCAGTCCGACTGACCCACCATACTAACTTATGAACAACACACCCCACAAATCTAGATTGGAGAAACTACAAAGGTATTAACTACCTAGCAATACATTGCCCATACACATATGGTTATGATAGAGCAATCCTCACCAAGACACCAGGCAGAAATACTTATTTGCAGAAAGATATAAATACAGAAGGTATAAAAATGGTTCAATGTTACCAATCTGTAGACTTTCAGATATAGAGCCAGGAGGATGAGGTCCAAAGGTCCACACATGTGTACCAATTCCCTGAAGCGCCCATAAAGCAGTTTTCCCTGAGTGCCCATAAAGCAGTTTTCCCAGGCCCTAACAAAGGCAGTACCACAAAATTGTCCCTTTTGTTGACTGCTCCTAATTCTCCCTCCCGTTTTCTGGTCAGCAAAACTATTCATCAAGGGACCTTTGTCTAATCTTATCTAAGTTTAGTCATGACTACTTTCCACAGTGGAAGTAGCCTCCTGACTCTAGTCTGACAGAGTGATAAATGTGCCATAAGCATATGCTCAAGAGATCCTTATTTAACCCCTTCATCAGCGGTTTATCTCACCTGTGGGCCATCCAGGCCAAGTGAGAGTTAATGCTGTCATAACAAACGCCATGTGAAGTCCACCCATGCTGGGGGTCTCAAAAATTCCATTGCGCATGTGTCGGTGACATCATTCGCTATAAGTCACCACGCATGCATACAGGGCACACTCAGCACCCATTCTGCCCATACTGGTCTCGAGTGAATACCACCTGTGCACACGTGCCAATGACGTCACTTCATGCACATTTGTGGAACACGATCGGCGCTAGTTCCACTGTTACCAGCTTGTGACAGCATTGCATAGTTTATTTTCATATTGGAGCATATGTCCGCTTTAATGGGTTTCCTTTCCTTCAATGTATGTTAACACATTTCACTGTACCGCTTTGGAGCTATTATTGGGAACTTGTTTAGGGGTACTCCATTTACAAATATGGTGCCCGATTCTTAATATTCTATAATGCACAAGCGCACTTCACTTAGTTACCATAGGAATATGTCCCCAACATTCTCAATTATCCCTCCACCCACAGCTGATATAATACTATCTCAATGTACATGGCGTTATTATCCCATTCCAGGTAGTTCACACCTAGATTGACAGTCGTACCTAAAATATACATATACACTTTTTAATGATATTGGCTTGTTTCATGTTATCTTTAATACACAGGGACTTCAAATCTAATGAAGTCCCAATATTTCCCAGTTTTAGCAGTAAAAATAAAGTTACAAATGCTACAGGACTTAAACATTTTTGGCTAGCCTCTTGTCAGCTTGTCCAGATCAGAGATACCACCCATTCTCTACCAAAGAAATTTTTGGATGATAGACATAATTGTCCCACTCAAGGAGGGAGGATTTATATTCACAGACTGTACCTACATTGGTTATCAATCATGCTGTGCAGTAGAGAGCACCCTCTGCACCCTAATATCTACCTAGGGAAGAGTCATGGCATGTCTACCAGTCAACAAACTCTCAACAACACGTACACTACCCAAAGTAGCCCTTGAGATTCTTAAATCCCTTTAGGACACAGGGTAGTTTGTACATTAATGCTCGGTGATTTTTTTCATATTTTCCCTCCCAGTCTTCCAAAATTCATAACTTTTTTATTTTTCTTTCGACATAGCTATGTGAGAGCTTATTCTTTGCATGACAAGTTGTACTTTCCTTTGCTGCCATGTTTTATTTAGCTTTTATTTATGTTTTTTTGAAGGACCATGTTAAATAACACAATTCTATCCTAATTTTTCACATTTTGTTTTTACGGCGTTCATTCTGCATTAAAAATAACGTGACAGCTTTGTCCGGTGGGTCATTACGAATATGGCAATACCATATTTATATTTGTTTTTATTACATTTTATCACTTTTTGAAAATTAACGATTTTCCTGTTTACGTAGATATGTCACGGCTCTTTAAAGTTGTACTTTCTATTGATACCAATGTTTGGCATGTATGACTTTTTGTTCACTTTTTATTGTTATTTTTTTGGAGAAAGCAAAGTGACCAAAATACGTTAATTTGCGCTCTGGGCGTTTACCGTACAGGATAAATATTTTTGGATAGTGGGGACTTATACGCACGTAGGGATATATACATGTTTGCTTATTTATTTTTGTTTACATTATTTTTTTTTTTTTTAAATATAAAAAGGTGTTTTTTTTTTTACTTTTTATTTTTGTGTTTTTTTTTTTGTTGTTTTTTTACTTTTTACCTGTCCCACAAGGGGACTTGAAGCTGGGATCTCAGATCCCCAGCGCAATGTCCTGCATTACATAGTATTGCAAAACATCGCACATTAGTTCCTATGGGAATTATGCATAGGCAGTCAGGAGGCAGTGGCCCGGCCTTCAGGCTGCCATGGAAACACCTGGGAACCTGCGATCTTATCGCTGGGGGGGAGGGGGGATGGAGAACCAGTCCTTAATAATAAATGTACAGCTCACTCACCTAAGCAATATATGTCCAGTTTTCAACAAACTTATTTGATAATACTACAAACCATCCCTACTGTTCCCCTCGGTGGCTCTTCATGTTTATTTGCCTAGAAAGCAGCTGGCCATCTTGTTCGCAGCTCCTCCAGGTACAGGATGTTCTTTCACTTGGTTAACTAGCTGCTCTAACCTTTCACACACAAATTCTGCATAGACTCCATCCTGGTCAACATCCTTCACTTGTTTTCTTTCTGAAATCTCTAGTGGTGCATGAAACAATTTAGTCAAACAACACGCGTGATCTATGACTGCCCTGTAATGTGGCTTCTTTAATCTTACTCAGAGAACTGCATGGGGCACCACTAACAGAACAGAAAACAAGCCTGAGACTTGGTTCACATCTTGACATTAAGATTTTAAAGAAATTACTCAACAAAGTCCAGACCTGAGATTAATGCCACTGTAAGAATATATCCACACATACCAGCTGAAAACCACACTGTTTTGGACTGCAAATTAGAGTAGTTTTGCTAATGACAATTAATGACTGCACAATTTTGCAGGAAAATTACAGTTTTAGCTGCACCATTTCCCAGTACAACATCATACTGGCACGGTCCAGCTTCAGCTGCTATGTGTGGCCATAACTTAAAGGCTTACAATGAAATCATTGTAGGAGTTGAAGCAAATGCAAACCTTATGATTAACCCCTTCCAGCACTGTGTCCTAATAGCACATTGAGAAAATTTGGTAGTTCATACGCTATGCTGTACTATGATGGAATGGGCTAAAGAGTTGTGCCCACAGTATCCGCAGTGTATGTCAGCTGTAACATATAGTTGACACCCTCCTGCAATAGCCTGGATCAGAGTTAGCGTGAATCCCATGGTTTAAGCTCAGGTTCCACAGTCAACGTCGACTGCAGCATCAAAGTGATAAGAAGGAAGGAGGGGGCTTCTATCTACCAGCATACCTGCAATATAGTAACAGTGTGCCAGTGGGTTTCAATGACAGTCAGAGAGCTGACAACAACCCTAGGTCTGCCATTTACAAAAGTTTTTAGTCTTTTATTATGCAGTTAGGTTCTGTTTCTTCCTATAGAGGAAAAAACAAAAATATGTAGTGGCACTTGGCTCCACCTGAATGAGGAGTCAGGGATTTCCCTCCCCCTTGCTTTTAAAATTGAGCCAAGTCTTTCCCTTATGCTTATGGCCTCTTGCTACTGACATACAGTCCCTGACAGAAGTTCTGTCGCTTATCCATGTTGTGGAATCAAAAGCTTATAACTGACTTAATTATGACTTTAAATTCATTCATTGGTTTTAGAAGTGACTTATATGAAAGCTGAAACCCTCCCAAATGATTTTTTAGTTAAGAAAATAAATTGGCTTCACTGCTGAAATATTCATCATTTAATGAACACAGAAAGGTCAGATTTTGGCAAGACAAAAGTTTTGTCGCCTTGTCATATAATACAACCAATCCTAGTTTAAAGCCTCACCTGTGCTCACTAATTGATCGGTTAATTAGTGGGTGTGTATAAAAAGAACTCCAGCACCCCAGACCTTCATCTCTGACAACATGCCAAAAATCTATAGTTCGGGAATTTTTGAGCACAGGGAAACCTAAACTGTTTAGGTTTACTTTTGTTTCTTTATCTTTCTATGTGATCTAGGGAAAGGGGGGTGATTTAAACTTGGTGTTTTTTTGTATACGTTAAAAATTTAGTATTTTTAATTACTTTTATTTTAAATTAAAGTAAATTAAATAAATCTAAAGTGATAACAGCTGCAATCGGTGTCGGCACCGATCGCAGCTGTTAACGGCAGGTGCTGGCTGTATTGTGGACCTGAGCCCTCTCCACACACCCCTTCACACCTAATCATGTATGCAATTTTGCGTGAAGGAGTTAAAGTGTTTGGAGCCACTCCTTCCTATTCTACCTTGTAATTACTTAATTTCCCTCCTCTCATCCAAGAATTCTCTACCTTAGTAACCAAATGGAAGTCTCTTCACCTGTACCTTTTGGGCAGCCCTTTAAAATGACTGTGCTCCCATAACTTTTATACCTGTTTAAGACCTTACTGGAAACCCGAACGCTAGTGTGAACCTAGCGTGTTCCCTATTATTTAATAGCACTTCCAATTCTAGATTTGTTATCCTTTTATCTGCCTTTTTGTTGTACTTTTGATAACATTCAGTAAATACTTTTGAAACTAAATATTATTATGCTACTCCTCTCAGACTATTACCATGCAGATCCACTCTGTAGCACACTGCTTATTTGTATCTTTAGTCAAGCACAACTTTATTTGTTCACACCCGATTCTTCCTTGTGTAAAAATCTCCTTTAACCCTTTCACTGCCAGGTGTCTCAGAAAATTTTGCACCTCCGGTAGCCAGAGCAATTTTCACAATTTTGAGATGGACAAATAAAACCCAAATTTCAACATTAAAAAGTCATGCTAATCCCCCATACCTATATATTTTCTAAAAGTAGACACCTGCAGCATTGTCAGAATGCCACTTGGTACTGTATGCGAACAGGCACCATCATGCAATTTTGTTTTAAAGTGAATGTTTTATAAAAAAAAAAAAAAATGCAAATAAATGTATATTAGTTGCTAAAAGTGGACACTAAACAAAAATGTATATGCACCAAACCTCCTAAAAATAAGTTCAACATGTGCAGAGTTCATTCATATCACTAAGACCTACACCTGCATGCACATGTCTTCAGAAAATCACTAGAACTGGAAGGAACAAAAATCTGCTTTGAAGCTGGAAACGTTAAAGTACCATCCAATAAAATGTAGGGATTACACACCGTGGAAAGCAAGTGAACCCCTAAACCCTATATATTTTTTTGATAAGATTACATGTGTCTCAATGGGTTATCAATAGCCACATCCACCATCATGTAACTTTATGACAAACACATCTTTTTTTTGAAAAAATGCACTAAAACACATACAGTACAGACCAAAAGTTTGGACACACCTTCTCATTCCAAGAGTTTTCTGTATTTTCATGACTATAAAAATTGTACATTCACACTGAAGGCATCAAAACTATGAATTAACACATGTGGAATTATATACTTAACAAAAAAGTGTGAAACAACTGAAAATATGTCTTATATTCTAGGTTCTTCAAAGTAGCCACCTTTTGCTTTGATTACTGCTTTGCACACTCTTGGCATTCTCTTGATGAGCTTCAAGAGGTAGTCACCTGAAATGGTTTTCACTTCACAGGTGTGCCCTGTCAGGTTTAATAAGTGGGATTTCTTGCCTTATAAATGGGGTTGGGACCATCAGTTGTGTTGTTCAGAAGTCAGGTGGATACACAGCTGATAGTCCTACTGAATGGAGTGTTAGAATTTGTATTATGGAAAGAAAAAAGCAGCTAAGTAAAGAAAAACGAGTGGCCATCATTACTTTAAGAAATGAAGGTCAGTCAGTCCGAAAAATTGGGAAAACTTTGAAAGTGTCCCCAAGTGCAGTGGCCAAAACCATCAAGCGCTACAAAGAAACTGGCTCACATGAGGACCGCCCCAGAAAAGGAAGACCAAGAGTCACCTCTGCTGCGGAGGATAAGTTCATCCGAGTCACCAGCCTCAGAAATCGCAGGTTAACAGCAGCTCAGATTAGAGACCAGGTCAATGCCACCCAGAGTTCTAGCAGCAGACACATCTCTACAACAATTGTTAGGAGACTGTGTGCAGCAGGCCTTCATGGTAAAATAGCTGCTAGGAAACCACTGCTAAGGACAGGCAACAAGCAGAAGAGACTTGTTTGGGCTAAAGAACACAAGGAATGGACTTTAGACCTGTGGAAATCTGTGCTTTGGTCTGATGAGTCCAAATTTGAGATCTTTTATTCCAACCACCGTGTCTTTGTGCGACGCAGAAAAGGTGAATGAATGGACTCTACATGCCTGGTTCCCACCGTGAAGCATGGAGGAGGAGGTGTGATGGTGTGGGGGTGCTTTGCTGGTGACACTGTTGGGGATTTATTCAAAATTGAAGGAATACTGAACCAGCATGGTTACCACAGCATCTTGCAGCGGCATGCTATTCCATCCGGTTTGCGTTTAGTTGGACCATCATTTATTTTTCAACAGGACAATGACCCCAAACACACCTCCAGACTGTGTAAGGGCTATTTGACCAAGAAGGAGAGTGATGGGGTGCTACGCCAGATGACCTGGCCTCCACAGTCACCAGACCTGAACACAATCGAGATGGTTTGGGGTGAGCTGGACCGCAGAGTGAAGGCAAAAGAGCCAACAAGTGCTAAGCATCTCTGGGAACTACTTCAAGACTGTTGGAAGACCATTTCAGGTGACTACCTCTTGAAGCTCATCAAGAGAATGCCAAGAGTGTGCAAAGCAGTAATCAAAGCAAAAGGTGGCTACTTTGAAGAACCTAGAATTTAAGACATATTTTCAGTTGTTTCACACTATTTTGTTAAGTATATAATTCCACATGTGTTAATTCATAGTTTTGATGCCTTCAGTGTGAATCTACAATTTTTATAGTCATGAAAATACAGAAAACTCTTGGAATGAGAAGGTGTGTCCAAACTTTTGGTCTGTACTGTATTTGCACTTAAAACTTATATTAAATCTTACATTCACACACAAAATACTTTTAAAATAAAAGATCAAGCTGTACACAATTTATATATACCGTAAACATCAGCTACAACAAGAGCTCGTACTCTCAAAAACGCTGATACAGAAGACAAGCAAGATTCTGCTATTATTCACTAATATGTTAAACCTCATATTCAAACCCTCAACACCTCCTGCCACCTCCAACTCAAGAACATCCACCAAATCCGTTCCTCCCTCACCCCTGAAACTACAAAGATGCTAGTCCACGCCCTCATAATGTCCAGCTTAGATTACTGTAACACCCTTCTCCATGGCCTCCCAGCAAACACTCTTGACCCCCTCCAGTCCACCTTAAACTGTGCTGCTCGCTTAATACACCTCTCCCCCCGTTCTTCATCAGCCACTCCGCTCTGCCAATCCCTTCACTGGCTACCCATCGCCCAGCGAATAGAGTTCAAACTACTAACACTGACATACAAAGCCATCCACAACCTGTCCCCTCCATATATCTCTAAACCTACTCTCCCGCTACCTGCCCGCACGTAACCTCAGATCCTCCAAAGGCCTCCTACTCCGCTCTGCTCTCACCCGCTCTTCACACAATCGTCTCCAAGACTTCTCCCGTGTATCCCCCATACTCTGGAACTCATTACCAAGACACATAAGACTGACCACTACAATCACAAGCTTGAAGAAGGCCCTGAAGACTCACCTTTTCAGGAAGGCCTACAACCTCCAATAACGCTACTGTCACCACACCAACTGTACAGTCTTTCCCGTCACCTTCTGTCTCTATCCCTCTACCCTCATAGATTGTAAGCCCTTGCGGACAGGGCCCTCTATCCCACTGTGCCAGTTGGTCACTGTTTGTATTATCTGTTTTGTATATCTTGTGTACGTATGTAAATCCGCAAATGTAAAGCACCATGGAATTAATGGCGCTATATAAATAAACAATAATAATAATAATAATAAATAATAATATGTTAAAAATCTATACTACACCTAGCAAACTGTGACTGAGATACATTATACCTCTATGTGACAATCAGAGAGCAAAAGTACAGTATGCTCTCTGATTGATAGGAGAGGGGATAACATGGACAGAAGTCCATGCGCTCCCCCACTGAGGTCACATACAGGTTATGCACAGATGATGATGATTTATCATCTCTGTGCAGTCTTCAGGGCTGCTCCTTCCCCTCCTTCTTCCTACCGCAGTTCTTAAGATGTGCCACCCTGGGGCCTATAGGTACATGGTTGGCAGGGAAAGGGGGGGGGGGGGGGGGAACACACACCACACACACACAAACACAGGGGGCTAATCAGAGAATACACTCACAAAATTAGCCGCAGCAGAGATACGAGGCTCAGACTTGGCTTTCTGCCATGAGTTCCACAGACAAAATACTCAGCAGATTTTTCTGTGTGAAGGTACTTTAGAGTATGTTCACATGGCTGATTTTTTCCTAGCTGAAGAATTCAGCTTCAAGAACTGGAAGGTGAATTCTTCTGCTTGACCAATTTCTGCAGTGGAATTTTCAAATTTCACAATGGCTAGGCAGTATTTTTCTGTCTCCTATTCACTTTAATGGGATCAGGCGGAATCGCCTGAAGATTGTGCATGACATTTATTTTTTCCTCTAGCTGAAAAAAAAAAAAAAAAAATCAGCTAGAGGAAAAAAAAAAAAAACTGCATCTACCTCCAAAGGAAATTAATGGGAGGCAGGTTTCAGGTGGAATTTGTAGATAATTTTGAGGCAGTATCCACATGTGAACATACCCTTAAGTGTTGCAAAATCATTTTACTGTTAAACAGGTGACACGTCTCCATGGTATTTACATCTTTATACAGTGGAGCCAAGTGCCATACATCAATTAAATACAATAATTAGTGTTAAATTCATACCGAAAATGTGCTATATAGTGTGCAAATATACATGTCTTAAAATTCATGTGCATATTATTATAAGTTCATAGATAAATAGTGGTGATATACTTTAATGTGTTTAAAATACTACCAAACTCAATTATTGATAAATTCATGTGCAGCCCATCAAATTCATAATTAAAGAAGTAAAACACCTAAAAAAAGACCTGCATTGCCTCAAAGTTTGAAATAAACAAAAATTTCTTTGTATCACCATATACTGACACCCATATGTTTTATATTTCTGTATAAGGAGCACTGTAAATGTTTATTTTTCTGTAGAAAAAAAAATAGTTTTTAATTAATACCATTTTGGGGAATATCTGACATTTTGATCCCTTTTTATTACATTTTTTCGTGAGGTAAAAAAAAAAAATGATTTGGTCGTTGTCTATACCATAGTCTGCAATAAAACTGTATTACAGTCTATGGGAAATTGGCTATGTCCCTATTGAGCATGTAGAGGTGGCTCAGTGGTTAGCACTGCTGCCTTGTGAGGTCTTACGTTTGAATCCAGCATAGGCATTTGTATGCTTACATGGGCTTCCAAAGACATTCCGATAGGGAATTTAGACTTCAGCCCTACAGTGAGTAATGACAAAACGCTGCAGAATATGTTGACACTATAGAAGTAAAATAATAAAATAAAATCACAGGCAGGCCTCTATACTAGCATAGCAACTGACCAGGGAGTCTTCAAAACACTCCCAGCTGCAATGGCAACCAAAAGGATTCTGAAATCTCAATGCACGAGAACCGTTCATTCCTGCAAAATCAAATTGAAAGTAAAGCAACCTCTCTGATATTGTGTTCTTATCTGACCACAGCACTCGCTAGATTAAATGCTTGTGATCAGAGCAGTTTCTTATCACAAACACTGCTGTTTGGTCCCTGCTGTGTAAAACAGCAGAGATCTCTTGGCTATTGCATCCACTCAGCCACTACGTGAGCACCGTTTAAAAAAAAAAAAAAACCCTCTCCCGATGTTATAAAACATATTTGCGATGGGAAACCTACAACTCAAATATTTTAATATTATTACCTTGACAGACTGCAGAACACTACTCCCCTTCTCAGTTTCTATTTGGCAATTGTCGCACTCAATTTTTTTTACGTTCACACTACCATAACCCTTGGTTTTGATGTTCAGATCTAAAATAAAACAAATACAAATACATCATATGAAATTAACAGCAAAAGCCTTCACATTTTGCAGATGTTTTTGTGCCACTCTTACAACGATGGAAAGCGGCCTCCAGAGGCTACATACAATTATTTTTCATTTTTGTGTTTTTTTTTCCCCTCAATAAGAACACTATGGCAGAACACAACTGTTAAAAGAACTTATCTGTTTGATGCTTAGTGTCAGACCATCATTGATCACTACATTACAGGACATGCTTTATATGTTCAGATGTGAACTCAAAATGTGTAAAAGTCAACACCATTGCGAAGTGTTTCCTTGCTATTTATTTCAGCAGCTTTTTACCTGTATTTTAAAAGACAAAACTAAGAACAGTGACTGCAGGTCAGCGACAGACTCCAGTCTAAACACAGACTTATGCTCTGTTCCTCCTCCATACTTTACACTATGTCTAGCTATTCACACTGGCTGCTATGTATAAGTGCAAGCACATTACAAGCATGGTGGGGGGTTTAGTGTTGAACTGAACTCGGTCAAAGTTATAATAATTGTAAATTCTAATAAACTAAACTACCAGGGTATAAAATAGGATTATCAGGTAAATGAGCTGCATGGTGGCATGGTAGTCATCACTGGCAAGTTG
Organism: Leptodactylus fallax; assembly: GCA_947044405.1. Classification (NCBI taxonomy): domain Eukaryota; kingdom Metazoa; phylum Chordata; class Amphibia; order Anura; family Leptodactylidae; genus Leptodactylus; species Leptodactylus fallax. Next base: position 7,675,920 of record CAMRHE010000001.1, on the reverse strand, counting down.
CAGGAATCGACGTTGCATTGTCAGTCACAGATAAAAAGAGAAGAATATTATGACATTACGCCACTGCACTATACTTACTTATGTTTAATCAAAGTTTATTAAAAGTTTTATAACAAAGTGGTCATGTGCAACCAAGAGATACACAAACATAGAAGAGCAATAGGTAAAACAATGCAGTGCCATGAACATAAATGCATATACAATTAGGCGGCTCTCCGGGGCTGCAGGTCACAAACAGGCCAGTCCTGAAGAAAGTCTGCAGAGTAATAATGTCCCTGTAATGAACCCCAAAGAAGAATCTACAGAAACTAGTCCCCAAGAGAGCGAGTAGGGGGCCTTCTGTCGACCACACTCACAGAAAAAAAAAAAGCAGGGTAGGAGGGGATGACAGTGAAGGAAGGAAAGGATAGGAGAGGGTGAGGAGATAAAAAAAAAAAAAAAAAAAAAAAAAAAGCAGGAAGAAAGGTGCCATGACATGTGACAAAGAAGGAAAGCAACCGGAATAGGAGGCAACCTAGCCACTCAAGCAGAGGCGTTTAGGATATCGGATTAGAAAACTCGTCAGACTCCTGGAACAAAATGCACTACTGCCAAAAAGAGTCCCCATTTTCAAGGGTTCGGAAGAATCATCCACCAAAGTCTCCATTTGCTGGATGTGATTACCTTCCTTATGCCACTTGACTATGGTAGGGGAGCAGGGACTGCGCCAGTGTCTAGGAATAACCAACAATAGGGCCAACTGAGGGGATGGCGAAACCATGCCTTCACAAACCCTATAACAGATACAAAATACTTGATCCCAAAAGAGCCAGATAGCAGAGCAGTCCCAACACATACGGAAGAGGGACCCCTCCTCTTCCACAGTGCCAACACCAGTCCAACAAAGCAGTTTAGATCTTAAGAAGGAGGTCTAGGCAACAGAACCATCAAGTCAACAGCTTGAAGTTCTTCTCCAGTGCACTGCAGGGCATTGATAGTTTGTGGGTGACGGTAAAGGATCTATTCCAGTCAGGGCCAGTAAACTCACCACAGAAATCTTATTCCCAGGACCTATGGGGTTTACCAAGAGTTGCTTCTCACAGGAGGAGGCTATAAAAGAGTAAAAGGGCGCATGGGGAGGGGATAATCTCTGTCTAAATAAAAATGCTCTCAAGTTCCTTGGGACTGGTTGCAAAAAGTGGAAGCAAAAGAGGATGATTATACGAATGACGAGAGTAGGTTGAGTCTGGACAGAAAGACTGCAACAACTCAAAAAAGGGAAGGCAAGCACCTTGCGGTACAACTGTATATCATCTTTGGCACACGATCTCAGAAACCGACGAACTGAAAGGCCACCGGGCCACAGCTTGCTAAACAGACAAAAAGTCTCGGTCAACAATGGGCTAGAATCTATGGTAGGGACGGCAAGGGCACCAAAAGCAGCTCAGCCTCAATGGCAATCCACTGTTTCTCATGACCTCGGGAGTACCAAGCAAACAATCTCATTAGCAATGCAGCAGTATGGTACAGTTTTTGGTCCAGAAGACCCACTTTGCTGTTGCTCTTACGCAGTGGCAGAGTCCTAAATTTAAGTCTACTGTGGACCCCAAGACAAAGTGCGTAAGGCCTGGAATATGTACAGGAGCCAAGGGACGATGTCCATTTTAAGGGCATTGATATAAACAAACAAGGACAGTTTTAGAGCATTGTATCTATGCAGGTCAGATACAGTAGACCAGGGGTAGGCAACCTTTTTTGTTCGGCGTGCCGATTTCGATTAAAAAAAATCAAAGTTGAGGTACTCAGAGTGCCGGTCAATAATTGTAAGTCTGACGACCTCTGCACACGGTATTATGTTACATAGCGGCCCCTGCACACGGTATTATGGTGATAATACTAGTGATAATTGCTATTACTATTATTTTAGCATGTAACAGATATCACTAGAGAGGCGGGCAGCGTATTTTACTCTATAAAGATCAGGTATGGACAGGACAGGGACAGTGAAAAAAATGTAAACTTTATTGGTGACTTTGTGCATGTGTTGTGTAAGTGTTTGGTGCGACACTTCTGGCGCTGCGACCTGGACGATGGTAAATGTCTGGGTCACAGCGCCAATAACTTCCTGGTTATGTGATTAGGCTCAGAGGGGTGTTACATTATCCCTCTATGTGACTATCAGAGAGCAAAAGTACAGTATGCTCTCTGATTGATAGGAGAGGGGATAAGGATGGAAGTCTCTGCTACCCCCATCATCTGCAGCTTATGCACAGACAATGAGGAGTTAACATTGTCTCTGCAGCTCCTCCTCCCCCTCCTTCCTTAGCTCTAAGATGCTGCCTGACACAGGAGGGGGGGACACATTTAGAGCCCCATTTCTAAGGATCTATTAGGGCCACAAAGATGCAACTGGATTCATTTTAAAGATGTTAATCTCATCTTTAAAAAGATACCAAGAGCTCCATGATTGACCTTACACATTCAGAGCGATTCACTGTTAAAATGATGTCGGGAATTGAGATCTGCATTGGGATTTCAATGCCGAACATCGTTTTCACCAGCCAATCGCTCAGGATGTTTAAGGACGATCATGGTGATCTTGGTATCATTTTAAAGAAGAGATTCTCATCTTTAAAATGAACCCAAGTGTTTCTTTATAGCTCTAAGCAATCCTGAGCAATTCGATCAGGTACAGTAGAGAAGCCGGCAATTACCGGCTTCACTACTGTACATAGACTGTGCAGAAGCCGGGTGATGCCGCATCCATCTTCACCTGGCGCTAATGAAATTTTAAGGAAGCCGGATGGAAAAACGCTGCAGGTAACGTTTTTCCATCGGGCTGAGGCACAAATACGGCGCCAGAACTGGTGCCTCTTGTGCCAGAACCGATCCCATAGAAAACTATGGGATCCGTCCTGGCATCAGTTTCCCTCCAGCTTGTGTGCACCACGCCGGAGGGAAACAGATAGCTGTGCCGGACATATGTGAACACACTGCTGCCGTGCCAGGGAAATAAGCCTCGCGTGCCACTCTTGGCACGCGTTCCGGGGGTTGCCGACCCCTGCAGTAGACTCTAGCAGAAGAAGGAAGGTAATTCAAACGATACAAACAAGAGAGAGATCAGAGGGGACCTGTATTCCTAGGTATCTAATAGAAGTAGCTTGCCAACGAAAGAGGAATTGACAAAACAGAGACTCAACCCCAGAAGGAGGCAGTATAATATTCCAGGCTTTGGTCTTGCACACCGTTGATCCAATAAAAACGGAGCATTAATTTGAGGCAGATAAAACCATGTACACGCAAGAACACTGATGCGTTTCAGGAAGACACTGCCCTTAGTCATAGCTATACACACGGTTGAAGGCCTTTTCTGCGTCAACTGACAGAACGAGACCACGTTCTTTTGCCCTGGACAACAATGTTCTGCTGACATTGCCACTGACCTCTCTCCCCCTAATGAATCCTACTTTGTCCGTGTGGATCAATGTGAGGATCAATGGAGACAGACAATTAGCCAATAAAATAGTTTGATGTTGACGTAAATGAGAGAAATTGGGTGGTAATTCACAAATTGAGTGGGGTCTTTACCACGTTTCAGGATAACCATTATTAGAGCTGTCAGGGACTGACGTGCAAATGGGGCGTGGTCACCTATCCCACTTAACTTAGTAATGATAGGGACGAGTAGATAACTAAAGAAGTTAAAGAACTGTGGAGTAAAGCTATCAGGACCGTCGAACTTGCCAGCAGGAGGGCTTATCAAAATGTTGTATAGGTCGCTATAGTATGCACGAAAAGCTGCTGTGATTGCAACAGGATTATGTATATCTTGTCCACTATTGTTGCTGAGACATGGTATAAACGTTAGAGTACTGAGAGGTTATAGATGCCAGGCTACCGATTCCCCACATTTATTTGCATTCAGTGGGTACGGAAAGTATTCAGACCCCTTTAGATTTATCTCTCTTTGTTTCATTGCAGCCATTTGCTAAAAGCAAAATAGTTCATTTTATTTCACATTAATGTACACTCAGCACCCCATCTTGACAGAAAAAAAACAGAAATGTAGATATTTTTGCAAATTTATTAAAAAAGAAAAACTGAAATATATAACATGGTCATAAGTATTCAGACCCTTTGCTCAGTATTGAGTAGAAGCAACCTTTTGAGCTAGTACAGCCATGAGTCTTCTTGGGAATGATGCAACAAGTTTTTCACATCTGGATCTGGGGATCCTCTGCCATTCTTCCTTGCAGAATCTCTCCAGTTCCGTCAGGTTGGATGGTGAACGTTGGTGGACAGCCATTTTCAGGTCTCTCCAGAGATGCTCAATTGGGTTGAGGTCAGGGCTCTGGCTGGGCCAGTCAAGAATGGTCACAGAGTTGTTCCGAAGTCACTCCTTTGTTATTTTAGCTGTGTGCTTAGGGTCATTGTCTTGTTGGAAGGTGAACCTTTGGCCCAGTCTGAGGTCCAGAATACTAGGGAAGAGGTTTTCTTCCAGGATCTCTCTGTACTTGGCCGCATTCATCTTTCCTTCAATTGCAATTTCCTGTCCCTGCAGCTGAAAAACACCCCCATAGCATGATGCTGCCACCACCATGTTTCACTGTTGGGATTGTATTGGGCAGGTGATGAGCAGTGCCTGGTTTTCTTCACACATACCGCTTAGAATTAATGCCAAAAAGTTCAATCTTTGTCTCATCAGACCAGAGAATCTTATTTCTCATAGTCTGGGAGTCCTTCATGTGTTTTTGGCAAGCTCTATGCAGGCTTTCATATGTCTTGCACTGCGGAGAGGCTTCCTTCGGGCCACTCTGCCATAAAGCCCTGACTGGTGGAGGGCTGCAGTGATAGTTGACTTTGTGGAACTTTCTCCCATCTACCTACTGCATCTCTGGAGCTCAGCCACAGTGATCTTTAGGTTCTTCTTTACCTCTCTCACCAAGGCTCTTCTCCCACGATTGCTCAGTTTGGCTGGACGGCCAGGTCTAGGAAGAGTTCTGGTCGTCCCAAACTTCTTCCATTTAAGGATTATGGAGGCCACTGTGCTCTTAGGAACCTTGAGTGCTGCAGATATTCTTTTGTAACCTTGGCCAGATCTATGCCTTGCCACAATTCTGTCTCTGAGCTTCTTGGGCAGTTCCTCTGACCTCATGATTCTCATTTGCTCTGACATGCACTGTGAGCTGTGAGGTCTTATATAGACAGGTGTATGCCTTTTCTAATCAAGTCCAATCAGTTTAATTAAACACAGCTGGACTCCAATGAAGGAGTAGAACCATCTCAAGGAGGATCAGAAAGAAATGGACAGCATGTGAGTTACATACGAGTGTCACAGCAACGGGTCTGAATACTTATGACCATGTGATATTTCAGTTTTTCTTTTTTAATAAATTTGCAAAAATATCTACATTTGTTTTTTTTCTGTCAAGATGAGGTGCTGAGTGTACATTATTGAGAAATATAATGAACTTTTTTGCTTTTTGCAAATGGCTGCAATGAAACAAAGAGTGAAAAATTTAAAGGGGTCTGAATACTTTCCGTACCCACTGTATATAGTCTTGTGTATGGAGGGACATCTCATCCAAGTAGGAATACAATTCCTCTTTGGTGTTTAAGAGCTCATTTAACGTGAGCTTATGAGAGGTTTATTCACTTGCTTATGAGAGCAAGTGAATTAATGATCCGTGTTTAATAAACTCCCCCACCCCAAAGAACGCATTCAAGCACTTCCCACCCCAATGGGATGAGGGAGTATCCATAGCGTGATGAGTCTCAAACTCTTGGATAATGGAACTGATCTCGTTCCTACAAACAGCATCTTTGTGGAGATTGTTTTTAATGGATGTGCAGCTACACCCAGTATGTCCAAGATCAGGAACATGGGAGCATAATCCGACCCTATCAGGGCCACTGGGGTACAAGTCAGGTCGTTGTGACTGGTTAAGAAAAAAAAAAAAAAAAATCAACGCATTGTAGAATTTGCCAGACATTGACCAGACACATTTCGTGGAGCATCTGTTTGAGCTGTCACAGTTGCGCAGGGCCCAAGTGGGAACGGGGGAGACTTCGAGTCAACCGATGGACTGAATATGAAGTTAAAATTGCCACCCAGAATGACCACTCCCCCCCTGAATTACGTGAGCTTGCACAGTAGCCCATCAAAAGGTGATCTGTCCCTGGTTAGGGAGGTAACAGCCCGCCAACGTAGCCAGGGTTTCTTCAATGCGCAGTTTCAGGAAGAAGAACCTATCCCCAGAGTGTAGCATTGTGCCCTTGTGTTGAATAGATCTAATCAATGGCAACGGAAACAGCCCTCAACTTGAAGGTATGATTGACTCTGTGAAACCAGTTGGGGTAGTAGTTGCTGTGGATCTCTGGAACATAACCTTCCTGAAAATGGGTTTCCTGCAAGATCAAAATGTGTGAGTGGTAAAATCTGGTTCCTCTTTTGAAGAACATTAATGCCCGTAACATTTAAAGAACAAAACTGCACAGATGCCATGGCAAGGGCTTGAGGCGAAGGAAGAAATTAAGTGAAGAGAAGGTAAAAAAAAAGAGGGGGGGGGGGGAAGAAGGGGAGGAGAAAGGGAAAAAACAAAAAACAAGAGACTAAGGAATAAAAAAAAAAAATCATGGGGGACAAACAAATACAATCAACATAGAAGAGAGGCGGAAACTCCTCACCAAAACAGTGGGGGATGAACAGAAATTTAACTAGCTGCTCTACACAGTGGATGGGCTTTCCAGGAACAGAGTCACCTCCCCCTGTGGCCACTAAATAAAAGTAACATATAGAAAATAAGAGAGAGGAAAACATTCAACTGGCAAAGCAGAGAGGCCCTAAGACCACATTAATGCAACCACAAGCAAAACAAAGTAATTAGTACACTCCTCGGTGGGGCCCAGGAAACGTCCCAAGGGACTGGTGAGGCACAACGTGTGGGAAAGCCAGACGTATTAAAGGTAGACCATCACATCACTATAAGAACTGAAAAAAAAACGATTAAGGAATTAGGCTGAAGGAGGGGTACCCGAACTGTGTATACTGTTAGTAAGAAAAGCCAGTAAGGAGTCTCCAACAGGCATTTGAAGATAGTGCACAAGTTTAAGTGCAGGTGGTGAGGTTCAACTGGCAATCTCCTGATACAAATATTGTATCCATATGTTCCTGTTCTCAACGTCTTACAGCAAGTCTGCTAGGTGTTGTGGTTGGAAAGTATGGGTAGAGATGACTTCTGGGCAGAAATCCTGACTGATAAGGTAAGGGAGGAAAACTCTAGAGCATCTGCCCTATTCCCCAACTGTAGAACAGTGGTATATACAGCAGACAGCTCAGTTTTGTAGGCCTGTTCTAGCCTTGCAACGTAGGCCTCCACATCCGCCCAGATGAGCAGCCTGCGATGCTCCCCCCAAAGTGTCCAGAAGTAGGGAATACAACGGCTCCCTTCTGCTAGTCTCTTGTTGTAATGTGGGTCCCTTAGATAAAAAAGGATCTCCCCCCAAGGGTGAACAGGTGTAAGGTGGACAGCACTGAAGGGCCTCCATGTGGTCGTCAGAGTCACCCGAGCCTAACAGGTAGCGCTTGATGGTCTTCCGCTGTAAGGGTGCAAGTTGGGTAGAAGAGGAGCAGGACAATCTTTTCTTCTGCTTGCCCATAATTGAAAGTGGCAGAGGCCAGTTGAGGTTGTTTTAGCAGCCAGTAGCCAGGCCACACCCCCCTATATTTGCTTATTAAAGGAGCTCTACAGGAGCAGACGATACATTATGCATATAGCTCCAAATCTCTCATTGATGGCCATTGCACTGTCCTTCCTACAAATACTTGTTTAGTGTATGGCTGGAATTGTTGGAAAACTGAAAATTAATAAAAACAACTGTTAAAAAGTCCACCCTAAGACATAAAGGAATGTCAGTTGGATGACCCAGATCTTACTGACCCTCTTCCTCAGAGACCCCTCCGTATGTGGCAGCTGAAACGCAAGCAGCCATCGGGCCTTACCCGACCTCTACATCCTGCAGAAGCCCGAGTCTCTTTGATAAGTATACGGACACGTTTTGCTCTTTTTCTAGGTTTTTCACTATGGACATTACTACCTGCTTCTCCTATTATATTTGTACTCTCAGGTTTATGCTACTAACCTACTATAGCTAATTTTCTGCTGATATAAACCCTAGTTTTACGGTTGTTTTCTATATGTTCTCTATGTAGGTGTTACTAATGCTACTACCTCATTTAACCAGGGAGGTCCCTGGTTTTAAATGCTGTATCCTTTAGTAGCCTACTATGTTTAGAATTTCTTTTCTGCTTTTTTTTTTAGGGTGTTTGCCGTGGCAACAGTCCCCCTGTCCCCCCTATGCCAGGGTCTGCTGCACACCACACTACCCTGATGTGCAAACCCTGGTTCAGAGTTTGTTGCTACTGTTTAATACTGTTAATGTTTCTTGTCCTCTACAGTGCTACATCTTATCTTCCTCTGCCTATGGTCGATCTGGTCCCCTGTCTAATACTACTTATAGCCATATGACCTTCACAATCCTTTTCAGTATGGCTGATAGTCAGCACTATTATATCCTTTACCCATGTGTAAGATTATCTCCCATAATGTAAGGGGATTTAATTCCCCTCAGAAGCGTCGTAAGGCGTTTCTACAATATGAGAAGTTGCAACCAAATATCCTGTGTATTCAGGAAACCCACTTCACTCCCATCTCATTCCCCAAAGGGGGAGTGGAGGTCTTGGTTAGGAATTCAGTTCTGTTACAAGCTGACATTATGACTGTGGACCCCCAGAGAAGGTATATTATTATTCAATGTCATCTTTATGGCCAACAACAATGCCTTGTCAACTCCTACGCTCCCAATGAGTCCCCAGTAACCATTTTCATGAGTTATGTAGCTTGTTAGAAAAATAAGATTTTTCTAAACTAATCTGGTGTGGAGATTTTAACTCTACCGTTAATGCAAGACTGGACTGCTTCTCCCTCTCTGTAAATAAACTTCCCACTAAGGCTAAGGGAGGGATATGTACGGCTCTCCAGTAGCTTAATTTTGCAGATGCTTGACGTGACTTTAATGGGAACACGAGAGGCTATACCTATTTTTCTCCATCCTATCACCATTATACCAGGATTGATAGAATCCTTCTCTCTACTTCAATACTCCCTGACCTCACATATGCCCACCACGTACAGTGTTCCTGGTCAGATCACAATCTAGTTATGATTGACAATTTCCACACCTCCTGCTACTCTCTCCTGTTGGCTTTTAAGTAAGTCCCGATTAACTGATTCTGGCATTAAACAACGAATCTCGAATACTCTCACCGAGCTCTTTGCATGCAAAAATGCCTCTGATACAGAGCCAGCTATTAATTGGGCTACTCATAAGGCCATAATTAGGGGTACCTTTATAGCTGAGGCCTCTCGCCTGAACAAAGAGAGGTCTAAAGTTCTGGCTGACGGAGTACAAACAGTTAAAATTGGAATCTGCTAATCAGCTCAACCCCTCTCACTACCTAACTAAATATATTAGGGATGATAAACTTAAGTTGAACTCTGTCCTAACTCTTAAGACAGAAAAAGCTGTACAATGGACCCAAGCAAAATTCTACAAACTAGTGAACAAGCCTGATAAACTACTAGCCTCTAAACTTATGGCCCGTCAAAAGCTCAACATTATATATTAAATGCGAGAGTCGGGTGGCAGACTCACTTCCAACCCCAATTCTATCTACACACCATTTCACCAGTTTTATTTTAAAAATTGTACTTCTACCTTACCCCCGGAAATTGCTTCTTTCCTCCACTCCATCCACCCTCTTTATCGTAGCTGCTACTCAGACTGCCTCCTTAAATGCACCCGTAACTAAGGAGGAATTAGATATGACCATTAATGCTCTCAAGAATGGGAAAGCCCCAGACGCCGATGGCTTCTCCTCCCTCTATTATAAAAAGTTTAAAACCCTCTTCTCGCGGCATCTCTTGCAAATGTTTAATTACATTCTGGACGGTGGCAATTTTCCCCAGGACATGCTCAATGCATCCATAACGGTGATCCCTAAACCAGGCAAAGATACTAATACCCGTGCCAAGTATAGAACTATTTTGCTTTTAAATTTAGATATTAAGCTTTTTTCCTCCATCCTCGCCTCCAGGTTAAACGATCTACTCCCGTCCTAGATACATTCTGACCAAGTGGGTTTCATCCCTCCCAGATAGGCAGGCCTCAGATAATGTAAGGAAACTATGTAACATAATTCACTGGGCCAACCACCATCACAATTCCATCTCCCTATTGGCCTTAGATATTGAAAAAGCTTTTGATAGCTTGTTCTGGAGCTACTTTGCTCATGTTCTGAGGTTCATGGGTATAACTGCTCAGTTCCAAACGGCTCTTTGAGCACTCTACTGAGCCCCCATAGCCTATTTGAAACTCCCAACAGACACCTCTGCCCATTAAGATTGGTCATGGCACCCGACAAGGCTATCCTTTATCTCCTACAATCTTTGCCCTTGCTATAGAACCTCTAGTAGTTGCCATTCACTCTCCTCCTGACATAACAGTCGTATGGATTTGGAGTCACAAATATAAAACTAACCTCTTTGTGGATGATATGTTACTTACTTTCATGAAACCCCTGATCGTACTTCCAAACCTGATCAATACCCTTTCACAATTTGCGTGCCTCTCAGGCCTCAAACTACTCCAAATCAGAAATTTTGCATTGTAACGTCCCCTATGCCACCAAAAAGATATGATAGCCTTAAATTTTGGTTTCCAGATGCAGGACAGGCATCTGCCCAACCTGGGAGTAAATCTATGCAGTTTTAGATACCCATATTAAGTGGAATTATGCTGCATGGATCCCGAAACTATTGAAGGATCTTGTTGACTGGCATCAGTACATGGTCATCTATGGACTCCACAATCGACCTCCCACCCGATCCCAGCAGCCGCTAGAGTTACCAACTATATGTTGCAACTGTAGCGTAGGGTCATTTTTTGTTTTAAGTTACCAGGCTGAACCCCACCATTACTCCCTCTGCTTAATAATCCTCTCTTCCCTCCAGGCCTATCCCCTGAGGTGTTCACTTGATGGAGGCATGCTAGGTTCAGGCTTCTCAACTATTTCCTCTGTGACCGGCGGGTCTTCAAGGACTACTTCATTCATACATATAGCCCGCCCCACTCAGAGGCTTTTAGAGCTAACCAGGTCTTCCACTTTTTACATTCGTTCACTCCACATAATCCTGCAATCACTCCCACTAGCTTTGAAAGACTGTGTCTCTATAAGACAACAGATAGAGGTTCCCTTTCTTTTATTTACAGTTTGCCAAACATCCCACCCTTTGAGCTGAAGCTGGACTTTATGTTGTCCTGGGAACAAGACTTGAAGACCACTCTAACCCCAGTTCAATGGACTGAGTGTTGCACGTTCATTAGCAAAGGCAGCTGGAAAGTCACCCTCATGGAGTTCTCCTTGAAAATTCTTCATAGAACCTACTTGATCTTTCTAAACTATATAGCTTTTACCCTATGGTCTCACCCCTTTGTTTTTGGGGCTAATCCCCAGAGAGTCACTAACACAGGCCTTTGTTTACATAACAGTGCTACACTCATTAACCCAGCAGGGGACCTGCAGAAAGGATGTGCTGGGAGGGCTCTCTGCACACCATCTACAGACAAGTTGGAGCCAGGTACACATCAAAAGTATTATGGTTTTATGACCATAGCTTCACCAGGGAACCTCTTACAGGCGCCCCAATAAATTCCCCTTATGCTTCAGGTCAAGGCACACATTGTAAGGTCAAACTAGTCACGGTTCAAAGCCCGGAAAAGGTCCAGACACTGATCTCCTTACCCAAAGAGAATTGGGTTGTCATCCTTAGGGTTCGTGGCGAGATCCCCATCGTGTAGACCCCATCATACCTCCTGCCTGACTCTACAGTCATCAGGCAAGGAAATATAAGGAAAGACGGGTATAGCGAGTTTGAGGAAGAAGGGCGGGGCTCCTCCTCCTGGTGACATCACTTAGGGAGGAGACCTTTTTAGTTAAAAGTTCTCAGACCAGGAAGAGGGGGTATTTTTGTCTTTGTTGTTCCTGAAGGAGATGGAAGGGGAGGTCATGGTGCAGACACCTACCATGTGGCCTAAACTTGCAGCCTAGCATTGAGGCCTGAAACTCTTTGTTATCCTGGAAGAGATGTAACAGCATGTAGGAGACACATGCTCTGCAACTTGCTTAAGGAAGAGCCCTGAAGCCTACCACATGGACTAAGAGAAACAGACTATCTACTTGTTCTGGTAATTTTCTATATGGTCTTCTGCTGCTGAAAGCCACCCGGATAGCACTGTCCAGAGCCAAGGGGGTGCTGCCACTGGAATAGCATGCCCGGACGCATGCTTTTGGACTGCTTTAAGTACGCACCCTGAGCTCAACATCCGGAGCCCAGAGAACCAATCACAGGCTTGTGTTGGCAATATTTCCTTTACTTCTGTTTATTCCAATTTTTATTTTGTGCACTGTGTCATGTTGCTTTCCACTTGTATTTGCTTGCTAACCACTACATGTATTCTCTGTATGTGTTAAGTGTCTAGTACCGAACCGTTTAGGGGTTAATAAATATATAAAATTTAGGAAGCTCGTTTCGTATTATCCTATGGGTCTAGAACACTCATTGGAGGTGGGTGTGAGGTAATTGAAGCGATCCCAGATGTGCCGAAAGCTGGTTTGGGTAGGACGAGATCCTTCACAGGCAGTGAGAATTCATATCGCTTCTAACTGAAAAAAACAAGTCTAACTGTCAAATGCCATTGCAAGTGTTGACATGATCATGCTATATGAAAAGATTAATGCCACTATTTCGGATACTCGTCCACTATTTAACAGGGTATGGTATCCCTGGGTTAATAGGTCCAATATCCCAGGCCTGTCTTATTGTCTACAGCTTTAACTTCTTGATGTGGTTGTGGGTTATATTCTTTCTCCCTTAGCAGAGATCACTCACCCCTCTTTACCCCTACCCATGTAATATAGTGCTGTCCATCTCTTTTTTTTTCTTCCCTTTGTTTGTTATTGGTTAATTACCTTTTTATCCATATTCTCTTACAGGATTCCTTATTCTTGATAAGATATCAAGTTTATGTATTGTACTCTGTATGCTCCATTCTCACTTTGGACTGTTTATCTTGCTATTGTCTTGCTCTACTGTTTTATTGTTGTTGTCATTCAATAAATACCTTTGAAACTAAAAACCACTTGATGTAAACATTTCAGGGATACTCAAGACCAAACATGGCCTTCTCTCACAGTCTGTGCAATGTAATATTATTGCACAGAAAGGCCATTAGGATAGGTCATCAATATGAGATCCGAGGGGCTGAACAGCCAGAATCCTCACAGATCAACTTTTCAAAGCAGCAGTGGCACTTCCACTAGAAAAGCTACATGACATCAAGTTCATTAGTTACGTGGCCTGCTTGCACCTCAGTCCCATTCAAGCTATGCAATATACAGCACTCTAGTGAGTTCTGCTGTTCTTCTCAAAAATCAAAGAAGTGTTGGGCCACACAGGTCCCCCTGACTATAATGGAGTGTGTTGAGTTTCCATCGTGAGGTATTATATTAAATATTTATTATTTTATTAAAGGGGTAGTCAGGATTTTTGCCAAAAGGCCAGGTAAGGTGAAAAATTAAAAAAAACAAAAAACAAACAAAAAAAAAAAAAAACTCAACTGTCCCCGGGCACTCCAATATGCCCAGCCTCTGTCTGGTCCAGCGGCTTGTGCTAGTAGACGTCCTCGCCACACATGACCACTGAAGCCAATCAGCGGTCTCAGTAAAGGAATTGAGACTTCACAAGTGGGCTATATGAGTGACATTCTGTGTCCATTCCTTAGGCCGCTGATTGGCCTCAGTGGTCATGTGTGGCAAGGACTTCCGCCAGAACAAGCACCGCTGGGCACCAGAGAGCAGGGGACAGGTGAGTATGGGTTTTGTTTTATGTTTTATTTTTCACCTTCCACAGCCTCCTGGCAAAAATCTGTATTTCCTGGACAACCCTTTAACACTCACTCTAAATGGGAATTTGTCAACTCAAAGTAACCCTCAAAACCATCATCAGTACCTCTCAGGACATCTCATATGCTGTCCAGCCATGTCTCTGCATAGTCATAGTATATATATATATATATATATATATATATATATAAACACACACACACACACAAACACTTGTGTGTGTGTGTCCCTTATCCTTGCCACAAAATTTAAACAATCCTCGACCACCAGGATCAGCTAGAGAAGGTTTTGCACTCTGGAGAAGTCATAAGTAGGAAGTACAATGTAAATGTGACTCTGACCACCAGTGACCCCCACATTATGCCATCATGAGCCCCAATAATGCACACCATGCATGGATACCCGGAACCTACCGAAGCGTACCGGAGTGGTAACCTCCACACACGTCTGGCTGTCTATGTCCTGAGAAGTGATCTGCACCTGCTTGCTCTCCTCGTCGTACTTGACTTCAATGTTGTCCAGGTCCAGTCCTCGGTGCACATTGCGATCCACCCCGCTCACCATGACGAACACCCTGTCAGCGTCTGGATAGGCGAGCGGGTCCTGCGGTCTGACACGCACATTACATGGCAGTTTCACCTTCAGGCTGCTCAGCGGGTGTACGATGAGAGTCCACTGTTTAAGAGGCTTATTCCGGGACTCAGCTGCCCAGCTACCCCAATGCCGACAAGCTACTCTACACGTACCAACCGCAAGAGACCACCATAAGCGGCCGCGACATACACGTCCTAAGAGAACCATCATCGCCCTATACGAAGCATGCACACACTTCTCTCTGTTTTCGCTGCGTACAGAACTCACTACTGACGGGAAATGTAGTTAAAAATGGAGAAGTAAGCATAGCTTCTAGTGATAAGAAAACTACAATTCCCAGAATCCCTAGCTTCTCATGTTAGAGCGTCTGTTTACTTGCTGCTGTGAATTAGCTCTCTCTCCGGCCGTACTGCGCATGACTGTTTTACACGCCTTCTGGCAGACTGCGCAGGTTTCCAGATTCTACAGCACGGTGTAGCTCCAGGTTTATATGGCAACTTACACTTAAAGAGATTGTCCAGGCTAAACAATATTTTCTAATAAGGCTAGGGGAGGTGAAAAAAAAACATACCTGTCCCCGATGCTCTGATGTCCTCAAAGGGTGGTCCAGTCAGGTTCGGTTGCCGTCTAACTGTTGAATTTCTTGCCAGCTGTGTCATCCCGGTTCTCTTCAGCGGTGACATGACTGTTGAGGCCAATCAGCGGCCTCAGCAAAGGAACCAGGGAGGTCACACGTAGTGACCTTCTTAAAGGGAATCTGTTAGGGCAACTTGGGACACCACTCACACGTCCATATGGACCTGGGGTTTAGTGTCCCATATCGCCCTGTTATTACGTAATCCATGGCCGCATTAAAAATAAAAAAAGCTTTATACTCACCCTGCCACTGTACTCCCTGCGCCTGCACAGTTCTTCATTGAAGCCAAAGGAGTACACCTTGGCTTCAGTGCGCATGCCCCGTACCTCCGGCAGTTGCGCAGTGAAGCCGGGGTGTCCATCTTTGGCTTCACTGAAGAATAGCGCAGGCGCCGGGAGGCGTGCCAACTAAGAAACTCATGAATAAGCTGGGTGGTTCTTGCGGAACTGCAGGGATCGGACACTTCTCTAGGTAAGTATAATGGTTTTTTATTTTTAATGCGCCTGCAGACTGCATTATAACAGAGCGATTTGGGACACTAAACCCCAGGTCTATAAGGACCTGTGGGTGGTTTAGTGTCCCAGATTGACCTGACAGATTCCCTTTAAGGCCACTGATTGGCCACAGCTGTCATGTGCGGCAGGTACTTCCACCGGAAGACAACAACGGAGCTACAGGCGGGGGGTCCAATACCTCGGACTTCGGTAACGAGGCAGCGCGTAGTGCAAACTGTAGCCATGAGTGTAGGTGCTGCTGTACTTTCCCACAGACTTAAATGGGACTGCGCTGCAGTGCCTACACTACACTCACTATAGTATGGCGAGTGAAAATTACGTAATCATACACCATCCCAACTGTGAAACACGGGGGTGACAGCATCATTGTGGGGTTGTTTTGCTGCAGGAGGGACTGGTGCACTTCACAAAATAGATGGCATCATTAGGAAGAACATTATGTGGCAATACTGAAGCAACATCTCAAGACATCATTCAAAAAGTTAAAGCTTGGGCGCAAACGGGTCTTCCAAATGGACAATAACCCGAAGCATACTGCCGAACTGGTTACAAAGTGGCTTAAGGATAACAAAGTCAATGTTTTGGAGTGTCCATCACAAAACCCTGATCTCAGAGGCGTAGCTAGCAGGGGGGGGGGGGGGCAGAGGGGGCGGCTGCCCCGGGCCCACTGACATTGTAGGGCCCACCGTGGGGCCACCATTAATACATCTTTTACTTTTAACTAGATCGGTGTCTGCAGACACCGATCTAGTTAAAACGCTTCCTGCAACTTGCTGTCTTGTAAACTGCAAGCCACTTCAGGCCTGCGGTTTACATGACAACGAGTTCACAGTCATCGGCACAGGCGGCGCGATGACGTCACAACATAGCGCCTCCTATGCTGAGACGCTGACTTCCTGTGCGTGGACCCTGTGCACAGAGCGCGGGTCAAGAAGAGAAAGCGGTGGCTCCGTTCGTCATGATT
Organism: Leptodactylus fallax; assembly: GCA_947044405.1. NCBI lineage: Eukaryota > Metazoa > Chordata > Amphibia > Anura > Leptodactylidae > Leptodactylus > Leptodactylus fallax. Next base: position 7,659,208 of record CAMRHE010000001.1, on the reverse strand, counting down.
GCTCGTAGGTGAGTATAACTTATATTTGTTTTGTTTTAGCTTAGTTGTGGGTATTTTAATAGTATAAGGGGTTGTTAGGAGGGGGGAATTATAACTATAAGGGAGGGGGCATTTATATAAGGGTTATTACGGGGTACAAGGGGGAGGTTATTTATATTAGGAGGCATTATGAACATAAGGGGGTGGTCATTGATATAAGGGGTCATTAGAGGTGCAGTATTTATGTCAGGGGCATAATATGAGGGAGCAATTAATTTAATTAAAGTGACACTTGGGCTTTATTAAGACTAAAGCCCCACGTAGCGGGCTGCAGCAAAAAAGCGCTGCAGGAAAAACTGCGGCAGTAACACATTGTGGTTTTTCCCACAGTGCTTTTCACAGAAGGGCCACAGATTTTTCCTCTGCGGACTTTCTGCTTCCATTATAACTATAGGGAAACCCCCAACATTTCCGTAGGTATAATTGACATGCTGCGATTTCCAAAACTGCAACGGTTTTGGAAATCGCAGAGTGTCCGCTGCACACATTTTTCCACAATGTGTGGATGGGATTTGCTAGAATCCAATCCACTTTGCAGGAACTGTAAAATGCCGCATTTTTTTTCCCGTGGGGTTTTTGCCACGTGGGGCCCCATCCCATCCCCACTTTGTGGTAAAATATGCACAGTGGACATGCTGCGACTTCCAAAACCGTGGTTTTGGAAATCGCAGCATTCCTATGGAAACGCTCCCCAGTTTCCCTGTAGATATAATTGAAGCAGAAAGTCCGCAGAGGAAACCTCTGCGAACTTTCTGTGCAAAGCGCAGCAGGAAGAACAGCGCTTTTTTGCTGCGGGACACCACGAGGGGCCTTAGGCTTAAAGAGTTTTCCAGCTCATTTTTATTGATGGTCTATCCTCAGAATAGATCATCAATAAGAGATAAGTGATTCCCTACTGATCAGCTGTAAGAAGGGGCTCCGGTGCCTGTTTATATCACACGCTGTCTGTTTATAGTGACCGTGTAATGTAATTCCAGCCTTGTCACATAGACGTGTATAGGATGAGGTTGTAGTTACATTACATGGCCGCTATGAGATGAATGACCCTGTGTAAACAGAAAAGCGGTCACGGCACTTACACAAGTACCATTGTTCATTCAAACGGCGGATCCTGGGGGACTCGATTATTGGAACCCCATTAATTATTTTTACCTTTTGTTTACTTTTTAATTAGGGAACACCTGGGGCATTATTAATAAGGGGTACTATTTAAAGGGGGTACATAGGGAAGTTATTAATTTAAAGATGCACTTGTGGGTATTATTCATTATGGGGGGTTATATTATATATTTTATAATTGGGGTTAACAGCAGGATGGGTGTGCAGGTGAGGACAATGTGGGTCAGGTGCCTGGAAAAGTGAGGAGCCAAAAATGTCTGTGCTGCAAACTTTACAGAGACTTGAAGAAGTGGTCATGGCGGTTCAGATGAAAGAGATGGGAAATGTGAAGGATTGGTCACCAGTAAGTCACTAAATGTTACTGCCCTGTATTTGCCTAAATCGTCTGCAGAGCCCTGTGTAGAGCCGATATATACCACTATACGGTCACTGTATAGTGATAATGTCGGTATACCTAAGTTGGGGGCCCACTTGGACATGTTCGCCCCCCCTGTGCTGAACCCCTAGCTACGTCTCTGCCTGACCTGAATCATATTGAAAATTTATGGGCAAAGCTGAAAGGCAGGTGCGAGCAAGACAGCCTACAAACATGGCTCAGTTACACCAGTTATGTCAGGAGGCAGAATGGGCCCAGATTCATACCAACTATTGTGAGAAGCTTGGGGAAGGATATCCAAAATGTTTGACCCAAGTCATACAGTTTAAGGGCAATGGTACCAAATACTAATGAAATGTATGTAAACTTTTGACTTTGCAAAAAATGCCTTAAAAAATTCTCTCTCATTATTCTTGCATTTGGCAAATATAAATAATTTTGGTAATCCTAATTGACCTAAAAGGGAAAGGTTTATTCTGATTTCATGTCAGATAGTGAGAAAAACATGCATATGTGTCTTTTTATATAGTGTATGTAAACTTCTGGTTTCAACTGTAGGGTGTGTGATAGACTATCTGAGCACACTTTATTTGTTGTCATGGGTAAAAGGGGCAATTTATCAGAGTTTCAAAAAGGAATGATTATTGGCTTTCAGGCCAAGGGTGGCAGTATTTCTCAAGCAGCGCAGCTTGTGAACTGTTCACATGTTACTGTGGTGAAAGTGTATCATGAGTGAACAAATGGCACCATTGGGAATAACCAATGTGGAAAATGCAGAGCACCACGTGCCATTGATATGAGATGTGAACATTAGCTACGAAGGTGCACAAGGGCTAACCAACAAGTGACAGTGGAGCAGGTCACTGTGACAGTGAACTGAGGGGCTACCAAATGTGTGTCTAAAACAACAGCTCAGCAAACCATACTGCATATGTGGCTCTGAAGACAGATGGATACTGCACCTTTGCTACTGTATAAACATGCACCGAAAGAAAAGGATTCAATTTGGATGGCTGTATTGGAATTGGACCACTGCTGAGCAATGGGTTGGCAAAGGGTTGCTTTCTCCGATAAATCATATTTTCTGCTCCATTGATTGGAATGCACATTGGCGTGTCAGGCAAGAAATATCAGAGAACAAACACCCTACAGACATTGCTGGAATAACACATTCTGGTGGCAGCAGCATTATTTTTTCATGCCATTCTCTGGGCCCACTCATCCATATGGATGATTTGGGTGTGTATCCATCTTCACAGATTACGTACACCCATACACACGTGGACAAAATTGTTGGTACCCCTCATTTAATGAAAGAAAAACCCACAATGGTCACAGAAATAACTTGAATCTGACAAAAGTAATAATATATAAAAACTCTATTAAAATGAACAAATGAAAGTCAGACATTGCTTTTCAACCATGCTTCAACAGAATTTTTAAAAAAAGAAAAATCATGAAACAGGCCTGGACAGAAATGATGGTACCTTTAACTTAATATTTTGTTGCACAACCTTTTGAGGCAATCACTGCAATCAAACGATTCCTGGTACTGACAATGAGACTTCTGCACCTCTCAACAGGTATTTTGGCCCATTCCTCATGAGCAAACTGCTCCAGTTGTCTCAGGTTTGAAGGGTGCCTTTTCCAGACGGCATGCTTCAGCTCCTTCCAAAGATTCTCAATAGAATTTAGGTCAGGGCTCATAGAAGGCCACTTCAGAATAGTCCAATGTTTTCCTCTTAGCCGTTCTTGGGTGTTTTTAGCTGTGTGTTTTGGGTCATTATCCTGTTGCAAGACCCATGACCTGCGACAGAGACCAAGCTTTCTGACACTGGGCAGCACATTTCTCTCTAAAATCCCTTGATAGTCTTGAAATTTCATTGTATCCTGCACAGATTCAAGACACCCTGTGCCAGATGCAGCAAAGCAGCCCCAGGACATAACAGAGCCTCCTCTATGTTTCACAGTAGGGACAGTGTTCTTTTCAAGATATGCTTCATTTTTCCATCTGTGAACATAGAGCTGATGTGCCTTGGCAAAAATTTTGATTTTTGTCTCATCTGTCCATAGGACATTCTCCCAGAAGCTTCGTGGCTTTTCAACATGTAGTTTGGCAAATTCCAGTCTGTCGGATTCAAGTTATTTCTGTGACCATTGTGGGTTTTTCTTTCATTAAATGAGGGGTACCAACAATTTTGTCCATGGGTGTAAATGCTGCTTGTCTCCCCTGGGCAGATGGAATCTTGCAACAAAACAATTTGACATGTCACACAGCCAACACATTGGTGGGCCCTGTGTAAAGATTTCATAAGTGGGCCCCCCCATCACCACCACCTAGAAATACCTGACCTGCACAAATTATAATGGCCCCCACATAGTATAACGCCACTTACAGTAGTGGCTCTCACACAGTATAATGGCTCCCTAGTGGCCCCATACAATATTGCCCTCCAGGTTTCCCCCCTACAGATTCATGTCCCCCTCCAGGTTGCCCCCACAAATTCATGTCCCCCCACTCCCCTGGTTGCCCCAACCGTGTCATTCCTCCTTCAGGTTGCCCCCACAGTATCATGTCCCTCCACACTGACATGTCCCACTCAGGTTGCCCCCACGGTATCAAGTCTTCCCACCCCCCAGGTTGCACCCATAGTATAATGTCCTAACCAAGGTTGCCCCCACAGTATCATGTCCTCACCCCAGGCTGCCCCCACAGTTTCATGTCCCCCCCAGGTTGCCTCCACAGTTTCGTGTCCCCCCCCCCCCCCCGTTTTCCCCCATAGTGTCATGCCCCCCCTCCTTCTTCCTGGTTGCCCCCACAGTTTTGTGTCCTCCACTGTATATCAAAGAAGAAAACAAACCTCAATACTCACCTTTCCCCGTTCACTCATCTCTCTGGTCCCGGAGTCTTCTAGGAGTAACAGGCGCGATGTAAGTGACGTCACTACATCGCACCTCCTGCTCCCAGAACACCGGGAGCAAAGATGGGCCAGGTGGCGGACGACTCCCTACTTCATCACTGGCTTCAACTCATCGGCGTCCAGAGGATGCCGATGAGTTGAGGTAGCTCGGACCCACTGCAGTGGACAGCGGAACAGCAAATGTAGGACTGTCCTGATGTCCAAAAGGGGCCCCGCTTCCATAGGGCCCAGTGCAAGTGCACCGTTGGACCTATGGTTAAAACGGTCCTGTACACAACTAGAAATATCTGACAGTGATTGGATGAGCAAAAGGAAAAGGACCTTTAGACTAGTAAGCTTAGATTTCTCACCAGCATCAGCGTCTATGACAAATATGGCAGTTATTAAGACAAACTTGTCAGTCTGTACTGTCTAAAAATTAAAATCTGACCTATTGTGTCCCTTTATTTATTTATTAAAAGATCTTTGGAGGTCATTGTTCCAATGCAGATTTCTCCTGTAACTAGGTCATTCATGTCTTCATGAGACAAACCTCTTATTCAGTTGAGTTGCAGTAAAATGAAATTGTAGGAGTGCAGTATAAGAGAGGACACACCACAGCACCAAAATGTTTACTATTATAATAAACATGTAAGCAAAACATTGTGTTATTAAAGGGGATATGCCTTTAAAAATATTTATCCTCTATCCATAGAAAAATTACACTAGTAAATGCAGGTAGGGGTGTTTACCCCCATTGCGAATGCAGCCAGTATTAAGGCAACTGAAACCCTGGTGGACACTGATGCACCCCCACTCCCATTTACTTCAGTGGAACACCAGAGATAGCCGAAATACAGCACTCAGCTATCTCCAGTGCTTCCATTGAAGTGTACGGGAACAGGAGTGCGTCGACATCCACCAGGGATTCAGTTTCCTTCACAGCAGCTGCATTCAAAATGAGGGTAAACCCCCCTCCCATTCTGAGGATCATTGGGGATCTCAGTGGTCAGACCCCCCATCGATCAGCAATTTATTCTCTATCCTATGGATAGAGGATAATTATTTTTCAAGGCATAACCCCTGTTACAAAGTGAAAAGGAGTGTACCCCACAGCAACATAAAGGTCACTAGTGTAATAGACATGTTGCCAAAAGCATGATGTGATTAATACAGTGTAAGAGAGTGTACCTCACAGCACCAAAATGTTCAGTAGTGTAATAGATATGTTACCAAAAGCATGATGTGATTAGTACAGTGTAAGGGGGAATTCACCGTTGGTAACAGTCAGTAGTGTCCGCTGCTAGTGTCCGTTACAAGATTCTACCAACAAACACTAGCAGAACCGTCATAAATCAGTTAAAAATCCAATTGATTTCAGTGGGATTTTATCTGTTGTCCTTTATTGACTGTTAGGGTCAGTTTGCACCAAATCTGTCACATGTCCATTATTTTTTGGGGTGCAGGAACTTTGTGTCCGTGAAAAATAACAGTTTTATGACAGTAAGCGTCCGTTATTTTTTAACATTAATGTCTATGGGTAACGGACTTATAACAGACGTCATCAGTAACTGTCCATTATTTTGTGTCTTTTTTTTTTTTTTTTGCAGCATGCTCAGAAAGGACAAGACAACTCTGAGGATACATGTGGAAATTTATTTTAAAATGTTTATTCATGTAAAAGATGATGGTTTATGCACAAAAAAAGATATACAATAAAAAATAAAGTAAATAAAAATAGAGGTAAATAATTTTTATTAAAAATGATAATTTTTTTTATTAAACAAACAAGAGAAGCAGAGTCAAAGGTGACTATAATGGTTTCTTTAAGATAGTGTTGAGGAAGGCCTCCTCAGTTGGTTAAAGTGTTGGCATACACTTTGACCACTGAGGATCCCTCCCCTAACACCATCTTTAAAGAAACCATGTACAAAACACAAGCAGAGGCAAAGGTGACTATAATGGTTTCTTTAAGATAGTGTTAAGGGAGGCCTCCTCAGTTGTCTAAAGTGTTGATGTACACTTTGACAACTGAGGATCCCTCCCCTAACACCATCTTTAAAGAAACTATGTACAAAACAAAAGCAGAGACAAAGGTGACTATAATGGTTTTATTAAATGCTATGGCAGTTGCAAGCATTGATAATGGAGCAGTCTGCATGCTGAGGAACAAAGTCTTTCATTTTCAGTGCTCAGGACTTTAATCATTGAGACTTTTCAGCACAATTCACTGTCCAAAAAAAAAAAAAAAAATCTAATGAAAAATCTACACTCTGCCATCCTGCCAGTCCATCCAACCTGCATTGGAAAGAAAAAATGCTGCAAAATTATCCCTCATGTGGCTGACAGCAACTGTTGATCTTGGGACAGATGAGATGAGACCATGTAACCCAGACTCCAGTTCCTGGGCGTCAACTGGCAGAGGTTCTCTTGTCAGCAGAATGTTATGGAGGACAACGCAGGCTTTCACCACATTATCCACAGCTTCTGGGTTCAGATGGATCGAGGTATTGAAAATACGCCATTTTGAAGTGAGGATCCCAAACGCACACTCCACAAGTTGCCTGGCTCTTGACAGTTTGTAGTTGTAGATTCTTTTCTGGTAGTTGAGCCCATGGCTGGAAAATGGTTTAAGATGGCTTCTGCACATCTGGAATTCCTCATCGCTAACAACCACTAACGGCATAGGAGATCCATCAATTTCAGGAAATGGCTTTGGTGCTAGCAATTCAAAATTTCCATAATATAGTCTCCATCCCATTGCAGAGTCCTTGAAGATTCTGGAGTTATTGGTGTGGTCATATGTCCACAACCACAAAATGATACTGGGCATCTTGTAATTGAAGAAAAGGGAGCCACTACTTGCAGGTTTCTGGATATGGATGTGCTTTCCATCAACTGCTCCTACACAATTTGGAAAATGTGTCTCTATGAACTTGTCTGGAATGACCTTCCATTGGTCTGTTGTTGGATGTAGGAAAAACTCATCACTGTAACATCCTTGCCTGTCCGGGCTTTGGCACCATCTTCCAGGCTCACACTGCGGCGCAGGAGGCGTGTCCAGTTGTGATTCCTTCCTTTGGGTTTTTCTTGTGTTGTCTGAACACTGTCCTATTCCCTCACCTCCTTAATTGATTTTCCACCACACCCTTCTCCTTCACCTTGGTTTCCCCCTGCTCCACTAAGAGTTAACTTTAGTCTTACCTGTGTGATTGACAACCTATCCTCCTATCAAGTCTGGGGTGGGTTCTTCCTCCCTTTTTATTGTTTGCTCACTTTCCCATTGGTGCCCGCTATTGCATTACACGTACTGGCTATACTCCTTGCTCTTTGTTACCTTTTCTTCTTATTTCCTGACCACTGGATTACCTTTGACTTTTCTATTGGATTGTTTTGGATTTTGTACTGCATTGCTCGATTGTTACTGATCCCTTGGCTAGCTGACCTCCGTTTGTTGTTGTTCGTCTTGTCTGCGTTCTGTGTAATCACTTATTATAAGCAGGGACTGTCGACTTGTTGCTGGCTGTCGCCTAGGACAGATCGGACAAGTAGGTAGGGACAGTGGGGGGGATTCAGCTTAGGGTCCACTGTCTTGGTGAGCCCCTCCCCCCAGAGTTCTCCAGCAGCTACTGGGGAATCGCTCCTCTAGCGGTTTCCTTACAATCACGCAGCAAATCCCACAGGGCTTGGCAAGTATCCCAGACAATGTAGGAGATTGTTGACTTGCCAAGACGGAACTGGAAATGCATGGAGGAGAAGCTCTCGCCTGTTGCCAGATAACTTAATGGACAAAAATAGACCTTAACTGATGGTTTTGTGTCTGTTTTTCATGTATTTTTAACGGATCTAGTTAAAGGATCCGCTAAAGAAAATGGACGCCTATGCATCATTTGATGTCCATTACTGTCTGTTATTCTGGTGTCCGTTTTTTTTTTTATAGACACTTTCATAACAGAATTCATACGGTAGCATGAACGCTCCCCTAAGAGAGTGTACATCACAGAACCAAAATATTCACTAGAGTAACAGACATGTTACCAAAAGCATAATGTGATTAATACAGTGTAAGAGAGCTGGGCCGCTTTAACCATAGGGCCAACAGCTCTCTTGCACTGGGTCCTATGCTAGCAGGGGCCCCCTTGGGACAAGCAAAGTCTTACATTTGCTGTTCCCGGGCAGTGGGTCCATACTGCCCCAACTCCAACTCGCCGATGAGTTGCATACAATGGTGAAGCAGGAAGCCGTCCATTCCTTGCTTCAGCATCCAGTCACTGTCTCTGCTCCCAGTGTCCTGGGAGCAGGAGGCATGATGTGGTGACGTCACTTACATTGCGCCTGTTGCTCCCTGAAGACTCTGGGACCAGAGACAGAAGAGAACAGGGGAACAGAGAAATGTGAATATTAAGGGTTTTTTTTTCTTTGTTTGATATATTCATTGGGGGCAACTGAAGGGGGACATGAAACTGTAAGGGTAAACCTGGGAGGGTGAAACTGTGGGGGCATACAGAAGGGAGACTTGAAACTGTGGACTCAACCTGGGGGAGCATGAAACTATGGGGGCAACCTGGATGGGGGAAATGAGACTGTAGGAGCAACCTGGAGAGGGGATGTGAAACTGTGGGGGAGCCTGGAGGGAGACATGAAAATGTGGGAGCAACTGGAGGGGGACATTATAATATTATATAATGTCCACGGGGGTGGAACAGGTTAATGTCTGAGGGGCCATGGGGGAGCAGGTTAAAGTGTGATCATATGGGACATTTGAGTGTTTGATGGTCCACTGAGGGGCATTGTATTGTATGGGGCAGCTAGGGAAACATTATACTATGTGGGGGTCTATTAAGGGTGCATTATATTTTGTGTGTGTCAGGTATTTTTAAGTGGTGATGATGTGGGGGGCACTTATGAAATGTGTTAAATGGCCAATGTGTTAAAATGGACCTATAAGAGAGTGTACCCCACAGCACCAGAATATTTACTAGTGTAAAAAACATGTAACCAAATGCATGACGTGATTAATACAGTGTAAGAGAGTGTACCTCTCAGCACCAAAACGTTCACTAGTGTAATAGACATGGAACCAAAAGCATGATGTGATTAATACAGTGTAAGAGAGTGTACCTCACAGCACCAGAACATTCACTAGTGTAATAGACATGTTACCAAAAGCATGATGTGATTAATGATTAATACAGTGTAAGAGAGTGTACCTCACAGCACCAGAATGTTCACTAGTGTAATAGGGTGCGTTCACATACAGTATATCTGGTGCAGCTGTCAGTTTCCCTCCGCTGTGGTGCACACAAGCCGGAGGGAAACAGATGCCAAGACGGATCCCATAGTTTTCTATGGGATCGGTTCTGGCACAAGAGGCATCAGTTCTGGCGCGGTATGGCACCGGAACTGTGCCTCAGCTGGATGGAAAAACGCTACCTGCAGCGTTTTTCCATCCGGCTTCTTTAAAATTTCATTAGCGCCGGATGCCACCGGGTGCTGCCTGAAGATGGATGCGGCATCCACCGGATTCTGCACAGTCTCTGTACAGTAGTGAAGCCAGTAATTGCCAGCTTCACTACTGTACCTGAGCGAATTGCTCAGGATCGGTTAAAGCTATAAAGAAGCACTTGGATTCATCCTGAGCAATTTGCTGGTGAAAATGATGTTCGGCAATGAAATCCCAATGCAGATCTCAATTCCCGACATCGTTTTAACAGTGAATCGCTCTGAATTTGTAAGGGCAATCATGGTGATCTTGGTATAATTTTAAAGATGAGAATTCTCATCTTTAACCCCTTAAGGACACAGCCCAAAAGTGCGTTAAGGACCAGGCCTTGTTTTTCAAAACTGACATATGTCACTTTATGTGGCAAGAACTTTGAGATGCTTTAACTTACACAAGTGATTTTGAGATTGTTTTCTCGTGACACATTGTACTTCATGTTAGTGGTAAACACTAATCAATATTTTTGTATTTATTTATAAAAAAATAGAATATTTGATGGAAATTTGGAAAAAAATCGCAATTTTCAAAATGTGAAGTTCTCTGCTTTTCAGACAGATAGTCATACCACCCAAATACATTAATAAATATTATCTACCATATCTCTGCTTTATATTGACATCATCTTTTAATCATCCTTTAATTTATTTTGGATGTTAGAAGGCTTACAAGTGTAACAGCGATTTTCCAGATTTACAGGAAAATTTCCCAAACTAATTTTTTAGGGACCACTTCAGTTCTGAAGGGGATTATAAAGGCCTATATATTAGAAACCCCCCATAAATCACCCCATTTTCAAAACTGCACCCCTGAAATAATTCAAAACAGCATTTGGGAAGTTTGTTAACCCTTTAAGCATTTCACCAGAATTAAAACGATATCGAGGTGAAATTTAGATATTTCATTTTTTTCCACTAATCCCTTCATTTAGCCCTAAATTTAACACATTCACAAAGGGTTAAAGGAGAAAATGCATCTCACAGTTTATTATACAATTTCTCCTGAGCACAGAAATACCCCACATGTGGGTGTAAATTGATGTTTGGGCATTCGACAGTGCACAGAAGGGAAGGAGCGACACTGGACGTTTGAAAAGCAGATTTTGCTGGAATAGTTTTCAGGTGCCATCTTGCATTTGCAGAGCCCCCAAAGTACCAAAACAATGGAAACCCCCTAAAAGTGACCCCATTTTGGAAACTACACCCCTCACAGAACATGTCAAGGGGTATAGTGAGCATTTTGAACCCACAGCTGTTTCACAGATTTTACTAACATTGGGATGTATAAATGAAAAATTACTAAAACGTCACTTTATCCCCAAAGTTTTCATTTTCACAAGGGGGTAAAGGAGAAAAAGGACCCCATAGTTTGTTAAACAATTTCTCCTGAACTCAGCAATGCCCCATATTTGGTCGTAAACTGCTGAATGGGTACATGGTGGGGCTCAGAATGGAAAGAGCGCTATTTTGCTTTTGTAGGGCAGATTTTGCTGGAATAGTTTTTAGGTGCCATGTTGCATTTGCAGCGCCCCCAAAGTACCAAAACAGTGGAAACCCCCTAAAAGTGACCCCATTTTGGAAACCACACCCCTCACAGAACATGTCAAGGGGTATAGTGAGCATTTTGAACCCACAGCTGTTTCACAGATTTTATTAACAATGGGACATGAAAATGAAAAATTTCTTTTTTTTCCAATAAACTGTCAATTTAGCCCCAAATTTTTCATTTTCACAAGAGGACAAAGGAGAAAAAGCTCCCCAAAGTTTGTTACACAATTTCTCCTGAACACAGAAATGCCGTATATGTGGTTGTAATCTGCTGCATGGGTACATGGCAGGGCTCAAAATGGAAGGAGCGCTATTTAGCTTTTGGAGGGCAGATTTTGCTGGAATACTTTTTGGGTTCCATGTCGCATTTGCAGAGCCTCTAAAGTACCAATACAATGGAAACCCCTCAAAAGTGACCCCATTTTGGAAATTACACCCCTCATAGAATTTATCTAGGGGTATAGTGAGCATTTTGACCTCACAGCTGTTTCACAGATTTTATCATCATTGGGACGTAAACATGAAAAATTACTTTTTTTTCTAATAAACCGTCCATTTAGCGACATATTTAAAATTTTTGCAAGTGGTTAAAGAAGAAAAAGCTCCCCACGGTTTGTTACACAATTTCTTCTGAACACAGAAATGCCCCATATGTGGTTGTAATCTGCTGTATGGGAACATGGTGGGGCTCAGAATGGAAAGAGCGCTATTTAGCTTTAGGAGGGCAGATGTGGCTGGAATAGTTTTCAGGTGCCATGTCGCATTTGCAGAGCCCCTAAAGTACCAGTACAATGGAAACCCCTCAAAAGGGACCCCATTTTAGAAACTACACCCCTCAAGGAATGTATCAAGGAGTATTATCATTTTGAGCCTAAAAATGCTTCCCAAAAATTAACGTACAAAGTGAAAATTGAAGTTTTTGAAGAAATATCCAATTTTAGAATATGTTGCGGCCACTTTGTGGCATCAGAGACATGAACTCCTAAAACTATTAAGTGGGCTATCCCGGGGGAAAAAAATATATATATGTGGGTGTAAACTGCTGCTTGGGCACACAGCAGGGCTCAGAAGGGAAGGAGCACTGTGTTTTTTTTAGCTTTTGGACTACAGATTTAGAGGGACTTTCTGGTCGCCATGTTATTTTTGCAGAGCCCTGGAGGTGCCAGTAAACTGGAATTCCCCAAGAAGTGACCCCCATTTTGTAGGGATGATTTTAGGGTCTCTGCAAATGTGACATGGCGTCCAAAAACCAACAATCTAAATCTGCGCTCCAAAAGTACATAGTGCTCCTTCACATCTGCACCCTGCTGTGTGCCCAAATGGCAGTTTATGCCCACATGTATGACACTGGTGTACCCAGGATAACGTACTTAATGCCATATGTGGGTATAAACTGCTGTTTGGGAACAGCCGGGCACAGAAGGGAAGGAGCGCTATCTGATTTTTGATCTTTGGGCGCCTATAACTTATTGAATAAATTTTATTAACTCTTTCTTGTTGGATTAAAAAAAAAAAAACATCAATTCTGGCACTGCGTTTTACCTTTTAAATTTTTCACCATGCAGCATAAAGCATAAGTAACATGTTACCTTTATTCTACGGGTCGGTAAGATTACGGAGATACCTCATTTATACTGTTTTTTTCATGCGATACTAATTTTGCAGAACAAAAACCCATTTGGGGACATAAATTAATTGTTTTTGCATCTCCATCTTCTGAGATGCGTAACATTTTTATTTTACGGTTTACATAGTTGGTTTAGGGCTTATTTTTTGTGGGACAACCTGTGCTTTTTATTGGTACAGTTTTGGGGTACATATGACTTTTTGATCACTTTTTATGGCATATTTTGTAAGGTGAGATGGCAAAAAATAATTACTTTTGGCGAGTTTTTTCCGTTTTTTTTTTCCCGACGTTCACCGTGTACGTTAAATATTGTTTCAGTTTTATTGTACAGGCTGTTACAGACGTGGCGATACCAAATATGCATTGTTTTTATTAATTTTTAGGGTTTTTTTTATATAATTAATTTTATATAGGAAAAGAGAATTTTTGGGGCTTTATTCTTTTATTAATTTTTTTCGAACACTTTATTTTATTTTTTTTCACTTTTTTTTATTTTTTCATGTGTCCCATTAGGACACCTGAGCCAGCAATGCTTTGATTGCTGGCTCTACACTGTCTTGCAGTCTATACAGGAAGTGAGGCTATGCAGACGCATAGCGCTCACTTCCGCAGGTCTCGGCAGGATCAACCAGGTAGTGGGGTCTCCAGGCAGCCTGGGGTCACTGGGCAGACCCCGGGCTGCAGATTATAGATATCGGCACCCCCCGATCTCGCCGCGGGGGGTGCCGATGGGAGCGGCAACATGGCGGAACCCCTTGGATGCCGCGGTCATGTTTGAACGCGGCATCCAAGGGGTTAAAACCTCCAATCGGAACTCAGTTCCGACCAGGGGATATGGAGCAGGGTGTTAGCTGTCAGTTACAGCTAACACCCGGTTCCGATGCCGCCCGCTCAGATAGTGAGCGGGCGGCCGCCCCAGGGCGTATTAGTACGCCCTGTTGCGCTAAGTACCAAGCGCACAGGACGTAGTAGTACGTCCAATGTCGTTAAGGGGTTAAAATGAATCCAGTTGCATCTTTATGGCCCTGAGATATGGGGCTCTATAGTGTCTCCCCCCCCCCCCCCTCCTGCCTCAGGCAGCATCTTAGAGCTAAGAAAGCAGGGGGAGGAGAGGAGCTGCAGACTGCAGAGACAATGATAACTCATCATTGTCCGTGCATAAGCTGTAGGTGACCCCAGAGAGGGGTAGCATGTACTTCTGTCCATGTTATCCCCTCTCCTATCAGTCAGAGAACATACTATATTTTTGCTCTCTGATTGTCACATAGAGGGATAATGTAATACCCCTCTGAGCCTAATCACAGGGGTATTCTTCTGTAATACCCCTCTGAACCTAAACAGGAAGTTTATTGGTGCTGTGACCCAGACGTTTACCATCGTCCAGGTCGCAGTGCCAAAAGTGTCGCACCAAACACTTACACAACACATACACAAAGTCATCAATAAAGTTTACATTTATTCACTGTCCATACCTGATCTTTATAGAGTAAAATACTCTGACCGCCTCTCTAGTCAGAGGCATAGCTAGGGTGGGGGGGGGGGGGGGGGGGGGGGGGCGGCTGCCCCAGGCCCACTGACTTTTTGGGGCCCACCCCGGGGCCGCCATTAATACATCCTTTATTTCTAAACGTATCCTGCAACTTCACAGTATTGTGAACTGCAAGCTACATGAGGACTGCGGTTTACAAGTCCCCGAGACCGATGCGATGACGTCATAATATCGCGCTGCCTGCGCTCAGACACAGACGTCCTGTGCGTGGACCGGGAGGAAGCGGCGGCGGCTCCATTCATCAGCACCGCAGGTAGGTGAGTATGACTTTTTTTTTTCTTTTTTTTAGCACAGTTGTGGGTGTATTAATAGTATAAGGGGTGGATAGGAGGGTGAATTATAACTATAAAGGGAGGATTCATTAGGGGGCCTTATGACGATGGGGGGGGTCATTTATATAAGGGTTATTATGGGGTATTATGACTACACGGGGGGAGGTTATTTATATAAGGGGCCATTAGGGGGCATCATTTATATTAGGAGGCAATATGAACATATGGGGTGGTCATTGATATAAGGGGTCATTAGAGGTGCAGTATTTATGTCAGGGGGAATCAGGGGCATAATATGAGGGTCAATTAATTTAATGAAAGTGGCATTTGGGCTTTATTAAGACTGCAGCCAAAAAAAGCGCTGCAGGAAAAACCGCGGCGGTAACATTGTGGTTTTTCCCGCAGCGCTTTTCACAGAAGGTCCGCAGGGGTTTCCCCTGTGGACTTTCTGTTTTCAATACACCTATATGGAAACCGCCGGTGTTTCCATAGGTATAATTGACATGCTGCAATTTCCAAAACTGCACCGGTTTTGGAAATCGCAGTGCGTCTGCTGCACGTATTTTTCCGCAATGTGTGGATGGGATTTGCTAGAATGCCACAGTTTTTTTCTGTTGGTTTTCACCTCATGGGGCCCCATCCCATTCCCACTTTGCAGTAAAATACATGCAGCGGATACGCTGTGATTTCCAAAATTGAAGGTATAATTGAAGCAGAAAGTCCACAGAGGAAACCTCTGCAAACATTCTGTGCAAAGTTCTGCAGGAAGAACCGCGATGTGTCGCCGCCGCAGTTTTTCCCACAGCTGCTTTTTGCTGCGGGACGCCACATGGGGCCTTAGCCTGAAGGCGTTTTCCAGCTCATTTTTATTGATGATCTATCCTCAGAATAAATCATCAATAAGAGATAAGTGATTCCCCACTGATCAGCTGTATGAAGGGGCTATGGTGCCTGTTTATATCACACGCTGTCTGTTTATAGTGACCGTGTGATGTCATGACCAGGGTATTGCCAAGTCGCCCGCTCTTCTCTGTTTTCTTTACCTGAAATAAATACTCGACACCGATGTTGGATTAAATTGGCCACAGCAGCCAGTTTATGAAATAAAATAATTTAACCATTTAAATGCCACAACAAATATTCCCCAAAACACAGTAAATAACCCGACCCGACGATGGAGGACCTCGAGGCCCCAAAACCCAAAATGTTAACCCCATACTTCCTGAGCACCAGCTGTTACCCCTAGCCGTTCCACACCAGCTCAGGGGCACCTATTTAAATAAATCTGCTCGGTGCTCTATTTCCTAAGGCCATAAAGCCCTTAATACCCTTTAACCCTACCGGAGCCATCCAGCCACAGTCCAAATGGTCTGGGGAGTCCAGCCCCTACCGCGGGGCCCTCCCCACCACGACCATTTCCGATATCCCAGCCTCGAGGACCCCCACCGCCAAGGCCACTGTGACAGAACATCCCGACTAAAACGACCCCTTCACTGAACCAAACAAAAAGGGTGGGTGGGCGGGGGGCTTCACTCACTCCCTGCTTTCTCTACAGTGGCGGGAGTCTTCCCGCCTTCACTTTAAATACTCCCTCCCCCCAACCCCCCCCTTTCCCTGTTGCCCTCCCCTACGCTTCCTCTAAACGGCCAACTTAACCCTTTCCTGTACCCTCAGCTTATGCTCCTGGCTAAACTCCTGTCATGCAGGCCTCCCCTTCCATCCTTCGTTCTCGGTCCGGCCTCACTTGACCAGGGTATTGCCAAGTCGCCCGCTCTTCTCTGTTTTCTTTACCTGAAATAAATACTCGACACCGATGTTGGATTAAATTGGCCACAGCAGCCAGTTTATTAAATAAAATAATTTAACCATTTAAATGCCACAACAAATATTCCCCAAAACACAGTAAATAACCCGACCCGACGACGGAGGACCTCGAGGCCCCAAAACCCAAAATGTTAACCCCATACTTCCTGAGCACCAGCTGTTACCCCTAGCCGTTCCACACCAGCTCAGGGGCACCTATTTAAATAAATCTGCTCGGTGCTCTATTTCCTAAGGCCATAAAGCCCTTAATACCCTTTAACCCTACCGGAGCCATCCAGCCACAGTCCAAATGGTCTGGGGAGTCCAGCCCCTACCGCGGGGCCCTCCCCACCACGACCATTTCCGATATCCCAGCCTCGAGGACCCCCACCGCCACAACGCCCACCGATGACCACCTTATCGGCGGGCGTCCCGCCACACCCCCAGAGCCGTCTCAATGCCCTGCTGCAATCCCAGGCACCACATGTCAATACCCACGGCGTTCAAATGAACCCCGTCCCTTCTCCAAAATGCACCCTCCCCAGATTCCAATTCACTATGGCGCACTGAGACCGCTCCATTCCGTGCCATAAACCTCCCAATGGCCCTATTCACCTTGATACGGGCTTTGTTCACACGTTCCACAGACCGGGCCGCCCTCCACACTTTCCTTGGCACAATATCCGACCATACTGTTACCAATCCTGGAAACATCGCCCAGAGCCGCAATAAGTCGAATTTGATATCGTTAATCAGCTCCCGAAAAGGGCGGATCCCCAAATCGTTACCTCCAACATGCAGTACCAGTATGTCTGGAGGTCTATCCAGCCTCACGAAGCGATGAAACTCTGCGAGCATCCTGCCCCACACCATCCCCCTTAAGCCTAACCAGCGTAACTGCACCTCCCCTCGCGCAAACCCCAACTGCCTACCGTCTGGTCGCACCGCCGCCCGCACTGCGCCCCAGAACACAAAAGAATGGCCCATCAACCAAACCAAGCACGGCTCAGCACCTGTAAAACATCAAAAGCAACATAACAATAACAGGCCCCAGGCACTAACACACCCGCTCGAACAAAACCCAGTTTTTCTTACCCACCTACCTGCGGACCTCCCCCCGTTACGAAAGTGTGTTTTGTTCAGACCAGCCCCCCCAAACGGACATATGACCTAAAACGCACTGATTCCCATCGGCCGATGCGCCGAATTACGTCCTCCCCCAAACCCCTCCTGGCCGCCTCCGTAGCTGCCCCAATACGGAAGGAGTGACCACTAAAATACTCCTCCCCCAAACCCAGATAACACAAACATCGCCGAAAAACTCCCAAGAATTGAAACCTGGACAAAAACGACCCATCCTCATGGACCAGGAGGGGGCCTGTCGCCCGACCCCTGTCCGAACAATAAGACCTCAAGCAACTAACAGGACACATCAAACACCCTGGCACCGCAAACAGCCGCACTGCACACCCCCGGCCTTCCTGGTCCGTCTTCGAACGCCTTAACCTAAATTCCACCCTCTTACAGGCTCACATCCTCCCAAAACACAACCCCCGGACGAGTCCGGGATCCACTCACCAATTCCCCCAACCGCAAGGCTCCAAAAAAGGCGAGCGAAAACGCCGCCCTGAACAACAAGACCTCCCACGGGCTCACCCCCACCGTCCCCAAAGCGGAGCCCAAGTCCAGCAGTATGGAAAAGGACACCGGTCTGCGCGTGTCATTCGTAGCCTTGAAACGGCGCCAACCTTTTACCGCCTGCCGCACCAGAAATGACTTCGTAAAGTCCGGCATTCCCCTACTCTTAAACCCGAAGGTCAAACCCGCTAAACACATATTCAACCTAGAAACTGTCCACCCCGACTCCTTACAATGCCCCACGAATAATAATAACGGCATCTCAAAATCCTCTGTCTCCACCCCCAAAGAACCCAACCACTGCTCCCACTGTTCCCAAGCTTTCGTATAGGCCGCCCATGTACCGTCCACCAAAGATGCCCGAATCAAACACTCCGCCGCCCGACCGGCACGGTCCACAACTCCGTCGGCCATCGCGTGCCGTTCTCGTTTGCCTCCGGCACCAACCTCCTGAAACGATCCCACTGAAAACGAGAGAGGGCATCAGCCACATCATTCTGCACCCCTGGGACATGGACCGCTACAATCCAAACATTCAACCTCAAACATTCCAACACCAAGCGCTGCAAAACCCGAACCACCGGCGGCGACGCGGCTGACAACCGATTTATCACCTGCACCACCCCCAAGTTGTCGCAATGAAAGCGAATCTTCTTATTACGGAAAATTTCCCCCCACACTACCACCGACACCAGAATAGGAAATAATTCTAACAATGCCAGGTTCCTGACCAGCCCCCCCGAAACCCACTCGTCCGGCCAAGAACCTACGCACCAACTACCCTTAAAATATGCCCCAAACCCTACGCTCCCGGCCACGTCCGTAAAAAGATCCCATTCCCCTGCTACCACTGCCTCCTCCATCCACAGTGACCGCCCATTATATTGTTCTAAAAACGAGTCCCAAACCCGCAAATCTTCTCTCAACTCCCCCCCCCAACCGGATAAAATGTGCGGGAACGGACACACCAGCCGTTGCCGCTGCCAACCGTCGAGAAAACACCCTCCCCATCGGTATAATCCAGCACGCGAAGTTCAATTTGCCTAAAAGAGACTGCAGTTCCCTTAATCGCAGCTTTTTTAGCCGACATGCCCTCTGAACCTCTGTCTGCAGCCCACATAACTTGTCCTCTGGAAGACGACACTCCATACGGACCGTGTCAATGGTAATACCCAAAAAACTGAGAACCGTCGCCGGACCCTCAGTTTTTTCACACGTTAGTGGCACCCCAAAATCTGCCGCCACCCGTTCCACCGAATGCAGCAAGACCGAGCAAACGGAGGAATCCCCCGGACCAATGCAAAGAAAGTCATCCAAGTAGTGAATGACAGAGGCCCACTCAGAAACGTCCCGGATGACCCATTCCAAAAACGAACTAAACTTTTCGAAATAGGAACACGACAATGAACAGCCCATTGGCAAGCAACAGTCGACAAAAAACCCGCCCCCCCCAAAAACAACCCAACAAGTGCTAGCTATCTGGATGCATCGGCAGCAGCCTAAATGCCGCCTCGATGTCAGTCTTCGCCAACAACGCCCCCTGGCCAAAACGCCGGACCCAGAAAATCGCTGCATCAAATGAAGTATACTCCACCGAACACAACTCAGGGTCGATCCCGTCATTAACAGACGCCCCTTTTGGGAATGACAGATGGTGAATAAGCCGAAACTTATTCGGCTCCTTCTTTGGGACCACCCCTAAAGGAGATACCCGCAAGTTCGGCAAAGGAGGCTCCGGAAACGGTCCCGCCATGCACCCCAGGTCCACCTCCTTCCTCAGCTTTTCTGAGACCACCTCCGGATGCTCCCGTGCCGACCTCAAATTCCTAGCCACCCCTGAAACCGCCGCCTCAACAAACGGTATCCGAAAACCCGACTTGAACCCCTCCGACAACAAGGCCGCCGCCTCCCTATCTGGGTACCTATTTAAAAATGGCGCCATCCTTTCCAGCCGCACCGGAGTCGCCCCCTTTCCCAGCCCCATCTGAACCCTTCTGCTTGGAGCGGAAGCACCGGTTGGCTCCATGGGTGCCCCCACAAGAGGAGCACTCATGCTTAAACTTACACTTGGAGCCGAACTTACACCCCCCTTCATTAAATGAGAGACAGAGTCCCTTCTGTGCGGTGACCGAGCGCCCCGAAGACTAGGGGCCCTGGTCCCCCCTGGAAAGGACGGCCCCACCCTCGCTTGCGCCATAATCCTCAGCTATAACCCAATGTCTTTATGGTCCCAGCGAATGCTGGACCGAACCGCTTTCCGCTGACAAAATTGTTCGTCATACCGGAGCCATGCCTGCCTCCCATACGTCCTATGCGCCTCCCCTATTGCATCCAAATAACAGAAAAGCGCCGAACAATTTTCCGGCGCCTTCTCCCCTATGACACTTGCCATTATGGCGAACGCTTGCAGCCAATTAGCAAACGTCCGAGGAATAAGGCGGTACCGCCTCTTCTCCTCCTCCTCCTTCTTCTCTTCCTTCCTAGGCTTGTCCAAATTAAAGCGCTCCAAAGGCAAAAGTGAAAATATATCAACGTATTTGCCTTTCCAAATGCGCTCCCTCACCTCCTGCTTCAAGTGAGCCCCTAAAGGCCCCTCAAAGCAGACATATACTTCCCCCTTCGCCGCATCGTCTAACCGTGGCGCGTCCCCTTTTTCCTCGCTCTGCGTTTGCACCGACACAGACACCCCCGACGCAGAGGAAGCCCCCCCTACCGATACCGCCGGCGAACTTCCCCGCCCCCCACGCCAGCGTTGGGGACGACGACGTCCCCCCGCCGCTACCCGCTCCCCGCACCATTTCCGCCAACACCCCCATAAAGGCTAACATACCCCTGCTTAGCTCCTCGGGGTTCCCCTCTAAACACCTCCCCCCTGAAACCGCTAACAAGGGCCCTGTTACAGTAGATGAACGCTCACCTGGGCGCCTGGGTGCTGTGAACCCAGCGGCCGCTGAATCCTGGTCCTGTCGTCCTGTAGCCGTCTCACTGGGGCCCTCCTCGCTGCTATCCACGTCGGGCCTCCTGGACAAGGCCTCCGCGACGCTCCGCCCCCCAGCGCCTGCGCTGTGGGCGCCATCTTGGGCTGATGTTGCGCTAGGCCCAGCCTGCCGCTCTGTCGCTGAAGGTGCCAGCCCACTCATTTTGTCTCTCATAGTTGAGGTCTACCTATGATTTCAATTACAGGCCTCTCTCATCTTTTTAAGTGGGAGAACTTGCACAATTGGTGGCTGACTAAATACTTTTTTTTTCCCCACTGTAATACATTTTTACCCATTGAATGTCACCATATAAAATCGCAGTTTTTGCAATTTTCAAATGGGTGCTTTTTTTTTTTTTGCACCCACAGTACAAATGAAACACCTGGACTTCCAGTAGGTCATCAGACTCTTTAACACCAGTAATGATGAACCGCAGGAACTTCAGAGGTTCTGTCCATAATATGTGAGCAATAAAGCGGTCATGTTACACCAATCCAAACACAGCCCTAGTTATCACACGAGTTAGGTATAGGGTTTTTAATTATTCATTAGAGTCACAATTTTTATAGGGGGATAGAAAATTATATATATAACTGTGGGGATAGCTGGAGGGGGACATTATAGTGTAAGGCGCCACTAGGGAGGCATTATACTGTGTTAGGGCCTTGTAATTTTCTTGCCTGTCCAGGCTTTGGCACCATCCTCAGGGTGCACGCTGCGGCGCAGGAGGCGTGCCCGGTTGTGATTCCTTCCTTTGGGTTTTTCTTGTATTGTCTGAACACTGTCCTATTCCCTCACCTTCTTGTTTTTCCACCACGCCCTTCTCCTTCACCTTGCTCTCCCCATGCTCCACTAAGAGTTAACTTTAGTCCTGCCTTTGTGATTGACAGCCTGTCTTCCTATCAAGTCTGGGGCTGGTTCTTTCTCCCTATTTATTGTTTGCTGACTTTCCCATTGGCGCCTGCTATTGCATTTCGCTTACTGGCTATACTCCTTGTTCCTTGTTACCTGCTCTTCTGATTTTCTGACCACTGGCTTACCTTTGACTTCTCTTGGATTGTGATTTTGTACTGCATTGCTTGTTGGTTACCGACCCCTTGGCTAGCTGACCTCCCTTTGTTGTTGTGAGTCCTGTCTACGTTCTGTGTTATCACTTATTATAAGGAGGGACTGTCGACTGGTTGCTGGCTGTCACCTAGGACAGATCGGGCAAGTTAGCCAGGGACAGTGGGGGGGATTCAGCTTAGGGTCCACTGTCTTGTTGTGCCCCTCCCCCCTAAGTTCTCCAGCAGCTACTAGTGAATCGCTCCTCTAGTGATTCCCTTACAGGCCTCTAATGGGACATTATAATTCGTGTAAGTCGGGTATTCCTAAGTAGTGGTGAGATGGGGGGGAGCCCACTTATGAAACCATTGCACTGAACCCACCAATGTGTTAAAACAGCCCTGCTAAGGAGCATACTGAGGAGGAACAATAATGGGGTACTTTACTGTGTGGGAGCACTAATGTCAGTACCCACAATATAATGTTCCTTAATGCCCCCCTACAGTATAATGCCACGTTAGTTGCCCCCCACACCATGTAATGCCATGTTAGTGCCCCCTACACAGTATAATGCCACGTTAGTGCCCCCTGCACATTATAACGTTATGTTAGCCACCCCACACAGTTTAATGCCATGTTAGTCACTACCCGCACAGTATAATGCCACGTTAGTCGCCCCCGATCTAATCCTTATTTTTCTTGTTTAAACCTGGGGTCTGTCTTATAGTAAGACGTGTCTTTTTGTCCAAAAAATTCCGTAAATACTGGATGTGTTCAGCTTGGACCTTTACTTGATGGCGGATCCCAGTCAATAGAAATTTTCTAAAAGTAGTCGAGTACCCCTACTCTATTGGCCTCAGCAGCCCATCATGCCTTGTGGACCATCTTGGTAAAAACTGATAGTAAAAACTGATGACAACTTATGGTTTTGGAGTAGAAATTTGTAAAAAAAAAAAAAAAAGCCTGATGACAACTGATGCATTTTCGCATCAATTTTGGCATCAGTTGTAATGACTAAGGGACAAAAAAAATTGATGCTAATGCAACTGATATATGTAAACCTACCCATAGACATGTAACCAAAAGCATGATGTGATTAATACAGTGTAAGAGAGTGTACCTCACAGCACCAGAACGTTGACTAGCGTAATAGACATGTAACCAAAAGCATGATGTGATTAATACAGTGTGAGCCTACCTCACAACACCTGAACGTTCACTAGTGTAAAAGACATGTAACCAGCAGAGGGCGCTCTCTAGGCTATATATGTCTCAGAACGGTCACGTGTGCAGCTTCCAGCGACAACCGCATGACTCAATCAGTGTAGGCCCCGCCCTCCAGGACAGATTATTGGTCGGGCCCTATACTTGGCGCCTGGAAGCGGGGGTGGCGGAGATGTCTCCCTGTTACCATGGAGTTGGACGCTAGCTTTTCTGAGAGCGTGCAACAAGATAATGTCGCTGCTTCAGCCTTTGTAACCCCAAAAGGGAGTGTTGTGAGGACACCTGAGCCCCCGATACTTCACTTTCACCCCTGTGCCTGGAATAGGTGAGATATAAAGCAAAGCCGCTCACTACAAGTTGTACACGGGAAGTCGTATGAGTAGTCCCGTCCCCGTGTACTGAGAGTTCCATCTCGTTCTTCTGTATAGGTACTATGAGCAGCCACTAACATGTCTATGGTGATTAGAGAATGGACTGTAATCACTGGCCACATTATAGCCTACCTCTGAAAGAGGAAGCTAAGCGGCTGCAGAGTACACATGAAGCTGTTTATCTCAGGAATAAGCTGAAGAACACTGCTGGCCCCTGTGCTGTAGCCATTGGCAGAGGTCCCATAGTTGGACTTGGTGCTCTCATCTGTCACATCCCTTTAAGAATTTAACATGTGGGGGTAGTTATATGAATACATAGGGAGAGTCTGGCTCAGTAGCCTTGCAGACCTGTCACACACACTCTATCCATAATAATCTCTACAGGCTGATGTATGTTATCATCAGCCACTTAAGTTATTGTTATGATCGTTCTATACATTCCGTGTAAACATAACGAGTGATCATATTTTTCTATAGTGTGTTATTTTAGTATATAAAATAAGGCTGTATTCAACCCATGCATGTAGAGTCTGAAGATGAGCCACATTGGAGAAGAAAGGTCTGAAATCAGCGACTCTTCATCAGAAGACGAGGATAATGTTCAGGAGAAGCCATTGAGTGCATTAGCTCCTTTTAATGCCACAGAGGAAAGCCCTAAAGATGTGACTGCAAGTCCTGCCTATCAGTGTTTGGATGAGGTAAAGAAATTACATAATCTACAATGCAGTCAGGAACAGCACTCACAGGCTGATTTAAGAGATATTCCAGGATATGAATATCGATGGCCTATCCTTAGGTTATGAATGGAGTACAGTGCTCACATGAGCACCACTGCCCCCATGAGCACCACTGCCCCATCAGGCAGCAGATTAACAGGAGTGCCAAGAGTCTGATCCCTGCCAGTATTATACTAAGTGCCTATAGTAAATATAAGCCATTAATTTGAATAATTTGGAAATCCGTTTAAGGCTAAGGCCCCCACGTTGTGGAAAAGCAGCCTTTTTTTTTTTTTTGTAGAAGATTTTGCAGTGTTTTTTTGAGCCAAAGTTAGGAGTGGAACTAAGAGAAGGTAAACGTCTAAGAACTTCTTTTATATTTTCCATGCCTTTTAAAGCCACTCCTGACTTTGGCTCAAAAAACACAGCAAAATCTGCAATATAAACCGCTGCGTTACCGCAGCGTAGGGCCTTAGCCTACAGCGGTTGCCGAGTTCTTTTTTTTTTTTTAATGAGGACCAATCGTCAGGATAGGTTATCAATAAATGAGCAATGGGGTTCCAACACTTGGGACCCCTGCTGATCAGTTGTTTGAAAGGGCTACAGCACTTGTGTGCGCTCCATAACCTCTTCACTGTTTACTTTGCACGCTATCTATTTCATAGCAGTTGTGCAATGTAATTACAGACTCCTCCCTTTTACTTCTATGGAACGAGGCTGTAATTATCATCACACGGCCACAAGTGAAGGGGTTGCACATTCATGACCCTTCAAAGAGTTGAACAGTGACATGTTTTGGACCCCACAGATCTTTAATTGATGATCTATACTGAGAATAATTTATTTGCTGTTCTGGGTCATGAGTGCACAAATTTTCCAATACACGACCTGCCATTGTTCTTGCTGAGGTGCACATTAATATATATGGGTAAACATTCTGCATTATTATGCTGCAGTCTGCTACACTATAAGAACTGTTATTCATGTAATGCAATGATTTTATTTTGTAATATACCAGGACACATTGTAGTAATGTAGTTACTTTGAAGCTTTCAGGTAAATCATTATGGTGTCATTATATTGTTACCAATCTATATTTTTCCCTGGTTCCCTACACTACAGACATTATGAAGCACATTTATTTTAAAGGGAGTCTGTCAGCACAAAATTGAGCTATAAACGAGTCATAGTTACTTGTAGGGCTACCAGCACAGTTTACAATGATGAATTTCTTATTCTGGACCACTGCTCCATTCTTGTAAAAGTTGTCCTTTTATTCCTATGCAAATGAGCAGAAAAGGGCTTTAGGGGCGCTGCTTTCCATCAATGGGCTTCAATATCTGTGGCTACTAATCTGTTGATTACACACTGCACCCGGAAGTAAAGGAAGCTGGTTTCTGAAGTCAGCTTTCTTCACTTCGGGGTGCAGTGTGCCATCAACAGACATGCACAGTACAGTTAGTGGGCGGAGCTGAGCAGGAGTAGATAGTGAAGCCCATTAATGGAAAGCAATGCCACTAAAACCCTTTTCTGAGAGAGAGGAAAAAGCAGCCAGAACAAAAGTATCAACTGGACAATCCTGAACATCCATAACATCTGCTGTTGAGACCCCCATACATATTAGGTGGTTGGCTGAACCCATTGAATAGCTTTAGGGTCAATTTACAACACTCATACAGCATTCAATTAAGGCATACTTTCTTATTTTTCTCAATAACTATATGTTCAACAGTGTGCAAAAACAAATTGCGTCTGAATACTTTTTCTGCAAATCAACGTCAATGTGAATGGTGCTAAATTGACATACCAAATCTAAGAGTAAAAAAAAAACAATAGATAAATCAAATAGTCTACAATATGTATAGTATGAGGGTTGGGTGTATCAACAACAGTGGAGCATGCAATGCTGTATCTTCTCTGAATCTAATGCAATTTTTGTTCATTCAAAACTCTATTTATGATATATAAAAGCTTTTACAATACAAAAATATCTGCTGAATTGTTCTGAAAACTCACTATAATATGTTACTAGTAGAGGTGAAGTCAACACTGGAACACAATATAATCTCAATATAATGTAGTATTACGGTATATGACAGAAAAGTAGTTTTCAGGATAAAACAGGTACTCTCAAGTAGCTTATTTTTTTTATCCACTCGATGGCAGTAGCAGGTCAAGTTATTATAAATTTGGCATTGGCATATCCATACCAAACTTGCGTCTTTTTAAAATATGTCCACAACTTTACCTCACTAGCCCGCACGTCTCGTATGGGAAATAACTTCAAGGATGTAGTTTAAAGCCATGAATCCAAAAACTCCACAAAACAGAGTCCTTATATTATAAAATAATCTTTTACTATCGTTTAGTGGTTCATATTGACTTTTTACTGGGAAGTATTGCACAAGTAGTAATAATAAAGCCTAACTACATCTGACAATTTAAAATCCAGATTTGACTGCAAAGAACCTCAGTTTTGTAATTTTCCCAGCAAGGCTACATTCAGTTGACTGAGGTGCAAAACGGACGTGAAAAATGTCCATCTTTCATGGCCGTTTTCACTGGTCCTCCATTCATTGGAGTGTATGGAGGGATCTGTGAAAATGAACAAAAATAGAGCATGACCTATAGTTTGACAGGCTATGACAATGGATCGTCAAAATGATGGTCATATGAATAGCTCCCATTCACTAACATTGGATTTAACAGCTTCCTGCCTGAGCCATTTTTTAATTTTCATTTTTGATTCCCCGCCAAACTCCATAACTTTTTATTTTTCAATTCACAGAGTCATATGAGGGCTTAATCATAGCTCCCAACCGTCCCGCATCTTGCGGGACAGTCCCGATTTTACAATGCGGTCCCACATAGCTTACAGTTTGTCCCGCTATTTCCCTGAAGTGTTTTGCTGTTAACAAACTTTATTAGGGTAGGGTAAAGGCTAAATGGTAGATGCTAAATCGTAATGGCTAAAGGACCTTTGATGACGTCATGAACATGTGATGAGACTCTTGTGTGGGCAGAGCTATTCTGGATACTGCGGGACACACTGTGATGTTACACAGAAAGCTGGGAACAGAGAGTGATCGAAGATAAGTACGAGAGAAGAGAGCATGTGTGAGCAAGAGGGGGGAACTGGGGGCAGATGTAGGGGGTAGTTAAACTGAAGGCAGATGAAGGGGGCAATTAAACTGGTGGCAAATAAAGGGGACATTAAGCTGGTGGCAGATAAAGGGGGACATTAAATTGGTGGTAGATGGAGGGGGCAATTAAACTGGGGCAGATGAAGGGGGCATTAAGCTGGTGACATGAAGGGGGAACATTAAATTGGTGGCAGATAAAAGGGGACATTAAGATGGTGGCAAATAAAGGGGGACATTAAACTGAGGGCAGATGAAGGGGGCATTAAGCTGTTGGCAGATGAAGGGGGACATTAAATTGGTGACATGAAGGGGGACGTGAAGCTGGTGGCAGATGAAGGGGGACATGAAGCTGGTGGCAGATGGATGGGGGACATTAAACTGAGGGGGCAGATGGATGGTGACATTAAACTGGGGGCAACTGGAGGAGGACATTAAACCGTGGGGGGTAGCTGGAGGGGGACATGTCTGCCTCTAGTTGCTCCCAGTTTAATGTCCCCCTCCAACTACACCCACTGCTTAATGTCAACCTCCAGCTGCCCTAGTTTAATGTCTCCCTCTAGTTTCCGCCAGTTTAAACTGGGGCACGAGGAGAGGGACTTAGTACTGTGGGGAAATTGGAGGGGACCATTATAATGTGGGGTCATATAATGTTAGGATGACTGTAGGAGCATTATACTGTGTGGGGGCACATGAAAAAATAGATGAGAATGGGCGGAGTCAACATAGAAGTGGGTGGAGCTAAATTTGCCGCGGTGCGCATAGCGCGCCGCATATTTTGTCCCTCTTTCTGTCCTTTGAAAGTTGGGAGGTATGGCTTAATGTTTGTGGGACAAATTGTTATTCATAATGACAGGGCCGTTTTAAGACATTGGTGGGCCCTGTGTAAGTGTTTCATAAGTGGCCCCACCCCCATCACCACCACCTAGAAATACCTGACCTGCACAAATTCTAATGCCCCCTCAATGGCCCCCACATAGTATAACGCCCCTTAGTGGCTAATGCCTCCCTAGTGGCCCCATAATGCCCCTCATAATATCCCCCTCCAGGTTGCCCACACAGAGTCATATCCCTCACCCCCTGGTTGCACCCACAGTGTCATGTCCGCCTTGGGTTGCCCCCACACTGTCCTGTCCCCCCCAGGTTGCCCCCACAGTTTGTCCTCCACCATTTCATGTCCTCCCCAGGTTGCCCCCACAGTATCATGTCCCCCCACCCCCAGATTGCTTCCACAGTATCATGTTCCCCCACTGTATATAATCAAAGAAAAAAACAAACCTTATTACTCACCTTTCCCCATTCCCCCGTTCACTCGTGTCTCTGGTCCCGGAGTCTTCAAAAAGCAACAGGCGCGATGTAAGTGACGTCACTACATCTTGCCTCCTGCTCCCAGGACACCAGGAGCGAAGACAGTGTCCGGGTGATGAAGCAGGGAGCGGACGGCTCCCTACATTATTAATGTCTGCAACTCATTGCTGTCCAAAGGGGGCCCCCGCTACCATAGGGCCCGTTGCAAGTGCACCGTTGGCCCTATGGTTAAAGTGGCCCTGCATAATGGTACCATTTATTATTCTGTACAATGTACTAGGAAGCTGGAAAATAATTCAGAATGGGGTGGAATTGTAGAAAAAGTGCATTTGTGCGACTTTCTTATGGGCTTCGTTTTAATGGTGTTGACCGTGTAGCCAAAATGACATGTTACCTGAATTATATGTTTCGTTACAATTCCAGGGATACCAAATTTATATAGTTTTATGTATGTTTTAACCCTTTAACAAAAATCCAAAACTTTGCAAAAGAAAAAAAAAATTTCTTAATCGCCATATTTTGGCACCCGTAATTTTTTTGTATTTCTCTATACAGGGGTGCATAGAGCATCTTTTTTTGTGGGTCCAGGTGTACACCATTTAGTTACACCATTTTGGGGAATGTCTGTTGCTTTGATCACTTCAAATGCCAGGTCAGCACTTTTGATTTTTTTTTTCCAGCTACGGCGTTCACCGTACGGGAATTGTATTTTTATAAGTTTGTAAACCGGTGTTTTCGGAAACAGGGATACCTAATGTGTATGTGTTTCACAGTAATTTTTTAGTCTTCTATGTATTCTGGGGAAAGGGGAAGTGATTTAAACTTTTAATGTTTTTGTTTTATTTTTTATTTATTTATTTTTTTAACTGCAATCAACCAGTCATAGACCAGCCTCGATAGTAATATTCCTATGTCAAGCCAAGGATTCGACCAGTAGCGTAAGTACCGCGGCAGCAGCCGTAGTGGCTACCAGAGGTCCCGACATCTTAGGGTGCTTTTTTTTTTTTTTTTTTTTTTAATAGGTCGTTACCTGATGGAGTAACCCCAGCAGGTAACGGGCCCTATTTACTTACCGATCCCTGCTCCTACTCACGTCCACTTCTGCGTCTTATAATCATGTCACTGGGGCCCCCTGGAGGGCAGAAGGAAAAGCGGATGCGGCTGTGAGCAGGAGCGGGTATTTTGTAAGTGAAGCAGTGGGCCCATGGCAGGAGTATTTGTTGGACGAACCCAAACAAATACTGCTATTATTTATTATTATACCCTGGAGTATTATGATCGGAGGCCCAGGGGAGGGGAGAAAACATGAAAAATAGTGTTACTCACCTCTCCTGCGCTCTGGCGTGACTCCCTGCAATCTTTGGGCTTAAGTGACGTCCCAGACGTCATGTGGTCCAGGCCGGCGTCATAATGCATCGCAACGCCGGCCTGACCAATGTGAGGTCTGTGCCGACTTTGAAGAGGGCCGAAAGCAGCAGGGAGTGCACCAGAGCCTAGAAGAGGTGAGTAACACTGGTTTTTATGTTTTTCACCTCCCCTGGGTCTCTAAACATTATACTCTGGGGTCTGAAAAGACAGCAGAGTATAATAATAGTTTGTGGGTGGGCCACTGTGGGACATAATACTGCGGGACATAGTACTGTGTTGAGGGGCCACTGTGGAACATAGTACTGTGTGGAGGGGCCACTGTGGGACATAGTACTGTGTGGAGGGGCCACTGTGGGACATAGTACTGTGTGGAGGTGCCACTGTGGGACATTATACTATGTGGAGAGGCTGCTATAGGACTTTATACTGTGCGGAGGGACACTATGGGACATTATACTGTGTGGAGGCCACTTTGGAGCAATATAGTGTGTGTAAATGGGGTGTTACACGGTGTGGAGGTCAGAAAAGGGGGCACTATGCAATGGGGGAGGGTCCAAGTCAAAAGTTTTCTGAGGGCCCAATCTTTGCTAGTTACGCCCCTGCTCCTGGCTATCATTGGAACAGGTTGGCTCCCACGATCTCACCAAGTGGGAGCCAGCCTTCAACGGTAATGTCATGTGCCGTCACACATTAGGCTAGATACACACTACCAAGGTGCAAAACTGCTGTGAAAATTGGATGCTTTTGCACCCGAGGGGCACCTTTTTTCACAGATACTTTATACATTTCAGTGTAAGGAGGGATCCGTGAAAATGGTCGAAAATAGGGCATCACCTATATTTTGACAGTTTGTGACAGTGGACCATAAAAATAACGCTGATGAGAATAGCCCCCATTCACTGATAGTGACGTCAGTGAAAACTGGACATGTGACATCCATTTTTTTAACGGTCATGGGAATGTAGCTTTACTCATTGCCGTGTGAATGTAGTTTAAGACTCTGTGCATTCAAGCTTTTCTCAGGAGGTATATGTTGGAGCTTTTCCTGTTTATACTCAAGAGGTACACAGTGTAAATCAAGCCTACATAGTAAAGGAAATATGGACACTATTGAATTTCTGTTGCTTGACTGTCAAATACATTTATGTTGGACTCCTTAAAGTCTGCTATTTTCTAAGCAAATCCCCAGTGGACACAAGGTACTTCCATGTAGGAACAGGACCAGTTTAGGTAATCCAACCACACTCCAGAAGTAAATTACTTCAACTCATATAAGACAACTGTCATTCAAGTGTTAATTTACTGAAAGCTGTTGCACATCTTGTGCATACCTAACATAGGGGAGTTGAAGAGAATATTTTATAGGGGATGTCTTACCACAGATAACCCCTTTTCATAACATAATCTATCTAGGGCATTTGTTCATTTAAAGGGGATGTAAAATAAAAAAATGTCCCTGCCCTTATACCCTATTAGGACATATGAATGTCCCTTGTTTGAAACCTCTCTCTATGGGCCATGATAGAGAAATAACTGACTGGCTGTGGCTGACAAAATCAACTGTTCATCAGAGATGCCACACCACATTCTTAAAGGAGATGTGTCTTATGAGACCACTCCTTCAAATGGGTAAACTTTGCATAAATGACTATATAATGAAAGCCCAAATGTATATGTCAGTGGAATTTTATTGTTGTTTTTGTATGCCTACATGAGCCTTTAAACTGTCCAGGAGAATCCTTAATGCAGAACAAACCAGAGCCCTGGGGGGAAGAAGAGTGTGATTTTTGTCACTTGGGTCTGGCTTGCACAACTTTCCCAGGTTGACCAAATTGACAAATAAGCATTTCAACCCCCATCCCATACAAGAAGGGGGAATTAAACAACAGGAAAAATTAATATTCCTGGGACTTGCTCCTTTTTTAATCCACTGCCCAGTGTCCAACAGATGATTGGAATAGTGAACCAGAAGGGCGGCTCATGAAACATGAGGCAAGGCCTAACATTATAAAACTTGATGATGACTAGAGGAACTTTGTCACATGTGAGGGTTCAGCCAAGCTGGGTGTGGACACCTTGTATTCTTTCCAGCCTCCCAGGATCAGAAATGATGGTAAGTTTTTTTTTCAAATTTTTTTTCTCCCTTTTTATCTTATAACTGTTTGCTTGTTTGTCATTTGATTTTCTCTTTTTGTAAGTACTGAAGCTTCTTGTATTAATGTCAGTCCCGGTATACTGTACGGATCCATTGCCTTTGAACCACTTAAGGACACAGCCTAAAAGTACCTTAACCCCTTCCTGCCAGAGGAATTTTTCGATTTACGTTTTTCGTTTTTGACCCCCCCCCCCCCTCCCCTTTCCAAACCCCATAACTTTTTTTTTTTTCCACTCTCAGAGCCATATGAGGTCTTTCTGTTTGTGGGACAAATTTTTCTTCATGATACTACCATTAGTTATTCTGTACAATGTACTGGGAAGCTGGAAAAA
The DNA here is from genome assembly GCA_947044405.1 of Leptodactylus fallax. Lineage (NCBI taxonomy): Eukaryota > Metazoa > Chordata > Amphibia > Anura > Leptodactylidae > Leptodactylus > Leptodactylus fallax. The sequence goes on along the minus strand of CAMRHE010000001.1, from coordinate 7,626,202 downwards.
AATTCAGAATGGGGTGGATTTATAGAAAAAGTGCATTTGTGCGACTTTCTTACGGGCCTCGTTTTTATGGCGTTCACTCTGCAGCCAAAATGACCTGCCATCTGTATTCTATGTTTCGGTACGATTCCTAGGATACCAAATTTATATGGTTTTAACCCCTTAACAAAAATCCAAAACTGTGCAAAAAAATTTTTTTTTCTAAAAGTCGGCACATTCTGACACCCATAACTTTTTATACTTCCGTGTACTGGGATGCATAGGGCGTCTTTTTTTTGCGGGACGAGGTGTACTTTTTAGTTATACCATTTTGGGGAATTGCTATTGCTTTGATCACTTTTTATTCAAATTTTTATCAGAGGCAAAACAGTGAAAGACCGGGTGTTTTCGGACAGAGGGATAACTAATGTATATGTGTTTCACAGTATTTAAGTACTTTTATATGTGATCTAGGGAAAGGGGGATGATTTGAACTTTTAATATTTTTTAATTATATATATATATATATATATATATATATATATATATATATATATTTTTTTATTATTATTATTTATTTATTTATTTATTTATTTATTTATTTATTTTACTTTATTTTTTTTAATGCATTGCAATGCAAAACAACATAGAGTAGCCTGCAATAGAAACTAATGAAAGACAGGCCTGGGAGCCTTCAGAAGGCTCCCGGCTGTCATAGCAACAGGACGCCGGCCCCGGAGCTTGCTCCGGGTGTGGGCGATCCCCAGCAAAATGGCACTGACGCGGGCATTAGCACCAGGTCTTTGCTGCATAAAACAGCAGAGACTCGGCGGCTATGGCGGTCGCATGACTTCCGAGCTGCTGCCATCTTTAAATACCCGGATGTAGTACAGCGGATGTCGGGAAAGGGTTAAAAAGGTTGCCTGGGCAAAAATTTTATTTTTAAATAGCCCAGGGGAGGTGAAAAAAACCCAAAAACAAATCATACTCACCTGTCCCCAGTGCTCTGGTGTCCTCCCAGCGTGGTCTGTTCCTGCTGCTCAGCTGTGTTCTTGAAGTAAAATTCCTCGCTGGGTCCTGTCCACTGAAGCCGCTGATTGGCCTCAGCGGTCACGTGACTGCTGAGGCCAATCAGCGGTCTCAGGAAGGGACACGTGACGTCACAAGTACTGACTTCCAGTGTCCTTTGCTAAGGCTGCTGATTGGCATTAGCGGTCACATGCGGCAGGGGACTTTTCCTGGAAGACAGCAACCGACCAGCAGGACCGGACCGCGCTGGGAGGCACAGGTGAGTATAATTTATTTCTTTCACTTCCCCCCGGCCTATTTAAAAAAAATTAAGTTTTTGACCAGACAAACTCTTTAAGGACCAGGCCTCATTTTTCAAAACTGACATGTGTCACTTTATATAGCAATAACTTTGAGATGCTGTAACTCACACAAATGATTTTGAGATTGTTTTTTTTCATGACACATTGTACTTCATGTTAGTGGTAAACATTGATCAATATTTTTATATTAATTTATAAAAAGTAGGAAATTTGATGGAAATTTGGAAAAAAAAATGCAATTTTCAAAATGTGAAATGCTCTGCTTTTTAGACAAATAGTCATAGAACCCAAATGCATTAATAAATATTATCTACCTTATGCCTGCTTTAAATTTGCATCATCTTTTAGTAGTCCTTTAATTTATTTTGGACGTTAGAAAGCTTACAAGTGTTACAGCAATTTTCCAGATTTACAAGAAAATTTCCCAAACTAATTTTTTAGGGACCACATCAGTTCTAAAGGGATTTATAAAGGTCTATATATTTAGAAACCCCCATGAATCACCCCATTTTCAAAACTGCACCCCTCAAATAATTCAAAACCGCATTTTGGAAGTTTGTAAACCCTTTAAGCATTTCACAGAAATTAAAACTGTGGAGGTGAAATTTAGACATTTAATTTTTTTTTTCAGTAATACATTCATTTAGCACATTCAAAAGGTTAAAGGAGAAAATGCATCTCACAGTTTGTTATGCAATTTCTCCTGAGCACGGAAATAACCCACATGTGGGTGTAAACTGATGTGTGGGCACCTGGCAGTGCACAGAAGGGAGGGAGCGACACTGGGTGTTTGAAAAGCAGATTTTGCTGGAATAGATTTTAGGTGCCATGTTTCATTTGCAGAGCCCCTAGACTACCAATACAATGGAAACCCTCCAAAGGTGAACTCATTTTGAAAACTACACCCATCACAGAATGACTCCACAGATTTTATTTACATTGGGATGTGTAAATGAAAAATTACTAAAACGTGACTTTATCCCCAAAGTTTTCATTTAAACAAGGGGTTAAAGGGATTCTACCATTTAAAAAAAAATGTTTTTAAACTAAAAGAACGTAGGAATAGCCTTTAGAAAGCAGGTCCGCGCTGCAGTTTTTGAATTTTTGTTCTTTTCTTCATTATGCTAATTGTGTTCAGAGAGCACAGGGGGTGTTCTTCTTGTGCTCAGAGCACAGCTTTGTCATCGATTGCAGCGCCGCCTCGGTCTTCTGTTCCTGATGCGTCTCCCCCTTCGGGTTGGACAGAACTGACTGCACATGTTCCATCGGCCATTTTGTGGTGGTTCTGCCTCTCTGAGCATAATTAGCATAATGAAAAAAAAGAAGAAAAATTCAAAAACGGCGGCAAGGACCTGCAAAATAAAGGTAAGAGATGAATAGCCTTTCCTACGTGCTTTTAGTTTAAAAACATTTTTTTTAATGATAGAATCCCTTTAAAGGAGAAAAATCATCCCACAGTTTGTTAAACAATTGCTCATGAACACGGCAGTACCCCATGTATAGTGGTAATTTGCTGCATGGGTACATGGTGGGGCACCGAATGGAAAGGGTGCTATCTGGCTTTTGGAGGGTAGATTTTGCTGTCTCCAATATGTTGTGCCCAATTTGTGTCATTAGAGAAACCCTATTGTAAAACTATTAAGTGGGTTATCCCAGGTACAAATAAGTAGTATATATAAACTGCTGCTTGGGCACACAGCAGGGCTCAGAAGGGAATGAGCACTGTGCTTTTTAGCTTTTGGAGCATAGAATTAGAGTGCCATTCTGGACGCCATGTTGTTTTTGCAGATCCCAGGAGGTGCCAATAAATTGGAATTCCCCGAGAAGTGACCCCATTTTGTAGGGGCAATTTTAGGGTCTATGCAAATGTGACATGGTGACATATACAGTGGGGAAAAAAGTATTTAGTCAGCCACCAATTATGCAAGTTCTCCCACTCAAAAAGATGAGAGGCCTGTAAATGACATCGTACGTAGACCTCAACTATGAGAGACAAAATGAGAAAACATATCTAGAAAATCACATTGTCTGATTTTTAAAGAATTTATTTGCAAATTATGGTGGAAAATAAGTATTTGGTCAATAACAAAAGTTCATCTCAATACTTTGTTATATATCCTTTGTTGGCAATGACAGAGGTCAAACGTTTTCTGTAAGTCTTCACAAGGTTGGCACACACTGTTGCTGGTATGTTGGCCCATTCCTCCATGCAGATCTCCTCTAGAGCAGTGATGTTTTGGAGCTGTCGCTGGGTAACATGGACTTTCAACTCCAAAGGTTTTCTATGGGGTTGAGATCTGGAGACTGGCTAGGCCACTCCAGGACCTTGAAATGCTTCTTACAAAGCCACTCCGTCGTGGCCCTGGTGGTGTACTTGGGATCATTGTCATGCTGAAAGACCCAGTCATGTTTCATCTTCAATGCCCTTGGTGATGAAAGGAGGTTTGCACTCAAAATCTCACGATACATGGTCCCATTCATTCTTTCATGTACACAGATCAGTCGTCCTCCAAACACGACGAGTTGTGTTTCTACCAAACAGTTCTACTTTGGTTTCATCTGACCATATGACATTCTCCCAATACTCTTTTGGAACATCCAAATGCTCTCTAATAAACTTCAGATGGGCCCAGATATGTACTGGCTTAAGCAGGGGGACACGTCTGGCACTGGAGGATCTGTGTCCCTGGCAGCGTAGTGTGTTACTGATGGTAGCCTTTGTTACGTTAGTCCCAGCTTTCTGCAGGTCATTCACTAGGTCCCCCCTATGTGGTTCTGGGATTTTGCTCACCGTTCTTGTGATCATTTTGACCCCACGGGGTGAGATCTTGCATGGAGGCCCTGATCGAGGGAGATTGTCAGTGGTCTTATTTGTCTTCCATTTTCTAATTATTGCTCCCACAGTTGATTTCTTCACACCAAGCTGCTTGCCTATTGCAGATTCAGTCTTCCCAGCCTGGTGCAGGTCTACAATTTTGTTTCTGGTGTCCTTCCACAGCTCTTTGGTCTTCACCATAGTGGAGTTTGGAGTGTGACTGTTTGAGGTTGTGGACAGGTGTCTTTTATACTGATAACAATTTCAAACAGGTGCCATTACTACAGGTAATGAGTGGAGGACAGAGGAGCCTCTTAAAGAAGAAGTTACAGGTCTGTGAGAGCCAGAAATCTTGCTTGTTTGTAGGTGACCAAATACTTCTTTTCCACCATAATTTTCAAATAAATTCTTAAAAAATCAGACAATGTGATTTTCTAGATATGTTTTCTCATTTTGTCTCTCATAGTTGAGGTCCACCTATGATGTCAATTACAGGTCTCTCTCATCTTTTTAAGTGGGAGAACTTGCACAATTGGTGGCTGACTAAATACTTTTTTTTTCCCCACTGTAAATCTGCGCTCCAAAAGCACATAGCGCTCCTTCACATCTGCACCCTGCTGTGTGCCCAAACAGCAGTTTATGTCCACATGTATGATACTGGTGTACCCAGGATAACGTACCTAACAGTGTGTAGCCCTATTTGGGGGGGGGGGTATGAGTATTATCCCTCCCGCAACAGACTCTGGCGCTGACCTGTGTGTATAATGGGACCTGAAGCCTTCGCTGAAGGGAAGAGTGGGAACATATATGAAATATATCAGTGCCTCCACCCAGGATAGAGCCTCTGTATTACAGGGAGGATCTCTTCCTGGGACTTACCCATGAAATACAGTTAGTAGCCTTAACAAGGATCACTGTACTAATCTCACAGTCTGAAGAATACATACAGATACCACATAAGGTTATAACAGTAGCTTTATAAGAATCAACAGGGTAATAATACATACATACAATATACTCAGAACACAGCAATACTACAACAACCAGCAAGTCCTCAACCGTCTTAGGTTATATACCCGGGTATATATATAGATATATAGCAAGAGTCCAGTGCACAATACCTCCAGGCAACAGAAGAGATGCAGGGGCCCCTATGGATGACTGTGGATCCTCGGATTCTTCCAGGAGATGACAGACAGCCGATCAGGAGATGATGATGATGATGGTGAGATTCTTCACAGGCAGCAAACAGGGCGACGGTGACGGCAGTAGATGCAGGCCTGACTACCCTAACACTGAGTCCTTAACCTGCCAGCTAAACTACTAGTGCCACCGGGCCTCTAACTAGCTAGTTGGCCTTCGGAAGCCTAACCTATCACTGCCCTGAACTGTATATATATATGGATCCCTAACTACGGTTACTAGCTAGGTCCTGTGAGTATATAGGGGGTAACACATACCTAACTATATACTGTGAAGTAAAGAGGAACAAGTGGCTCTTAGACTCCCCCAGACATAACATGTCTGTCCCAGCAGCTCTGCTCACATCTCTCCCCCCAGCAGCTCTGCCTCACATGTCTCTGACTCACTGTATTTACAAAACAAAACTTGCACTAAATGCCTGGGGTCTCTGAAGCCAAACTGCAGGGGCAAAGAAGCCAGATACATTATATACTAGTAGAAATGGCAGTTCCCCCCCCCAACCCCAAAATAAGGGAGAAAAAAAACATTTGGGGGGACCGGGGGGCAAAAAGGGAAGGGGGGCCCCTTTTTTTTTTGGCGCACTTTTTTTTTTGGACACCCTCCCCCCTTTCAAAAGCCCCCCAGGGGGCCGGAAAAGGGGAACCCACCCACCCGCCCCCCCATTTTAAAAAAAACACCACAGAGGGGGTTTTTAAAGGGGGGTGGGGGGCATTTTTACCCTTGGGTTTTGCTTTTTTTTAATTTCCAGAAACGAATGCGCAGCTGATAATAAAAGTCCAAAAGGGCAATTTTTCCTGAGATACGCCATTTCAGTGCTTGATATATTGTGCCCAGCTTTGTCAGCAGAGACACACACTCCAAAAACTGTTAAGTGGATATCCCAGGCACAACAGCTTTTGGAGTGTTCATCTCTCATACAAATTTTGCACAACATATTGCTCTCTGAAATAACGTATTCCTGGAAAAATTGTCATTTTCACCTTTCACCATCAGCTGCATATTCATTTCTGGTAAATAAATTAATGCAACACTTGTGGGTTAGTGCTCGCTGTTCCCCAGGGGTGTAGTTTCACATAGGCTCACATGTCAGGGGATTCCACTTTACTGGCATTTTAGGAATCTCCAAAATTTTGTCCAAAAACCAAACGGTCTAAATCTGTGCTCCAAAAACCACATGGTGCTCCTTTCCTTCTGTGCCCAAACAGCAATTTATATCCACGTTTCACTTAAAGTATGTTGTCCTGGGTACAACAGTGTCATACATGTGGGCATAAACTTGCAGTTTGGGTACACAGAAGCGAAGGAGCACTATGTGGCTTATGGAGTGCAGATTTAGATGTTTGGTATCTGGACGCCATGTCATGTTTGTAACGGCTCTAAGGTACCAGTAAAGTGGAATCCCGTAGGGCGGCGATTTCCCACTGGGGACAATCCGGTGGGGAAATGGCCACAACAGAGCAGCAGGACTTTAGCTTCCTGCTCTATTACTCAGGCATCAGCTAGTGATGCCTGCTGAAGACCTGCTGCATCGGTCTGCAGAGGAGGAGGACCATAGAGCTCCAGGGACCTAGGATGGGTAAGTTATGTTTGTTTTTCGTATTTTTGTAGCATAATTACAGTGTTGGGCCACTGGGAGACATTATTAGTTGTCTGGGGGTCACATGAAGACATTTTTACGTACCTGGGGCCACTGAGGGACATTATTTCTTTCCTGGGGGCTACTGAAGAACATTACTACTTGCCTAGGGGCCACTGGGGAGTATTACTACTTGCCTGGGGGCCACGAAGGAGCATTATTTGGTGTCTGGGGCCACTGGGAAGCATTATTATGTGTCTGAGGGCCACTAGGGAGCATGTACTGTGTGGTGGGCCACTGGGGAGCGTGATACTATGTGGGGCCACTAATGGAGCTTGGTGATGGTAAAAGGTGAATTTTTGTATGTGCTGGGTGGAAAGTATAGGAGTGTGTAGTGTGATAATTTGGGGAATTAAACTCAAAATGGCGGCTTTTCCTGGTCTGGACAGCGGTGGTTCATGGTACTGGGCGCCGGAAAGATAGCTTTCATACGGTCCAAGTGTAAAATCAAAGTGCCTTTATTCAGCTTAACTGCAACACAGCAAAACAACAAAAAACCTAGACCACAGTTAGGGTCCTAACTCACTCCTTGAGCCCCTAACTGTCCTGACTGTTGCTCAGCTCCAGCAACAGTCCTCTGTGGATGCCAGCCCTCTGGGACAGAGCCTATCTCTCTGTCCTAGCTGGTCCACCACCATTTCCTGCTTCCTGCAGGATGCTCCAGCCCCTCTGGAGTTACGTGCCACCACCCAAAGGCGTGGCTGAGAGCCTTTTCTGGCCTGGCCTGGGTCGCTCAACAGCGCCCTCTGGCTCACATACTTACATACCCTCCCCCTCAGCTCACTACCCATAGGGTGAGCTACAATGGGATGAGACATCCTATGATGAAGTCCCTCTTCAACCAAGTATGCCTGTCCAGTGTCTCTCCAGAAGTCCCAATCTGGCGGTCTCTTCTTCCAGATTTCGGTTACTTGACACTTCCGGTTTCTCATCACTTTACCTGCTATGCCAAGATCCTGGCCATTCTGTGCAAAGGCAAGTTTTTCTTCATCACCTTCACAATTCGCCATACAGGGGATCACATCATTTTCATCCCATTTCTCGTCATAGTCTTCAGCCATCCCATTCCATGACTTTGATTCCTTTAGTGAATAGCCGTAAGAATATCCATCTTCACCTATCATGAATTCACAGGAGCTCAGAGACCAACTAACACGTACTTCATGCACATCAATGTCTTTAGAGTATAACTGTATCACGGGAACTTTTTTCATAACCTTCATCTCAAAGCAAACTTTGCCATAACCATCAAGGCTTAGAAGTTTAGGAGACATAGGCCGCTTGCTCTCCTCTTTGTTTGAGATACACAATCTCTGTACTGCAATATCTTCTCCTTCTGCACGAGGGCCATACCATACACCCTCACATAATAGATCACGCTGAACTACATTTTCTGGCATGTCTTTAACAACTGTCGCATCATTGGTGACCTGTAACCATCTCTTACTTCCTGACTCCCCCTTCACAGACAACATGGAGTCATTATTCACCGTTTGTCCACCAGACATTTGGCTAGAGACAGGTACAGCAACACCGTTATCCACAATGGCTTCAGACACTTTAGCTGTTGGGACAACATATGCGTGGTCAGTCTTACGGACTCTTGTTCCACACTTTTGGTGACCCTTCACCTTATTTACCATCTCACATGGTTTCATCATAATCTGATCATTGGTATCAACATCAGTGGACAGGTCACTCATGTCTGTCTGACTCAATGATTCTCCTTTCTCTGCCTCTATGCTGGCAGCTTTTTCCAATTCTAACGCCTTCTGTTATGGACAGAGACATCTCTCCTTGGGGAGAGCACCAGTGAAGGTGTGTAGAGTTTTAAATTGCCTTTCGCCCTCTACTATCTACATATCACAAGGCATTATGGGAAAGGAGCTGGGAGCTCATGCGCCCTCTGTTGGATGTAACAGATTCTCAATTTGCTTTTGACTCACCGAGTCTTGAGACAGCAAAAGGGATTTTAGCCAAGCCAATTTCATTTATCTGCATACAGCGCTGTTTCGGGATTTTTGTCCCTCGTCAGTGCAGAGCAAAATGAACTGGCTGGCTTTGTGGGAGGCAATGAGTGGGTTATGGACAGAGACATCTCTCCTTGGGGAGAGCACCAGTGAAGGTGTGTAGAGGGCGAAAGGCAATTTAAAACTCTACACACCTTCACTGGTGCTCTCCCCAAGGAGAGACGTCTCTGTCCATAACCCACTCATTGCCTCCCACAAAGCCAGCCAGTTCATTTTGCTCTGTACTGACGAGGGACAAAAATCCCGAAACAGCGCTGTATGCAGATAAATGAAATTGGCTTGGCTAAAATCCCTTTTTCTGTCTCAAGACTCGGTGAGTCAAAAGCAAATTGAGGATCTGTTACATCCAACAGAGGGCGCATGAGCTCCCAGCTCCTTTCCCATAATGCCTTGTGATAACGCCTTCTGTAGCGCACAAATCTCTGATTCCAGCTCCAGAACTTTCTTCACTGCGACATTTTTCTGTGCCGCTTCCATCTCAGTCTTTACTAGTGCACCTTGCAGCTCTGATTCTTTAGAGGTTAACAGGCTCTGCAGCGAATCCTTCTCAGCTTCTAGTGCTGACAGCTTTGAAGATAGGGCAGATGCCGACTGTTCAGTATTGGATAGAGACTGCTGCAATCGATCCAATTCTTCTCTTTTAGATTCCACTTCGGTTTTTAACTCTGCTGTCTGAACAGTACGCTCTTCCAACTTTATTTCTGACTCGCGCTTCACGTGATCCATCTGAAACTCCATCTGTTTCTTGATGCGTGCAATTTCCTCCTGCTGGTTCACTTGCACCTTTAGTTTAGCAACAAGCATTTTTAGATCTACAATCTCAGCAGACAAATTAGACAGGTTTCCCTCAAACTGAATCTTCATGTCTTCTATCTGGAGGTCCAATTCTCTCTTGGCCTTTTCCAGCTTGTCATAAGCATTAACTTTGTTCTCATACAATATTTGCACAGATTCTAGGTTTTTCTCAACTTCATCCTTGGAGCTAACCAAATTCTCCATTTCAGTGCACAGTTGCTTGTTGAGCCTTTCTAACTCGGCCTTCAATTCAAGGGCCTCTGCTTCAGCACGGTCACGTTCTTCTGCATATCTAGCAGAAAGAGTCTTCTCTTCACCAAGCAGCTGATCAAACTTTTTCTGCTTCCTTTCCAAATTTGACACCATCCGACGTTGATGATGAAGGTCTACACCTAAATCTTCTAGTTCCTGCTGCAGTCTAATTTTCGTCTTCTCAAGTTTGTCATAAGCAGCAACCTTCTCCTCAAACCGTTGATTTGTAGCTTCTAGCTCCTTTTGCAACCTTTCCTTTAGTTCTTCAACAGAGTCCAAGGACCCAATACTATCTTGCATTTTTTTCTTCATATCAGTCGCCTGAGCCTGTAGTGTTGAAATCTGCTTTGTCAAATCTCTTTTTGCTATCTCCTCTTCCTCTAGTTGCTCAAGGAAACCATTTTTCTCATCTTCCATTTGTTTTAGTTTTGTACTAAGGTCAAGCTTCTGACAAGTTTCTTCTTGCAAAAGTTCCTGAGTGTGCTGAATCTGAGATTCTAGTGTAGAAAAATCTTTGGAAAGTTTGCTAAACTTGCTGTCTTCTTGAAAAAGAAGCCCTGTGACATTATTCAATTCCACCTGTAGTCTATTTGCCTTTTCTAGCAGCTCTGCTTGAAATCTGTCCCCTTCTGTGACTTTTAGTTGCATCACTTGAAGTTGAGTCTCTACTTTTTTATGACTCTCCTGTAAGGCTTGCACTTTCTGAGCATGGACAGACGACATCTCCATCAATTCTTTGTCTTTATTTTGCACCAAAACGGACAACTTCTCATTATCTTCACAAGATCCTGAGAGTGCCCTCTCCAGGCTACATATTCTAGCTTTGAGTTCCCTTTCTCTTTGTTCCAGAACTCCAGCTCTGCTTCGCCATTCGTGGATTTCACTATTTAGGCGAACTTGCTTCAGTGCATGCAAGTTTTGCTCTGACTGCAGTGTCTGCACCCCAGATTCTAAATCACTCTCTTGGTCAGAGACATGCTTCCTCAGCTCGGCAATTTCATTTTCTTTGTCAATTAATGCAGCCGAAAGTTTTTCACACTTCCTCACTTGGTCAGCCAGACATTCTGATTGACACTGCAAAAATTCACTTCTCTCACGTTTAGCAGTTTCAAGCTCATCTCTTAATTTTTCAATGACACTCTCTTTGGCAATGGAGTCTTGGACATGCTGCTCCTTTAAATCCTGCAATTGCTTCTCAAGCACTTGCTTTTGCTCTACACTCTGTAGAACTTTATTAGCTAGAGCACATTTCATATCAGCAAACTCCTTCTTAGTGATACAGTCCATTCCAGGCAAACCCAGTACCACATTTTCACTATGACTAGGAGATGAACTCTTTATAGTTTCAAGCTCTTTCTTTAACTTAAGGTTCTCTTTTTCTGATACCTCAAGTTGCCATTTCCAATCAGATATTTCATCTTCATGCATGAACCTGATGGTTTTATTCTCATCTTGAAGCTGCTGCACCATAATATTTTCATCTTTGGCGCTTTCATGCACTCCAGTATGAGACATACCGTCAGTAGGGACATATTCAATCATAGAACAGAGGTGCTTTAGAAACACTGAGTCACTCTCATGCAACCCTTTATCTTTACTTGCACTCCACATGATCTGTTCCGGGTTTTGTATCTCTCTGCATTCAGACTGCTGCACTAATAAACCTGTGCATGACTTCTCTGCTTTTTTACAGGCTGAAATTCTCTTTTTCTTGCCCATGGTTTACTAACAAGATTACACAATATTCCACAGCAACCTTGGATTCAACCGGCAGCAACTTTTTGCTATCTTCTGCAGTTACATGTATTCAAACAGTTAACTTATGTGGCACTACAACAACCAGCATTTTCTTCTGTCTTCCACAGAAAACACCAACATGGCACCATAGCCTTTCACATAGACTGTTTGCAATATCCAGCTTCTATACACATTGCTCACTTTCTTGCCATCAGCAAACACTTCACAGACTTCTGTGCCACAGTATACACAAAGTCCATTCCCTGGATTCCTCTTCCAGAGTTTTACTTTCACCAGGTTTTACAAACACCTTGCTATGTTGCAATTCACTCACCCCCTCCTGAGTTTCTTCAGTTGAAATCACAGATTTCTTCCAGCTGTAGGCCACAATGCACACTTTGCAGTACTGCAATCACAAACCACTTGTCTTACAGGACTTGCGTGGATCTCTTTATGCGCGCGATTCTCCACCATATGTGATAATTTGGGGAATTAAACTCAAAATGGCGGCTTTTCCTGGTCTGGACAGCGGTGGTTCATGGTACTGGGCGCCGGAAAGATAGCTTTCAGACGTTCCAAGTGTAAAATCAAAGTGCCTTTAATCAGCTTAACTGCAACACAGCGAAACAACAAAAAAACCTAGACCACAGTTAGGGTCCTAACTCACTCCTTGAGCCCCTAACTGTCCTGACTGTTGCTCAGCTCCAGCAACAGTCCTCTGTGGACGCCAGCCCTCTGGGACAGAGCCTATCTCTCTGTCCTAGCTGGTCCAACACCATTTCCTGCTTCCTGCAGGATGCTCCAGCCCCTCTGGAGTTATGTGCCACCACCCAAAGGCGTGGCTGAGAGCCTTTTCTGGCCTGGCCTGGGTCGCTCAACAGCGCCCTCTGGCTCACATACTTACAGTAGATTTGAGGATGCATTCACATAGTGCAGTTGTGATGCAGTTACAATTGCATAAAAACTGCATCAGAAAATTGCATGCAGTAGTTTTTTTGTCTTTTGGTAAAATTTATTTGGTAGGAGTGCCCCGAGAAAATTATAATTTTTTTTTTTTTTGCAGGGGAGCCAGAGCCTGAAAAGGTTGGGAAACACTGCCCTAGGGAGTGACCCCATTTTGAAAACTGCACCCCTCTAAGAATTTATCAGTAGTGAGCATTAGTAAATCAGATGTGAATGTACAGCGGATAGTGAAAAGTAAATATGTAAGCTGTGCGGAGTACAGCTGGTGATGTATCCATATGACTGCTGTTTTTTTGCGACTTGAGATGCATTTTTAGGTGCCTATAACTTATTGAATAAATTTTAATCTAGCATTGCGTTTTACCTTTTACATTTTTTGCCATGCAGCATACATAAGTAACATGTTACCTTTATTCTGTGGGTTGGTACGAATACGGCGATACCTAATTTATGTTTTTTTTTTTTTTTTTTTTGCGTTACTAATCATGCAGAACAAAAAAGACATAAATCAATTATTTTTGCATGGGCATCTTCTGAGATGCGTAACATTTTTATTATGCGGTTCAGGGCTTATTTTTTCGGGGATGACCTGTGCTTTTTATTGGTACTGTTTTAGGCTACATATGACCCACATCTTCAGTGATCCAACTCCGTGCTTTACAGTAGGAATGGTGTTCCTTTCATCATAGGTCTTGTTGACACCTCTCCAAATGTAACGTTTATGGTTGTGGCCAAAAAGTTCGATTTTTGTCTCAACACTCCAAATTACCTTGTTTGACGTATTGAAGGCGAGATTCTTTGTGGCATTTGCGCAGTAATGGCTTTCTTCTGGCAACTCAACCATGCAGCCCATTTTTCTTCAAGTGCCTCCTTATTGTGCATCTTGAAACAGCCACACCGATAGTTTTCAGAGAGTCCTGTACTTCAGCTGATGTTATGTGTGGGTATTTCTTTGCATCCCGAACAATTTTCTGGGCAGTTGTGGCCGAAATTTTGGTTGGTCTACCTGACCGTGGTTTGGTTTCTGGGCATGTTTTCAGGCCAAAATCACCAGGGTATGTGAACTTTTGAACATGGTCATTTTGATGTTTTTGGTTGACATTATGATTTAAAAAAAGAAAACACAGAAGTTTGACAATAAATGGCTTCAACCAACCACTAACCATGAGTGGAGAAAAAGTTTTTGTGTTATCATTTATATTCTCTGAAAAAAGGCCAAAAAAACAAAAAATCTGCTGGCGTATGTAAAATTTTGAGCACAACTATATATATATCTATGAATTTTTTTTTAACTAGCTATACTTAATTGCAGTTTATAGAGGAAATCAGCCTATACAACTTCCTCCCATCTCGGTAGGATCAACTAGGTATGTTAGGTATGTGGGGTCCGGGCAGATTGGCGTCACTAGCCAGACCCCAGGTTGCCGAAACTATATTGGCAACCCTGAACTCGCCACGATTAGGGGGGTGGTATTCTAGCAGAACCTGTTAAATGCTCTGGTCATGTTTACCGCGGCATCTAAGGGGTTAAACTCTCCAATTGGAGTTCAGCTCTGACCCGGGGGTAATGGAGCGCTTGTTAGCTGTCAGTTACAGCTAAAACCCACTCCCGATGCCGTCTGCTCACTATGTAAGCGGATGGCCAACACAGGACGTACTATTACGACCATTTGCGTTAAGGCCCAGCACGTCCTGAGTTGTTAATAGTTTAAAGTGTGTTTGCCTTCTGACTGTTGGAGACATGTGTGCACATGAGTTTTGGGTTCTTACTGCCCCAAATCAGTAGGTGATTGCAGTGTGTATCTGGGGTGCATGGACTGCGTTTTGGTATGATTTATGCTCAGTTTGCAGCCTGAGTGAAGGGTGAGAACAAGATTAGTGAGTGGAGTAAATGAACCCCTTTGCAGTCACTCCCATGTCTCGTGCTAGAACGGTATACACCGGACAGAATAGTACAAGTGATTATAAGAAACTTTGTAGTATACTGTATCAGAGAGAAATGTATCTTTCTACTCTCGCTGCCCTCTTTTCTGCTAAATTGCCTTTTCACTATATAAAGCGCTACTGTATTCATAAGGAGACAGACTGAAGGTCACATGACTCATCGTATTAGAAATCTATGAATAGGGGAGGGGCAGAAGTGATCAGGCCAAGAGGGAGATAAGACAAGAACAGCAGCTTTTTGTCTGACCCTAGAGTTTTATATCACAGCCAAAGTAGTTTATTCACATCACTACTTCTCTATATATGTACGGCATGATTCTAGGGCAGTTTCCAAGTGGGGTAAGAGACTCCTGTCTTATCTATACAAGTCTTTGGCGAGAGGAGGTTGCGGGATGAGTAAGAGGTGCGGGAGATAAAAAAAGGAAAGACAGACCAAGTCTGATGCTAGAGATGAATATGAAGCTTTCTATCACAATTAAAGCACTTAACTCTCATCAGTACAGGTTAGCACTTCTTTGTACGTCTTGCATAATTCTAAGGCTGTTACTGACAGAGAGTTAGAGATCAGATTCTCCTCTACATACTCTGAGCAGTGTATGGCCACTAGTCTCCATACACCAGTGCAGAGAGGAATGAAAAATACAGATTCATGTAGAAGTGCAAACTGCTAAATAATGCAAAATATAAGGCATGCAGTAACCAGAAATAATGTTGCTCCTTATGTACTCACACAAAGCAGTTTATCCAGAAAAGTCAAATAAAACAAATTTAAGCTAAAACACAGCTGATCTATATGATGTACATAGTGTATATACAAATCTTTTTTGGCAAATATACAGTAGTGAAGTGTGTTCCTTGCTATGTAGATGATAAAAATTTAAGTAAGGAATTTAAAAGTTTCTGCGAGCGTTTCGTAATTGTGTTCCTGAATGATTATCTTTGTATTGACCTTGATCTGTTTCCCAGCTCTGCTGATTCTGTTCCTGACCTATTGATCTTCTGTGTATGATCTTTTGGCTTCATATGACACTGCATCTTTGCTGCCTACCCTCTGTCGACCCTCTGGTGCTTTGCACTGACCTCCCTTGCTGCCACCTACACTGCGACCAATCCGAGATAACTGGGACCAATCCGAGATATAGCAACCTGGTAATCTCCCCACAGCGAAGGCCTGATCCCTGTATGGGGGGGTTAAAGGGTGAAAACTGGGAAGGCTACTTAGATAATGTCTTCGGGAATGGCCCAAAGTCAAATTGGTTAGGTGGCAAGTGGGTATATAATCTGCCGTCCATTAAAGTTTACTCAGGCCATAAACCCCCGCTGCCAAGAGCAGCTGTTTCAGTTTATGCTTATGATTGCTACCTATTGAAAGAGCCTTATAATACTTGCACCAGTTACTCCGCAAGTGATTCCATGTTATGAGATCTTAAATCATGTTGTGGATTCCTAAATCAGTGTATGATTCATTTTGACTGACATGCACCTCAGTTTACCTCTGATCGAGCCAAAGTGACATTCATTGTCTCCCTGTTATCTGGTCAGGCGCTTTCATGGGCTAATCTGCTATGATGCTGTGATCACCATAATTCATGACGGACATCGGAAGCCTCTGTACATTTGCTTATCTGGCACTCAATTTTGAAAGCAGGGGAGAGGGGGAGATTGGGTGTTAATTTTTGGCAAGCTAACATATTGATTTCCTAGGATTAACCCTTGATTGTCAAGAATTAATCCCTGATCTCTCCCTCTCCCCTGTTATTTCAACATTAAGTACAAGATAATAAACATATGTATAAAGGCTCTCCCAATCTTCTTTGATCACCGTCTAAACACCAGTGGAAGTCGATCAGGAAAGCCTCTCTACATATGTTTATTAACTGGCAGCGGAAGTGTAGCTAATGAGGCAGAGGAGTCACGCAGTATGGGTTTCCATGACTCTAGTGGGCCATCTCGGGCCGCCACAACACAAGTTACACATCAGCTGCATCAGATACTGTATGACATCAATGCAGTTGAAATACATAAAAGAGGAGGAAGCCTTTTGTCTCCTGCTTTACTAGTTAGTGGCTCATAATCCACAAGCCACTTCAGGCCTGAGGCCTACGAGCTGCCCTAATACATTTGTAGACATCCTGGTGCTTTTATAGTGAGGAGTGGCAGTGGGGCGGCATTGTAAATTTAACAAAGGACCTTAAGGAATGTAAGGGGGCATAACCAATATAAGGGGTATAATTTATAAAGAGTGGTCATTGGAGGTAGTATGTACAGTCATGGCCAAAAGTTTTGAGAATGACACAAATATTATATTTTCACATGATCTGCTGCCCTCTGGTTTTTATGTGTGTTTGTCAGATGTTTTTATCACATACAGAAATATAATTGCATTCATATTATGAGTAACAGAAGCTTATATTGACAGTTAGAATGAGTTAATGCAGCAAGTCAATATTTGCAGTGTTGACCCTTCTTCTTCAGGACCTCTGCAATTCTCCCTGGCATGCTCTCAATCAACTTCTGGACCAAATCCTGACTGATAGCAGTCCATTCTTGCAGAATCAATGCTTTAATTTTGTCTGAATTTGTTGGTTTTTGTTTGTCCACCCGTCTCTTGATGATTGACCACAAGTTCTCAATGGGATTAAGATCTGGGGAGTTTCCAGGCCATGGACCCAAAATCTCTATGTTTTGTTCCCTGAGCCATTTAGTTATCACCTTTGCTTTATGGCAAGGTGCTCCATCATGCTGGAAAAGGCATTGTTGAGCGCCAAACTGCTCTTGGACGGTTGGGAGAAGTTGCTCTTGGAGGACATTCTGGTACCATTCTTTATTCATGGCTGTGTTTTTAGGCAAGACTGTGAGAGAGCTGATTCCCTTGGCTGAGAAGCAACCCCACACATGAATGGTTTCAGGATGCTTTACAGTTGGCATGAGACAAGACTGGTGGTAGCGCTCACCTCTTCTTCTCCGAATAAGCTGTTTTCCAGATGTTCCAAACAATCGAAAAGGGGTTTCATCAGAGAAAATGACTTTACCCCAGTCCTCAGCAGTCCACTCCCTGTACCTTTTGCAGAATATCAGTCTGTCCCTGATGTTTTTTCTGGAGAGAAGTGGCTTCTTTGCTGCCCTCCTTGAGACCAGGCCTTGCTCCAAGAGTCTCCGCCTCACAGTGCGTGCAGATGCACTCACACCTGCCTGCTGCCATTCCTCAGCAAGCTCTGCACTGCTGGTAGCCCGATCCCGCAGCTGAAACACTTTTAAGAGACGGTCCTGCCGCTTGCTGGTCTTTCTTGGGCGCCCTGGAGCCTTTTTGGCACCAATGGAACCTCTCTCCTTGAAGTTCTTGATGATGCGATAGATTGTTGACTGAGGTGCAATCTTTCTAGCTGCAATACTCTTCCCAGTTAGGCCATTTTTGTGCAGTGCAATGATGACTGCACGTGTTTCTTTAGAGATAACCATGGTTAAAAGAAGAGAAACAATGATGGCAAGCACCAGCCTCCTTTTAAAGTGTCCAGTGGTGTCATTCTTACTTAATCATGACAGATTGATCTCCAGCCCTGTCCTCATCAACACCCACACCTGTGTTAATGGAGCAATCACTGAAACGATGTTAGGTGGTCCTTTTAAGGCAGGGCTGCAATGATGTTGAAATGTGTTTTGGGGGATAAAGTTCATTTTCTAGGCAAATATTGACTTTGCAAGTAATTGCTGTTATGCTGATCACTCTTTATAACATTCTGGAGTATATGCAAATTGCCATTAGAAAAACTGAAGCAGTAGACTTTGTAAAAATTAATATTTGTATCATTCTCAAAACTTTTGGCCATGACTGTATATAAGGGGCATTGGGGCAGTATTAAAGCAGTTTTCCAGGGAATAATAAAGTTTACTGGTAAGCAAAGTTAAATTTTAATATTCCCCAGGTAGTTAATCCATAAAAAGTAAGTGAGGGTCTTCCACCCAGGACCCCAGATGAATAGCTATTTGGAGGCTGTTTGTACAAGTGCCCTGACTCCTCACATGTTGCACAGCTGCTATTAAACAAATGGAGTGCAGTGTGAATGATGAAAAAGTCATGGTGCTTGCATGAACGACATAGCCCCTTCAAAGAACTTATCAGCAGGGGTGCCGGGTGTGGTCCCCACTGATTTCTTATTTGATTACTTATCTGCATTACAAAAGCCCAATGCTCCTTCTGCACCCTGCCTTGTGCCCAAACAGCAGTTTACATCCACATCTGGGGCATTACTGTAGTCGGGAGAAATTGCTTAAAATTTTTTTTTTATGCATTTTCTCCTTTAATCCCTTGTGAAAATGAAAAAAATTGGGAATAAGCAATATTTTTTAAGAAACTGACTAAGTGGAATTCGATCCGAATTTCAGGAAATAATCAATTCTCATCGAATCCGGATTTCCTCACACTTCGTGGTAACGAATCGCACAGCTCCGAACAAACATGACCGTGGCATCCAAGGGGTTCCGCATGCTATATGTCCCCCTCGGCACTCCCCGCGGCGAGATCGGGGGGGTGCCATACAGGGCCGGCGTACCCGGGCAAATGCCAGGGCCCCATGATAGCGGTCGGGGAAAACCTGGCCCCTTTTCATTAGATGCCAGGCCAGGAGAGGTGATTAAAAATAAAAAAATACTGATACTCACCTGTCCTGGGCTTAGCATCCAGCTCTTCCGGCTGGTGACTGAGGTCCTGCTCCCCAGGCCTCACTGCTGGGGCATGTGATTGGGCCCCAGCAGTCTGGGGAGCAGGATCTCAGTCTCAAGGAAGAAGAGGAGCGAGGAGGATGTTGCAGACTGCCAGAAACTCAGAAGAGGTGAGGTAAGGTGAGTATAAGTGTTTGTTATTTTTAATCACTTCCCCTGGGCCTCTGATTATTATACTCTAGGGTCTGAGGAGACCCCAATATATAATAAAACCCCTGAGATGCTGCAGTCATGTTTGACCACGGCATCTCAGGGGTTAACACCTGTGATTGGAGCTAATCTCCGACCGGGGGTGTTAGAGGACAGTGTCAGCTGTTACATACGGCTGACACCCGCAAAGCAGGGTGTCATGCTTCCACCATGGTTTGCGGGAATTCCTTCCCGGCAGCGCCGTACTATTAGGGCGGATGTTGGGAAGGGGTTAATGCGATTCACCGTGAATTAATTCAGATCGAATCATTACAGAAAATTTGGCGAATCAGCCGAATCGAATTTTTGAAAAATTCGCTCAACTCTACTTATAATGTCTGAAAAAATTAAAGGGTGTTAAAATTTTGATGCCGTCATAAAACAGAGATATGGCAAATTATATTTATGACGTAATTTGGGTGGTATGACTATCTGTGTGAAAAGCAGATAATTTCAAAGTTTTAAATTTTGCATTTTTTAAAAAAAATTCCACCAAATTTCCTGTTTTTCATAAGAAAATGCAATAAATATCAGCCAACATTTACCACTACAAAGTACAATGTGTCACGAAAAAACACTCTCAAACTCACTTGGGTAAGTTAAAGTGTCCCAATGTTATTACCACATAATGTGACATATAGTTTTGAAAAATGGGGCCTGTTCCTTAAAGGGCTTATTTACCCATTCGATTTGCCTTCTCATTGAAAGCATGTGCATCAAGTCCTGTCTCAACTCTGAGAGAATCATTTATACGCCAATTTGGGGAAGTGTGTATCTGAAAAATCTCCCCTACCTTTGTTGGAATATATTGTGTCAGATCAGGTCTCCAGATGGATCCAAAGAAACTCATAGCAATCCTGAATTGGCCTTGTCCACAAGGTCTACATGCTATTCAGATGTTCATTGGCTTTGCCAACTTCTGTTGGCAATTTATTTTTGAGTTTTCTGCTTTGGTAGCTGCTATAACATAACAAGCGGATTCAGCATGCCTTGAATCCACATGTGATATTGCATTAGCAAAACTATTACTGATTTGTGAAGTCATAGCAGCCAACCCGACTGAAACCCATCTGTAATGTTGCAGAAGCTTACTTGACAAAACACAGTTGTGAAGCCAAAGCAGCTTACCTAACAATCGTTACAGCTTGCCGGCATGGTACCCATTTGGGATGTTACAACAGCTAACCTGGCAGGAAAAACAGTTATGATGTCACAGCAGACAGTGTGACAGAAACATGGTTTTGATGTTACAGCAGCTTACCAGAGAGAAACATTGTTGTGATGTCACAACAGCTTACCTGCCTGAAACTTACTGTGATGTTACAGCAGCTAACCTGACAGTTATAACATATATACTGCTGACCTAACAGAAATACACTTGTGATGTCAGAGCAGAGTACCTGATAGACATTTTTCATATCACATTAGTTTATCTCACTTGTGATGTCACCGCAGCATACCTGACTGACCCCTACTTGTGATGTCACAGAATATTACTTGACAAAAACACAGCTGTGATGTCATTATACCTTTCCTACCTGGTACCTACTTGTGATGTCTCAGCAGTTAACCTGGTGGGGACACAGTTGTGATGTCACAGCAGCCTACTTGACTGGAACACAGTTGTGATGTCACAGTACCTTACGAGTGAGACACATAGCTTGGATACTAGTAACAGCTAACCTGTGATATCACAGAAGCTAACAAGCTGATTTGTAACGGCTAATTTAATTTTTTTGACAGAGTGGAAGCTATAGACCACCTCATTCATGGCTCTCCGGAAATGATTTTACATTACATAATGTCTGCCTCTGGCTTAAAGCATAACAATGCTTTTAATCAACTTTTGATTTTCTGGGAGCATTTGAGTTATTAATACTCTTTATTCTTTCCCTTGCTTCTATATTGAGAGCTGTACCCTGCTTCTCATTGTGTACAGTGTAAGGGCTCATGTGTGTAATGCATGGCAAATAAAGGTGGGGGAGGGTCACTTCAAACAGTTATATATATGGCACTATAAAACCTAGAACCTGCTGGTGTCATATGAAAGAGGAGAGCACTAACATGGCACTAACTCTAACACTAAACACAATCAGAATTGGGATATTTATATACAGCTGCAGCCATTCTCAATCCTAACCATAGTTTCCACTGCACTGTTTTCGCCATAGTTGGAGCTCCTGCTAGCTGGTTTATATTTGATATGATACGTATGCTCTCTACAGTCAAGTGGGTGGTCTCAGGGAGGAGCAGACAAGGGGGCATAATTCTGAGCTTTAATACTGTCCAATCAGAGGCAGACTGTGTCACAGGTCAGAATCACGCCTCCTTTTCTTCTCTGGTTCATCACTGCTCAGTTAATAGTAAAGAGCCTAACTAGCATATTAGACACCAAAATTAAGAGCACTGATTGCTTGGGAGCAATTGTGGGGCTAGAGTAACAAATTCACCTGTGAAAGTCCAGAATCAGTGGAGTAGCACCTATTAATGAATGCAAAGAGCTGGAGTTGGTGAAAGAGGTGAATGGTCCTCTTTAACATATTTCTTTGAGGAGCAGAATGTCACTGCTATAATGTAAACTGTGTAAGTTTAGCTATTTATAGCTGTATTTTATGAGGATTACATATTTTATCCAAAAACAATGTTTACAGTTCATATGGTTATTTTGATATTTTACTAGATTATCTTTTAGTCCTAAAATGGTAACGTACTAAGTGAAGTGCATATCTCGCATTCCAGCATGGGAAGTGAAAACCTCTGACTGCTTCATAACTTTATAATTGTAGGAAGGAAAACTAGAACATGTGCAGTTTCAGTATTAATCTCTAAAGAAAAACATAGTAAGGTTTGTTTCACATTTACTGTGTGCTGATAGAACAATCTTTTGCATTATTTACAATACACATACAGTGTAATAAAATATATTACCTTTATAAACATCTAAAAACAAGCAATACATACATGAAGAATATAGGCACCTATAGCTAATAAATGTATCTCTCATCCTGTATTACAGATTCAGTCTCTCCACTTCTACATTGCAAACTCAGTTATAAAAGTATTGGTGGACATGTTATATTTCTATCCGTAACTAATAGATGTTAAATGATTTAATAGGAGAGCCACAGCAATATCACTACATGTGATAAAGTGAAGCCTTTTCGAGTTTTTGTGATCCTAACATCCACAGCAATACACATTAAATTAATGATGGCTAAAACCATTGATTTTGTCGGGGATCAGCCACCAATTTAATGTGTATTGGGGTGTTTCCACTTTCTTTTAGAAAAGAGGTGTATTTGACTTTGTAAAAACGTTTTACTTTTTATTTGTCCCACTTGATCCAGAGATCACGTGTTAAACTTTATAATAAATTGGAATTCTATTGTTGCGGTTTGCATTTAGTTTTCTTTTTCTCATGGCTGTTACAGCTAGCACATGCCTTTTGATGGTGTGAGCACGAGGCTAGTTTCACACTTGCACCAGGCTCTCCGTCGTTCGTGTCTATCGGGGTATCCAAACGACACATAGCCCGTCCGCTAAAACAGTGGTTACCTGCGGACACCCACGGACCCCATAGACTATATTGGGTGTGTGTTGGGTTTCTGTCGTTTTTATACTGATACCAGTGGAGAGAAAAGTCCAACGTTCAGTTCTTTTCTCTCTGCCGATTTTTGTCGGATTCTACAGCAGAGTCTCCTATGGAGATTGACGCAGATGTGAACCTAGCCTTATATGTACAACTAACATCAGGAAGCTATGCATTATAATAAGTTTACATTTTTAGATGTAATAAGCTGCATAGCATACTGTACATGTACTAAAACAACTGTATTACTTTATATTATACGGATTATTTCATAGTAGGTGCTTCCTTTTGATACATAACCTCTTTATTTTTCTATTTTTCTGGGTACTTCAAAAAAATTCATAGAAATACAATCACATTTATTACATATTGTACAGTGTCTCATATAATGTATTTATGATGAAAAATCTTTTGGTCTGATCATCATTCTAACAGCCTTAAAGGTTTGCCTAAAACTGTTAAAGTGCTGATCAGTAACACCTTCCCATGTACCCCAAAAAATGCCATTACGGACACCCTTGTATTCTTTCTCATAGTATTTCCCATTAAGGTTTGCAGACATACATGCATCAAACCACCACCCAGAACTATAGTATGCTCCACAGTTTCCAGATGGATACCTGTCATTGTCTTTGTCTGGTGTAGTAAAAAATTTTTGGTCATGGTTGTACTGTTTGCTGAAGTGGAGTGCATCACCAGCTGTTCCACTATAGCCAGTGACAGACAGCTTGTACTTCAGATATTCATTGGCCACATAGAACTGGTCATAGTTGGCATATTCCTTTACACCCTTAAAATCCTCAAGTTCAATTCTAAGCATCATGTTACTGCTTTTGGATAAAAGATGAAGCCTATCATTTCCTAACCAAAACTCTCCACTAAGGTTTCCAAAACCATTCTTGTATTCAACCCACGTTCTGTTAAAATTTATGCTGCCATCTTTACGCCTCTGCACCACTGTCCAGCCTCCACCCATAGATTCCATATCGCAGAAGACTTCAAATGTCTTGTTCTTTGGATCTGGCATAACTTGGTATATTCCATTTAGTCTTTTGCCAATCTTGTAGTAGTCAGAACAGTCTTTGAAAATAATTTGTATGCCTAGAAATGATAAAGGTAAAAAAAAAGAAGTATTTACAAGTAAAACAGACATGTCATGGAAAACTAAGAGGTGCTTTATACTATAGATGTTTGAAAGGTTCAGAGAAGTACAGAACAAAGTTTAAAGAGGTTATGTGGAAAGATAAGTTTTCACATTGCCTTCACTCTACTGGATAAACATCCTTGGCCTACGTTCGCACAGCTGAATATGGCACTGATTTTAAGGCCAGGGCCCTACTTTGTGAAAATGCAGTATTTTGGCTACAGCGTTTTACAGTACCTGCAAAGTGCAACTGTGAAAAGAGGAAAACTTTGCAGACTTCCTGTGAAAAATGCTGGGAAAATAAGTGTGCTTCTCAATCTTGTCATGGATTCCGCAGCTGATCAGCAACAGAATTCATGGTGCGAGACAGGTAAATGATCAGCCCTCATCAGTGACTGAAATCTGTGTTGGAAAGTCAAAGCTCCAGTTTGACTTTCTGCCACAGGGAGCCAGAGGGACAGAAAATGAAGAGGAATATAAGGTGGAACGGGCCTCTACTCATATAGATAAGGGTCCTCTGGCACCCCAATTATTAAATTTACAGAAAGCAGTGGGGTGCAGAAAGTCTGTTGGCTTTCTGTTATGTCACCCACTCTGCTCTACTCCTGTTGCTTGTATATACAGTAGAGTATGGTTGGTCACGTGACAGTCAAGTTTTCAATAGAGGAGACTGAACACAGATACTTCTGACCAGTGGCGTATCTAAAGTCTTGTGGGCCCCGATGCAAACTTTTGTCTGGGGCCTCCTACTCCCTCCATACAGCAAATTCTTGATTAGTGATGGTTACGGGGCCCACACAGTATAATATGCTCCACAGTGGCCCCAGATAGTATTATAAGCTCGACAGTGGCCCCCACACAGCATTATATGCTCCACAGTGGCCCCATACAGCATTATATGCTCCACAGTAGCAGCACACACAGTATAATATGCTCCACACAGTGACCCCACCCTGTATTGTATGCTCCCCACAGTGGTCCCCACCCAGTGTTATATGCTTCCCACAGTGGCCCCCACCCAGTATCATATGCTCCACAAAGTGGCCCCACCTAGTATTATATGCTCCCCACAGTGAGCCCCACCCAGTATTATATGCTCCACAGTGAAAATAACAAACGCTCATACTCACCTTGCCTCAACTTTCCATGGCATCCTCGCTCCATCCTGCCGTCTTCAGCGTCCTCAGGCCCTCTTCAGACGTCGCGGCTGAGGCCTGTTATTGGGCCTCAGCAGTCACATGGGGGCGCACTGACATCATTATGCGGCCTTGACCGCTGGAGCCTAATCACAGGCCTCAGCGTGGCCTCTGTCACATGACGGAAGAGCACCGGAGAGAATGTGGTGCCCAGGAGAGGTGAGTATATGTATTTATTATTTTCAGTCACCTCCCCTGGGCTGCCATCTATTGGAAAGGGACCTGGCAATATGCCATCTCCAGCTGGCCACGGGCCTCTACCCCGCCAGCCCCGTTCACGGTCGCACCCCCTGCAACTGCGATCGTTATGCCACTGCTTCTGACAACCTGCTCTGAATATCTAATAATTGGGGTGTGGGTAAGGCTGCTTATCCAGTAATGAATAACTGTGACAACATTTTATTACCCTACATAACCTCTTTTAGACCAGGACCCCACGGTGCGTAAACGGTTTTACAGTACCTAGCGAATCCCATCCACACATTGCAGAAAAATACGTGCAGCGGAAATGCTGAGATTTCGAAAACTGACGTGTTTTTGAAAATCTCAGCAAGTCAATTATACCTATGGAAACACTGGCGGTTTCCCTATTGGTATAATTGAAGCAGAAAGTCTGCAGAGGAAAACTCTGCGGACTTTCTGTGAAAAGCGCTGCGTTAAAAATCGTAATGCATTTCCGCCTCGGTTTTTCCCGCAGTACTTGTTCACTGTGGCCTGCTATGTGGGGAATTAGCCTTAAAGTGCAGATAATCCTAGCTATAACTTTTCTACTTCACTTAGACTAGCTGCCAAGGAATACAATGCTAACGCTTTTAAATGCACTACCTGCACTTCTAAAAAAAAATAAAAATAAAATAAAATTTTGTCTCTTTTTACCTCTGTAGCTTCTTTGACCACACAGTGACATCACCTAGACTCTAGAGAATGAGAATTTCATTTTTATGTCTAAGGAACTATTTATTACAGGAGGACTTTCCTTTATTAACTATATGCCAAAATACACTAATGTCTGCATTTGTTTGTATTGGGAGGCTTACAGCTCTTCTGTTAGTTGTTTTCTCATGTTTAATATTTTCATTGTTTTCTAGACACAACAGAGAAAGCTAGGAGAGAAGATCTCTTAGCATAAGAATTGGCTTGCCACAAAGGAAGGGTGGACAATGTATCCGCACTTTGGTTTCCTCTTTTATTTATTAATTCACCGGACATGTAATGTGCCAGATGTTCTAGGAGATAAAGTGTTATAGACGTAGCACTGTCCTCAACCCTCTTTGGTTAAATGGCTTAAGGAAGTGACAGAGCTGAACTGAACTGAACCTTATGTCCCATACACATCATAAACACCAATATTTCATCCTGATCTCATTTAGGAAACATTCCAATAACATGGGAAGTGTGGAGTCCATTTACTGTGTGCAAATATGCACTAGTGAGATGACCTTGCCAACCCAATCTTTACTAGGTGGAGGTATTATGATGTCTCATTTTCAGTGACTTTATATGAATATCTGGGAAGGAGTACATTTCAAATGATATGAATGTCCCTGTCCCCTGTTCCAAAAGACCTGGGTCAAGTAAAGTTTCCATCTGAAATACTATATATATATATATATATATATATATATATATATATATATTTATATATATACACACACACGTGGACAAAATTGCTGGTACCCCTCGTTTAATGAAAGAAAAACCCACAATGGTCACAGAAATAACTTAAAAAATCCAGACTGGAATTTGCCAAACTACATGTTGACAAGCCACAAAGCTTCTGGGAGAATGTCCTATGGACAGATGAGACAAAAATCGAAATTTTTGGCAAGGCACATCAGCTATGTTCACAGACGGAAAAATGAAGCATATCTTAAAAAGAACACTGTCCCTACTGTGAAACATGGAGGAGGCTCTGTTATGTCCTGGGACTCCTTTGCTGCATCTGGCACAGGGTGTCTTGAATCTGTGCAGGGTACAATGAAATCTCAAGACTATCAAGGGATTCTAGAGAGAAATGTGCTGCCCAGTTTCAGAAATCTTGGTCTCAGTCGCAGGTCATGGGTCTTGCAACAGGATAATGACCCAAAACACACAGCTAAAAACGCCCAAGAATGGCTAAGAGGAAAACATTGGACTATTCTGAAGTGGCCGTCTATGAGCCCTGACCTAAATCCGATTGAGCATCTTTGGAAGGAGCTGAAACATGCTGTCTGGAAAAGGCACCCTTCAAACCCGAGACAACTGGAGCAGTTTGCTCATGAGGAGTGGCCAAAATACCTGCTGAGAGGTGCAGAAGTCTCATTGACAGTTACAGGAATCGTTTGATTGCAGTGATTGCCTCAAAAGGTTGTGCAACAAAATATTAAGTTAAGGGTACCATCATTTCTGTCCAGGCCTGTTTCATGAGTTTTCTTTTTTTTAAATTCTGTTGAAGCATGGTTGAAAAGCAATGTCTGACTTTCATTTGTACATTTTCATAGAATTTTTATATATTACTTTTGTCAGATTCAAGTTATTTCTGTGACCATTTTCCCATCGTGTGCCAAAGATTTGTGTCACTGTGCAACTTCTTCACTAATGTAAGTTAATTATTCTAGGTTCACATCTGCGCTTGGGTTTCTGATCTTCGGGTCTACTTGGGGACCCAAAAAATGGAAACCCAATCTGCTTAATAAGCGGTTAACCCCAAAAATCCGTGGACCCGATAGACTATAATGGGGTCCGTTGGGTTTTCCGCCTGAAAAATGCGAAGAGATAAATTCCGCTTGCAGGAATTTTCTCTCCACATTTTGAAAGTGGAATGTGGAACAGAATCCCTACGCGCTCACCGAGCACAGATGTGAACACCTAGTCTTAGTGAGGGTGACAAAAAAAACGGAAACAAATCTAATGTTTTTTTTCTGTCTCCCTAACTTTGACAGTGACTGTCAGTGTGATCATTGACAGCCTATCTCTCCTCTTTCCCCAGAAGCTAGTTAGTGAGAGCACTAGGGAAGTAGAAGAAAGTAGAGATTTCAGCGAACACTGACTGTCAGAAAGAAACATCAGATTTACAGTAGAGTGTTTACTGTATGTAGTTAAATATATGTATGTAGCCAATTGCAGAGAGACAAGTTAGGCTTGAGATATGTCAGACTGCATGTAACAGTCAGTTGTATTCAGCATGCGCATTAAATGGTGAAGACGGAATTTCCTTATCAGCACTCATTTGATAAGGAAAAACTTCAAAAACAGTTTTTTTGGTTTTTTGTTTTTCTTTAAAAAGTTGACACAATTTCCCAATAAACTACATTACTATAGTTATATTACATATTACACTTCCTCTGCATGTAAGAAAAAGATGAACTAGCAGTTACACTTTAAAGAGAAAGCCAATAAAAAAGAGGATATAGCTCAACTGGTATAACATTATATAAGTTGCTAGTTATTTGGACAGGGTCTAGCACAGTACTGAAAAAGAACAGTAGCTAGGTAGCCCTGGTTTCTATAGATGTGCATAACCTTTTTTTGCCTGTTGGGTTCTGGTGGGGTAAAGTTGACTACTGAAGACTGCTCTAACACTATCCATACCTGGCCTAAAACTTATGATATAATTATATTTGTGTACTTTCACGTAATATATTCTGACATGTTTCCAACATATACTGTATGTATATGCAGTAGGGTATTTATAGATATTATCATATTGCTATAGGTCCACACCTAGGTGTTCTTTGTAGTCTGTGTAAATCTTGGTTTCATGTTCCAAATAAAATGCTGCGGAAAAAAGACAGTGGCGGAAACGCATCGTGTTTTTTTTTTCTTCCACAGCGCTTTTCACAGAAAGTCTGCAGAGTTTTTCTATGCAGACTTTCTGTCCCTATTATATCTATACGGAAAACGCCAGCATTTCCGTAGGTATAATTGACATGCTGAGATTTCCAAAAAAGTGACTGTTTTGGAAACTGCAGCATTTCCTATGTGGATATTTTTCAGCAATGTGTGGATGGAATTAGCCAGAATTCCATCCACTTTGCAGGTACTGTAAAAAGCCATGTTTTTTGCTGCAGAGTTTCCTCCGCAGCCAAGACGCTGTGTTTCTGCAACGTGGGACCCCGGCCTTATAGGGTTTTGCTGGGTCACAAATGGTGATTGCCTGACCCCAGTAAAGGCCATCAATGTTTGGTCGGGGTCTAATCTCTGTTACACCTGCTGATCAGCAGAGTGATGGATCTACAGCAGTCTTGCGTCTCTTCGTTGTTTACACAGGATAGGTTGTGGCTGGTACTACAGCTCATCTGTTTCATTTTTCAGACCAGCAGGATTCCGAAATCCAACTAGTCTTACATTAATGGCCAAAGAACTCCAGAAAGAAAACAATTTAGATCCATTAGAATGAAGGAGTAATTTTACTCTAAACCGTTTAGTTTTGTAGCTAGTACCACCCTTTTGACACAATATCAAAAGTATGTCCGATACTGATATTTTACTTAGAGACACTTGTTTTAGCAACCACAACTTATTTCTTGCGATTCTCCATTGTATTATAGTACTCATTCTTTTCTAATACTAGAACTGTGGTGCAGAGGTACTTGCAGGTTTTCTTACCCAGGGTATGTCACTATAGCTTTAACAAGCCCCTGGGAAGTAGTTTTTGAACTCAGCCAGATGTTCTCACTTACTTATATCGGATGCCAAATCTTTCTTGTAGAAAACATTATACGAAATAAACTGTAGTGGATGCCAACTCAAACATGCACCTGTTTCTGTGTACTTTCACCTCTGTTGTTTCAAGGTTCACTTTTATTACATCATTAAAGTCACCTCTTATTTCCTATTATTTTTCAAGGAAAAGCTTTTTTTTTTTTTTTTTTTTTTTTTTTTTTAGGAAAACCGTGTTACAGATTTTTCAGAAGGTACTTCTATGAACTCTTGAAGGCAGAACACAGCAGAGTCAGAGCCCTTGGAACAGAACCTGTTTTCTTAAACTAAAATAGTCCTTATTATTGGCCTTCGTAAATCTGCAGTTTCCCACAGTTTTTCGACCAGTGGCAATGTTCATCAAAAACTCCATTATCACATCATGTTCAGGACATTTGCTTGTACTTTCTGTACTGGCTTGTTGTCGCTTTTTCATATGTATTTTATATAAATGTATATATAATGTTAGTATTTATTACAGTTTTTTTTATTTAAACAACTATAGTATCTTAGTGCGTCTAAGGATAAAGAATGTATTAATACTTTTGATATATTACTTTATGTGGAAATCAATGTGGATTTCAGTTCAGCATATTTGCCTACATTTAGCATTTGCCAAGAACATCTGAGTCTGATAATACAGTCTTCTGTAATACAGTCTTCCTCCATTATTTTCATCATTTATTTACTATATGTTAATCAGGTATATCACTTTCATCCTATCGTACGGTTAACTCTTTGTATCTGTGATAATGATATATTTCTGCATTTCTGAGTCCATGGTATAGGACATTGTGGAAACATAGAAACACTACATAGCACTTCATACTTTGAATGCCAACAAATTCTGTTTAAGGCTCAGTTCACTACTGTACTTCAGATTCCATAAAAAAATGGACACATTAGCACAGCATGCACGCTCTGCCAATTTGTCTGAAAAAATAAACTGACAGACATTATGACGAAAACTTGACAGACCCCATTATCGTCAGTGGAGGGCTGTTACGTGCTACTGGTATCAGTCTTGTGATCTGGAACTGTTTTTTTTTTTTTCAGTTCCTATAGCAAAACAGAAATAGCAGCATAGATATGGCACAGCCTAAGACATGAGAAAGAGAGAGAAATAGATGGCTCAGATATATTGGGGCATCAAACAAAAAAGAAATCTGAAACTTAAAGAAAATATTAGCAGTAATATATTAAGCTTATAGCTCTGAATTGTAAGGAGATAAAGGCTTACTTGGTAATGCATCCTTTACTTGACAGTTGTCTGAACACTTGTCCCCATTGCTGAGTGTGAATGACAGATTTGCTATCTTCTTGTCAATGTAATCATTCACATTGTTTGCATTCATCTTCTCTATCTGATCCTGTAGGTTGTTAATCTGAATCCGTGCATTCTTCAGACTTATGGACATTTTCTTCATCTTAGACTGCATATCTTGTATTTGATTCACCTGCTCTCCTCCATCAGGGAGCTCAGTGGTTTCTTTCTCCGGGTTCTCATCTGCCTGTAGTTTGCAGTCCTGACATGATTTCTTAAGGTTATTTACAGTTTCTTTAAGGCTCTGTACTTCCTTCAGTGTTTTTTCAAGAAGTTGTAACTGCTTAGGTAGTTGAATTGTCATTGGAGGCAAAGTTATCTGGTAGGGACAGTTCCCATCTTCATCACATTTACCCCCATTCTTCATTTTTATGGGACAGGCATTAATAGGTTTCCCTGCAGCAACATTTTCTTCTTCTGCGCAAGCTAGCCCTGCTGACAATACAGCAAAGGTTATCAGACACAAGAGAGACTTCATAATTGTGAAGGATGGATTGAGAGGCTCAGCGCAGTTTATGTAGAAGCAGCAGGCTGTGATGCAACAAGGAACATTCTCTGTTCTCAAAAATGGGTGGAACCCTTGCAAAATATTGTCAAATAGATGTGAAGGGGAACTTCCTGACAAACTGATAGAGAAAGAGGAAGAAATCCAGTATTTTGGACAACAGCTGAAAATAGATTTTCTTAGAACTGGCTAACATAAAAGTGAAATGATAAGTATAAGTAAAGATTTTTACATTTTTTTTTATAATAGATACAGTTGTCTAGTGTTATGCATATACACAAATGATCATAAATACCAAAAAAGTGCAGATAAAAGCTGGCAATTTTGTACATAGCAACCAATGTGATTTCAAATGTTATTTTCATCTATCCTCTAAAAAAAAAAAGCTGATTCTTCATAGGATTCTTTTCTGGACTTAATTTCATATGTACGGTCAATATGTTCAATGTGAGTAAAGGATCAGAGTGTTCTCTTCCATGATCAGCGATGTATAATGAAACGGTCTTCTAATTGTGTACATCACTGTAAAATGAAAACATGAATTTGCTTTGTTCTCATGCACAAAGCATTGAGTTGTGTGCAGAGCCAGTACAGAGGAACACAAAAGCTTTCATCTCCATATAAAAAGCTGTATACACTCCCTCCACCTCAGGGGTTTGTGAGTTATTGTATCCGACCACCATTGCATTCACTACTGGACTGAGAGATAGCAGAGTCCAGCTTTCTGTAAGTCCCATAGAAGTCAATGGACAGTGGTCACCTGTGCATACTACCGCTCCATTCACAAGGGAATGTCTTTAAGCTATTTCTCAAGATCACTTTGAATGGGAGCAGAGCTGCAGTAGCTTAGCATAAAATGTACACCGTGCACAGAGCTGCCTGCTTTTGGCTCAGCACACAGTGCAGAGATATTAGCTAACAATGGGGGTGCCGAGTGTCGGACTCCCACCAATCTCCTATTAATGACCTATTCTAAGGTTAGGTCATCAATGTAAAGTTTCAGACTACTCTTTAAAAGGGTTATGCTACAAAACGCATTTATCCTCTTTCCACAGGGTAGAGGATATTTACCTGACTGGTGGAGATCTAACAGCTGAGACCCCCACCGATCCCAAGGGGCCCTTTTTCCCTACTGCACAGCCAGACTGAATGTAGGCATGACATGGCAGGAAGGCAGCTGACCTAATTTCACCTGCTTACAGTAGAGACCTGCTCTAAATCTAGCCAGATGAAGAAGTATAAGTCCTTCCTCTATCATTCTTGAATTCATGCCTCGCTTTGGCGTAAAAGCTACACAAAAGCTGCCTGCATTGGCTACCATCAGTAGAGGAATATAATTGGTATAAGCCATGGTTCTGTTTGGATATTGAGACTTGAAAGAGATTGACACTGTATATATAAGTTATCACAAATAAGTCTTCCTCATCTGCTTATTTATCTACATTAACTTTTTTGGTGTTCTGGAAATGTCTTTTGATGACTATATAATTTGGCATAACTCATGTAGTATTAAGACATGAACAGATTTTCCATAACAAATTGCTTATCTTCATATTTTAACATTGAATAGAATGAATGAGGAATGTCTAAAGTTGTTGTCTGAATAACAAATGAGTCATTTACTACATAGAGTATGAAAAGATTTATTGCTCCAATGGATGTGGCTACTCGGGCTTTTCTAACATTTTCTTTAAGGGGTTGTGCAGTTTCAGCAAATGTTATAGTTTGTATAATTTTCCCATATACTTTCTGTATGAATTCCTCAAAGTTTTCTAGATCTCTGCTTGTTACTTGTATATTGATTGTAAGTTGGATTGGCGGAAGCATGTGGATATACAGGTGCATCTCAATAAATTAGAATATCTTTGAAAAGTTCATTCATTTCAGTAATTCAGTAATACAATTCATAATCAGTGTCTTCCATGATTGTGTCCTACTGAACCAGACTAAGGGACCATTTATAGGCTTAGGAAACCTTGGCAGGTGACACACTGAATTTACAATACTGAACATTTTTACAATATTCAAATTTTCTTAGATTTTGGTTTTCATTACCTGTAATCCATAATCAACATTTACAGAAATAAAACACTTGAAATAGAACACTCTGTGTGTAAATAATCTAGAAAATATAGGAGGTCACTTTTTTAAATATAATTACTGAAAGAAATAAACATTTCAAAGATATTCTAATTTATTGAGATGCACTTGTGGTATGTTTAAAAAAAAAAAAAGGCAATAGTCACTTTTTTGAAGAAACTGTCCTTTTAATGTGTGCAGTAAAATGTTTTTTACCACACTGAAGTGCAGTTTTCTTTGCATTGAGTAGTTAGGGATGTGTGATTAAAGAGATGGATAGGAATAGATTGGAGACGATTAGGAGAGCTGCTGTAGTTACTGGCCTGTCATTACACAGCCTCTCACAAATTGTAGAGTGGAGAATTAGTATATATTATGCAGAACTTGGATCTTCTGCTACACTATATGTAGCTGTTAGACCCGTTCCACATTTGCGTTCGGGTTTCCGTTCGGGGGAGTCCGCTTGGGAACACCCGAACGGAAACCTATGCGCATAAAAAAAGCGGTTTACCTGGGAAACCCGTGGACCCCATAGACTATAATGGGGTCAGTGTGGTTTCCGCTTGGTTTCCGCTTGAAACATGCAGAGAAGAAAGTGCCGCAGACCCCATTATAGTCTATGGGGTCTGCAGGTTTCCCAGGTAAACTGCTTTTTTATGGGTATAGGTTTCCGTTCCCCAAGCGGTCTCCCCCGAATGGAAACCCGAACGCAGATGTGAACCAGGCCTTACAGTTGTAGCAGTTTCAGTGGTCGAATAATTCAACTACAATGTGGTAGAGAGATACCGTGGAGATTTTCTACCGACTGCATTAGCTTATACACTTGCCTAGAGGTCACTGGGGGACATTATTACTTGTCTAGGGGCCACTGGGGAGCTTTACTACTTGCTTGGTGGCCATTGAAGAGCATTCCTACTTTCTTGGGGGCCACTGGGGAGCATTACTACATGACTGGGGCCACTGAAGAGCATTACTACTTGCCTGGTGGCCACTGGAGAGCATTTTTAGGTGTCTGGGGAGCGTTATAAAGTAGGAGCCACTGGGAAACTACTGTATATACTGTATGCTGGGCCACTTGGGAGCATGATACTATGTGGGGGCCATTAAGGGAGCCTGGTGATGGTAAGAGGTGAATTTTTTGATGTGCTGGGTGGAAAGTATAGGATGGTTTAACTTTAAGGGTACATTTACATGGTGCAGTTGTGATTCTAACACAACTGCATCAAAACTGAATCGGAAAAAAGGAATGCAGTTTTGATGTGGTTTTTGGTGAGGTTTTCTAAATTTACAAGTGAAACAAATGTATGCTCCAGCTGTAAATTCAAAAACTGCGCTAAAAACACATCAAAAGTGCTGTTTTTTGTCTTTTGGTAAAAATTTTGTTAGGGGTACCGATTAAAAAATGCAATAGATAAAAATCAGCCCATGGCCATCTCCCTCATTCTCTGTTGAACTGCATAATTCTACCTAAAGAATGCTAATATCCAACTCTATGAAAACTCACTGAAGAAAAAATAAAAAAAATCTATATTTTATTAAGAAATACCTAAATAGATAGACACCAATAATACAGGAGAGACATACAGAGTACAGTTACGATAAAAAAACACCCACAGAATGATAACTAGTAATGTAAGTATGAAGGGAGATGGTTATAAGGATACAGACACAAAAAAAAAAACGTAACACATCACAATATAAAGCTGTATATATATACATCTAGTCCTATCAGCATGTTGAAGTGCAATGTGGAACAATCCACCCTGTAAGTAATTGTACAGATTGCTCCATATTGCACTTCAACATGGAAAGCCGAATGCTAGTGTGAACCTAGCTCAAGTCTCTTCTTCCTCACTTCCAAGGTGTGCACTGGTCATAAGCATTTTTCTACTCCTTATTGTATATGAACAGAAATTTGAAATCCCAGAAGGGAAAACTTAATGGACCACATTCATTATAATGTAGATAGTCGTATCTGTTATGTTGTCCATAGTTTTGCCTGATGAAAATGTGCTGCATGCAGGACTTTTTTGTCCACTATATTAGATAGAATCTGTGATTTAGGTTTCTAGCAGAACAGATGTGAATATAGCGTTAGAGAAAGAATGTGTTAGTCTGTATAGTGTACATGCTTCAAGGAAACAAGTACATGGCTGGAAGCCATGCACCAAGTTAGGCCCATTAGGGGAAAAGGCATGAGAAAGAAGAAAAACCATTCTGAGCTCCATCAGTAGCATGAAAGCTACCTGCAGATGCTTTTGATTCATACTTCAGCAAAATGACAGGTACGTGTTCAGTGCATTTTTATGTAATTGTTATCAATAATTACAATTTCCACAACTGAACCATGACATAAACTGAACTATGTCATATTTGGTATCACTTCCAGCAGTGTTTAATCCAACAGCAGTTCATTTAAAAGGCTAAAGGGGATGTCAAGATGATATTTTATTAAAAGCTTGGAGTAGCATAACAAAATCAAAACAGCAATACTGCCCTCACTGATACCTCACTGATCCCATGCTAATGCTTCTTATGTCCCCATGCTGGTCTCTTCTTCCTAGTACCTCTCAACACACAAGAAATGGCACTCAGCCAACACTTAATTATGCGAGTCACCCCTGTGGCGAGTAATTGGTTAGCATTTATTTTTGCAATTAGTGGGGGTCTCAATGTTCAGACCCCAAAATACTATCTTCTGCTATTTGAAGGAAACAAATACAAGGAAAATGTGTTGACCTTTCTATGTCCTTTCATGTGACTGATATAGTAATTTGTATTAAGTAATTTTTACAAAATCCAGATCTGACATTACTTTCCTTATATAGCTGTAGAGTTAGCTATCTTAGTACATGTAATAAATGTAATTAAAGCACAAGTAATTAGTGTAGATCATTTCTGTGAGCAGCTGGACGTGCATCATAAACTTGAAAAATACTTGGCTGTCTTCTTGTTTTGGAGACTTTGTTGTGACAAATTGTATTCATAACATACATATGCAGGTGTGTTTTGCATCACATTGGTAGACTTGTATCACATCTGTTACTAAAAACTCTGTTTCTTATTTTGTATCTTAGGCCGGTGCCCCACGTGGCCTGAATCCTAGTGAATCCTATCCACACATTGCAGAAAAATACACACAGTGGAAACGCTGTGATTTCTAAAACCTCTGTGGTTTTGGAAATCACAGTGTGTCAATTATACGGAAACGCTGGCACTTTCCCTATAGGTATAATGGAAGCAGAAAGTCCGCAGAGGAAACTTCTGCAGACTTTCTGTGAAACACGCTGCAGGAAAAACCAAGACGTGTTGCCGCCGTGGTTTTTCTTGTATCACTTTTTTGCTGCGGCCCGCTATGTGGGGCCTTAGCCTAGAAGAGCAAATTCGATTTGACATTTACATTCCTTTTTTGTCTTCTTCATTTAATCAACCCTTACATTTCTAGAATAAGAAGGTTTATTTTATGTTTGCTGTTTTTATTTGTTATATCTATTGCCATGTATACTGTAAAAACAACTTTTAGTTAATAAAAAACTAGCACTTAAATTTTTTTTTCATAACTCAATAGTACAACTGAACTTAACAAACTTTCTAATATATCTTATTACAGAAAAGTGCTTCTTTCTCCACTTAGTAGATTCCATTCCTTCTCTTCCTTCACTGATCATTCACTCTCAATTCACTGATAAAATGTTTACACGAAAGTGGATAGACTCAGAGATCAGGTTTCTATTACTGCCCAGAGGAGAGAAGGAGGAGAAGGAAAGAGCTGCACAGAGTGCGATAGATGTGTTCAGATACTCTTGCTGCTTCGACTGAATTCACAGCATCACTGTTCACTACTACTTTATGTCCTTCATGCTGCTGCTGCTGTCTCTGAGGGTGTGCTACACAGAGATATGAGAACAGGATATCTTCTGTTTATTGAATATGAGAAGACATCAGCTATTATACACCCACTCTGAAGCTGAGCTCAGGGAAAACTGACAATCAGAGATGGTCCTTGAAGATAGGAAAACTTTTGAAAAATGCAAAGTACAAGGCATTCACTGATCTCTATTTAGCACATGATTAGTTATCCAGATTCTTGTCTTGTAACTGTATTGTTACTGTTTTGCCCCTAAAAATCAAAATTTAAATTTTTAGTATTTTGTAAATCCACCTTTGGCTTTCAACACTGCCTGAATCCTTCTGGGCATGCTCTTCATCAGATTAAAGCATGTGTCGCCCAAAATCTGATCCCAAGTCCCAATGTTGGTGCATACTGGTTGATTCACTTGGGTTAACTCCGATATTTTGCCTGGACGTCCAACTCTTGGCTTTTGAATGGATGGACGGATTTCATTTCGTATTTTTCCAACTGCCATGGTAGTCACATGATGCAGTTTGGTAATTTTCTTGGCTGAGAGACCACTATCGATGAGCTGGATGATGCTGTTTCTCTTTTCGTGGGAAATTTTCTTAATGTCTGATTCTCAATTTGAACCAGTGACCTTCTGTTTGGGAATCAACCTAATAACGCACTGAGCTATTAGGGAATGTGAGAACAGGTTGTAATGGGTAGTATACAAGAAGAAAAACATTTTTTCACCACCAGGAGCAAAACAATAACAATGTAGTTACATGACAAGAATCTGCATAACTAATCATATGCTAAATAGTTGCAAGTCAAATTTATGTATGAGATAAGATGATTGTCTATAAAATGATGGAAGTCTCAGGTTGGAAGCTGTAGTGGATGGTGAAATATGGAGAATGAAAGTCAAAAGTTCAAAACATTGTTACCCTTTTGCTTATCAGTGTATAATGGCCAGATAGTGTTATTCCTCTTGTAGAAACATGGCACGTTATCCTCACATTTCACCTGAAACAATAGATCTGCTCTAAATTCTTCATTGAAGAAGAGATATTGTTAGATATTAGGAACTGAAGTGAAATATGCAAAGATTTTACAGTTTAAAGTGGTTGTAAAGAAAACTATAGACATTTAAAAAATAATACACAAGAGATCCATGGAAAGTCTATGTATTAAAACTTACTCTCTAATGTCAACAAAGGTCCCCAATGACATTGTTCCTGTGTCATTCCGGGTTCGTTACTTGGTTGACCATGGACTTGGCAGTGCCATGGTTCCAGATGGGTCTTTTCCGTATAGTTGACCTTAAAGACCATCACACCTTAGCCTTCCTGTCGTTTGAA
This sequence comes from Leptodactylus fallax, assembly GCA_947044405.1. Classification (NCBI taxonomy): domain Eukaryota; kingdom Metazoa; phylum Chordata; class Amphibia; order Anura; family Leptodactylidae; genus Leptodactylus; species Leptodactylus fallax. The sequence continues at coordinate 7,586,896 of CAMRHE010000001.1, read as the reverse complement.
GAATTGTAATCCCGTTTTGGCCTCCCAGACTGAAGCAGATATCACCACTAGATCACAAATCATGCACTATATTCATAATCTATATCGAAGTTTATAGATCACCAACCCCTCCTCATTTAAATTCTGTGCAAACTTACTGCTTCTACTACAGGCCTTATTACTGTAATCTACCGGATCCTCCTTGACTCTAACCCGAATAGTCACTCCAGACACCCATATATGGCTAAATGGGAGGGGTACTTGGGAGATACTCTCACGGTGAAACTGATCTGGGAAAGAGTGGTGAAAAAAAATCTCTATGTATCACCAACAAGGAAAACCATTATATATTAATAATGCACTGATATCATACTTCAGCACTACTTCACTCCTTGAACCCTACAAATGTGTATTGGTGCTGCATTTCCTCTGGAGCAACCCTTTTTCACTTATTTTGGGACTGACCTTTATTTACACCATTTTGGGAGTGTGAGAACCCTGATTTGTCAGATCCAGGACCTTGACCTCTCCCTGGCCCCAAAGACATACCTAACCAACATCCCTCCTCTGAATCTAGGGAAGAACTCGCTAAGACTTCTCCATGTCCTCACCACAGCCAAAATTGCTAAACATTGGCGCCAGACTTCCCCAGACTTGAACTGTTTGCTCGCCTTAAGTTACTTGGCACATAATTTGGACGATAAATTTTGGTTAGTTTGGGACCTGTGGGACACACTTTGGATCAAACATGATCTATGTGTAAGGGAATCGCTAGCTGAGCGATTCCCCAGTAGCTGCTGGAGAACCCTGGGGGGAGGGGCACAACAAGACAGTGAGCCCTAAAGCTGAAAACCCTCCACTGGCCCTGCCTCTTGCCTGACTGTCCTAGGTGACAGCCGACAACTCTGAGCCGGTCCCTACACTGAATAAGTGACAACACAGAACAAACAACAAAAAGGAAGGTCAGCAAGCCAAGGGTTCGGTAACAGACAAGCAATGCAGTACAGAATCAAAATCCAAAAGAATAGTCGGAGATAAAGCCAGAGATCAGAAATAGGAATACAGGTAACAAAACAGCACTAAGTAAAGGCAGTTACACATAAGTAATAACCAGCGCCACTGTGAATGTGAGCAAAGAATAAATAGGAAGAAAAAAACCCGCCCCAGACTTGATAGGAGGATAGGCTATCAATCACACAGGCAAGGCTAAAATTAGCTATTAGTGGAGCAGAGGAAAACCAAGGTGAAGGAGATGGGTGTTGTGGAAAATCAATTAAGGAGATGAGGGAATAAGACAGTGTTCAGACAATACAAGAAAAACCCAGAGGAAAGAATCACAGCCAGACCCGCCTCCTGCGCCGCAGCATGCGGCCCGGCTAGCGCAGAAGTTCGAACTGGTGCGGACGTAACACTATGATTGCGTTCCCTAGCTTGCCCTGGTAGTTCCTATAGCACTCACTGTTCCTTTCCCTATGTGTGTCCTGTCTCTTAGTCCTGTATTGCTCCCCCCCCCCCCCGACTGTTTTTCCAATGACACCAGATTTGCCATGGTTGTTTGATGCCTTACTTGTAAGCGCTTTTGGGTGGAGTCGGTGCCTGCCCGCCCACCCCAGGGTATCTGATGGCCATGTGTTTTGAGTTAAGAAATATTGCTTGCTTACATAGTGAGATGTTCCTTTGCTTACTGACTTGGTTTTGTTTATGACTTACTAACAGAAGGACCCGGCTTCGCACAGGTATATTTCATTTTTTGTTTGTGTAGTGGCCCCATAAGAATTGGCCAGTTTTGTACTGGTCTATTTTGTATGTCGTTTGTGTGTTTGTTTAAAAAAATTTCTATGAATATTTAAGGACCTGCGAACTGCTATTGACTAATACAGGTCATAAATAGATTTGTTGCTATGGAAACCTGGTGTAAAGCTGTGTGTATTTCAAGACGGAAGAACCTCCGAGTTTCCATTGGTCCATAAGCGTGATGTGATCATGTGTATCTCAGTTTGGATATCAGTGAAAACCTGTGATCGATTGTTATGGAAACCTGGAGTAAAGCTATGTGTATGTGACCTTGTGTAACAGTGTCATCTTCAGCGCCCTGCACTTTAAAGCTGACCTACTGCAGTGAAGACAAATGGCTGGGTTGTTATGGAAACCTGGAGTAAAGCTGTGTGCATGTGGAGACTAAGCGACTGAAAGCTTCAATTGGCTGATGAGGGACATATGACCGTGTGTATTGCAGTTGGAATGTGAGTGAAAGACTCGCAGGCTTGTATTGGCTAATTCAGGTCATTTTTGGGAATACTGTATCTCAGGAACGGTACATCCTAGAGAGCTGAGAACCGGTCTAAAACCTTCCTGGACACCTGATGTACCTGTGTGCCAAATTTGGTGAAGATCGGTCGAGTCGTTTGGTCGCGTATAAAGGACAGACAGACAGAAACTCATATATATATATATATATATATATATATATATAAAGAGATGTATCCCTGTTTCCCTTTTCTTTATTTTAGTGTACCTCTTATTTTGATAAACTTTAATAAAAAATACAATAAAAAAAATAAATAATAATAATAATATGATGGAAACCAGAGAGATATGTTTTGAGCCTCTCGTATAGGTAATCATAGGTAATCACTTCAAATTGTCGTATACGTCTGTGATGATTCTGCCTAAATATGGCCATAACTCAGCTGTATTTTGGTCTCTGGGTATAGGATATCCCTTCTTGCTTGCTTGCATACGGTGCGCAGCTACAAGCCTAGGTGCATATTGGCAGTAGCGTCTAGGCTGGAACAATAGGGCTCCATTGTATTCCTATACAGCCCTGGCTGATCAAACAATAGTGCATTGTTCAAGCCTGGGCTGTTGATCAGATATGACTGATAACAGTGTATCAATTCACTTTGTCTCAGCTCTATACAAAAGATCTGGATTTGATTGAATTAACTCATCAGACGTACTGTCGCTGGTGACCTCATTCTGGGAGGTGGCATAAAGGGTATAAAAGATGAGGTAAGAGGTCTGTGGGAAGAGATTATGCAGGAGACTATCACTAAGAGATCATGCTATGAAGACTGTGCTGAGATCATGCTGGAGAATTGTTACAGACAGACCATGAGGAGTTTTTGTGATTGACTATTGGACTAATGCTGAGAGACTGTTATGAGAGCATGCAAGGCGGGATTATCGTTTTAATGCCACATGCTGAAAAGCCTCCACTGGTGACTCACACATGCCATGTGTGAGTGTTGGACTATAGAACCACATCAAGGACATGTGTGGTAAAGTAATCATTTCACCTTTAATCCCTTTTATTTTATTTGTACTGTATCTTGCAACTAGTAACTGTTAATGCTTGCATATGTCTGCATATCTGTTCTGATCTGTATATGTTAGATTTTAATACCGACCCATTTAGGGGTTAATAAATATATAAAATTTAGAAGGCTTGTCTTGTATTTATCTTGTGAACCCGGCACTCACTGGCGGTGAGTGTGGTTTTTATATGAAAGAGGACTCAGGGTGTGGCCAAAGCGGTTTGGCGCACGGAGGATCTTTCACAACGTCCTTGCATTTATAAGGTTAGATGTTTAAGTACAGTGTAAAGCATAGGATATGGAGCCATTTCTCATATAGCTAAAAAAGCATATGTAGCGTTGAATGGATTTAATATAATACAGCATAAATGATCTGCCAGCAAAATATTCCTATTAAATCAGTGTAGCTAGGTGTGCAAGACTTTATTATGACAGTGTGCTAACCAGTGTGGTGTAATGGATGGCATTTCTCTTTTTCATCCTTCTATGGGCACAAACATTTTTCAAGTCAGTAAACTTTACAACTTTTGTGCTTTTCAATTCCAATGAACTGTTACATTTCAGGCACCAGAGAACATTAAAATTCGATAAGTGCAGACAATATTTTATTCACTTTTTAAAGACTGAAAAATATATTTTGTTGTTTTTGTAGCTGTTTGCCAATGGTAAAATCCCTGGAACCAGAGTAGCTGAGCTAAAGGCAAAGTACACTTTCCTGAATGAGACCCTGAAAAGGTACTGTATCCAAAAGTTGTCATCATTTTTAATTAATCTAGTCTAAATACTTACAGTGCTGGCCAAAAGTATTGGCACCCCTGCAATTCTGTCAGATAATACTCAATTTCTTCCAGAAAATGATTGCAATCACAAATGCTTTGGTAATAATATCTTCATTTATTTTGCTTGCAATGAAAAAACACAAAAGAGAATGAAAAAAAAAGTCAAATCATTGATCATTTTACACAAAACTCCAAAAATGGGCCGGACAAAAGTATTGGCACCCTCAGCCTAATACTTGGTAGCACAACCTTTAGACAAAATAACTGCGAACCACCGCTTCCGGTAACCATCAATGAGTTTCTTACAATGCTCTGCTGGAATTTTAGACCTTTCTTCTTTGGCAAATTTCTCCAGGTCCCTGACATTTGAAGGGTGCCTTCTCCAAACTGCCATTTTGAGATCTCTCCACAGGTGTTCTATGGGATTCAGGTCTGGACTCATTGCTGGCCACTTTAGAAGTCTCCAGTGCTTTCTCTCAAACCATTTTCTAGTGCTTTTTGAAGTGTGTTTTGGGTCATTGTCCTGCTGGAAGACCCATGACCTCTGAGGGAGACCCAGCTTTCTCACACTGGGCCCTACATTATGCTGCAAAATTTGTTGGTAGTCTTCAGACTTCATAATGCCATGCACACGGTCAAGCAGTCCAGTGCCAGAGGCAGCAAAGCAACCCCAAAACATCAGGGAACCTCCGCCATGTTTGACTGTAGGGACCGTGTTCTTTTCTTTGAAGGCCTCTTTTTTTTTTTTTCCTGTAAACTCTATGTTGATGCCTTTTCCCAAAAAGCTCTACTTTTGTCTCATCTGACCAGAGAACATTCTTCCAAAAAGTTTTTGGCTTTCTCAGGTAAGTTTTGGCAAACTCCAGCCTGGCTTTTTTATGTCTCTGGGTCAGAAGTGGGGTCTTCCTGGGTATCCTACCATAGAGTCCCTTTTCATTCAGATGCCGACGGATAGTACGGGTTGACACTGTTGTACCCTCGGACTGCAGGGCAGCTAGAACTTGTTTGAATGTTAGTCGAGGTTCTTTAGCCACCATCCGCACAATCTTTCGTTGAAATCTCTTGTCAATTTTTCTTTTCCGTCCACATCTAGGGAGGTTAGTCACAGTGCCATGGGCTTTAAACTTCTTGATGACACTGCGCACGGTAGACACAGGACATTCAGGTCTTTGGAGATGGACTTGTAGCCTTGAGATTGCTCATGCTTCCTCACAATTTTGCTTCTCAAGTCCTCAGACAGTTCTTTGGTCTTCTTTCTTTTCTCCATGCTGAATGTGGTACACACAAGGACACAGGACAGAGGTTGAGTCAACTTTAATCCATTTCAACTGGCTGCAAGTGTGATTTAGTTATTGCCACCACCTGTTATGTGCCACAGGTAAGTAACAGGTGCTGTTAATTACACAAATTAGAGAAGCATCACATGATTTTTCAAAGGGTGCCAATACTTTTGTCCACCCCCTTTTTTATGTTTGGTGTGGAATTATATCCAATTTGGCTTTTTGACAATTCTTTTTGTGGTTTTCCATTGACGACAAATTAAATGAAGATATTATTACCAAAGCATTTGTGATTGCAATCATTTTCTGGAAGAAATTGAGTATTATCTGACAGAAATGCAGGGGTGCCAATACTTTTGGCCAGCACTGTAGGTCTTGTTTACTTTTCAAACGGAAGATAAGGTCCTGCACATGCATGTTATTGTTTCAGACAGAAGATGCAAGAGGAAAGAAAGCTTCTGTATGGTTTTTACATTACAATGAATGATTATGGATACATTTGGAATGTGTTCCATCTGCATCCGTCGTCATATTAGTTTTTCAGTCCATTGTTCTAATCCTATGAAGGATCAGAACAATGGACTTATGCTAGGTTCACACTAGTGTTCGGGTTTCCATTCTTTGGGTCTGCTTGGGGACCCAAAAAACGTAAACCCTATCCACTTAAAAAGCGGTTACCCGTGGATCCTATAGACCAGTGATGGCGAACCTTTTAGAGACCGAGTGCCCAAACTGCAACCCAAAGCCCACTAAATTATCGCAACGTGCCAACACGGCAATTTCACCTTAAATTAACCTGCCTCCCCAGCATCCCCCCTCTTGCTCGCAAGCAGCCTGCACCCCCATTCCCCCCTCTTGCAAGCAGCCTACATCCCACATCTCTCCCCCCCACACTACACCCTGGACCCCACACTACACTCTGCATCTTCCCCCACACGACACTCTGCATCTTCCCCCACACTACACTCTGCATCTCCCCCCACACTACACTCTGCATCTCTCCCCCCCACACTACACCCTGCATCCCACACTACATCCTGCATCCCACACTACACCCTGCATCCCACACTACACCCTGCACCCCACACTACACCCTGCATCTCTGCACCCCACAATACACCCTGTATCTCTGCACCCCACAATACACCCTGCATCTCTGCACCCCACACTACACCCTGCATCTCTGCACCCCACACTACACCCTGCATCTCTACCCCCCACTACACCCTGCATCTCTCCCCCCCACTACACCCTGCACCCTACATACTGCACCCCACATTCTCCTCCCCCACCCCACATCTCTACCCCCCACACTACTCTGCATCTCTCCCCCACACTACACCCTGCATCCCACACTACACCCTGCATCTCTGCACCCCACAATACACCCTGCATCTCTGCACCCCACAATACACCCTGCATCTCTGCACCCCACAATACACCCTGCATCTCTGCACCCCCACTACACCCTGCATCTCTGCACCCCCCCACTACACCCTGCATCTCCCCCCCACACTACACCCTGCACCCCATATCTCTAATCCCCACACTACACCCTGCACCCTACATACTGCACCCCACATTCTCCTCCCCCACATCTCTCCCCCCCCACACTACACTCTGCATCTCTCCCCCACACTACACCCTGCACCCTACATCTCTCCCCCCACACTACACCCTGCACCCCACATCTCTCCCCCCACACTACACCCTGCACCCCACATCTCTCCCCCCCACACTACACCCTACATACTGCACCCCACATCTCTCCGCCCCCACATTTCTACCCCCCACACTACACTCTGCATCTCTCCCCCACACTACACCCTGCACCCCCATACATCTCTCCCCCCCACACTACACCCTGCACCCCCACACATCTCTACCCCCCACACTACACCCTGCACCCCACATCTCTCCCCCCCCACTACACCCTGCACCCCACATCCCCCCACACTACACCCTACATACTGCACCCCACATCTCTCCTCCCCCACACTACACCCTACATACTGCACCCCACATCTCTCCCCCCACACTACACCCTACATACTGCACCCCACATCTCTCCTCCCCCACACTACACTCTGCATCTCTCCCCCACACTACACCATGCACCCCCACACATCTCTCCCCCAACACTACACCCTGAGCCCCACATCTCTCCATGTTCCTCCACTGCTCAGGATACTTCTCTTCATGTGGAAGGAAATTCTTACAAGCAAAGACACGCCTACCCTGTCATGTGACCTTATGACGTCAGAAGGTCCTTCCAGAGTACAGCATTTAGCCTTTATCAATTTAGCATGTACTGTGTAAGCTGCGGACCGCGGCTTACACTGACAGTTTTCAGCTGTATGTACATTTGCACATACAGCTGAAAGAAGCGATCACTCACTAACGGGGAATCCTGTACCGGATTTCCCGCTAGTGAGATATGGTGACGGCGCGCGTGCCAACTGAGAGGGCTCTGCGTGCCCTCTCTGGCACGCGTGCCATAGGTTCGCCATCACGGCCATAGACTATAAGGGGGTCTGCCCGGTTTTCATTCAAAATTGGCAGAGAGAAAAGTCCTGCTTGCAGGACTTTTCTCTCCCCATATTTTAAGCGGAATGGGGGGAGGGAGTCCCCAAACGGTCACCTAACACTAGTGTGACCGCAGCCTTAAAGGAAGCAAATGTGAACTTGGCCTAAGCAGTGTCTAAATTACAATAAATTGCCTACCTCAGGGAAATAAAAAATTGTAAGGATTGTTGTCCATTTAAGGGTGATACTTATTGGGCACAAGTCCCAACACATAATTTGATCTGCCGCTAAAATTTTTTAAAAAATAAGAAAAAATAACAAACAATGATATTAATCCACATACCTGCTTCATAATGTTGCCTGCAAAAGCCATTTCCTAGTTAAGAGCAATGTATTTGTTTCTGAACTGTCCAAAAGCTAGTTCCATGTAGGGACTGTAATACCATAACAACTTTCCCAGAATAAAGATACATGAAAGAAACAGTGGAATAGACTTTGCAACAACTTGAGATAAACATGTCAAGTTCTTACTTATTACTTATAGAATGGTAAATATTAGGTATTCAATGCTAGTAAGTAGATTTGTGTAAAGAAAGAATGCACTCTTTTACCTGCATGGTAGTTTTGTTTTTGTTTTTTTTTTCTAATAAGGATGTGGTTTTCTGGTATTCTTGTGGTGTGAGGTGTGTCTTCCTTTTCTGAAATAAAACATGCTTGTAATCTTCTTATCTACCCCTTCTTGCTCCCCCACCCAGAAAACCGTTTGTTTTCATCTAGACATCTCCATGAAAAGTGTTATGATTACAAAATAAAAAACACATTTAAAGAATAAATGTGATATAGTCACTTTGTTCTTGCAAAAATAGTGGGAATATCAAATATAAAATGCAATTGGTCCTATATATTAGTATCCAGTATAAGATACTAGTTCTTGTTTCCAATAGAATACTGTCATATGTTATTTTTATTTAAATATCCCCTACTGCATGTCCAAACATGGCAAAGTATTAGCACCAAGATGCAAACATTAACACACTAAATATGCCTTGAATGTTACTTTACAGAATTGCCAACTAAATCTGACATCCCAGACCTGAGATTCTACATTGTCTCTATCTCTACTATGCCCAACATTCTCATTACATAAGCACCTCTCAATATCCACTAATAGGGGACTTTAAGTCCCAGGTCCGTAGGGGAGTATTGGCTGCTATGTACAATTATTTAATCCAGAAAACAATAACTAACAACCTTTTAGAGGAAGTGCATGTATTTGGAAATCACAGGTTTCAACACTTACGGATTAGTTCATTTATGTTTTATTAGATTCACACTTTAGAATGAAGCCCCACTTTGCACAATCGCTGCATTTTACATTACCTGCAAAGTGGATAGATTTTGGCTAATCCCATCCACACATTACAGAAAAAAAAATCTGCAGCGGAAAAGCTGCATTTTCAAAAACGCCTGCATATTGAAAATCGCAACATGTCAATTGTACCTGAGGAAATGCTGGCATTTTCCGTATATGTATAATAGGGCCAGAAAGTTCTGAGAGGAAAACTCGGCTGACGTTCTATGAAAAACGCTGCAGAAAAAAAAACGATGGAATTCTGCCGCAGTCTTTTCCACAGAGTTTTTTTGCTGTGGATCACTATGTGAGGCTTTAGCCTTAAAGGGATTTTCCAGATAGGTCATTACTATCAAATTGGTGAGATTCTGACATCTAAGACGCCAAACCCCTGTTCTTTAAAGCTGATACATAGAGAATGGAGCAGGAAGCAGATAGCTCTGTTCTCTGTGTAGTGGCTGAAAAAGTCACTGCAGGTTAGCTCCCATTCATGCATGAGACTGTGTGATAAGTCATGGAGGCTGACTTTTCTAAAACTTATATCCAGCATACAGGAATCTGAGATACAGCTCTTGCAAGATGCTAAATGCTTTACATATCTACTTGAGCAACAACAACATGAACTAGAGAAAGCGGATCAATTCCCCGAGGGATCAAATACTGAAGTTTCCAGAATGAGGCAGCAATTGCTTAAATATAACAATGACTTGAATGAAGCTGAAGAAAGAGAATACAGTCTTCAGTACAAGTTAGAGTGGTAAGTGACAGTGGAAACAATGTTCATATATTCGTTTTACGTATTTCAACAAATCATTTGTGGCTAATGTGAGTTGTAAAAGGACGGATTATTAAATTACTGCAATATAATGAGGGGGATGTGATTTCTGCTAAATTTAATGCCACATGTGCTATATTGATATATTTTATGCAATTTGCTCTTTTTACACAGTTTAGAAAAGTGATACATTCTGTTACAGTATTAATAAATCCTCTCCTTGCTTTTACAACACAGAGACACTTTAGAACATAACAAATGAAAATTGATCATGGCAATTGGCTGGACAGTGCACCAAGGGTCATAGCAGGTGTCCACTGTCACATCGGCTACTATTCTGCATCGCTCAGTTTGTTTATAAAGAATTCAAAATAGGGCCTGGAAATTGTGACAGGACTATAACACCTATTTGCTATTTGCCTTCTCAATTAATTCTTGCTCATTGTTACAAACTGCACTAATAAAAATATAGAGAAAAACAAAGCTATTATTCCTTTGTCTGGCTCTAGACAGTTCTGGCCATCCTTTCCAGATAAATTCTGAGGCTGCTTTACTGGTTATTCCTATATGTCACCTGCTGACACCTATTTATCACTTAACCTTTTTATCACCTTATCCTGCATTTGCTAAGGGAAGCGTCCATTAGGCTATATTCACACAAGTGCGCTGAGTTTCGGAGCCAATTCAGTACCAGTGTGGCATCTTTTTTTAACACAGACTCATTGACTTTAAATGGGTGAGTCGGGTCCATAAAAATGGAGCCATGCTTCTTATCCATCAAAATGTAGAGCATGCAGCACTTGCCCGCAAATCTCATTAGTGTGAATAGACCCTTAGGAGAAAGCAAAAACAGAAAAATGATAAAATACAGAGCACTGAGATACATGCTTCAAAATTATTTTATGGAGAATTCTTTTTTTTTTCTTCAAACAAATGTTGGGAGAGCTTACAGGTAAAATAAAAGGCTTTTAATTTAGCTCTTGACTTCTTTTCTAGACATTTGTAATAGAAGAAAACCTGTGACTTTTCAGCTTGACCTCTAGAGAAATTCCAAATACAGGATAGTAGTCTCCTAAACTAAGAGGCAGTATGCTAAATAAATTAGAGCTGCATAAAAAGTTCATGAGACGTGGAGCTCCACATGAATTTAATAGTCTGTACAACTGTGTGCCAACAAGTCAGTTTTCAGCTTGCATAAACCATGGCAAAGTATCAGATCCTTAGTCAGTTTAGATTTTTATTGAATTTACTGGAAGTTATTCGTTTTCTGATGTAAAATTCTCATGGTGGAATTGATAAATTTATTATGTTTGAAACATTCTACAATGTTGCAATGGTAGCAATAGAAAATGTATCCATTAATGCCTTAACCATACAGTATTATACTGAATCTGATGTCCTCCTGTGCTATAAAGGATTTATATTTCTGTTCTGTAATTATAGATGGGACAATTAAATGTTGTGTGGTCAATTTCTATGTGACATATTTGGATAGCTACTTAATTCTATTTATGCTATGGTTTTGGTATGTTTGGGATTTAAATATAATGTAATAGTAAGTTCTTACTAATATATTCACTGTTTCATACACAGCCAGTAATTTATGGGAAGAAAATGTTGTCACTGTTTGTTCTAGTCCTGATAAGGCAATGTGAATTAGATACAATAGTCTGAGTCATATTCTAGTGTACCTACAGGACAATCCAGCATTATCAAGCATGCTGTGAATATCATATGACTTAATTGGCACTTGATCTATGAAGGGAAATGTCAGGCATTCTTCATCATACATGTAATGGACAAGCACCAATTGTGCTTTTCTAACTTTATGCACTTATGGAAAAACTGAGAATTTGTGTAGCATTCCATATAGTAGCCAGTGTTCTGGAGAATGAGGCAGTGACCTTTTCAGGGACCATGCCAGCAAAGCTGAACAAATTTTAACTGTACATTGCTTAATCTCTGTTATGTTAGTGTTCCAGGAGCAAATATCACAAATTAGCAGGATCTGGCTGATAACAGAAAACAGTAGAACAGCTGCTTAAATCTTATCCAGTACAGAGAGATGGGCCAAGACACCTAAACTCCTTCATCAGCAACAGCTGTAAGACCAGATGGACTTTGGGTTCCGAGTTATCACCACCAGAAACCATACGAGAAAAATGCTCCACCAACTTAAACCAAAACCAGAACCCACAATTAACTTACAGGGAAGATCTAAAACAGGAGAAAAAATGTTCAGGCAAATGGTCAGTACTAAGAGATCAGGCAGAATCAGGAGGCAAAACAGATATCCAATTCAAAACCAAAGTTCAGTTCCCAGCATTCACTTCAGAGGCAGAACCAGGAGACAAACGAATAACCAGAAACAAGTGAGAGTCAGAATAAAGCAATCCAATACACACATTCTGGGTTCAGAGCCAAACTAGAATATTAAATTAGCAGGCACCTGATTCAGGAGGAAAGTTTTTTTAAGGCCTCCTAAGCAGTTAATTGGACAAGCCCAGGGAACTTCTGATACTGTAGAATCTTCTCAGGTTGGCACGGTAACCTTAAAGGAATAGCAGCTTAATTGAGATTCCTGACAATCTCTTTGCTGCTCTCATCATTTCTTCAGAAAAATGTACCTTGTGGTGCTGTGCCATGCAGGTCAGCTGCATTCACGTGGATTAAGATGTATACATGTCCACCTATTACAGAGAATGAGCAAAGTAGAACGCACCACTATGGTTAGGACTACATGAATAAGTATGGTTTTGAAAATTAAAGAAATGCTTACTGGCAGTTTAACCTCCACCAGGCATATTCAGCTGCCACCACCATATTACAGAGCACATTACAGTGCTCTAAAGATTTAGAGAAAACAACTTTAAAAGTCTTATGCAAACGAGGCAGTTGGTGCACTGGAGGTGGGCCTTCAGCCCTGGGAGCACTGCTCTTGTTGCTGAAATAGAATGAGTGATGTCATGGCAGTGTGAGGATCAACTCTCACTGCATGTGGTGGTGTAGGCAGGAGGTGGTAAGGGTCTGAGTGGTAAGAACAGTGCTTTAGGGAGCTTAAGACCCGCTCCCATTGCACCAACTGCCTTATTCGCCTTGTCAATGTCCTCACCCCTGGAGAGACCGCCTCCATCTCCTTTGGATAGGGAACTGGGAGTTTTGCCCAGAATTAAATGATAACACTAGAAAATAGGCAAAACACAGTGAGCACATATCACAAAACACAGTGAGCAATTCTGCACAAACCACAATATGAAACTCAATGAACAAAAATGAATCATACAATTCATATTTATTAAGTAAAAAGTGAAAAAAACATATAGAGGAGGAAAAACATAGAAGACAACCACAATAAAGGATGTAAGAAGCAGTAAATAGTGATAATGCTTACAAAGAGTTAGAACTAGAGAATATACAGAGAGACAAATTATAGAATGCTTTACATGTATGCAATTTGCAAGGAAAGTTGTCTGTATATCCAATAAAGTACTGAGCACATGTACACACCAGTAGCACAAACAGTAAGCAATATTCTCTAATACTATATACAGTCATATGAAAAAGTTTGGGCACCCCTATTAATCTTAATCATTTTTAGTTCTAAATATTTGGGTGTTTGCAACAGCCATTTCTATTTGATATATCTAATAACTGATGGACACAGTAATATTTCAGGATTGAAATGAGGTTTATTGTACTAACAGAAAATGTGCAATATGCATTAAACCAAAATTTGACCGGTGCAAAAGTATGGGCACCTCAACAGAAAAGTGACATTAATATTTAGTAGATCCTCCTTTTGCAAAAATAACAGCCTCTAGTCGCTTCCTGTAGCTTTTAATCAGTTCCTGGATCCTGGATGAAGGTATTTTTGACCATTCCTCTTTACAAAACAATTCCAGTTCAGTTAAGTTTGATGGTCGCCGAGCATGGACAGCCCGCTTCAAATTATCCCACAGATGTTCAATGATATTCAGGTCTGGGGACTGGGATGGCCATTCCAGAACATTGTAATTATTCCTCTGCATGAATGCCGGAGTAGATTTGGAGCTGTGTTTTGGATCATTGTCTTGCTGAAATATCCATCCCCGGCGTAACTTCAAATTCGTCACTGATTCTTGTACATTATTCTCAAGAATCTGCTGATACTGAGTTGAATCCATGCGACCCTCACCTTTAACAAGATTCCCGGTACCGGCATTGGCCACACAGCCCCAAAGCATGATGGAACCTCCACCAAATTTTACAGTGGGTAGCAAGTGTTTTTCTTGGAATGCTGTGTTTTTTGGACGCCATGCATAACGCCTTTTTGTATGACCAAACAACTCAATCTTTGTTTCATCAGTCCACAGGACCTTCTTCCAAAATGAAGCTGGCTTGTCCAAATGTGCTTTTGCATACCTCAGGCGACTCTGTTTGTGGCGTGCTTTCAGAAACGGCTTCTTTCGCATCACTCTCCCATACAGCTTCTCCTTGTGCAAAGTGTGCTGTATTGTTGACCGATGCACAGTGACACCATCTGCAGCAAAATGATGCTGCAGCTCTTTGGAGGTGGTCTGTGGATTGTCCTTGACTGTTCTCACCATTCTTCTTCTCTGCCTTTCTGATATTTTTCTTGGCCTGCCACTTCTGGGCTTAACAAGAACTGTCCCTGTGGTCTTCCATTTCCTTACTATGTTCCTCACAGTGGAAACTGACAGGTTAAATCTCTGAGACAACTTTTTGTATCCTTCCCCTGAACAACTATGTTGAACAATCTTTGTTTTCAGATCATTTGAGAGTTGTTTTGAGGAGCCCATGATGCCACTCTTCAGAGGAGATTCAAATAGGAGAACAACTTGCAATTGGCCACCTTAAATACCTTTTCTCATGATTGGATACACCTGGCTATGAAGTTCAAAGCTCAGTGAGGTTACAAAACCAATTTTGTGCTTCAGTAAGTCAGTAAAAAGTAGTTAGGAGTATTCAAATCAATAAAATGATAAGGGTACCCAAATTTTTGCACCGGTCAAATTTTGGTTTAATGCATATTGCACATTTTCTGTTAGTACAATAAACCTCATTTCAATCCTGAAATATTACTGTGTCCATCAGTTATTAGATATATCAAACAGAAATGGCTGTTGCAAACACCCAAATATTTAGAACTAAAAATGATTAAGATTAATAGGGGTGCCCAAACTTTTTCATATGACTGTATATGTGTATATACAGTAAATGGCAAAATTAATTCACAGCAGAAATAGTACAATACTGTGTGTGCATGTGCACTATTAACCAAGTCTCAAAAGAAAGACATTATCAAGCAAGTAATATATCACAGTATCAAAATGAAGAGCATACTACCAGCCAGTAAGATGAACGCTCCCCAACGTGCGTTTTGCCAGGGGGGCAGAGGGCATTGAAACAGGAGGTAAAATCTCTACTTCTCATAAGGGTGTTGGTACCCGTACCCCTAGAGAAAAGAGGGAGAGTCTATTAATCTACTCTGTTCCCAGTAAGGAATCGGAATGGCACTTTTAGTACCATCGTAAACCTTATCATTGGATGTTTGACATGTTGTATGACTCAATGTATTTTTGACAATTACCTTTGAGACTATGTTGCCTGTGTGTATAATATATATTCAAGGTATATATTTTATTGAACGTGATTTAAGTTAGTCCAGGCATTACTCTTTTTTTTTTTTTTTCCCTTGCTATGTATATTTATTAGTTCTTTGTCATTTGTTTTTTTTTTAATTTTATTATGTGACTTGATATTTTATGATAATCAAGTTAACCCTCTTATTTACAAATGAATGACTAAGAAGTGACATTTACCTCACAACAGGTTGACCTTAACAAAGATAATACATAGAAAGTCCATTGCAGACTAGTTTGTATAGCTTGAAAGTGATTGTAAGACAAAGACATTAAAATAAACCTGTTAAAGAGAAATGTAATATGACATATTGAAAGAATAAGATGATATTCAGGATTGCCAAACTGTAATAAAAAAAAATCTATGGAATTTGTCCATTTAGATTTTTCTTCATGTTGTACGTCTGGTACCAACAGTTCTCAGTAAAGCATTTAGAAGAAAGTATGAACACAACTACATACCCAACCCACTAACTTGGCATGTGCTAAAGGAAATCTGGGTTTGGAATAATCTTAGAAAAATCCACATGATGAGTAGTATGGGCGTGTCAGCGGCAGCATGGAATGAAGATTATTACTATATGGGTAAACATTGTGGTCATTTGCATATTTTATCTAATATACTAATGTAATAGTTTGGTAAAGTAACAGTGTAAAGCCCAGAAGAGTATAAACAGAACATATTCAGTAAACGTTCAGTAAAATCCACAAAAAGTCCTGGGTACCTTTAATGTTCAACCATTATTATTATTATTGTTTATTTATATAGTACCATTAATTCCATGGTGCTTTAAATTTGAGGGTTTACATACGGTACACAAAGTATTATATTTGTTTTGTATATTAACAGTGACCAACTGGCACAGTGGGATAGAGGGCCCTGCCTGCAAGGGCTTACAATCTATGAGGGAAGAGGGATAGAGACAGAAGGTGAGGGGAGAGGCTGTACAGATGGTGGTGTGCTGACAATAGCGTTATTGGAGGTTGTAGGCCTTCCTGAATATGTGAGTCTTCAGGGCCTTCTTGAAGCTTGTGATTGTGGTGGTCAGTCTTATGTGTCTTGGTAATGAGTTCCAGAGTATGGGGGATGCACGAGAGAAGTCTTGGAGACGATTGTGTGAAGAGCGGATGAGAGCAGAGAGGACTAGGAGGTCTTTGGAGGATCGGAGGTTACGTGCGGCAAGTAGCGGGAGATTAGGTTGGAGATATATGGAGGGGACAGGTTGTGGATGGCTTTGTATGTCAGTGTTAGTAATTTGAACTCTATTCGCTGGGCAACGGGTAGCCAGTGAAGGGATTGGCAGAGGGGAGCAGCCGATGAAGAATGGTGGGAGAGGTGTATTAAGTGAGCAGCACAGTTTAAGGTGGACTGGAGGGGGGCGAGAGTGTTAGCTGGGAGGCCATGGAGAAGGGTGTTACAGTAGTCTAAGTGGGAGATTATGAGGGCGTGGACTAGCATCTTTGTGGTTTCAGGGATGAGAAAGGAGTGGATTTAATGGATGTTCTTGAGTTGGAGACAGCAGGAGGTATTGAGGGTTTGAATATGCGACTTGAAGGATAGGTCAGAGTCTAAGGTTATCCCAAGGCAGCGGGCCCATGGGACTGGGGTGAGAGTGGTTCCATTAATTTTGATAGATGCACTAACATCTGAGATTTGAGGTAAATTATGAAGGAAAATCTTCAGATCTTTAGTACCTACACAAAATTACAATAAATGAATAGGAGAAGATTCAATTCCTCAATCCGGGAATTTCCTGGTTAACCCTAGAGGTAACAGGAACATTTCACATTAGAATTTTATCCATGGCTCAACTACTTCTCTCAGTGAAATAATAATTTTCTGACATTCAGACTGTGCCCCCTTGTTCTTGTTTAGTTTTTATTGAAACCACTGCCATCCTGACCTTATTCATTGCTTTAACATATTTAAAGGTTTCAATCATGCCTGCACTTTGTTTTCTTTACTTTTTCCTTTGTGACTCCACTGTTCTGTAACATAGCTGAGTAGATTTATTTTACTTAGTAACTATATGTTGTAAAGAAAATGGGAGACAAAAATAGAAAGAAGAACCACGTGAAAAATATCACAATAGTGAATAAACTCTCTATTTTCTATGTACAGATTTAGTAGACTTCAGTAACCCCAATTTGATGTATAAGACCATTTGACAAAATTTTGCCTAGTCATGTGATAGACACAAAGGATACAGCTCTGATAGCTGTACTGTAATCAGCAGTTTACCTGTTTCTCCATTGTATAACCAAGACTGATATATGTCCACTGGATCTAAATAGTGAAGGTGTCTACTGAAATAATACATACAAAAATCTTAAAATTATGAGGAACTGATACACAAAGCTTATTAGAAAATTGTATGCCTTTTCATAGAATAACGTTTATTTGTTGAAATTGTAAAATACCTTTAAAGAGAATATGTGGATGTGGAATCCCTGTATACCAACATTCCCCACAAGGATGGAGTTGCAGCATGTTGGGTACACCTGGAAAAACAAAACCTACCAACAGAACCAGTAACACAACTCATACAATTCATCCTTAGCCACAACCATTTTACCTTTGGAGAGGATCTATATCTACAGCGAATGGGAACTTCAGTGGGGACCAGATGTGCACCCCAGTATGCAAATCTATTTATGGCAGAACTGGAAGGAGCATATTTATCAACATACACCACTAAACATATGATTTACATTCTTTATATCGATGATATCCTTGTCATTTGGACTGCAGGTGAGGAGGCCCTACTTCAATTCCATAATGACTTCAATGACTTTCACCCTACCATCAACCTTAAACTTAGCTGTTCAGAGAGTGAAATCCACTTTCTGGATACCACAATATACATCAAAGACCACCAGCTACTCACATCGATATACCACAAACCCACAGACAGAACGGCCTACTTGAGAAACGAAAGCTTACATCCCAAGCACACAAGACAATCTATTATTTACAGCCAGGCTATACGATACAATCGTATTTGCTCCAACAAAGCAGACCTGGACAAGCACCTCCTGGATCTGAGGACGAAATTTCTCCGATTGGGATACAAACCAAAAGTGACAGACAACCAATTAAACAAAGCAGCAGCCATTAACAGAGACAGTCTGCTCACATATATAGAGAGACCCAGAAAGAAGCCCAAGTGCCCCTAGTTGTCACCTACAACCCACAGCTGGAGATCCCACGAAGGATTGCTAAGGAGCTCCAACCTGTGCTACATAAGGACAACAGACTCAAGGACATATTTCCAGTCCCCCCTCTCCTTTCCTTTCGGCAACCACCAAACCTATGGCATATTATTGTCCGGAGTGCCCTGAAGGCCCCAACTGAAAATGACACCTCACCTTGCCTGCAAAAGAGGTGCATTACCTGCAGGCACATCCACACCGCTGACAGTGTACCTATCCCACAGTCACAACAGGTGCACAGAATTAGGGGGACATTTTCCTGCAGGTCTTCCAATGTGGTGTATCTCATAATGTGTGTGCAATGTCCCACCACAGGCCTCTATGTGGGGAAAACGGGGCAGAGACTTAGTCAGCGGATGAACTCACACAGATTCAACATTGATAACAGCAGAACAGATCTCCCTGTGGCTGCACATTTCTCCGGAGAAGACCACTCTATTGAAGATTTGCGGGCTGTGGTTGTGATGGGACATTTTAAGACGCAGAGAGAGAGAAAGGAATGGGAATATAAGTTAATGCAAAAATTTCAAACTCTGCAATTTGGACTTAATATTCATGCCAGTTTCATGTCACACTATGTATGAACTGTGAGGGTCACAAATCACCACCTCATTGCAAACAGATAACAAATCCCTCTGTCACGCACCACAACTTTCCAGATTGTTTATTTTTTGACCTGTTGTAAATAACTTCTCTATTTAGATTGCATTTTGTTTTGTTTTTTAAGGACTCTAAGATCCTTTGAAGGTCCATGTCTTTAGGGTATAAAAAATCTGTGAACTTTCAGTTTCTTGTATAACACCATGTCTTATGAAGGGAGCTAGTACTTCCGAAAGCTTACCATCAAATATACTCAGTTAGCCTCTAAAAGGTATCTCCTGATTTCTTCACTCTTCCACTACTTTCAATGGCTAACACAGTACAACATTATACTACTATGTTTTAACTGCTGATATCTCTGGTTCTGTAGCATGTAGAACCATATGATTTAAAGATGAAAATTTCAGTGTGGAAACTGTACAGTTTTTGATACTAGACATATAGGTAGATAAAACACCGTTGCGAAAACAGGCAGCGTGACTTGTCTAAGATAATTTGTATACAATGTGTAAGCGGGCAATTTTTAACAAGGTTAGCTAAAAAAACATATCAAATTAATTTAATTTAGGAGATACTTTGATGCATATACTATATCAATGCTAATAGGTTATATGTACATATTTCAACAGCTTAAAAGAAGAAAAAAAGGCTTCTGGAGCAGGAGTATGAAAGAATCCCCAAGACTGGGGTAAGTAACATCTTTTATTATGTTTTTGCACACCAGTTCATCATGCACATTTGTATTTCCATATGGAAAAGGTACTAAATCTGCCACTCACGTATGTCTATGGGACAGGTGTTTTAATAAAAATGTGCCAAAAGCCTGCCATAATTTGTGTGGAAATCTGCCATATGTGCCTTGTACCACATTTACCATGTGCTTTACACATGTTTTATGACTTATACAACAAGGATAAGTTTCAAAATTCACCAGATTTATCACAGTGATTGATGCTGGTTGATAACTTTGACCTATTTTTAGACTGTGTAGTCTAAGTTTATACCACCTGGCTTGCTTTGAGTCGGAATTTTATAATCCTGGCACATTTTTAGCTCATTGCAGCGCATTTAACCCACTCCTGTTTTTCTGGGAATCCACAACCACATGACTAGTAAGTCAAAAAATTTGCAATATGTGCCAAAGATGCACCTTGTTTACATCAATGTCTAGTCGAAACCACATAGTAAATCTGGTCGTATGTTTCTATATACTTACATGGCCATGAAGTTGCAGGCTACAAAAGATTTAGCACAGATTATGATTCTGTATGTAGATACAAGGTTTGTTTGTAGAATATTATAATCTATTGCATGTGCAGCTCATAGCAATTCATGTCACAGTCTGTCTTATGAAGGTCACTGGGGCAATTATGGATATAAGTACTGATTTTATTAAGTTTTCTGAAATCTCACCCAATTTCTTCCTATTTATTCTCACAGATAGGGTTCAGCGAGGGTGGGATGAAGGCTGTTCTCCCCAATTCTGCAAATCTGGTTGTTAAAAATACAACTCGATCGCAAAAGCAGGGAGAAGTGGAGCCCTGATCCGATTCTGCTACTGTGCCTTCCTGCTCTACCACACTTTGACTTGCAGGCCACAGGCCACAATAGGCCTGTGACCTACAAACTGCATGGAATAAGCAGTAAGTGTTGGTATTTACCTGTCTGTTCCCTGACACTCCCGCTCCTTCCAGCAGTGCGCGGGGAGCAGAGTGACAGAGCAAGATTAGGGAGCAAATAGGTAAGTAATGAGATAATACCTTTGTATAGGGAACTAGTAAAGGTCCCCCCATGCAGTGGCCCCTTCATTGGTCCCCATACTGTATGGGGACCAGTGATTAAGTCATTATATTGTGAGGGGGAAGTGATGTAAGACAATATCCTGTGGGATGGCATTAAAGTTTGAGACTTTTGGGGGGTATATTTAAAGGGAACCTGTGGCGGCCAGGGGAGGTGTGAAAAAAAAAACAAAACAAAAAAACAGCGCTCTGTCTGCTCTGCCAGTGTCCATTCATTCTCATGCTGGAAGTCCTGTGCCTCACATGACCGCAGAAACCAATCAGTGGCCTCAGGGGTTCCTGGAGAAGGACTGGTGACATCACTCACATATATCACTGGTTCCTTACCAGAGGCCGCTGAGTCTGCATGCAGGACTTCCACTAATATTGATGGCCTATTGATGGTTTCGACATCAGCTTTTATGAGACAGCACATCTACTGGTAATGTTAACAATTCCGGGAGCCGTGCAACTACCTCACCATACAATGTGTAGCGGTGGATTTAGGTGATGCAAAGGTGCACATCATATGGCGGGTATCTTGATTTGCAGGGGTCCTGGCTGTCTGACTCCTACAGATGTAATATTGATGGCCTATTCTAAGGATAGTATTAGAAAGGTGGATAACCCATTTAATACACAAGCTCATAATTTACTTTAGGGGGAAAGAGAACACTGTGGGTGAAAGGAGGCACTGTGGGGGGGGGGGGGCAACAAAAGGGGGCACGGCTTAGTGTTAAACAGGCATGGCTTGAAAATTTTCATGGTGTGCTGTGCCATCCTTCCTGCCCCAAAAAGTTTTCACACCACGCTTCATGTGCCAGCCAACCCACTGCGGCTTCCAACACAGAACCTGTTAAAAATGTGAATCCCACCCCTGAGGTACGATATACAATATAAAATGTAATTTACATTGTAGGAGTTAGAAAAGAGAGCTAAACTGCTAAAAGAATCCAGCGATGAGCTACAAAAGGAGAACACCCAGAGAATATTGGAGATTAAAGCTCTGAAGGAAGACTTGGCATTAAAGGAAAGAGAATTTCAAAGAGAGCAAATAGAGCTTGAGAAGATGTGGGAGAAACAGGAAATCATAAAGGTACCGGGAATAGAAGCCGAAACATGTTGTGACGTGTACTTTCTGGAATATTTATACCCATCTTTTTGGTATACTTCATCTCATTATTTAGTGTGAAATTAATTCAATAGATTGAAGCATTTTATAATGTTGTCCAACAATGCTATATATGCACATACATAAGTCTAGCCAGTCAGATCAAATTGTAACCTTTGTACATTTATCTTAATTGGCCCATATGTGTGGCCAGACATAGAAGCCCTGAGGTATATATAATGTGACATCCACATTAACAATATTACAGACTGTCCAGTCCCTAGTGTCAGTATGGTGTAATCTCAGTGTAATATTAACTTCCTACTAAAAACAGTGGTTCAGTGTTTCTCTGTATTTAATATGTTAATATTTTTTTATTTGAATGTGCCTCCCGCCCATCCTTTGAAGTACAGTCATGGCCAAAAGTTTTGAGAATGATACAAATATTAATTTTTACAAAGTCTACTGCTTCAGTTTTTCTAATCGCAATTTGCATATACTCCAGAATGTTATAAAGAGTGATCAGCTTAACAGCAATTACTTGCAAAGTCAATATTTGCCTAGAAAATGAACTTTATCCCCCAAAACACATTTCAACGTCATTGCAGCCCTGCCTTAAAAGGACCACCTAACATCGTTTCAGTGATTGCTCCATTAACACAGGTGTGGGTGTTGATGAGGACAGGGCTGGAGATCAATCTGTCATGATTAAGTAAGAATGACACCACTGGACACTTTAAAAGGAGGCTGGTGCTTGCCATCATTGTTTCTCTTCTGTTAACCATGGTTATCTCTAAAGAAACACGTGCAGTCATCATTGCACTGCACAAAAATGGCCTAACTGGGAAGAGTATTGCAGCTAGAAAGATTGCACCTCAGTCAACAATCTATCGCATCATCAAGAACTTCAAGGAGAGAGGTTCCATTGGTGCCAAAAAGGCTCCAGGGCGCTCAAGAAAGACCAGCAAGCAGCAGGACCGTCTCTTAAAAGTGTTTCAGCTGCGGGATCGGGCTACCAGCAGTGCAGAGCTTGCTGAGGAATGGCAGCTGGCAGGTGTGAGTGCATCTGCACGCACTGTGAGGCGGAGACTCTTGGAACAAGGCCTGGTCTCAAGGAGGGCAGCAAAGAAGACACTTCTCTCCAGAAAAAACATCAGGGACAGACTGATATTCTGCAAAAGGTACAGGGAGTGGACTGCTGAGGACTGGGGTAAAGTCATTTTCTCTGATGAATCCCCTTTTCGATTGTTTGGAACATCTGGAAAACAGCTTATTCGGAGAAGAAGAGGTGAGCGCTACCACCAGTCTTGTCTCATGCCAACTGTAAAGCATCCTGAAACCATTCATGTGTGGGGTTGCTTCTCAGCCAAGGGAATCGGCTCTCTCACAGTCTTGCCTAAAAACACAGCCATGAATAAAGAATGGTACCAGAATGTCCTCCAAGAGCAACTTCTCCCAACCGTCCAAGAGCAGTTTGGCGCACAACATTGCCTTTTCCAGTATGATGGAGCACCTTGCCATAAAGCAAAGGTGATAACTAAATGGCTCAGGGAACAAAACATAGAGATTTTGGGTCCATGGCCTGGAAACTCCCCAGATCTTAATCCCATTGAGAACTTGTGGTCAATCATCAAGAGACGGGTGGACAAACAAAAACCAACAAATTCAGACAAAATTAAAGCATTGATTCTGCAAGAATGGACTGCTATCAGTCAGGATTTGGTCCAGAAGTTGATTGAGAGCATGCCAGGGAGAATTGCAGAGGTCCTGAAGAAGAAGGGTCAATACTGCAAATATTGACTTGCTGCATTAACTCATTCTAACTGTCAATATAAGCTTCTGTTACTCATAATATGAATGCAATTATATTTCTGTATGTGATAAAAACATCTGACAAACACACATAAAAACCAGAGGGCAGCAGATCATGTGAAAATATAATATTTGTGTCATTCTCAAAACTTTTGGCCATGACTGTAGAATAAGGCTTACAAGTTATAAACGTCTGGGACCTTCTTCCCTAGATAAATGTGGGATAAAGGGAAAAAAACATGAAAATAATTAAACAGTTCCCTTTATCTCTTCAAAGCAGGAAGGCTAAGAGGAGCTAGGAAAATAGAAGTGTGAAACTCTTCACCATATTGTTTTGTAACCTCTACTATTGCAACACTATACAGTAATACCTCGTACACTCGCGTTTCCGAATTTGCGAATTCACAGATTCGCGATATTTTTTTGGCAACTAACATATATAGATTTTGCTCTTTTTTTCTCAGATCTGTGAAATTTAATAAAAAAAAAACACCTTCGCTATTGGGTAGTAGCGTCCTGTTCGTTACGTACCCGGTAATTAGTTTCATTTGACTGTGAGTGTATAAGAAAAATGAATGAATGTATTAATATACAGTACTGTACAGTATACTTTAGTATACTGTACAGTACTCTAGGGTAAAGTTTATTGATATTTAGGGGTTAAACATTAGAAATTGGCATTGTAAGCGCTTCTAAGCGCTTGTACCAAACATTCGCGATTCCTCACGATCCGCGACCCGCTCTGTAACCTAACCTCGCGAATGTACGAGGTATTACTGTACTATTCTACTATAGCCCTACCATATATTCTTTTTCATTGTTATTTTATGATTTCCACTTTACCTTCCTTTAAAAGCCATATGAATTTCACAGCTTTTCAGAAAATGGCATATTAAAGTGTTTGTGTGATTGGAAACAATCATTTCATAATGCCTAGGGCTCT
Organism: Leptodactylus fallax; assembly: GCA_947044405.1. Classification (NCBI taxonomy): domain Eukaryota; kingdom Metazoa; phylum Chordata; class Amphibia; order Anura; family Leptodactylidae; genus Leptodactylus; species Leptodactylus fallax. The sequence goes on along the minus strand of CAMRHE010000001.1, from coordinate 7,561,790 downwards.
GTTTACACCTTCATTTTGGCTTTCATTTGTATTATACCTGATAAACTCTCATGACTTCACAATAGAACCCTTATTGTTCCCTATGTCATTTTTCAGGAGGAATAATATACCAAATATTAGAGTATGCAATTGAGACTCTGAACAGAGCCTAACAGAGAAAACAAAAATATTAATAAGTAAAAAATCTGCAAACTGCTTTTTTTTTTTTAGTCTGTGTATGTGTTTCCTGTTCTAGGATGAACTTGTTCAGATCCAGAATATCCCAGAGCAGATTGGCAAAGACATAGAGAAGATTAACCGCAAAACAATGTATGCCGTTTACGTGTCTCCATTTCCTAAACATATGTGTGTGTATGTAGCATGTAGGGAGTTAAAATAAAATAAAATGATGACCAGCCAAGATGTATAGGCTAGCATTTCTAACATGGAAAGGTTGGAGAAGCCATCTGTAAAACATTCCAAGACTTGGATGTAGGAAACAATTTGTAGATGTGAACACACTTGCTTGACCTGCCAGGAAAATTGCAACATTGTTTTAGCTTCAGCTAGTAGATGCCTTAGTCCAGTTTAAGGTATTATACCTTTTACAGTGAAGCGTATAGTTTTTTTTTGTTATTTTATCAAGAACAAAACATGCATATTTTGTATGAAAGTGTGTTATACAAAAAATAAATGTTCTTATTATAAGGCTATAAGGCATTATGTATAACGTCTACTACAAATGTTACATATTACTATTATATTTTCAAAAATGAAATGTAAACATCTGCACCCACTCCAAACTTCCCTTTAAAGTAACGCTTGCATTGTCTGGAAAAAACGCATCAAAAATCGTGTAAAAAAACCGCATCACGTTTTTTTCACCTCCCATTGATTTCAGTGAGTTTTTCAAAGGCGGAATCCGCCTGACGATAGGTCAAAAAACTGCTACTGACTCCCATTGAAATGAATGGGAGGCGTTTTTTGAAGCAGATTTTGAGGCAGATTCCACCTGCAAAAAACTCTGTGTGAACATACCCTATATTGTCTCCGAAGCCACAATTTTGTGGGACACATTTGACATATATGCAGTAATGTGGCTCAAAGTAACTTGATCTGTATAATCTGTATAAACCATTTTGTTGTATATTTGACCCATGGGTCAGATATAGCTATATCCAGATACATTTCTTTCTTGAACTGAACATGAATTTCAGTAACATACATCATCTGAGAGAGCATATCTGAGGTCAGGAAATGAATGTTTAAATTGCTGATGTGTAGAGAATTGTATAGTGAAATAATTGAAGCTTTCTTACCATGTATCATATTCTGACTAAATTCCAGAGAAACAGAAAAGAAAAAGTTAAAGCTGGAAGAACAGTGCCAAGACTTAAGTCACAACATCAAAAGGACAGAGAATAAAACCAAACAAATGATGGAGGAGAAAGATGATGTTATAAAAGAACTGGAAGGGATAAAGACTTTACTGGAAAATAAAGAACAAGAAAGTAATCTTCTGATCAAGTTACTGGAGTTTTCCAAGGAAAATGAAGCGGTTGCTCTGGGAGAAAGGTTACTCAATACCTGTTGTTTTTGGTCTTGGATTATTTTTGTATATTTTTACTCCTAAAATGATCATGCCACTAAGCAAAGTTATTATAGCTGCAAAGAGTGTTATGTGTGATAAAATGAGAAAGACACAGCAAGTGCTATAAGCATTGGGGTATAAACCATTGTGCAGTCTAATACCCTGTTAAATTGTTCACATTCAGAGTACTGTTACAGTGGCTTGCAAAAGTATTCATCCCCTTTTAAATTTTTTCAAAATTTAATATTTCAGATTTTCAGATTTTTATTTGATTAAAATTTTAAAAACCATGTATCATTTTCATTCCACTTCACAAGTATGTGCCACTTTGTGTTGGTCTATCACTTAAAATCTCAATAAAATACATTTAAAGGTGTTTTCCGGGCAAAAAAAATCTTTTTTTAAAAAAGATCTGTTAGTGCTATTAATGAGTTAATAAGTGCACCCAAATACCTTTAACAGTCTTTTGAGTGATTCTGGGTTTCTCTAGGATCTCCTGGCATCCTCTGCATTTGTTTACATGGTGTAGCTTCCTGCTGTCTTAGCTAATGCAATGTATCATGGTAGTTGTAGGCTGACTCATACTACCTCCCTCTCACTTCTCCCCTTCCTCTCTCACACCCCCCTCCCTGTCTCCCTAGCTAGCCCTCCCACTACTAGCCCTTCCCAACTAACTCAGCCCTCCCCTCCACCCCATCATACTTACGTGTCTTCCTCTCCAGGCTTCCCTTCTGGGACGGCTCCTCCTCTTCTTTGACTCTGCAGACTCGTGCACAGGCTGGATGTGCCTCTGACGACTGCGCAGTACAGATGGCGTGCCATCTCTACTGCACAGGCATTGGAGGCACCTCCAGCCTGTGCACGCGCTGTCAGAGATGCCATCTCTACTGCGCAGGCATCGGAGGCACCTCCGGCCTGCGCACGAGCCCGCAAAGTCAAAGAAAAGGAGGAGTCATCCCAGAAGGGAAGTCTGGAGAGGAAGACACATAAGTATGATGGGGTGGAGGGGGGGGAGTATGGGTAACTATGCATTTTTGCTAAAGTATGTAATTTAGAAAGTAGGCAGGGGAAAAGTGTTTAGATTAGTGTAGGAATTCCATTTTATCCCGGCAAAAAAAAAAGAATTTTTGGCACACTCAATTTTTTGCACAAAAAGTTGTAACTTTTTGGCATTTTCTGCCATGTTTTTACCATTTTCTTAAAAAATGGGAAGAGCAAGGCCAGGATTAAGGCATGCTAGGGACGCTTTACAATATTTACAATACAAATGATTTACAATAACTTGTGTAAAAAAAAACTGCTACAAGTTACAGTTGAAATCTGGTGCATCTCATGCCAGAGGAAGAATGGATTAAGACTGGGGTGCAAAATAGTGGTCTTTATAATTGGCCCCAGTGTACTATCCCATCAGAAGGGCTCATATTTATTACGTTGCATTTATGCAAGTAGTATTGTACTGAAGTAGGCTGCATGTGTATGACTTTGATTGGTCTCATGGGCAAACATGTACACTTTACTTTCTATTATAACTTTGAATTTTTAGGGCAGCATTAGATCTTAACCTACGTCATGCCATGATAGAGAAGCAGACACAACATGATGCTCTTACACGTAAACAAAAAGAGAAAGACCGGGATATGCGAAACGTCAAGAAACTGGAGCTACAACTGAAGTCAGCAAATGATACCCTGATACACACACAGTCTTTATATGAAAAGATTAAAGCAGAGGTATACTTTTTTTGTATGCTATATTATTGATCCAGGTGTCTTGGGCATAAAAATTACACTTTGCTGGTTCACATCTACATCTAAGGATTTTTTTGGGTTTTATAAAATAATGTCCAGTAACCACATGGATCAGCTGTTTGAAGCAATAACAGTGCACCTTGAGTGCTTCTTCTACTTCACAGGGTATTTGACAGTCATTGGTCTCATGGTTTGTTCGCAGCTCAGTACAAAGCTGTATATGGTGCTGTACTTGGTTTTCTGTGAAGAAGCTGCAGAGCTCACCTGAATACTGTGGTCTCTTCAGACAGTTGATCATTAAGGATCCTGAGTTTCAGACCCTTTTCAATTTTCAATTGATGACCTATCCTAAGAAAGGTCATCAATAGATTTCTGCTAATCCAAACCTGTGGATGGAGCTAGTCCCTACTTTACTCAGAATTTAGTGATAACCCATTGTTTTTTTGAGTCAGAGGATGATAAGCAGTTTTGTTCAGATCCCGACCAACATGCTTTTACTAATCTAGTTGAACCACAAGGGTTTATTCAGATGTCGGAAATTTTCTGTCGAAATTTCTGCACTGAAAATCAGTTCTGTTCATCGGAATAAAGATGTTAACAAGCACATGGATTTCTGCAAGATCCATGCAGATGAATAGGACAATAAAAGAAAATCCAGAAACAAATCTGCCTTATGTAAATCTACCTTAACCAGTGGTGGGTGAATGTAGTGGCATTGTACAGTGGGGAAAAAAAGTATTTAGTCAGCCACCAATTGTGCAAGTTCTCCCACTTAAAAGGATGAGAGAGGCCTGTAATTGACATCATAGGTAGACCTCAACTATGAGCGACAAAATGAGAAAACATATCTAGAAAATCACATTGTCTGATTTTTTTAAGAATTTATTTGCAAATTATGGTGGAAAATAAGTATTTGGTCACCTACAAACAAGCAAGATTTCTGGCTCTCACAGACCTGTAACTTCTTCTTTAAGAGGCTCTTCTGTCCTCCACTCATTACCTGTAGTAATGGCACCTGTTTGACATTGTTATCAGTATAAAAGACACCTGTCCACAACCTCAAACAGTCACACTCCAAACTCCACTATGGTGAAGACCAAAGAGCTGTGGAAGGACACCAGAAACAAAATTGTAGACCTGCACCAGGCTGGGAAGACTGAATCTGCAATAGGCAAGCAGCTTGGTGTGAAGAAATCAACTGTGGGAGCAATAATTAGAAAATGGAAGACATACAAGACCACTGATAATCTCCCTCGATCAGGGGCTCCACGCAAGATCTCACCCCGTGGGGTCAAAATGATCACATACAACGGTGAGCAAAAATCCCAGAACCACACGGGGGGACCTAGTGAATGACCTGCAGAAAGCTGGGACTAACTTAAAGGCTACCATCAGTAACACACTACGCCGCCAGGGACTCAGATCCTGCAGTGCCAGACGTGTCCCCCTGCTTAAGCCAGTACATAATCAAAACAGAAAAAAATGTATCTCACCGCTCACTAGATGTTTTGGAGTTCCATCATATATCAAAGGTGCACGGAAAAACCTCGGACCTCATGGAGCAATGAAATTCAGATGAAAAAAACTAGTAAAATTTCCAGCACTCAGTCTTCTTATAAATAAACATTAACTTTTAATAATCCATTAAAACACAGGGGAATTAAATATACCCCATAGAAGACACACCTTCTGACGCGTTTCACAGCGTCTTTCAGCATGACAATGATCCCAAGCACACCGCCAGGGCAACGAAGGAGTGGCTTCGTAAGAAGCATTTCAAGGTCCTGGAGTGGCCTAGCCAGTCTCCAGATCTCAACCCCATAGAAAACCTTTAGAGGGAGTTGAAAGTCCGTGTTGCCCAGCGACCATCCCAAAACATCACTGCTCTAGAGGAGATCTGCATGGAGGAATGGGCCAACATGCCAGCAACAGTGTGTGCCAACCTTGTGAAGACTTACAGAAAACCATTGCCAACAAAGGATGTATAACAAAGTATTGAGATGAACTTTTGTTATTAACCAAATACTTATTTTCCACCATAATTTGCAAATAAATTCTTTAAAAAATCAGACAATGTGATTTTCTAGATATGTTTTCTCATTTTGTCTCTCATAGTTGAGGTCTACCTATGATGTCAATTACAGGATTCTCTCATCTTTTTAAGTGGGAGAACTTGCAAAATTGGTGACTGACTATATACTTTTTTTTCCCCACTGTAACTGCATGATTTCAAACATACCGCTATTTTTCCATTTTCTTCAACCACAGGCTATGCTCAAGTTGATACTTGTAGACCCATTTTCAGGCTACAAACTGCTATAAAGTACCGCCAGCAGTCTCTATATGACTGTGGGTATATTTATAAAGGACCAGACAACCTTCCTCACCTGTATGTTTCAGAAACCTTCTTGCATTATTCATTAAATAACAGATAAATGGCAGGCACAATGCAGGGTTTCTAATAAAGGTTCTCCAGTACTGTTATTTATCTAGTATACAAGAACAATATTTAGTAAAACAAACCCCCTCAGAGTGGTGATGATTCTCTTTAAATCCTCTAGTAAATACCTTTACATTACGCTATTAAACAGAACATATTTGCTGATGCATTTATGTTAGGGAGTTGCAAGTAAAGCAATTTTGGAGCTACAATTCAAAGGGGTTCATCTAAAATTTAAAAAGAAAATTTTGTTTTTCTAAGGAAACAGATAAAAAGTACTATGAAGAACTACTAAATCTAATCTCATTGCATTTATTTCTTGTAGATAGACATTTTCCCAAAAGATGATGGCTCACTTTTAGAAAAGAGGAAGGAACTACGCAAGGAAGTTGAAACACTTAAAAGGCAGTTTGCACAACAGGTTAGCACCCAGCACATTGTATATTTTACTATTGCATATAATTGGAATTGCATGCCTTGTAATATTTAAATTCATTATGCTGAAACGCCTAAAGCCACATGTTGTAATCCAAAATCTTGTGGAAATGAACTTGGAATTAAGAAATAAATCACTTTTGCCAATTGGTTGCCATTATTAATGTTCACCAGTGCTGAAAAGGTATGGATAAGAAATAATATCTTCCACTGATATATTGGATGTCCTGGGCAAAATTAATAAAGAACCAATGGCTAAATCCGCATTGAAAAATCCCTTCTAGTCAAAAGGCTTGCAGAAGCCTTTCAAAAAAGTGCCCCCTCCCAGGTCCCCCAGCAGTCAGCTGTAAGGGTTTAGTTTTCTTTTAGCATACTGTACCTCCAAACTTTCATAGGACCGAAAGAGGGATAAAACTTGCATCACACAGCAAAAAAGTTATGTATCATAAGCCACGTAGTGGCCAACACTATATAAATAATGCCCCTTCATTGTGGCCCCTAGAGGAAATTAAGCATGATATTGTGCACATTCCAGTCAATGGGATGTCTGTGTAATGAAGGATAGATGCTGTTTTATAACCATTCTCTAGTCAGGACAGAAGATGAGAATCCTAACCAAAACACTCCCCTCTATTACGGTAACACACTATGAAAATGGATTTTCTAACCCAGGCAACTCCTTTGTGGCTTGCTTAATTTTCAAAGCTCCCAAAACAATTTAACGACTCTACCCAAAGCATTTTTGAAGCTCATTTTTTAAAACGATTTGAGAAGGTATCTTTCTATACGCTCTCGATTATCCAAATATTTGATTTATATATCATTTATTTAATAAGTATAAGAAAAATTTGAGATTGTAACCATGAAACAACCTGTATAATATATGGTCTTTATAGCTACTAACTGGATATCATAACAGATTCCAGTGTAAAAGTCTTTAAATGGGTAATCCGAGTTGACACTGTTCATACTATTCACCTTCCACTTTCCTCCAATGTAGCAAACACTAACAGAGGTAGAGGCGCATATATTGGCACAGTGTATAGCTGAAGAAGAACAATTTGTAAAAGAGCAGGGAGAATGCCGGGAAGAGCTGGTCAACCTAACTCGTCTGGTGCAAATCAAAGCTGATGAGAGAGAACAAAAGTCAAGGGATTTTGTAAAAGCTCAAGTAAGTCATGTTAGTACAACTAATGCAATATAATCCTATCAATACTAAATAGGTTTCATAACTATAATACATTACCCTTGTGGTCCACATGATAGAAGTTACATTAAAGCTGAAGCCCCATGTTACGAAAACGCTGCGTTTTACAGTATCTACAACGTGGATGGGGTTCTGGCTAATCCCATCCATACATTGCAGAAAAAAATCTGCAGCGGAAAAGCTGTGTTTTGAAAAACACTTGCTTATGAAAATCGCAGCATGTCAATTATACCTGCGGAAATGCTGGAGTTTTCTGTATAGGTACAGAGCCTTGCGAAAGTATTCGGCCCCCTTGAACTTTTCAACCTTTTCCCACATTTCAGGTTTCAAACATAAAGATATAAAATTTTAATTTTTTGGTGAAGAATCAACAAGTGGGACACAATTGTGAAGTGGAAGGAAATTTATTGGTTATTTTAAACTTTTGTAAAAGATAAAAAACTGAAAAGTGGGGCGTGCAATATTATTTAGCCCCTTTACTTTCAGTGCAGCAAACTCACTCCAGAAGTTCAGTGAGAATCTCTGAATGATCCAATGTTGTCCTAAATGACTGATGATGATAAATATAATCCACCTGTGTGTAATCAAGTCTCCGTATAAATGCACCTGCTCTGTGATAGTCTCAGGGTTCTGTTTAAAGCGCAGAGAGCATCATGAAGACCAAGGAACACACCAGGCAGGTCCGTGATACTGTTGTGGAGAAGTTTAAAGCCGGATTTGGATACAAAAAGATTTCCCAAACTTTAAACATCCCAAGGAGCACTGTGCAAGTGATCATATTGAAATGGAAGGAGTATCAGACCACTGCAAATCTACCAAGACCCGGCCGTCCCAATAAACTTTCATCTCAGACAAAGGAGAAGACTGATCAGAGATGCAGCCAAGAGGCCCATGATCACACTGGATGAACTGCAGAGATCTACAGCTGAGGTGGGAGAGTCTGTCCATAGGACAACAATCAGTCGTACACTGCACAAATCTGGCCTTTATGGAAGAGTGGCAAGAAGAAAGCCATTTCTCAAAGATATCCATAAAAAGTCTCGTTTAAAGTTTGCCACAAGCCACCTGGGAGACACACCAAACATGTGAAAGAAGGTGCTCTGGTCAGATGAAACCAAAATCGAACTTTTTGGCCACAATGCAAAACGATATGTTTGGCGTAAAAGCAACACAGCTCATCACCCTGAACACACCATCCCCACTGTCAACATGGTGGTGGCAGCATCATGGTTTGGGCCTGCTTTTCTTCAGCAGGGACAGGGAAGATGGTTAAAATTGATGGGAAGATGGATGGAGCCAAATACAGGACCATTCTGGAAGAAAACCTGTTGGAGTCTGCAAAAGACCTGAGACTGGGATGGAGATTTATCTTCCAACAAGACAATGATCCCAAACATAAAGCAAAATCTACAATGGAATGGTTCACAAATAAATGTATCCAGGTGTTAGAATGGCCAAGTCAAAGTCCAGACCTGAATCCAATCAAGAATCTGTGGAAAGAGCTGAAAACTGCTGTTCACAAACGCTCTCCATCCAACCTCACTGAGCTCGGGCTGTTTTCCAAGGAAGAATGGGCAAGAATTTCAGTCTCTCGATGTGCAAAACTGATAGAGACATACCCCAAGCGACTTGCAGCTGTAATCGCAGCAAAAGGTGGCGCTACAAAGTATTAACTTAAGGGGGCCGAATAATTTGGCACGCCCCACTTTTCAGTTTTTTATTTTTGACAAAAGTTTAAAATATCCAATAAATTTCGTTCCACTTCACGATTGTGTCCCACTTGTGGTTGATTCTTCACCAAAAAATTTAAATTTTATATCCTTATGTTTGAAGCCTGAAATGTGGCAAAAGGTTGAAAAGTTCAAGGGGGCCGAATACTTTCGCAAGGCACTGTATAATAGTGGCAGAAAGTCCAGAGAGGAAAACTCTGCGAAATTGCAATGAAAAATGCAATGCATTTCCACCTTTTTTTTTTTTTTCCGCAGCCTTTTTTTTGCTGTGCCTCACTACGTGGAGCCTTAGCCTAAAGGGGTTATCCGCTTTCTAATACTAATGGCCTATCCGGGACCTCCATAGATGCGCTACGGGACAGCGTAGCTTCTGGTGATATTTACACTGCTCACTTGCCATACAAACTGTAGCAGCAGATACTGCAGCACTGACCCCCCATTCAAGTCTATGGACCATCAGTATTAGAAAGTGGATAACCTTTTAACACACCAAAAGTGAATTTGGGGTTCAGTTATCCAACCTCAGACAACTTGCAATCTTCATAGGATTGTTATCGTTCTCAGTGATGGCAAAATATGTTTAATAAATAAAAGCCTGAAAATATTGAATTTTTTAAATGTCACATCCTTTTTGTTACTTGATGGGAATTCACATGCTGTACTTTAATCTTTAAATCTGAAAATATCCATTTGTCTTTTCACCTGCCTTTCATTGTTCCTTAGTTTTCTTATGTGTAAGGTAGTATAAGCCTTGCTGGGCAGTAACTTCACACACATATATTCAATTAAGCACTCTGGTGATTTTTTTTTTTAATTTGTTATTTACCTATTCCCCCAATAAATATAAATAACTATATATATATATATATATATATATATATATATATATATATATAGCTAGTGTTATCTTAATTATTTATTCCTATTTGAATTATCAGGAGCTAAAAAGTCAGTTTATCACTTACTGTATGATGGACTGTACCAGACGTATGTGATGAGCAGACAGTTCCAGTCATACGGCTATAATGAAGGAGCTCTCAGCCTCCCTAACCATATACTTATGTCTCTTTATAGTTTATTTACAAGAATATCCCCACAGCATAGTACAGTATTTAGCTGATCTTATGATGCTGGAATAATTCATTATGAGATTGATAACAGAACAAAGAGAAAGAGAAATATAATAGTCAAGATGATGTCTGGTGTCTAGGCTGCAGGGATATGAGGGCAGTATACATGAAAGAAACCTGACAGCCAATCAGGTGATGGGTGCGGGGACACAAAAAATGGGTTTATTGCTTGCTCAGCACATATACTAATATTGGAAAAATACAAAGACAATTAGCATGTTCTGCACAAGGATGTCACACAAATTCATGAAGAATTCTATTTTAAAAAAATAAATAAATATTTTTTCTGAAGTGCTTTTATAATCCATTATAAAGATATCAACTCCAGACGGAGTGTCTGCAGCAGGAGAAAGTGCTGTGGAGACCTGCAGGGAGACGGGGAACTAGTCGGAGACGGACGGGCGGTCTGTCCCAAGAGGACTGGGGTCCTGAAAGGACTAACTGAGTCAGGCTGTTTGTTATTTTTTGTGCGTTTGTAAGCTGAATAAAAGCCATTTTGGATTACCACCTTCTGAATGCTGCTTCTCCAGCACCCAGTACCACCTACACCGCTGTCGAGTCCAGGAGGCTGCCGCCTGTGAGGCTAAATCCCCCCAAATTGCCACATATGGTGCTTTGGATGCGGGCATAAAGAGATCCACGCAAGTCCTAGAAGACAAGTGTTTGGTGACTGCAGTACTGCTAAATGTGCATTGTGGCCTACAGCTGGAAGAAATCTGTGGTTTCAATTGAGAAACCCAGGAGGGGGTGAGTGGAACTGCAAAATAGCAAATTGTGTGCAAAAACTGGTGAAAGTAAAACTGTGGAAGAGGAATCCAGGGAATGGACTTTGTGTATACTGTGGCTCAGAAGTCTGTAAAGTGCTTGCTGATGGCAAGAAAGTAAGCAATGTGTGTAGAAGCTGTATATTGCAAACAGTCTATGTGAAAGGCTATGGTGCCATGTTGGTGTTTTCTGTGGAAGACAGAAGAAAATTCTGGTTGTTGTAGTGCCACATAAGTTATCTGTTTGAATACATCTGACTGCAGAAGATAGTAAAAAGTTGCTGCCGGTTGAACCCAAGGTTTCTGTGGAATATTGTTATTAAACCATGGGCAAGAAAAAGAAAATTTCAGCTTGTAAGAAAGCAGAGAAGCTGTGCACAGGTTTATTAGTACAGCAGTCTCAAGGCAGAGAGACACAAAACACGGAACAGAGCATGTGCAGTGCAAGTAAAGATAATGGGTTGCATGAGAGTGACTTAGTTTTTCTGAAACACCTCTGTTCTATGAATGAATATGTCCCTGCTGACTGTATGTCTCATACTGGAGTGCATAAAAGCGCCAAAGATGAAAATATTATGGTGCAGCAGCTTCAAGATGAGATTAAAACCATCAGGTTCATTTATGAGGATGAAATATCTGATTGGAAATGGCAACTTGAAGTATCAGAAAAAGAGAACCTTAAGTTAAAGAAAGAGCTTGACTCTATGAAGAGTTCATATCCTAGTCATTGTGAAAATGTGGTGCTGAGTTTGCCTGGAATGGACTGTGTCACTAAGAAGGAGTTTGCAGAAATGAAATGCGCTCTATCTAATAAAGTCCTACAGAGTGTAGAACAAAAGCAAGTGCTTGAGAAGCAATTGCAGGATTTAAAGGAGCAGCATGTCCAAGACTCCAGTGCAAAAGAGAGTGTCATTGAAAAATTAAGAGATGACCTTGAAACTGCTAAACATGAGAAAAGTGAATTTTTGCAGTGTCAGTCAGAATGTTTGGATGACCACGTCAGGAAGTGTGAAAAACCTTCGGTTGCATTAACTGATAAAGAAAATGAACTTGTGGAGCTGAGGAAGTATGTGTCTGACCGAGAGAGTGATTTAGAATCTGTGGTGCAGACCTTGCAGTCAAGGCAAAACTTGCATGAACTAAAGCAGGTTCGCCTAACCAATGAAGTGAAGGAATGGCAGAGCAGAACTGGAGTTCTGGAACAAAGAGAAAGGGAACTCAAAGCTAGAATATGTAGCCTGGAGAGGGTGCTGTCAGGATTTTGTGAAGATAATAAGAAATTGACTGTTTTGGTGCAAAATAAAGACAAAGAATTGATGAAGATGTCGTCTGTCCATGCTCAGAATTTACAAATCTTACAGCAGAGTCACAAAGAAGTTGAGAAAAACCTGGAATCTGTACAGATATTGTATGAGGACAAAGCCAATGCATATGACAAGCTGGAAAAGGCCACTACAAAAAGCTGGAAAAGGTCACTACAGCTGTGAGCAGCGTGCGGAAGCAGGGGGAAGAGTCAGCTGTGAGCAGCGTGCGGAGGGGCTTGCACAGCGGCAGCGGCCCAGTGCGGCCAGGAGAGAGCTGCCGGCTTACTGCCGGGCGGCAGCACAGCGGTGAACAGCGGCAGCGGCCCAGTGCGGCCAGGAGAGAGCTGCCGGCTTACTGCCGGGCGGCAGCACAGCGGTGAACAGCGGCAGCGGCCCAGTGCGGCCAGGAGAGAGCTGCCGGCTTACTGCCGGGCGGCAGCACAGCGGTGAACAGCGGCAGCGTAGCGAGGAAAAAAGAAGAGTAGTGGTTATGGGCGACTCACTGCTAAGAGGCATAGAGGCAGCAGTCTGCAGGCCAGCTATAACGGCACGAGAAGTATGCTGCCTCCCAGGAGCAAAAGTTAGGGACGTGGCCGATAGGATTCCATGCCTCTTCAGCTCCAAGGATAACTACCCATTTTTGCTGATACATGTGGGTACAAACGACACGGCAAAAAATGATTTACCAACTATTCGTAAAGACTTTCAAAATCTAGGAAAGAAAGTGAAGGAACTGGATGCGCAGGTAGTATTTTCATCAATTCTCCCAGTTGATGGTTATGGTATCAGGAGATGGAATAAAATACTAGAGGTAAACAAGTGGCTTCGGCAGTGGTGTAGAGAGCAAGGTTTTGGATTTCTGGACCATGGAGTGAATTACCTCTATGATGGACTCCTTGCTAGAGATGGGATACATCTCACAAAGCCTGGGAAACACATATTTGCCAGAAGACTTGCCACACTTATCAGGAGGGCTTTAAACTAGAAGAGAAGGGGATGGGAAGTAAAAAGAAAGACAAGAACATGCAGCTAAAGGATATACTAAACAAGGTTACTAGATGTGGTAATGAGGACCTAAGACAGGATACTCAGAAGGAAATTAAGAAAAAGGAAGTACCAGAGCGCAATCTGAAATGTTTTTACACAAATGCGCAAAGCTTGGGAAATAAACAGGGAGAATTAGAACTGATAATACAGAAGGAAAAATATGATGTCATTGGTATTACAGAAACTTGGTGGAACGATAAGCATGATTGGAATATACAGATGGAAGGATACAACTTATTCAAAAAAAATAGAACTAATAAAAGAGGGGGAGGAGTTGCATTGTATGTTAAAAAAGATCACATTTCCACGGAAATCACAGTTTTACAAAATGATAACTTATTGGAAAATATTTGGGTAACAATTCAGGGGAAAAACAATGATAAGGACATCATAATAGGTGTTTATTATAGACCACCAGGACAGACAGAAGACAGGGATGAGATTTTTTCACAGCAAATGACCACGCTTTCGAAGAAATTTGAAATTGTTATCATGGGAGACTTTAATTACCCAGATATTCATTGGGAAACTCACACAGCTACGAGTAAAAGCTCTATCAAATTTTTATCCTCTCTAGCAGACAATTTCATTGCCCAGTTAGTAGAAGAAAACACAAGAGGAACATCCATTCTGGACCTAGTTTTAACTAATAAGGAGGACATGGTTAAGGAATTAAGGGTAGCAGGGACATTGGGATTCAGCGACCATGCTATACTCGAGTTTGGGGTTGTAAGAAGAAGAAGACCTGAGAAGACAAAGACTAGAAGACTCAATTTTAGTAGGGCAGATTTTAGGGGCCTAAAGGTAAGGGTTAGTAGAATTCCATGGCGAAAATTACTTGAGCACAAAAATGCACATGAGGGGTGGGAAATTTTCCGTAGGGAAATCATTAATGCACAGGAACTAACAATACCTAGAAGCAAGAAAAATGGGAATCACCTAAAAACTCCAGGATGGATGACCAAAAAATTACATAACCTACTAAAAAAGAAAAAGGAAACTTACAACAAGTGGAAGATGGGAGCTATATCTAAGGGAGAGTATACAGCAGTTTGCAGACTCTGCAAGATAAGCATTAAAAAAGCCAAGGCTGAATACGAATTGAAGCTTGCAAAAGAAGTTAAGAGTAATGTACAAGGTTTTTGGGGATATGTTAAGAGCAAAAGAAAAGTGAAGGAAACCATTGGAGTCCTAAAGAACGAAAAGGGTGAAAAAGTTAACATGGTGGATCAGCAAGTGGAGTTACTAAATTCATATTTTGTATCCGTCTTCTCCCAAGAAATGGATGGAAATATCAACATTAATGGTGATAGTGATGAGGGGAATGAGGACTCCAAGCTGATTATAAGTGAAGGTTTGGTAAGAGAACATTTAGCTAAGATTAAGGAAACCAAGTCCCCAGGACCGGATGATTTACACCCTAGAGTTTTAAAAGAATTAGCAGAGGAAATAACAGAACCCCTTGCAATAATCTTTAATAAGTCATGGGAGACAGGAGTGGTCCCTCTAGATTGGAAAAGGGCAAATGTGGTCCCCATCTACAAAAAGGGGAATAGGGACGACCCAGGAAATTATAGGCCGGTAAGTCTGACCTCGATAGTAGGAAAAATCTTTGAACAAATCGTTAAAGAACATTTAATTAGGTACCTGGATGGGAAGGCTTTAATTAATCAAAGCCAGCACGGCTTTATGCCTAATAAATCTTGCCAGACTAATCTTATTTCCTTCTATAATAAAGTCACTGAATGGTTGGACCAGGGGAATGCAGTGGACATAGTATATCTTGACTTTAGTAAGGCCTTTGATAAAGTATCACATAACATTCTTATTGAAAAAATGATCAAGTATGGCTTTGATAAAATATCAGTGAGGTGGGTTCACAATTGGCTTAATGATCGGGCACAACGAGTAATTCTAAATGGCTATACATCAAACTGGAAGAAAGTAAAAAGCGGGGTGCCGCAGGGCTCTGTCCTGGGCCCAGTACTTTTTAATATTTTTATAAATGATCTGGATGATGGGGCTAATGGGGAACTAATAAAATTTGCAGATGATACAAAGATAGGAGGAATGGCCAACACTAGAGAGGAGAGAGAGTGCATCCAAAAGGACTTAGACACACTGGAACAATGGGCTGAGGTGAACAAAATGGTATTCAACAGGGACAAATGCAAAGTTCTACATCTGGGTAACAGAAATGCAAGAAGCATATATAGTATGGGAGGAATAGTACTAAGTGAGAGTACAGGGGAAAAGGATCTGGGCATAATAATAGATCGCAAACTCAACATGAGTCAACAGTGCGGTGCGGTGGCTAAAAAGGCTAACCAAATTCTAGGATGTATCAAGACGAGCATTGTAGCTAGATCAAGAGAGGTAATTATTCCGCTGTACTCTGCCCTGGTCAGACCCCACCTGGAATACTGTGTACAGTTCTGGGCGCCCCAGTTTAAGAAAGACATCGATTCATTGGAGCAGGTCCAGAGAAGAGCAACCAAAATGGTGGAAGGTCTACAAACCATGTCCTACGAGGAGAGGCTAAAAGAATTGGGACTGCTTAGTTTGCAGAAGAGAAGGCTAAGGGGAGACTTAATAGCGGTATTTAAATATCTGAAAGGTTGTCACAGTGCAGAGGGATCTACCCTATTCTCACTAGCAGAAGGAAGCACGAGAAGTAATGGGATGAAACTAAGGGGAAGGAGATTCAGATTAGACATTAGGAAAAACTTTCTAACAGTAAGGGTAGTGAGAGAGTGGAATAGGCTGCCACGGGAGGTGGTGAGTTCTTCATCAATTGAAATCTTCAAGCGGAAACTGGATAGGTATATAGCTGGGATGTTTTAGGAATTCCTGCTTTTGCGGGGGGTTGGACTCGATGGCCCTTGAGGTCCCTTCCAACTCAAACAAACAAACAAACAAACAAACAAACAATTGGACCTCCAGGCAGAAGACATGAGGATTCAGTTTGAGGAAAACCTGTCTAATTTATCTGCTGAGATTGTAGATCTAAAAATGCTTGTTGCTAAACTAAAGGTGCAAGTGGACAAACAGGAGGAAGAGCACACTTTTCAGATAGAACAGTTAAAAACCGAAGTTGAATCTAAAAGAGAAGAATTGGATCAATTGCAGCAGTCTTTATCCAATACTGAACAGTCGGCATCTGCACAGCTGGCAGCACTAGAAGCTGAGAAGGACTTGCTGCAGAGCCTGTTAACCTCTAAAGAATCAGAGCTGCTATCCGTGAAAAACGTGACTCAAGAGACAGAGTCTTTATTCAACCAAGAGCAAGATAAGAGAGCCACTGAGATACGGGACTTGAATGAAAGACTTGACAAAAAGTCTGCAGATGGGCAGAAGCTTTATCAGAAGATGTTGGAGGATCAGTTCAATAGAATTCAAGGAACAGTGAGGGAAGCAGAAAATATATAATCCAGGATGCAGTTGCTAAACTTGATGATCCTCTACATATCCGCTGCACTAGTTCACCAGATTACCTGGTAAACCGAGCAAAAGTTGCTATAGACTCATTAACCTCCCTCTCGAATGGGCACTCCAAATACATACAGAATATGACAGATGCCTCTGACTTAGTTGGAGCACTAGCACAGTTTGCACACTTAACAGCAGATACAATTGTAAATGGCAATGCAACGTCACACTTGGCACCACCAGACCATGGAGATCGTCTTGTAGACAACTGCAGGGAAAGTGGAAGCCAGAGTTTACAGTATCTGAATGAGCTGAAGGATAAGCAGTCTTTGATGGATGCTGACCTGACAAATGTTAGAAGAACACTGCAGAATATCCTAGGACTTGGAGAAGAGTTGAGGCCTAAGAGCTTGGATATCAAGCAGGAAGAACTAGGAGACATGGTGGATAAAGAGATGGCATCTACATCTGCTGCCATAGAAGATGCAGTGCGAAGGATTGAGGAAGATCTGCAAGTTGTAATAGTAAAAACTGTGCAGAAAAATGTGGCAATGAAGAAAGTTCTGGAGCTGGAATCAGAGATTTGTGCGATACAGAAGGCATTAGAATTGGAGAAAGCTGCCAGCATAGAGGCAGAGAAAGCAGAGCCATTAAGGCAGCCAGAACATGTAACCAAAAAGCATCTGGGTACTGACAGTAAAGACTGTGATGTTGGAAACTTGGTATCCCAGCCCCCCGGTGTTAGCACAGAGAATGAAAATAACTTGGAGAATGTTGAGATGACGATATCACCAGCTCCTGTACTGTCAGAAAGGGATTTTCACAAAAATTCTTGCAATCTATCACAGTACCATACCATGCCTCCAGGAAGTTATGCGTATGAGAAAGAGGAGGTAAGAATAGAGTATGGAAGTGGTTCTCCTGCTGCCGTACAGATGTGGAAGTCTTATAAAGAAACCATTCCAATATATGATGTGGCAGTTGTTAAAGACATACCAGAAAATGTAGTTCAGCATGAGTTATTTTGTGAGGGTGTACTGTATGGCCCTCGTGCAGAAGGAGAAGATATTGCAGTACAGAGCTTGTGTTTCTCAAACAAAGAGGAGAGCAAGCAGCCTATGTCTCCTAAACTTTTAAGCCTTGATGGTGATGGCAAAGATCAAAAAGATAAGAAACGTAGTGTGAAAAAAACAAGTGAAGATCATGTCCATGGCTACTTTGAGTGTATTGAAGAAAATAAATGCAGCAAGTCCCCACAGCCACCGGTGGAAGAGGAAGATGAAAAACTGGATAAAACTAGTGTCTCGAATGGCAAAGTTTGCTTTGAGATGAAGATTACAGAAAAGGTACCCGTGAAACATTTAGACTCTAAAGATTGATTGATGTGCATGAAGTACGTGTTAGTTGGTCTCTGAGCTCCTGTGGATTCATGATAGGTGAAGATGAAGATTCTTACGGCTGTTCACTAAAGGGATCAAATTCATGCAATGGGATGGCTGAAGACTATGGCGAGAAATGTGATGAAAATGATGTGATCCCCTGTATGGCGAATTTTGAAGGTGATGAAGTAGAACTTGCCTTTGCACAGAATGGCCAGGATCTTGGCGTAGCATTTAAAGTGCTGAAAAAACAGAAATCTCGACTGACCGGAATTTGGAAAAAGGGACCGCCAGATGTGGACAATCACAGGACAAGTTTATTTGATTAAAGAGGGACGTCGACTTATTATGTCTTGTGCCATTGTAGCTCACACCATGGGTAGTGAGCCGAGGGTGACGGTATGTGAGTGTGTGAACCCAAAGGGCGCTAGTGAGCGACCCAAAGCCGGGCTTGAAAAGGTTTTCAGCCACACCCGTGGGTGGGGGCACCAACTCCAGACGGAGTGTCTGCAGCAGGAGAGAGTGCTGTGGAGACCTGCAGGAAGCAGGGAGACGGGGAACCAGTCGGAGACGGACTGGCGGTCTGTCCCAAGAGGACTGGGGTCCTGAAAGGACTAACTGAGCCAGGCTGTTTATTTTTTGTTCTGTTTGTAAGCTGAATAAAAGCCATTTTACTTTGGATTAGCACCATCTGAATGCTGCTTCTCCAGCACCCAGTACCCACTACACCGCTGTCGAGTCCAGGAGGCTGCCGCCTGTGAGGCTAAATCCCCCCAAATTGCCACAAGGCAGTGTAGAGGGGTTTACCTCTTATTACTTTTTCCATTTCAATGCCCCTATTAATAATTCCTTTTTTCTTATAATGCAGTCATTTAGTAACATTATAGCTTTGTGTTTTTAAGACTTGAGTTAACAGTATTCAAGTGAAGAGAATAGCAGCAACCATAGAAAGCTGACCGTGCTGGTCACCTGGTGTGCTCACTTCACACTCCTATAACATTCTGCACAAAGTCCAATATGTGACAGAACTGGCACCACTCATGTGAAATATCCAATAAAGGAACTTCAGAACTACAATAGATTTTTAATGGATGATTTGTAATTATCTCTAGTAATATATTTACAGAGCATTCACTACGGATAATTAAAAAATCATCCTTCAAAAATCTATTGGAGTGCTGAAGTTACTTTATTGAATATACTACAGGTTGGGATCCTACCTTAGCACTCTGTATTATGCCAATCTGAGTGCTACCTACAACCAGTTGATACATTCATGTGAAATAACACATTTTAATGCAACATTATATCGCAAGCTCATTTTTATTAGGCTAGGTTTACTCTTGCGCCATGCTCAATCGTTTGTATCCGCTGAGCCCATTCCTGAACAACTGAGAGCCCGCCCGCTAAAATAGCGGTTACCTGCAGACCCCATAGACTATAGTCACATCTGAATGTAAAAAGATGAGAAATCTTATACAACTCATTGACATCAGAAGCATATGACTGAATCAGGTAAGATATTTAATAAACACATGCTGTAAAACATTTCTGTATTGTACATACAGTATATTATTTGCCATGCTACAGTGAAGTGCAAGTCCGAGGGATATTCTTTTGTTCCCACAACGAACATTTATAAAATACCCACAGGATATAATAACCCCAATTTTGAAAAAGTTGGGACGCTGTGTAAAATGTAAAGAAAGCAAAAATGCAATGATTTGGAGATTTGAAAATCTCATATAACCATATTTTATTCACAATATAACATAGAACACTGGGCTGCTTTAAATACAGTGATGAAGCAGGAGCCCTCCGTGGACAGCCCCTGCCTCACAATTGTGTGTGAAGTACATCCTTGTGTGCTCCCGTCCCTGGAGCTGCGGGCGCGATTTGATGACGTCACTCACATCGCGCCCGCAGCTCCCTGATCAGTCAGGGAGAAGAGACCTCACAGAGCGGCAGGGGAGCGAGGAGAGGTGAGTATTAGTGTTTTATTATGTTAAACTGGTGGCAGATGAAGGGGAACATTAAACTGGGGGCAGATGGAGGTGGGACATCAAACTGGGGGCAGCTGAAAGAGGGCATTAAATTGGGGGCAGCTGAAGGGGGACATTAAACTGGAAGCAGATGAAGGGGGACATTAACCTGGGGGCAGATGGAGGAGGGCAATAACCTGGGGGCAGATGGAGGGGGGACATTAAACTAGGGGCAGATGAAGGGGGGATATTAAACTAGGTGCAAATGAAGGGGGGGCATTAAACTGGGGGGAGATAAAGAGGAACAATAAACTGGGGGGGCAAGTGGAGAGTGACAAACTGGGGGGACAGCTGGAGGGGGACATTAAACTGGGGGCAAGTTGGAAGGGGGCATTAAACTGGGGGGCAACTGGAGGAGGACATTAAACCGTGGGGGTAGCTGGATGGGGACATGTCTGCCTCTAGTTGCCCCCAGTATAATGTCCCCCTCCAGCTACCCTCACGGTCTAATGTCCCCCTCTAGTTTCCCAGGAGAGGAGACTTCATACTGTGGGACAATTGGAGGGGAACATTATAATGTGGGGCATATAGTGTTAGGGTGACTGTAGGAGGATTATACTGTGTGGGGGCACATAGAAAAATGGATGAGAATGGGCGGAGTCAATTCAGAAGTGGGTAGAGCTAAATTTGCTGTGGTGCGCATCAAACACTTACACAACACATACACAAAGTCATCAATAAAGTTTACATTTGACCCTGTCCCGGTCCTGTCCATACCTGATCTTTATAGAGTAAAATACACGACCGCCTCTCTAGCGAGATCCATTACACGCTAAAATAATAGCAATAACGATTATTACTAGAGATGAACGTATAAAACATTTCCGACAGGCGGAAAAGTTCCATGAGTCAGAACACATTGTTACCCATTGAATGTCACCATATAAAATCCAAGTTTTTGGCAGCTTTCAGATGGGTATAATAGCAAGTGGGATGGGGCTGGGGCACTTATGAAATCTTTGCACTGGGCCCACCAATTTTTTTTTTTTTTTTTTTTATTCCAAATCTCTTTTTATTGAAAAAGTATAATGTACAGAATACAGTAAAATAGCATAGTGTGAATAAAACAGGGAAAACATTGCCCTTGAGCAAAACATTCGGAAACCGAAGAATGAGGAAGTAACAGGAAGGGAAGGAGGAGGAGACAAATAATACAAAATACAAAACAACACAGTACAATGTAATGCAATACAATAAGATGCAACAGAACGATATTACTCATGATGGTGTTAGACAGGGGGCTCTTATCGAGGCCCCTTGCATCTGGAGGGGAGGCGGGGGGGTCACATGTGCTGCACTGAGATGAATCCAATCGAGCAGAGACAAAAATGGCGGGCATCAGGTCCCTGAGTACAGAGAATGGCGTGCAAGATGGTACAATGCTACCTTCAAAACAAGCAGAGAAGGGGGGAATAGTGTGCGGCTACGACCACCCATAGGCGTTGGTGGATAACTAAATATATGGATAAGCAAATAAAAGAAATAAATATAAAATACTCTGGAGGGGCAGGAGGGAAGCTCCTGCTGAAGTAAAGCTCCTTCTAAAATCAAACCACGGTTGCCATAAGGCCTCGAAGGACTGATGTTTACGTAGTTCCCAACTATGTAATTCCTCAATCCGGGCGATCTCATCCACCTTAGTCACCAAATCAGTCACAGAGGGAGGCTTCCTCCCAAGCCAATTAAGTGGTATCAATAATTTACCAGCTTGGACCAGTAAAGTAGCAAAATCACCTTTTGCCGGAAACCAACTCCCCGAGGGCAACCACAACAAAACGGAGGCAGGGGTCAGAGTAATGTCTGGTGCCCCACTTTACGAAGAATCCTTTCCACCTGTGACCAAAAGGGAGAGATAACGCTGCAGAACCAGAAGATATGCCCCAAAGAGCCGCCAGAATCCCCACATCTCCAACAGCAATTGTCAGATTTCAGTCCCATAACTGCCAAGTCCGCTGGAGTCTTGTACCATCTAGTGAGACTTTTGAATGAATTCTCCTGAATTCTTACACAAGGCGAAAAACCATGGGATCTACTATGTATAAGTGCGATCTCTGGTTCCGTGAAGGAGCAGCCCAGGTCCCTCTCCCATCTAGCTATATATGAGGGTTTAACATTAGGAGTCAAGGACAAAATGTAGTGGTAGAGTAGGGAAATAAGGCCCTTAGGGGTCTAGTGTGTAAAAAGAGATTCAAACCAGGCAGGAGGCTGAGGATGGGCTCGCCTAAGTTGGGCATGCGATCTCGTAAGGTCGGCCACCTGAAGGAAATTAAGCAGGCCACTTCCAGCCTGTTCCATAACATCTGATTGCAAAAGATCCCGCAGTCGATGCCTTCCCAGTGGTGCCCAGGCCACCGACACCTCCACTGCGCCAGGATGTAAGACGAAGGGGGCCAGGTCACCCGGCAGTAGTGCTGGGGGTGAACTCACCAGCGGACGCAAACGGTCCACATCCCTGAAAACCCTCGCCAATGCAGCAGAAATTTTGTAGGAAATCTCAGAATGTGGAGCAAGGCCCCAAAGGCCGGCCCTGGGTCGGGAGCCAAGGGAAGACAACTCTGCCGAACATCTAGGGCCTGCTGGCCAAGTGTGTGTAGACGGAGCCAGCGTTTAAGCAGAACGACTCTATAGTATGTAGCTATGTCCGGCATGCCAAATCCACCAAACTGCTTGGGCCGAATAAGCCTGTCATAGGATAGTCTCGCTCTTCTACCACCCCAAAGAAAGGAAATGAATAGTGATTTAATGCCCTTAAAATAGGATTGAGGAATAAAGATAAGAACCATCTGCATCACATATAGGAATTTAGGCATAACGTAGGTGCGGAGCAGATTCTTCCTTCCCATCCAAGAAACATAAGGGATGGAGAGAGAGGATAAGTGACTCCTCACCTCCTGCAGGAGAGGGGGGTAATTAGCTCGGAAAAGGGAGTTGGGATCCCTGGTTATTTTAACACCTAGGTATTGTATGCTAAACGGGGATTGCGCCTGAAGAATGGAATGGTCAGAGTCAGGGAGGGAAATGTTCATTGCTTCCGACTTAGTATAATTAATTTTAAAATTAGACAACTGACCGAACCTGTCTAACAGTTGTAGTATCTGGGGAAAGGTGTGGACAGGGTCTGATACAAAGAGGAGCAAGTCATCAGCAAAAGCTGCGCTATAATGGGTGGTGTCTCCCACCGTGATACCCCTGATGTCCGGATGGACTCTAATGGCCTGCAAGAGAGTCTCCATTACTAAAATAAACAGAGTGGGTGAAAGGGGGTATCCCTGCCTCGTGCCATTCTTTATAGAAAATGGCTCTGACAGTGTACCATTGACCCTAATTTTGGCTCGAGGTCCTGAGTATAGAGAAAAAATAGCTTGGGTAAAAGAGGGGGGTATGCCAAATCTAGTTAGGGTATGCTCTATAAACAGCCAGTTGATTCTATCAAAGGTCTCCATCGGCAGACGGGTCTTAAGTGCATATTGTACCAGTTGAATGACCCTACAGGAGTTATGGTTGCCCTCCATTCCAGGGACGAAGCCCCATTGTTCTGGATGAATCAGGGATGGGAGAAGGAGCTGGAGACGTCATGCCAGCACCTTTGTCCACAGCTTCGCATCAACATTCAGCAGTGATATCGGTCTGTAGCTGCCATATTTGGTTAAGCCTTTACTTTCTTTTAGCAGAATCGTAATGGTCGCCTCCAGAGCCTGGGGGGGGGGGAGCAAACCACCTAGCTGGCTAGCCTCAACCAGGCAGTTAAGTGTGGGAGAAGGGTGGAGCTAAACACCTTGTAATACCCCACCGGGAGACCATCTGGGCCTGGACGTTTTCCCAAGGGCATGGAAGCAAGGGCGGACTTTACTTCGTGGTCGGAAACTGGTTGAAGAAGAGAAAGTTTGTTCTCTTCAGACAGCATGGGCAGATGGAGATATTGAAGGAAATCATCCATATGCTGCGCAGTGGTCGAGTCAAAGGGGTCTAGGGCTGGTTTCAGATTATATAGATTCTGAAAGTATTCCTGAAACTGAGCTGCAATATCCTCCGTGCTGGTGACTATACTACCCTGATCAGAGACAATCTTGTTAATGAAGGTGGAGTCTTTCCGCTTTTTAATTAAGTGGGACATCATCCTATTCCCCTTATCCCCATGGGCATAGAATTTGAACTTGGCATACTGGTAGTTTTTGGCATACCAGATATTTAGATGGTCACGCGACTGAATACGAAGATCAGAGAGGTCTGATTGAACCGCAAGGGCTCCAGAACGCTTCTGAATGCACTCTAGAGCATAGATTCTCATAAATAGATCATTAAGACGGGACATGCGTTCCCTTTTTTTCCATTTCATATTAAAAAAAAAAAAAATTTACAAATTGATGGCAGTAACACAACTAAAAACAGTTTGGACAGGGCCATGTCTACCATTGTGTATCTTCCCCTCTTCATTTTACAACAGTCTGTAAAACACCTGGCAAGTGAGGGGACAAATTGCTAGATGTGATGAACACACCCCAGTTACATATCTGCCTTTGAAATGTATCATTCCTGATTCATAGTAGTCGTACCTACTCTCAGGAATGCCATTTTTAAGTTGTGCATAACATGGGGGATGGTCCCTCCTACCTACTTTCAGGAATGCCATGGGGGAGGGAGGTGTGGCTGGACACTCCTTTATGCTACAAGGGAGGCAAAGTCCTTTGTTTTAGGAGCCTGGCTGGCATGAAGAAAAAACATGTTTCTGTAACTCACTGACGAAAGTGCCCTAGGCCCAAGAACCTGCTGTGGCCTAGAGAAACTGACTACAAGCCTGCGCTGGTATTTTTTTCTATCTTTTATTTCCCTTTTTATTTTGTGTGCTGTATTTTACTTTTATCCGTAATCTGCTTGTTTAGTCATTGATATATATTTCTGTATATGTTAATGCTTAGTACCGACCCACTTAGGTTAATAAATATATAAAATTTAAAAAGCTCATCTTGGTATTATCCTATCGGCCCGGAACTCACTGGAGGTGGGTGTGAGGTAATTGAAGCAATCTCAGGTATGCTGAATGCGGGTTCAGCAAGACGGGATCCTTCACACTAGAGTTCTGGGAGAAGAGTGTTGTCCCATTCTAGTCTAACTACTCAATAGTCCTAGGTCTCCTTTGCAAGATTTTTCATTTCATATTGCACAAAATCTTTTCTGTTTGTGAAAAGTTTGGATATTTCTTCTGCCAAGCTATGCTGTTGTGACGGATGCAGTATGTGGTTTAACATGGTCTTGCTGAAATATGGAAGGCATTCCCTGAAAGAGAAACTGTCTGGATGAGAGCATATGTTGTTTTAAAACTATACTATAGCACTGTTAATGTCTTTCAAGATGTATAAGCTGCCCTTGCCTGAGGCACTAATGCAGCGCCATACCATCAGAGGTGCAGGCTTTTGAATTGAGTACTGATGAGCTGGATGGTCCCTCTCCTCTTGGGTCCATAGGACATGACATTTGTGATTTCCATAAAGTATTTCACCTTTTCATTTATCTGACCACTGAACAGTTTTTAATTTTGCTTCAGTCCATTTTAAATGAGAATATGGCCCAGAGAAGTAAACAGTATTTCTGGATTGTGTTGCTATATGGTGTCTTGTTTGCATCACATAACTTTAACTTGCATTTGTGGATTTCATTGAAAACTGTGCTCACAGACAACGATTCAGGGAAGAATTCCTGAGCCCATGCAGTGATTTTCATAACAGATTCACACCTGTTTTTAATGCAATGCCTTCTAGAGTACATAGATCATGAACATCCAGTATTGATCCTCGGCACATGGATTTCTTCAGATTTTCTGAATCGTTTGAATATCCTACCATCTACAGTTCTTAATATCAAAGTCTTTGCAATTTTACTTTGAGGAACAGTTTTCTAAAACTGTTACACAATTTTTAGATGCAGTTTTTCACAGATTGGTAAATCTATGACAGTCTTTGCTTCTCAGAGATTCTGCCTCTCTAACATAGTAAATAAAAAATTGACTCCTCAGCTGTTTTTCATTAGTCCACTTACATTTCCATTTCCTTACATTTTTTTTTTTTTTTTTTTGTTAGTCATCAATTTCTAAAATGGTTATTTTTTTCAAATGAAATTGAAAAATAACTTTCACATGATATAATTATATTTTATTCACAATAGAACACATATTAGATTTCCAAATCATTGCATTTTTATTTTCTTTACATTTTAAACAGTGTCACAACTTCTTTTTTTTTGAATTGGGGTTGTCGATGCAGGTCCCACTCCTTGTACCCGCTCCTATGGAAAATACATAGGACCTCTAACTTCAACACACTTGGTGAGCTGTCAGCTACTAAATCCCAGCAGAGAATCAGAGAAGGATTGGACAGGTGGGCGTGCATGTGTGCAGCTCTCTATTTACTTCTTTGGGAGTAATGGAAACTAAGCAGATATTCATCTTTGGCATTTTGCTAACCAACCCCAGGGATTGAGAGCATCCCAAGAATTTGACAGTTCTCCAGTGACATCTGGTTTAGTAAATACTCATATTCTTCTAGAAATATCTACTCTCTGGGACAACTTTTGTTACAGTTATATGCAGGGCTGTTTTAACACATTGGTGGGCCCTGTGCAAAGATTTCATAAGTGCCACCCCACCCATTACCACCACCTAGAAATAACTGACCTGCATGAATTATAATGTTCCCTCATCGTATAACACCCCTTAGTGGCTCACACAGTATAATGGCTCCCTAGTGGCCCCATACAATATGCCCCTTATAATGGTCCCTCTCCAGGTTGCCCCCCATAGATTAATGTCCTCACCCCAGGTTGCCCCTCACAGTATGTTTTCACCCCAGGTTACCCCCACAGTATCATGTCTCTCTACAGGTTACCCCCCCACAGATTCATGTCCTCACCCCAGGTTGCCCCCACTGTATCATGTCCCCCTCAGGTTGCCCCCATAGTATCATGTCCCCCTCAGGTTGCCTCCACAGTATCATGTTCCCCTCAGGTTGCCCCCACAGTATCATGCCCTCACACCAGGTTGCCCCCACAGTATCATGCCCTCACCCCAGGTTGCCCCAACAGTATCATGCCCTCACCCCACACTGACATGGCCCCCTCAGGTTGCCCCATTAGCATCATGTCCTCACCCCAGGTTGCCCCCACACTAACATGGCCCCCTCAGGTTGCCCTCATAGTATCATATCCTCACCCCAGGTTGCCATCACAGTATCATGTCCCCCCCACACACTGACATGGCACCCCCATGTTGCCCCCCCCCACACATTCATGGCCCTCTCCAGGTTGTCCTCCCCCCAAATTCATGTCCCCCACACTGACATAGCCCAATCATGTTTCCCCTCACCCCAGGTTACCTCCACAGTTTTGTGTCCCCCACTATATATATCAAAGAAAAAAAAACAAAAAACTTAATACTCACCTTTCCCTCTTCCTCTGTTCTCTGGTCCCGCAGTCTTAAAGGAGCAACAGGAGCGATGTAAGTGACGTCACTACATCTCGCGCCTCCTGCTCCCAGGACACCGGGAGCAAAGAAAGCGAATGGGTGCTGAAGTACGGTGCTGTGAGTTCCCTGCTTCATCACTGTATCCCAGACCCACTGCCCTGGACAGTGAGACAGCAAATGTAGGACTGTCCTGCTGTCAAAAGGGGGCCCCCGCTACCATAGGGCCCGATGCAAATGCACCGTTGGCCCTACGGTTAAAGCAGCCCTGGCTATATGCTGTGCCATTTCTCGGTGGAAATGTATGAAAAACTGACAACTAGGTATTGCCATTCCTTTTGTCAGTGGGGCATATTCATACACATTTGATAACGTCCATTCAATACTGATACCATTAAACTACGTAGGGAAACATCCTATTAAGAAAATGAATGGTCATTAATTTATTTATATATTTTTAGTTGAAAGAACATGTCAAGAGATCTGAAAAATTATCTAGGGTAATGGGGCAAAAGAAAATAATTCTTTAACTACTTTCATACCGCCCATAGACTATATATGTCCAAGGGGTGGTTGCCTAGTTCTGCAAGAACGTACATCTAAGCAGAACTCAGCAGCTAGACGAAATCGTGCAGTTGCTGAGACGGGGAGCCAGCTGTAACTTCAGCCGGAGCTCCCAGAAAGAAGGCAGGGAAGGTTTACCTTCCCTGCCTTCCCGATCACTGTGTATGCAGCGCTGTATACACCGCTATGGACGCCATCTTGCGGCTCCCCTCTGACCCAACAGTCACATGATCCGCCAGGATCAGTGTCTGTAAGAGCTGCTGGGTCCTACAAGATCCAGATCAGCTCTGTAGTAACGTTCAGGAGGCTGTACTCCTCCTGCAATTGGGGCTAAAAACCATCCCCAGTTACAGGGAAAATCAGCTTCCCCCACAAAAAAAAAAAAAAAAAAAAAAAAATGGTAATCAGATGTCCCTCAAAAGGTCTATTATGACCTTATGGGGACACAATGTAAAAAAAAAAAAAAAAATGAATAAAAAGTTAAAAAAAAATGTTAAATTAAAAAAATAAAATATGCCAATAAAATGCCCTTATTACACGTTATAGCTCCACCTTCGACGACACCATAAAAAAAATTTAAAATTACCGTAACAGAGAAGAAAAACTATTTTATAAAGTTTTTAGTAGCACTTTGTGTTACTAAATAAAAATGAAAAAGTGAAAAACAGACACGTTTTCCCTCCTCTTTTATTTACATTTTCCCGGATATAAAAAAAAAAATGAAAAACAAATGCAGAAATAAAAACAGCATAAAAATAAAGCCCTATGTGTCACCAAAAAAAGAGGCAGAAATTAGTATGATAAAAATGTTACAGCTCTCAAAACTGCACATACAAAAAAAAAAAACCCGAAAATGTGTCTGGTCCTGGACCAGAAATTGGCTTGGTACAGAAGTGATTAATGTACAAACATTTTCGTTTTTGGGGTCTTCCACATTGTGATTTAACTTGATAGAGAAATGTTAATTTTGTGACAAAAGCAGTAAATTGTGTAATAAAACTGTATGGAAGCACCAGTACTCATCAGTGTACATTATTACCAACAGCAACGATACCAACAAGTTCTGCAGGAAATTAAAGGACGGGATCTTATCATTGGAGAGCATAAGAAAAAAAAATCAAGAAGTTCAGAAAAGGTAAAATAAGCTGTATGTAGCAATAATAGGAGAAAATAGTTTGTAGAGTAAAAGTTATCAGAATTCTGTTCTACAACAGATTCTTACACCTCTGTGTCAATCAGATGATCAGGGCAGGTTTTTATAACTTGGAAGTAAGCAAGTTCCTATTTGAACAACAGCAAGGAAAGGTACTCAAAACCAGAGATCTCGAGAAGTTGATAAAGAAAGTATATTGGAAAACTGTAAAACATAACATTTATTTTTCTGAAACTAGAATAGGTCTTTAACGTAAAATTTTATGGCTCATATGCAAAGTTATATATAGTTATGAGCAAAGTATTTAAAAATTCAATTCGGCAACTTTGCCAAATTTTGCAATACGATTCTATTCGATCCAAATTAAATCGCAGCGAATCGCGTAACAAAAACAGCTATTTATTGGCTGCAGAGAACCGGGGTGGGCGGCAAAATGGCGGAACCCCTTGAATGCCGCGGTCAAACATGCCGTGTGCGCTCGCGAAGGGGTTAAAGGGATGTGACATCACAGGGCTGGCTGCTAATTGGCTGCACACATGGCATTGTGGGTGATCCCGTGTTCCCAGAGTTCCTTGCCCCATGTCCTAATATGTACAGCAGCCATTTTGAACTAAATGCGAATAGTTACCACGAAGCATGAGGAAATTCAGATGCAAATCGAATATTTCCTGAAATTCGGATCAAATTCCACTTCTGCAGCTTTGATTCGTTCATCTCTAGTTTATATACTATATTCTGTATTTAAAATACATGAAATAGGAATATATACTTCAGGTCAAAAGTTATTCTTATCACAGTAAACTAAATTTAAGAAAGTAAATCAGAATAACAGTGAATATGAAAACTCATACTAAGGATATATAGAGGTTTCATGTTTCCTTCAGAAAAGATAAGAAAGGAAATTAAAAAAAGGTGTTATCTGGAGATAAAGTTATTAGCATACAGCCTACATTCTGCAAGGTTCAGATCCACAAGCTTTATGGATAATTCAGACTGAGTAGGGGGCTGAGTCCGCTGGTCTCATGATACACCTCATACCAAGGACCAGGGGTTGGAGGAGCTGGGTGATGGACATGTGACCTTGTCCAAACCAGCCTGGAAACCCATGATTTTGTACCTGCAGAACCCACGCTGGACGCTGGATACTTTTAGTCCCCA
Source organism: Leptodactylus fallax (assembly GCA_947044405.1). Classification (NCBI taxonomy): domain Eukaryota; kingdom Metazoa; phylum Chordata; class Amphibia; order Anura; family Leptodactylidae; genus Leptodactylus; species Leptodactylus fallax. Next base: position 7,531,240 of record CAMRHE010000001.1, on the reverse strand, counting down.
GATAACTCCTTTAATAAATTGTATTGTCCTAGGTACTAGCTTCAAGGATTATGTTCCAAAGTTAGCAACATTTAGTTTATCATATAAGCAAGGATATTTGGGATAATTTTCCATTATAATTTATGCAACAGTTTGTAATTTGTTACTATAGTAAGTCAGTCCCCACAGTACAGGTTAACTACCTGTGAAAACAGCAGAGCAGATGGAGCAACCCAGAGAAATACAACGGAAAGTACTGGATAACCCTTTAACATCTGGAGTGAGTCAGTAGCATGTTTATACACTTAAAGGGGTTTTCCATGGAAACTGAAAAACCTCTGTGCATGTATGTGTGTGGATGTTTCACATACTAAAAAAAAACAAAAACAAACAACGCTCACCTTTTTCATCCCATAAGGCACTTGCCAGTTCGGAAGAGATTTGTGGCCTCAGAGGTCAAATGTTGGGCACTGGTGATATCACTGTTAATAGGTCACCAATACCAAACATGTGACTGCTGATGCCAGTGAATGGCCACAATGGTCATCTGAGCCGCTTGGCCTTCACCCCAACCAGTGCCTGTATGCGATGGAATGAAGGAGCGGGGGTTGGTATCACTTACTTTTTTTTTCCCTTTTTACCCCATTTAAAAAGTTGGCCTACTTAGAGCTATTTGGGCTAATTTTATCAAAGAACAGCAATTTGTTTTTGTTTTTTTTTTTGCATTAAAACTACTTTTAGACAAGGTCTGTAACAATTCTCTGTAATGTATGATTTTGAATACAGCTCTTAATAGTTGACAATATAATATTTAGTGTATGTGATGAACTGTATAGAAGGCTCAGCCTTATTGATCAGGGTAGACTAGGGTGAGATAAGCAATATATTCTAGTTTATATATTGTATTATGCTATGTTCTTAGTGTATGACTATGGAAAATCAATAAAGATTTACTTAGTGTAGAAAACTTGGGTAAGAGTTGGGTGAATGTTGTAAGGTGTGGTAGACTGGATTTTTTTCCTAACGTTTTAGCCTGATAAAATAAATCAAGTTTCTATGTTATAGACTAAAAGAATTTGCCAAGATGTATGACATAATCCGCAATGAAAGAAACAAGTGTGTCAGCCTCATTCAGATGGCTACCCAGAGAGCAGCAGAACTACGCGAAAAACTCAAAATCTATGGAAATGAGATGGAAATACTGAGAACCAATGTTTCAACCAAAGAAAGGTCTGTAGAGCATAATGGGATATAAAGAAATGATGAACTGAGGGCTTAAAAGCACATCTTGGCTTCCTGATCTCTATTTATGAGCATTCGGAAAGGGAATATTAAATAGACTTTCTTCAATCTTTTCCTAAAAACAAAGCTCACTGTGGGATACAGAAACACTTTCATGTATTTTTTTTACTTGATGTTGTAGTTTGTTGATTTATTATAAGACACTTGCTTACTGTGCTTTTTAAAGGAGAACATACACTCTTTATATAACAGCATTTTATAAAATACAGTGTAAAATTGCTTCTACCTTTTCACAGTGAACTGAAGGGTAACTGAGTAGTTGGTGATAATACATGGTCAGTGTGTACTTGTACTCTTGTAATACTATTCATCCAAATTGACTAATGTCAGTCAACTAGTGGGGGCAGAACTGAGCAGCAGCAGATAGTGAAGCCCATTGATGGTAAGCAACACCCCTAAAACACTTCTCTGCTCATCTGCATAGGGATAAAAAGGATGATTTTTACAAGAATAGAGCAGCGGTACAGAATAAGAAATACATCATTGTAAACTGACAGCCCAACAATGTAGTATGATTAGTTTATATCTCAATTTTGTACTGACAGACTCCCTTTAACCCCTTCCCGTCGCAGACATTTTTAGATTTTCGTTTTTGACTCCCTGCCTGCCAAAAGCTATAAAATTTTTTTACTTCTCCATTCACAGAGCTATATGACCAAATAATTTTTGCAGGACAAATTGTACTTCGTATTGGTACAATTTACTTTTCCATAATTCAGAATGGGATGAAATTGAAGAAAAACTGTGTGTGCGACTTTATGCTTCTTTCATAAAAGTTCACTGTGCAGCCAAAATGACAGGTCATCGGTATTCTATGGGTCAGTACAATTCCAGGGATACAAAATTTATATAGGTTTTTATTTTTACATTTTAACCCCTTTAAAAAAAAAATAAATAAATAAAAAATCGAAAACTAAAGACTAAACTAAAATATAAATTCTTAGAGTCGCCATATTCTGACACCCGTAATTTTTATATATCCGTGCATAAGGCTTTATTTTTCACCCCCTCATTTTAAGGAATGTCTATTGCGTTAATTGTTTTTTATTCCAATTATTATGAGAAGTGAAAAAAGGCGATTCAGATCTTCTGATTTGTTTTTTCTTCATACGGTATTCACATTATGGGAAAAGTATTTTTATAAAAGTTTGTAGACCGGGCATTTTTGAACAAAGTGTATGTGTTTAACTTAAGTACTTTTATGTGTGTTCTAGGGAAAGGGAGTGATTTAATTTTTACTGTCATTTATAGGAGTCATGAATCCCAGTGGGTCTAATTACTAATACAATACATTGCATTGTAAAATAGCACTGCTTTAAATATAGGCTGCATAGTGCAGTCTGAAATAGAAGTGTACTATATCCCAGATAAGCTGTCACTGTCAGATAAGCTGTCACTGTAACGGTATCTGCCTGAGACATAACTACGTGATTATTTTTGGAACAATGTGACATTTCTATCAGAGTGTTTTTTTTTTTTTTTTTTTTCTTTTTTTCTTTTTAAGCAACGAGTGGTGTGTTTTTATATGCACACTGTTCTCACAACCCTGTTGGAGAAACACTAACAAAATGACTACAATATATTTAAATTTTCTTAATTTATTTTATTGCCAATATTTGCAGCACAGTAGGGTCTTTCAAAAAAAAAAAAAAAAAAAAAAAATCACATGAATACTGGTACTTCCAAATGTAGACGTTCTCTAATTATCTGTATTACATTTGGAGTTAACTAAAATTAGTACTGGTTCCATAAATGCTTGACTGGCAATAAATCTTGCAACTGGGTAGGCCAAGAATGTGCTGCAGTCTGACTAAGACATTTCGGGGACATCATGACTCCTGCTGAAAATTGCCAGGTAGAAGCACTTCCATGAGAGGCAATACATGTGGCCACAGGAAGTCCTGCACATATTGCTGAGTTGCGAGTGTCCTTTCTACCACTACTAGGGGTTCTCATTCATGACACCACTGCAAACAAAAGGTGACGGTAGCCGACTGTCAGTGGCAGGACATGTAATAGGTGCCGTGGCACCAGATTTCCTTCTGCTAAGTACCTTTTACATGGTGTAATGAAGGTGTCATCTGTGTCAGGATGGTGGACAAAGAAACTGTGGGAACTGCCCGTGCTTGTTGGTGAATCAAACAATCCCCTCTACTGGAGGTCTGTCTGGTCCAGCCGAAGCCTGTTCGCCATTATGTGCGAGTAAACACTGCTACCAACCCCATGTAACAGCCAGCAGTCAGAATGGCCTAGATGGCAGCCAATTTGTTCTCTCAATGTCTGTCAACTGGGCAAAATGTACCAAGAGATACAATCCCCAAAAGTAATCTCTTGAGAGCCTTTTTAAACACAAGAACTATCCTTTTGCTATTTATTTTTCTTATAACTTCTAAAATTTTAATAAATGAGTTCTGAGATTTTGTTATTTATTTATTCATGGTGGTGTATATTTTATGACACAAAAATGAACTGTAATTTTTTCAGGGGCCCAGATTTTACAATTCATACCTATAAGTACCGAAGGGGTCAATTTGACCCTGTAGATAAAAGTAGTTTTAGGTAATACATCTAACATTACAGAGTACAGAAAATCACAGTGCTTCTCCCTAGTTGTAGAGTATAATAATACATTTTATTTATATAGCGCCAACATATTCCGCAGCACTGTACAATTTGTACTGTTCAAGTACAGACAAAAAAGATACATTACAAAGAAATAGTCAATTCACACAATGGGACTGAGGGCCCTGCTCGCAAAAGCTTACAATCTATGAGGTAGAGGGGGTGACACAAGAGGTAGCAGGGGCGGCATCAGAGGTAGCATTGCTTATACAATGATCAGACAATTTTGTAATAGAGGTTACTGTCATTACACATATATAAGGCTGTATGAGCCGTCACCAGTCGTGTCCTTTAAAATGCAGACAGTGCCTGGACATATAAAGTTAGTCTGATACGGCATCATATCCTGTGAGGTAATGCGGGAGCGTGAAGGGAGGGTACGTTTTAGGGAATCTAACTACGGAAGGGTTTACATTAGGAGTTGTGATAGGCTTGTTTGAAAAGATATGTCTTTAGTTTGCACTTGAAGCTGTGGAAATTGGGGGTTAAGCTGATAGTCCGGGATAGAGCATTCCAGAGAAGTGGTGCAACTCGGGAGAAGTCTTGTATACGAGCATGGGAGGTTCTGATAATAGAGGATGTTAGTCTTAGGTCATTGAGTGAACAGAGAGCGATAGAGATGAGGGAGGAAATGTAGGGAGGTGCAGCATTATGGAGAGCCTTGTGAATGAGGGTGATAAGTTTATATTTTATTCTGTATTGAATAGGCAGCCAATGTAGTGACCGACACAGACTGGAGGCATCACTGTAGCGTCTAGACTGATAGATGAGCCTGGCCGCCGCATTCAGAATAGATTGTAGAGGGGACAGTTTAGTAAGGGGAAGACCGATTAGTAAGGAATTACAGTAGTCAAGGCGAGAGTGAATCAGGGCAACAATAAGTGTCTTTAGTGTATCTGTGGTAAGGAAAGGGCGGATTCTGGAGATGTTTTTGAGGTGGAGATGACATGAGTGTGCGAGTGATTGGATATGGGGGGTGAAGGAAAGGTCTGAGTCAAACATAACCCCGAGGCAGCGGACATACTGCCTAGGAGTTATGGTAAGGCCGGAGACTACAATGGAGATATCAGGGACAGATCTATTAGATGGTGGATACAGCAGTAATTCAGTCTTTGAGAGATTCCGTTTCAGATAGAGCGAAGACATGATATTTGAGACAGCAGAGAAACAGTCACTGGTGTTCTGTATTAGTGCAGGGGTAATGCCACGGGATGACATATATAATTGGGTGTCATCAGCATAAAGATAGTAACCGAAGCCAAATCTGGTGATGGTTTTCCAATGGGGGCTGTGTAGAGAGAGATTGATTGTCAACAGTGTCAAATGCTGCTGAAAGATCTAGAAGAATGAGAAGAGAGAAGTCACCTTTGGATTTATCCGTCAGGAGATCATTGGAGACTTTTGTGAGGGCTGTTTCTGTAGAGTGCACAGTGCGGAAGCCAGATTGTAAGGGGTCAAGAAGAGAGTTAGCAGAAAGATAGCGGATTAAACGAGAATAGACTAAGCATTCCAAGATTTTGGAGATGAAAGGGAGGTTAGAGATAGGTCCATAGTTAGCAGCACAGGATGGGTCAAGGGAGGGTTTCTTCAATTGAGGGGTTATAACAGCATGTTTGAAAGAGGATGGAAAATTCCAGAAGAGAGAGAGAGGTTAAATATTTTAGTAAGGTAAGTCATAACAGCAGACAACAGAGACTGGAGAAGGTGTGAGGGGAAAGGGTCACTACTGCAGGTTGTAGGGCGAGAAGAAGAAAGTAGATGAGATACTTCCTCCTCTGTAACAGGTTCAAAAGATGAGAATGAGCAGTCTGAAGTGTGGCTGGCGAGGGGGTCAGTGCCATCTGGGGATTGGGCAGTTATTTCCTGACAGATCTTATCAATTTTGTCAGAGTATAATTGTGTTTTTGCATATCAGGGATGATTCATCATTTTGTTTTGTCTAAACTTGTCTGAATATGTTTGATCCATGTCTCTACTAGCATTTTTTGTCTGCACTTCAGTAGCATACATTATGGCTGTAGTTAAAACTCTGTTTTGTACAGTGTAATTTTATTACTTCTGCGATCTTACAAGTCACTTTTTGCAACATATATTTGAAGCATGAGTAAGCTGACCATGTAAAAGGAAAATGCGTTTAAACTGCTGTACTTGATCTCAACATTGTTCCTACCAAGTAAAAATAAATGTTTTGTTTTGGTGTGTGTGTGTGTGTGGGTTACTTTTACTCTAGAGTCAGTACTTTTGAATGGGGGTCAAAGTGACCCCTAGTGGTAGTTGTAGATATGATAAAACATGCGGTAGTCCTACTGTTAACCCCCTCCCGCCATAGATATTCTGTTTTTGACTTTGACGCCTCACCTTTCAAACACTAACTTTGTTATCTTTACATTCATGGAGCCATATGAGGGCTTACTATTTGCGGGACATATTGTACTTTGTAATGGTACTTTTTATTAAGCTGGGAAAAAAAAATTCAGAATGGGGTGGAATTTGAGTAACTAAAAACAAAGTCTGAAAGAAAGTGGCAAAAACAGAGTTCACTGTACAGCTAAATTGACAGGTCACCTGTCTTCTATAGGACGGTAGGATTCCAGGGATACCAAATTTATATAGTTTGTTTTACGTTTTAACCCTTTAAAAAATTTTTCTCTTTGCCATATTCTGACACCTGGTACATTTTTATATATTTCCGTGTATGGGGATGCATAAGGTGTCTTTTTGGTGGGGCCAGATGTATTTTTTACTAATACCATTTTGGGGAATGTCTGATGTTTTGAACACTTTTTATTAAAATTTTTCTGGGAAACAAAACGGTGCACAAATGGCAATTTGGTGCTTTTGATTTTTTTTTTTTCCCCACTACGGGAAAAATTTTTATATGGTTGTAGACCAAGCGTTTTCGGACACGTATAATTTGTTTTTGTTTATTTATCTTTATTTCAAATCTAGGGAAATGTATTTTTTAAATTTATTTTAACTTTTTTATTAGGGGGGGGGGCGTGGCCTGGCTATGGAGGAGTGAGGAAGTGTTTGCCTCAACTCCTTCTCCGGGCGGCCTAGGCACATGCTAAATTTGCTGAGCGGCACCTACCTTCCCCTCCCAGACATGGGCAGAACCTGCAGCGGTCCTCTTCAACCCCTCTGGGGGTCCCACAGGAGGCCTCCATAGCCCGATTTCTTCAGGGCCTGCACACTGCCGACTCCGCTATTGAGCCTGACACAGCCGCCTCATCCTGCAGCTCCCCGGCTCCCTTACTGCCGGCGGCCGCCTTTCTTCCAGGGCCTGGATCTTTCGATGGCCCCGGAGAGACACTCGATCCCCCAGCGGAGACCTCCTGCGTGCCCAGTCCTCCTGCACCATGGGCCACCGGAGGATCTGGGTAGCGCTCAGCCCCCCCCTCCCTTGTCTACAGGAGCTTCGGATGGGGCTTGGCCCTTCCTGCCGCCATCTCTTGCTTCCTCCCCAGCGTCTCTACATTAGGGCCCTGTACTGGGTGCCCCACAGCCCTCCACGCGGCCCCTGCTGGACAGGACTGGCCCTCCTCCACCTCTACTCAGCTCTCCTGCAGTGGCTCCTGCATAAGCACCTCCAGCTGGCTTGTCTCCTCTGTCCCCGGATCCTCAGACTGCTCTTCCTGGCATAGGGAGATCTTCTGCTGCCGCTCTGCAAGACCCTGCCTCTCCACTGGATGGCCCTGCACCTCTGTTGTTCTCAGGTCAGTCATCATATCTTCTTGCCCCTCCGGCAACTCCTCCTGGCATGGGGCTGGCTCCTCTTGGAGGTTGTGCAGTGGACTCCTCTCATACTGGTTGACCCGGTGCTTCTTCCACTTCCAATACCCTGAATGAACTCCTCCGCTTAAGAGTCCACCTTGCCGCCATTCCTACTGAGTCTGATATGGAGGCATACGTGTCCCGACTAGAACAGTCTTACAAGTCTGAGCTTTCTGCTGTCCGCTCCACCGTGCAGTACCTGAAGGAGAGGGTAGATAGTCTGGAGTCTTCGTCCGCCTTCTTTGCATCTCAACTCTCTGCCCAGGATTACGCCATTTCTTCTCACACTCCCCAGCTTCAGTATTTGGCAGACATCCTTAACGACCTTGAAAACAGAAACAGGCGGATCATCATCAGGGTTAGGGGCCTCCCTGAATCGATTGAACCCCAGCAACTGTACGCTACCTTATGCCAGATTTTTCAGCTCACAGTTGGGGGTTCCACAGGGGTCTCCGCTTGAACTTGATCGTGCACACCGCTCCTTGGGCCCGCGTCCTCCTGACACTGCAAACCCCAGAGATGTCATCTGTAGAGTACACAGATACCAGTTGAAGGAAGCAATCATGCGCAAGACCAGAGAGTCTCGCCAGGTTATGTTCCAGGACATTCCCATCCATTTACTCCCGGACTTGTCTCGGCTTACTCTTTCTAAGCGGCATGCCCTGAAGCCGCTTCTGAACTCACTAATTCAGCATCAAGTGCCATACTCCTGGGGCTTCCCATTCCGCCTGCAGGTTCGTTGCGGGGGCCGCACCCTCGCCTTGACATCCCGGCTTTCACGGCGGCTCTTGGACTACCTCCAGTGTCGGCCTTGGATTGGCCCTCTCTGCCTGGCGACTCCGTTCCGGTTCCACCAGCCTGACGCCAGCGTCGCCCTAGGAGACGCCGTCAAGACCGGGCCCCAGCTTCAGACGATCAGCTGAGCTCCAGTCCGGTCCCTCCGACTTGATACCATGAACTTTTTGTCCTTTTGCTGTTTGACCTTTGATTCTTCATGACCTCTGTGGTTGTTTCCCTGTGGTGCCGCGAGTGTGGTCCATTTGTCGGGTCCCCGCACTCCCTCAGGGACTGCACTCCTCCTCCCCCTATTCCTTTTCTTCTTCCTCCTCTTCCCCCTCTTTACTCTCTCTAACTTTCCCTTCCCTCCCCCTCTCTCTCTCTCGCTTCTCTTGGCTTTCACTTTTTCGTCTCTTCCTTCCTCCTACTTAGATCTTCTCCATACCCATTGTTTGCTTGTTAGCCGGTCAGCTCTAGCAAATCATAATAGTTGTTTGTCCACTGGCGTGGCCTGGGGGCCCGGGGGGGGGGGGACACACGACATCTCCTTTATTAGAAAGCCCGTTTCCCACCGGGGTCTCCATGCTGCCGTGTATCAAGTGTTTTGGTACTTATTTTCTGCCTTTTCCCCACCCCTCTTAAGTGGAGGCTGTTTTCTCCACCCAGTCAGTTTGGTTGATTAGTTGTAGTTGCGGTCTCAGTTTGTCTTAGTTTTCCAGTACTTGCCTGTCTTCTCCTTCCTATTGTCTGTTCTTCTTGTGCCATCCTCCCTACCCTCCCTTCCCCCCGACTATGACCTCCCTTAATATTTGCACTCTTAACACTCGGGGGCTTAACGTCCCTCAGAAGCGTAATCAAATCTAGTATCAGCTTCACAAGAAACGTTCCCATATGATTATCTTGCAGGAGACCCACTTTAAGAAGGACCATGTTCCGGATATTCACAACCGCCACTACCCAATTTGGTTCCACAGCGTCAACCTGGTCGCCAAGTCCAAAGGTGTTTCCATTGCCCTTCATCGTTCTCTACAACACGAGGTACTAGACACCCTGAGGGCAGATTTGTGTGTCTTAAATTGCGCATTGCGGGCACTGTGCTTACTGTGGCTGGCTGTTATCTCCTGAACTAGGGGCAGCTACTGTATTGCAAGAAATTAGTTGGCAGGTTGACGGAATTTAGTGAAGGGGCGACTTTAACTTTGTTTTAGATCCATCACTCCTCCCCTTCCCGCCCCCCCCCCCACTTCCAGTCGCACTTGCGAAGGCTAACAACTACTCTCCACAACTCCCAGCTGGTCGACGTTTGGCGCATCCTGCATCCTCGAGACCGGGAGTATACCTTCCATTCTCCGGCGCATAACTCTTATAGCCGTATAGACTTCTTTCTTGTCAGTCATCACGCCCTCACCTGGTCTCCCACCACCTGCATTGACTCGGCCCTTTGGTCTGACCACGCTCCAGTGTTCCTGTCCCTTGAGGTCCCGGGGTTAGCGTGTTGTCCTTTTACGTGGCGATTGAATGATAGCCTCCTGAAGGACATCTCTTGCAAAGCGGATATCAGCACGACAATTAGAGACTTCGGCCTAAACCATACTCATGACCCCAGTCCTCTCCCGCTACAGTAGGAGGCACTGAAGTGTGTGATCCGCGGTGTACTGATCAAACACGGAGCATGCCTTAAAAAAGAGCGTGCCGCTTGGGTCGTTACGCGTCTTGCGCACATTCATTCTAACGAGCTGACTCAAACTGACCCGTTCCCAGGTGGCGTTGACTGAACTTCTCAATGCTAGGGAGGAACTGCGTTCCTATCTTGATGAAATGTATCTGCATACTAGAGACCGTGTAAAGAAACATTACTACGAGTTCGCGGATAAGTGTGGCTGCTCCCTCGCTCATCGCCTCCACCCGCATGGCAATCTAGCATATATCCCTTGACTGCGTGATGGGTCAGGCACCACGGTCCACAATCCTATTGATATAGCTGCAGCATTCCGCTCTACCACGATTTATATAACATCCGTGGGAAGTACGCCGACCTCGCCCCAGACTCTCTCCGTGCTAAAATCCAGAAGTACATAACAGACACATCTCTTCCCACTATCGCGGACCCTGACAGGGTCCATCTCGAAACACCTTTTTCTCTGAGGAGGAAGTTTCCCTCATCATACAGTCCTCCCCGACGGGTAAGTCTCCTGGCCCGGACGGGTTTTTAACTTGTTTTTACAAATGTTTTAGGGATCTCCTCTCTCCCACAATGGCTCGGGAATTTAATAGCGTCAATGGCTCTTCCCCCTTCACAGCGCAGTCCCTCTCGGCCCTGATCACAGTCCTTCCCAAGCCAGGTAAGGATCCAAACAGTTCTGCCAGCTACCGCCCGATCTCCCTCATTAATATCAATATCAAATTATTTTCCAGGTTGCTGGCCAATCATTTGTCCCCCTTAATGCCAGGCCTGATTCACACCGATCAGGTCGGCTTTATCCACGGTCGCGAGGCCCGGGATAATGTATGTAAGACCCTTTTGGAAATCTCGCTGGCTCGTTCCGACAACTCTCCTATGTGCTTGCTTTCTGTAGATGCCGAAAAAGCGTTCAACTGAGTACACTGGGGCTTCTTGCGTACGACGCTTCAGCAGGTGGGCGTGGGTCCTGTTTTCTTGAGTAAGGTGCTTTCCCTCTATGGCGATGCGATGGCGAGGGTTAGGACCATCGGGATACTCTATGATCCTTTCCCCGGTACGGAACGGCATTCGGCAGGGCTGCCCTTTGTCGCCGCTGCTGTATGCCCTAGTTATGGAGCATCTGGCGGTGGCGATACGGCAGTGTCCGGACATCTTTGTCCTTCAGATGAGCAGTCGCCAGGTTAAGGAGGCACTGTATGCTGACGACCTCCTTCTATACGTCTCTCAGCCATGCTTATCTTTTCCATCTATATTACACGAGTTTAGCCGATTTAGTCACCTTAGTAATTTTAACGTAAACCTTTCCAAAAGCAAGGCCCTTAACATCACAATACCTCACGCAGAGGTTGCGCATCTTGCAGACAACTTCCCGTTTAAGTGGCAGACCACTTGCCTCAAATACCTGGGAATTCATATCCCCCCTGACCCTTCCCACTTGTATTGTCTCAACTACCTCCCACTTCTTGAAACTCTTGCGGCGGACCTCCGGAGATACAGTACACAGGCCCTTACTTGGTTCGGCCGTATTCACGCTCTCAAGATGGACGTGGTCCCTCGGCTTTTACATCTATTCCAGGCGCTCCCCATTCATCTCCCACGCACATTTTTCACTAAAGTCCAGTCCCTGTTTGGGAGGTTTGTGTGAGGCTCGGCACGGAGTAGGATAAAGCACCAGACATTGACCCACCGCAAGGACGGGAATTGCAGGCCTTCGGGATTCTAGACTATTACCGCTCTGTGGTTTTGCTCCGCCTTTTTGACTGGCGCTACCGCAGCATGGACAAGCAATGGGTTTCTATTGAGGCTGATCTGTTATTGGTCCTCCTCCCCTCATTGCCGTAGATTCCGTCTCATTTCCGCCCGAGATCCGTCAGACACTCAATCCTCTCTTCGCACTTCCTTAAGACCTGGGATTTGATTTGTTCCAGCGGGAGAGTGGCCAGAGTCCCTGGCCCTCTTAATCCTCTCTTTAGCAATCCTATGTTTCCACCGGGCTGCTCCGCAGACAGATTTCTTTGTTGGCGAAGCTGCGACGACGTTAGGCTTAGACAGGTCGCTGGGGATCCGCCCCTTCCTCCATTGGCCCAGCTGAGCGCTTCTCACCCGGACCTTCATTTATCCTGGTTGGAGTATGGTCAACTTACGGCCTTCCTGCGGAAATTCTCTTTGTCCCCTCTCCTTTCCTCTACCATGACTGACCTGGAGTACGTCCTTTCCCACGCTGACTCTTCCCCGCATGCAATCTCGGTTCTTTACAGCATTATTCTCCGAGACGCTACCCCCGGGGCTCCCCCTCTTACACAGGCCCTTGGGACTCAGACCTTCGCGCGGGCCTCTCCCCTACTGACTGGGATAGGGTTTTCCTGTTCGCACATAAGCTTCCATTGCCCTGCAGTGCGCAAGAAAAGAATTTCAAGATCCTGTCTCGGTGGTACTGCTGCCCTGATTTCCTCCACAGAATTTACCCTGCTGTGACTGACCGGTGTTGGTGCTGTGAAACTGAGAAAGGCACCCTATATCACATCTGGTGGGAGTGTGACGTTCTCAGACCCTTTTGGGACGCGGTGTTCGCCCTGTATGCTAAAGTGTGTGGTCGCACCATCATAGCAACTCCACAACTGGCCCTTCTTTCAGTTATCCCTGGCAGGATCTCTGCGGTGAAAAAAGACCTCCTGCGACACTTTCTCACTGCTGCTAGAACAGTCATTCCCAGGCACTGGCGAAGCAATGTTTCGCCCTCCCTGGTTGAATTTCTTCAGGAGCTTCTCCTCATAAGGAGAATGGAGGCCCTGGTGGTGGAGGATTCCCGACCCCTCCAAATTTGATGCTCTCTGGTGGCCTTGGGTGGTGTTCCAGGAATCGTCTGAGTTCTCTTCCTTCTTTTCCTGATATAGTGATACCCTGCTGCTTCTTTCTTCCCTTTTTCGCTCTTCTGTCCTTTTTAGGAGGTTATTGGTCGCTCTTCCAGCTCTCTGTTCCCCTCCCTATTTCTCTAGTATATGTTTTCCTGATCGTAGTTCCGATTGTGTTCGTTTGTTTTTCTCCCATAACTTTTAAGATGTTGCTTTATGGTCCCATATATCTGGGCCTTCAGTTCCTCTGTTATTGTACTGTGCTCCACAGCGTTAGCTTGGGTCTTATCCCAAGCTTCTTGTTTGTAGGCGAGGCCTGCGTGCCTTCACGTCATTTGTTTGCTCGCACTATTTGGTTTTCTTTTTCCACTGTACTTAAAAATTTTAATAAACTTTGATGAAACATAACTATTTTATTAGCCTCCCCAAGGGGGCTTGAACCTGCAATCTTCTGTTGAACTCAAAGTGAATTCTGATCGCAGGCATTAGTGCCAGGTCTCCGCTGTAGAATATGTTGCAGAGCGGTCGCTATCTTTAAAGACCCGACATCCACTATAATAGTATAGCAGATGTTGGGAAGGGGTTAAAGAGCAGCAGGGAAGCACTTTTATGCCCTCTTGTGGCAAGATTTAGTGTCTAGTCAGACCACACCTTTAAACTTTTATATATCTGCCTGAGACATAACTAAAATGGTGAATTTTGGGGGTTTTTTTTTGTCAATGTGTGGTGTGTAATTTTATACACACTGTATGCTGTCTTCACAAACCCTGTTAGAGAAGCATTAACAAAACAATTGATAAAACAAAATGACTACAATATATTTAATTTTCTATAACAGGCAGCTCCAAAAGGCCATTTTAAAGGAGACCAACAACCATATGATACGAGATAGCTTGCAGAAGGATGTCAGCAGAATTAATCTTCATCTTCAAGAGATTAAAGAAAAGAGGGAACAGCAGAAAATGCAGATTGGGAGACTCACCAATATGATTAATCAGGCAGAGGAAGAAATGGTGGGACTTCGCAAGAAGTATGAATCAGCTGTCAAGAACAGAAATGAAAGGTCAGGATATTATCACCCACTTGGCTAGTATACCCTATTGGCTAATACCCAACATTAAAAGGGCTTATATCTTTGGAATGGCTGATTGGGTTTGGATCAACAAAACACCAAAATTTTTAGGATGACTGTGTGTCAGATTGTGTGTGTCATTGGAGTTTAAGACCTAGAGACAGATTATCTTTAACACTGGCAAGAATCTATCACCTTTCTAATTCTCATATACATGAATCCAGTCTGTTGCTGGGTGGGATCACGTTTTTGTCAATATTGAGCAATGATCATGCCCTTGTTGCTCCAAAAAGCTAATCTGCATATTGAGGGGAAAAAAAAAAATATATACTATTACACAGATGACCTATTGAGATCAAGAACAGACTAGACTATCTTGAAGTCCAGTCTGCTGCACTCCCATTCATAAGTGTATTTTGTAGGGCCCTTCAGTGTTTATTAAAATGAACTGAAGGTTCTGTGCCTTTGAATTGTCTGTATTTCAGTGATTTTTATTTTCTACTGATATCAACAGGGGAGTCCAGTTAATAGAGCGGGAAGAAGAAGTTTGCATCTTTTATGAGAAGATTAATACTCAGGAAATGCTGCTGAGAAATGGCGATGTGGAGATGATGGCACTTGATGAGAAGATTCGCTTCCTTAAGATGAAGCTTACAGAAGAGAAAAGGCAGATTGAACAAATCAAGAGAGAGTTGCCAAACAAGAAGGCTTTGGAGTCAGATTTTGTAACACTTCAAATCCAGGTCAGACCTATTAGATGTCAACTAGTCATCACTCTTACAAATCTAGAAAATGTCAAGTTGACATGGAATACAAACTGGATTTGTGAATCATTTAAGAAATTATAGTTATTGACATGTAAATTAACACTTATTGGGAGACAAGGAGGTTTAAGGGTATATGAACAGGATCAGGATTATATATAGATTTCAATTTGGAAAATCTGCACCATAATCCATACGCAGTAAAGGGGTATAACTGAGGTGTGTTGCCAAACACATTGCTTTATTAGCCAGATTTTGCTGAATGTATCCTCTGTGTTTACAGCTCAGTGCCTAGGTTTTAGACTTCCTCTGCAGCACTGGCAGGGCTCTCTGCTCCTGGCCAGCTCTATTCTGTTCATTTGTAATTTATAGCTGTTGGAGTCAGCTCTTCAAAAAGGAATAAGGGACAGAAAAATGCTTGTTATTTCTGCATGTAAAGCTAGAGACAACACACACTGCGGATATTGGAAGTATACTGATGGCCTAAAAACCAGGAAGCATAGGGGAAAGGAAACTAGAGAACGAAAGGAAGAGAAGAGGGGGAAAAAAAAATAAATTATATACAAAGACAAGAGTTTCAAAAGGACTGGGAAATATAAAAGGGAATCACTAATACTTCTGTTAAATCCACTCCTGGCTTTTGCTTTACATATAAATATTATATATATGTCAGATACCATGATCTGTAATACGGGGGCACTTCAGGATACAGTTCTTGCCCCTTTGCTCTTCACACTGTACACTGCTGATTTTAGGTGCAATTCATCTAGCTGCTACCTACAGAAGTATTCTGATGACTTTGCAATAGTAGGCTTCATCACAGATGATGATGACAGGGAGTACAGAGAACTGAACCGGGATTTTGTGGACTGGTGCCAGCGGAACCACCTGAAGATTAATGCCGGGAAGACCAAGGAGATGGTGGTGGGCTTTCGTAAATGCAGATGCCCTACTAAACCAGTGGACCAGGGGATGGGCATTGAGATTCTCAACATCTATAAGTACCTGGGTGTGCTCCTTAATAAGCTGGACTGGGCAGATCACATGGAGGTCCTATACAGGAAGGGCCACAGCAGGCTCTACCTGCTTAAGAGGCTGAGAGCCTTTGGAGTCCAGGGGGCACTTCTTAGGACTTTTTTCAACCCGGTAGTGGCATCAGCCATCTTCTTCAGAGTGGCCTGCTGGGGGAACAGTATATCAACCAGGGATAGAAATAAACTTAAGCTCATTAGAAGGGTCAGCTCTGTCCTGGGGAGCCCACTGGACCCAGTGCAGGTGGTGGGTGACAGAAGGATACTGTCCGTGGTGAGCTCCATGCGGAAGAAGAAGTCCCATCCCATGCATGAGACTGTGATAGCGCTGGGCAGTACTGTCAGTGACCGACTACTTCACACTAAGTGTGAGAAGGAGCGCTATCGGAAGTCTTTCCTCCCCACTGTGGTCAGGCTGTACAACCAACACCGACCTAAGTGGAGATTAGTCCATACAGAGAACTGAAATATCTGTTTGTGATATTTCCCCGCCCCGTCACTTTTTATCTGTCTACTGTCAATGAAATGCCTCTTACCTTGGAACATTCTTTATATATTGTATTTGTATCTTTGCTGCTGTAACACACTGAGTTTCCCCATGGTGGGACTATTAAAGGATTATTATTATTATTTTATTATTATTATAAATCCACACTTGGCAAAACAGCACAAACTGGTGCTTATTTTCATACATGTGAATTTCAGTGCAGATTTTGTTTTCTGTTTTTGATTCTTTCAACCACAGTAGGATAAAAAAGTTGCAGATCTTAAAACACACACCATAGACAAAGTTTCGCAGTGAAAAATCTGCATTATGTGCATGAGAAATAGAATTTCTCATTGACTTTAATACTAATGGACTACAGAGCAGATATTTCCCATATTGAAATCCACGCATAGGTTTAGGGTACATGTATACAATCAGGACTAAGTTTTAACTGGGAAGTTACAATCTCCTGCTTGTTTAACAGGATTTTCCAGGCCTATGATATTGATGGCCTACCCTTAGGATACCACATCAAAATTAGATTGGTAGGTTATAGCTCTCAGAGCCTCAGCTGTTGAAGAACTTGCACCATTCAGACAAGCACTGTAGCCTCTTCACTTCATTGATTTGAATGGGATTGAGCTGTAGCATGACCATGTGACAAATGAACATAACATCACTAGTGTGAAAATAAAAGTGGCACATGCCTCTTCAAGCAGCTGATTGGTGGGAATGCTAGAATAGGTCATTAACCCCTTCCTGAATCCAGTCATAGCAGAGAATACATCTGCATAATAAAAAAAAAAAAAAAAAAACACATTCCATAAGAAATCCTTTTCTTCAGACTTCTCTTAGCATTAAACATTCATAGACCATGTTATTTTCTATACTGTATGTTAAACTAATTGGATAATTCCACATTAATTTAGGCAAATACCATGCTGCATCCAGCTGCAAACATCTGAATGTTATCCATTACTTTTATAGCCTAGAGCAAAAAGGTTATCGTGACAGGCACACAGTCTATTAGAAGAAGGCAACATACTTAAAGTTTTATACATTTACTGTATTTCTTGATGGTAGATATTGTTTGACAAAAATTATAACCAAGCACTCACTGTACATTTTTATTTATGAATTAAACAGCTCTCTCAGTGTAATGATAGAGTCACTGAATTTGAGGAACTGGTACAGAGTCCCGCTAAAGACAACCGGCTACGAGTATTAGATGGCAAAGATCCGACTCTGCAAGATCTTATGAAGAAAATGGAGGAGGTGAGGATGGAGACCATTGTAATTAGAAAGCCAAGATCTCATGTGTAAAGGCCAAGCTACTGCCAAGCAGTCAAACATTTACAACCTTACTTATGTTGAAGCATCATTATATATTCATATATGGATAAAAGTATAATTGCAGATATCACTAACCTGGCAGAATGTATGCTGTGAGAAGCTCCTAATGCTTATACTGCATTATAATCTGTGTTACCTTAGGCTAAAGGCCCACCAAAAGTAAATCTTCAATTTCAAATACAAATACTAAGAAGCTGATATAGACTGAGTGAGTGTGCGTGTGAGAGTGTGAGTGTTATGTATAAGAGGGAGCATGCTGATATGCCCCCATGCGCATAAAAGGGATAGTTCAGATAACAGGTATATCTTGAGCCCCTTTTTTTTCCCTTCCCGCCTTTTGAATGCTCCCTCCTGTTATGACAGGACAGAAAAACAACTATTTCACCCAAAATATCAAAGGGGGAGTAAAGCTGGCAGCAGCAATGAAAGGCAATGGCTTACTTGCTGCAATTGTACTTGACTGCGAAATCAAAGCAGTTAACAGCAAATAGTGTTTGCACCATATAATATAACCAACTCCCATCCTATATTGAGAGATCTCACTCTCGATCCCTTTCCATATTCCCTATACGACATTGACACTGTACTGTTCAGCTTATGTTACCAACAACTATTAGCAGTTCACACCATGGGGTGGGTTTTGGGGGATGGGAAGTGAAAGTCAAGTACAGGCTTACCAATGCCCTGTGGCAAGAACAATTTAGTTATTTCCTACCCTTTTGTTGTTGTTAAGTCTGTGCAACTCCTTTTAGCCATCTGGGCTGCTGCTTCTGAAGTGAGAGGGAAGAGGTTCTACATAAGCTATATATTATAGAGGGATATGAAAACCTAGATTCTGCTGCATTATGGGGAAAGATCACACAAAGCTTCATCAGTGTATAAGGAGGTGTAGAGACCCAATGGCAGCATCAGTGTCGAAGCTATAGATACAGGGACTGTATAGGCAGAAATCAGTACAGGAATGTGATGATTCCACTTAAATATGGCTATAACTCAACAATGTATTTTGATCTCTGGGTATCGTATCTCCCTCTTAATTCCATTTACTCAAACTGTGCGCAGCTCTAACCCTAGGTGTATGTTGTCAGTAGTGGAACAATGTAACAATAGGGCTTTGTATTCATCCCAGAATGGCTCCATTGAATTCCTACCTAGCCCTGGGTGATCAAATACACATGTATTGTTTGGCCTGGGCTGTTGGTCAGACATGGTTGATAACATATAGAAGGCATTGTGTCATTCCACTTAATCCCATCTTCTTACAAAGAATCTTGACTTGAGTGCGTTAGTCAATCAGACTTGCCGTCGCCGGTGACCTCATTCTGGGTGGTGTAATCAAGGGTATAAAAGATGAGGTAAGAGGTCAGTGAGAGAGAGTCTACTGTGATGAGCATGCAGGAGAGACTACAGATGCTACTGAGAGGCTACTGTGATGAGATGCTGGAGTTGATGCTGCTGCCTCCACTGGTTATCCCCACATGCCAGAGCATGTGTGAGTGTTGGATTATAGAGCCACATCAAGGATATGTGTGGTAAAGTAATTATTTCACTTTTATTCCCTTTTTATTTTTATTTGCTATATATTGTAACTAGTAACTGTTAATGCTTGTATACATCTGCATATCTGTTCTGAACTGCATGTGTTAGATGTTAATACCGACCCATTTAGGGGTTAATAAATATACAAAATTTAGAAAGATTGTCTTGTATTTATCTTGTGAACCCAGCACTCACTGGCGGTGAGTGTGGTTTTTCAGTAAAGAAGTCTCAGGTGTGGGCCAACGCGGTGTTGGCGCACTGAGGATCTTTCACAAGGAATAAAAGGAGGTGGTGAAAGGTCCATCATTAAAGTATTTTTAGTGGTTATGTAAAAGAGCAGTTATAATGTGGAAGTCCACTGCAAATGGTATTTTATGGTGTCTGTTAATCTAAATGTCTTTAATTCAGTTAGAGCTGCGCCTGGCTGAGAAAGAGGAGCACTTGCTGGAGAAGGACTTTCTCTATGAACAGGTCTCCAGACTTTCAGAGAAAATACGTATTAAAGCAGAGAATGGCAAGGAGGACACCCTAGTTCTTGCCAAAAAGGTTTGTAAGAAAATGTGACAATTCATAGATGGGCACTACTTAAGTGTACAAAATAAAGTTTGCAGCCAAATATACAACTACTAACCAAAAATTAAAAGGCGGCAAGGATACAGACACAAAAGTAGAAATAATGTCCCAATATTTTATTGTACAATAAACACACAAAAATGACAAACAAAATTAAAAGACATATATTAGACAATCTTTTAGAAACAGGACTGTTAAAATGTGTGAGGCTATTAGTGAATTTTTACTTAGAGGTCAAGTGGAAAAGTTGTTTGGCAAATAAATAAAGACTAACTACATGATATTCCCATGATTATCTGTCATCAGCTTCAACAGTTATAAGTCTGATCTGACTACCAGAATTAGATGGTTATATTATACTGCACTCCAACCTCTTTGGCATTCTACAGATTTGTTAGACTTCCAGTTACAGCAAACATTCTATAAAAAAGAAAAAAAAACCCACAAAATTACCTAATGTGTTTTCCTTGTAATCTGTACAGGAAAAAAACATTGCAACTTACCCAACTCCAGCCCTCACCAAAATGAGCACCAAGTCCATGTTCATGCCCAAGTTCATATTTGCCACTCACTTTCTCATAGGCCCTGTGCACACAACTAAATTTTATCTGCAGTTGCAGATAAAAGTACAGACCTGTTCATTTCTATTGGCCCATAAACTGCATTTTTTGCAGCCGTGTCATATGTTAGGGCCGTTAATTATAAAGCATAACAATTTGTCCGCATTTGCTGTACAGACCGTTGCATTAGATGATCTAGCTCTTTTTGCGGATCTGTGATTGCAGATCAATATTTGTGGACAGTAAAAGCCACTACAGGTGTGCGCATGTAGCCAGTCTGGTTTGTGCCCCGAGAATCTTTTCCCTAACTGCAGCTGTATTATATATGTAATGCCACTACAACAGGGAAAGCAGCAAAAAGCTTTTCTATTGCACAAAAGGATGGCCCATGTACAAAATTTTAAAATTTCATCACCAGAACCCAGCATCACATAGTTACCTGAATCAAACACTAACCTGTTTTTTGACATGTGAATCAGTCCCTCAGTTGTCAAGATATACAGTGGGGAAAAAAGTATTTAGTCAGCCACCAATTGTGCAAGTTCTCCCACTTAAAAAGAGGAGAGAGGCCTGTAATTGACATCATAGGTAGACCTCAACTATGAGAGACAAAATGAGAAAACAAATCCAGAAAATCACATTGTCTGATTTTTAAAGAATTTATTTGCAAATTATGGTGGAAAATAAGTATTTGGTCAATAACAAAAGTTCATCTCAATACTTTGTTATATATCCTTTGTTGGAAATGACTGAGGTCAAACGTTTTCTGTAAGTCTTCACAAGGTTGGCACACACTGTTGCTGGTATGTTGGCCCATTCCTCCATGCAGATCTCCTCTAGAGCAGTGATGTTTTGGGTCTGTCACTGGGCAACAGACTTTCAACGCCCTCCAAAGGTTTTCTATGGGGTTGAGATCTGGAGACTGGCTAGGCCACTTCAGGAACTTGAAATGCTTCTTACGAAGCCACTCCTTCATTGCACTGGTGGTGTGCTTGGGATCATTGTCATGCTGAAAGACCCAGCCACGTTTCATCTTCAATGCCCTTGATGGTGGAAGGAGGTTTGCACTCAAAATCTCATGATACATGGCCCCATTCATTCTTTCATGTACACGGATCAGTCGTCCTGGTCCCTTTGCAGAGAAACAGCCCCAAAGCATGATGTTGCCACCCCCATGCTTCACAGTAGGTATGGTGTTCGTTGGATGCAACTCAGCATTCACTCTCCTCCAAACACGACAAGTTGTGTTTCTACCAAACAGTTCTACTTTGATTTCATCTGACTATATGACATTCTCCCAGTACTCTTTGGAACGTCCAAATGCTCTCTAGCAAACTTCAGACAGGCCCGGATATGTACTGGCTTAAGCAGGGGGACACGTCTAGCACTGCAGGATCTGAGTCCCTGGCGGCGTAGTGTGTTACTGATGGTAGCCTTTGTTACGTTAGTCCCAGCTTTCTGCAGGTCATTCACTAGGTTCCCCCGTGTGGTTTTAGGATTTTTGCTCACCGTTCTTGCGCTCATTTTGACCCCATGGGGTGAGATCTAGCGTGGAGCCCATGATTGAGGGAGATTATCAGTGGTCTTGTATGTCTTCCATTTTCTAATTATTGCTCCCACAGTTGATTTCTTCACACCAAGCTGCTTGCCTATTGCAGATTCAGTCTTTCCAGCCTGGTGCAGGTCTACAATTTTGTTTCTGGTGTTCTTCCACAGCTCTTTGGTCTTCACCATAGTGGAGTTTGGAGTGTGACTGTTTGAGGTTGTGGACAGGTGTCTTTTATACTGATAACAATGTCAAACAGGTGCCATTACTACAGGTAATGAGTGGAGGACAGAGGAGCCTCTTGAAGAAGTTACAGGTCTGTGAGCCAGAAATCTTGCTTGCTTGTAGGTGAGCAAATACTTATTTTCCACCATAATTTGCAAATAAATTCTTTAAAAATCAGACAATGTGATTTTCTGGATTTGTTTTCTCATTTTGTCTCTCATAGTTGAGGTCTACCTATGATGACAATTACAGGCCTCTCTCATCTTTTTAAGTGGGAGAACTTGAACAATTGGTGGCTGACTAAATACTTTTTTTCCCCACTGTAGCAGTTTTTGTCAATATGCATATCAAGTGTTTTGAACAATGGCAACATCCTTGTTGCTCTAAAGAGAGAAGCCTTCCAATGCTTTTTACTTACTGACCTGGAATTCTGGAATCTCTACTGCTCATATTCTCTGCACATGTGCAGTACATGGGAACCAGGCAAGGGGCACAGTAGTACTGTACATGCGCAGAGAATATGAGCATTGGTGATTCCAGAACTTCAGGTCAGGAAAGATTAGATATTCATGGCCAGGTCCTGTCAATCAGAGGAAGATGAAAAGGGCTGAGGGCAGCACTGAGCGGTGGGAGGCTGAACTGTTTGATGTCACAAGGGCATTGCCCCTGCTCCAGAGAGTTAATTTGCATATTCACAAACACTACCATATCTTGGCAACGCAGGCATTTTTTTTTTTCCCCTAAAGGGGAACAACAGTTTTAGTTAGGTGACCCAAATCTATCTGAAGTGCTGAGATGATATGTTGGGTTCTGGTGGCTCCCTTTGAAGACGCCACAATGTTTATACACCGTTCCATTCAGTAATGGCCATGGTAGGTAAGGTAGGAGTAGGAATAGTTTTTTTTTTTCTTTTTCCCTTTACAGAAAAAAAAGAAAGTATTCTGGAGAACCCCTATTACAAACCTTTCTAATTAAACACCTATTTTTGTAGCATTTCAGTAAAACATTTTATTGTGTAGGTTTTAAACCTGTAGAAATAAAAAAAAAAACTAAACAGACTTATTTCGTACAAATGCAACAACAAAAAAAAACTGAAAATTAGAAATTCAAAAAAAAAAAAAAAAAAAAATTATAATACATATATACACACACACACACACACACACACACACACACACACACACACACATATACACACACACAGTATATATATATGTATAATGCAGCATGTTGGAAAAGAAAATGCCAAAACCAGCAGATTTATTTAGAAGTACTGCCACTCTTCTAATGTTCTGGTTTCAATATTTTGGTAGATGAATGAACTTCAAAAGAAAATGAAAGATACCACTCGGAAAATGATGTCCTGCATTGCGGAGCTGTCAATGCAACAAGCGAATTGCATGAAGCTGCAGCATGAAACAAGAGATAAGGAGAAGTTTATGCAGAGATGCCATACCAGAATGGAGCAAGGGCTGCCACCTAGTGAAGAAATGGAACAAGAGTGGAAACGTCTACTGCGTGAAGAGCGTAGGCGCCGACATGAGAAAGAAGAGAAAGCTAGGGTAAACTTAAATATCTTAAAAGGTTTCCCAATGACTGTATTATGCCATATTCACTAGTACCAAAGATTGGTTTTTCAAGGGTGTTTTTCCCCAAAGTATAATGAACAATTATTATTATGAATTATTAATAATATTAAATTATATTAACATCAGGGAGAGAAGTGTAGTATGTTGTGGGATATACTTTATTTTTTTTTTTTCCTTTTAGTAATGACACTTTTAGTACATGACATATGGGTGTATTAAGTTCCCATGTTGCCCCTTTCAGGGGGCATACATTCTAAGCAGCTGCTATGCATTCCAGGTCTATATCAATGAATGGTACCAGGGCAAGGTCTAAAAAGATAGAAAACACTGTACTTTAGGATAACTTTATTAGTCTCTTATTTTGAAAATCATATTTGACAAACTCTTACAAATTACAAAATTTCATAGTTTACATTTTTATCATTACGGCTTATTTAGTCATTTAACCATTTTGTATGATGCAATTATTCTGGTTCCAAGTAGTTTATGATATGCTACTACTGACAGAATAAAACCATAGCATATTGTTCTTTATGTCCACTGCAGGCGGAAGAAGAAGAGGAGCAACACATATTGCCAAATGGCTTTTACACAACGGCTGAGCAACGGCCCAATGCTTACATACCAGAAGAAGAAAGTGTCCTTCCTCTGCCCCGGCCTTATGGGGCTCTAGCGCCATTCAAGCCTAGTGAACCTTGTTCAAACATGAGACATATTAGAAAGCCTCTGATAAGGCCAATTGAAATCTAACTATGACCATCACAAGACAGCCATTTTATACTAGCACAAGAATGTGGAAAGTCACCTTAGATTATATATACTGTACCTTGTAGTGGTTAATATGGTGACCCTTTCTGGTGTATTTATTTCAAACTTTCGAAAATTACCAGTTTACAGTAAATTTACATGTTTAACCCATTTCCTGAGTGTTTTAGCAGCTAATCCAAGCTGAATTCCTATTGTCTCCATGTATACAGTGCGACATAAGGTTTAATTTAATAAATACTTGTATTGATGGCCTTCATCTGGGATCAGGATGCAATTCCAGAAAGCATTACATTCAATATCTACATTCTAGGCTAAGAGATATGGCAAATATCAAGCCCAGAACAGCTGTAATATTAATTTAGTTTTATGGATCATTGTTTGTAGAAGGGAAAGAGGGGGGGGGGTGTGAGCAGGAGGGGGCTGTCTACCCTGAATCAAGGCCCTATTACAAAGGCCAATGATTGGTAATAATTGACCAGTATAAGGCCTTATTTACATGTCAGAGTTTTGTATCAGTGGCTTAAAGTCAAAAATAGGAGGCGTCGGAAACACAAAACAATGGCAAATCTTTGCATTATATCTTATCTGTGTAGTCTCTACACCTGATTTTGTCTCAATCACTGATGCTGTAGAAATGTGTAGGAGTAGCTGCACCTGAACATTTACACAAACAGTATACAAATTTACACAACTTGTGCTCATCTAACATGTACTTTTACTGGGGACTGTATGTGTCCAATATGTTCAGTAGACAAGATCAAATGTGAAGAATGGCAACATTTACAGAACCTGCAATAGGAAACCCCAATAGACAAAACTGGAGTTTAGCAATTATAGATCTAAACCTTAAATGAACCTGTCACATGAAAATGCAGTAGAATCTGTAGATAGCCTGTTATAGAGCAGAAGGATCTAAGCAGATTGATGTACAAGTTTGTGAGAAATTGATCCAATATAATCTGTCATTTCTAGGTGTGCTCCTACACAGCTATGTTAGTATACACACACACACACATATACACAGTGTAGGAACGCCCACATAACCACCGAGGTCAGAATGAGATATTAATGAACAGATGACAAGTAATACTCAAACATTCAGTCCAATCTTGAGCGGAGAAGATTGATATACTGATTTGTAGGAAACTAATATTACTGTGATAAAGATTCCCAACAAACAGGTACATCAGTTGCTTGAATTAAAGGGTTATTGATATATGTCAATTTATTACTGATGGTAAAGTAGAACAATTCATAGTCACTGATGGAAAATCTACATTCTAAAATCATTACATGTGTAAAAATTTAGAATGAAAAGCCTGGAGCTTTCTCACATCTATGCTCACCACTAGTTCAGAGACAATATGAGATGTATTAAGCTTCTGTTAACCTTACAAGAATGAGCTCAGATCTGCCCCCTAGTGGCAGCAAGAGGCAACTGAGATTTTTACTAGTATGTAGAACAGAATATAGCCTTGTTAAATAGCATGACATCATTTATGCTGCTGCTTTCTCATAACTGTTGGTCATTTCTAACAAACAAGCATGAATTGTACATCTGTATAAAGTGCACCCAACCTAACAGACTATTTAAAATGGTAAAAATGGCGTCCGTCTACACTTGGAATTATTTAAAAAAAAAAAAAAATTTGGCAATTCGTATTTCAATCCACAATTCCTATGAGGGAAAATTTTTATAGGTTTTTATATGCTACACTCACACTCCTGACTAAAACCAAACGTTGTTAGTATGTTACAAATCCCTTGTCACCATCACATTGACAACAAGATACATTTCTGACGCAAACAGAGGCCTGACCACATCAAGAAAAAGTACCTACATTACATGAACTGACTTTCATTGTTGCAAAACACCATTTCAACAGAATTGTCACAGGAACTGTGCGGTCCTCTTTATTCATTCCACAGAAATGTACAGACGTCATTGGTTTATCATCAAGTGTCACGTTGCTGAAGTCTTAGCAGATCTGCAGTTTGTTTTAAGGCAATTTCTTCCAGAAATGCAGCATCTATGTTATCTTCCTCAAAAGGATTTAATGCTAAAATAGCAATGAAAAGTATTTTATCCTTATAGGACATTGAAGTCAATCACTGTTACAATCCAAAGTTTTAACAGGCTAAAAATTTACTATGCAGGGGGTGGTCACCAAGGACAGTACTTTGCCTCAAGATGCATTGTTCCCAAAGTGTGAAGAGGTGGAGGACTAGAATATAATCTTTTATACACTATATTTTCTGTATCAAACTTCTGTTTTCTAGACCTCTGCTTGCTGTAATTCATTCTGCATACTTCCAGTGGAAGCTGCCCCCATAGAGGATAATTTCCCACACACAATTGTCCTCATACAACACAATGTCTCCCATAGTGTTTTAATATAGTACTTCTACCTCTCTGCTCACAATTGTGACATTATGCGAGCCTAGAGCAGAAGGATCCGGGGAGCAGAGAGGTAAGTACTGTACTTACCTTTCAATCCCTGCATCTAATATGACCTGTGGCCTATGAGTCAATAAGTATTAAAGCAAAAAATCTATGGATTACTGATCTACCAGGAACAGAACCGCTTCTCGATTTTGCAATCTGGTTGTAATTTTAACAACTGGATCAGCAGTATTCGGAGAAAACCATCTGCATCCAGGCAATAAAAGGTTCCAGACACTGACACTAGCTGGCTAGAGAAGAGATTTACCATTATATGGTAGCCATTCAAATTAATGGCCATCCAAGTAATGCATGAACTCACCAGGTGCACCAGAATATGGCTCTCCATTCAGGTACATATTGGATAGGATGAGTTCAAAACAGGCAAATACCATTTAACCAAATCCCCTAATAGACCATATGAACAGCAACCCATTTAAATACGTTAATTGATACATGGTGAAAGAGTATCGTGTATCAAAGATACCTCTATCTTCCACTTCTGACAGCATCATTATTAAATAATTGAGTGGTAGAAAGTTAATGTATAGTGGAGACCGATCACTTGGTGACTGTTGCGAAGCCTGTAAAGAGAAAAATAAATAAATAAATCAGACTTGAAACATTTAACAGCTGGAGCAGTTAACTGTTGCTAAGCCAAAGTGTTGGACTCTCACAGATCAAATACTGGTGGCTGTTCTGTGGATACAACAAAAAAGAAAAAAAAAAGTTTATAAAAATGCAAATGAGGCTGAAGTGCAGTGGGACATGTCAGAATTTCAGATTATCAAACCTAAATACAGAGCCCTTGGAGGCTCTGTTAAGACCCATTTCAACTTCATTTGAAGATTTATAAAAACTGCTGTTTTAAGGAAATGCTGCACCTATTGGATTGTATAAGGCTGAGGCCCCATGTTGCGGAAATGCAGCTTTTTTTTGTATAAATACTTTCCATATATTGCCCATTCCATTTGTAGCCATTTTTTACTTAAACGCAGCAAAATCTGCAAAAAAAAACAAAAAAAACCCACCACGAACAAGAGCTGCATTTCC
The DNA here is from genome assembly GCA_947044405.1 of Leptodactylus fallax. Classification (NCBI taxonomy): domain Eukaryota; kingdom Metazoa; phylum Chordata; class Amphibia; order Anura; family Leptodactylidae; genus Leptodactylus; species Leptodactylus fallax. The sequence continues at coordinate 7,503,250 of CAMRHE010000001.1, read as the reverse complement.
GCAACGTGGGGCCTCGCGTTGTGAAAACGCTGCTATTTGGCAAAAAAAAATGCAGTGTTTTACAGTATCTGCAAAGTGGATGGGATTCTGGATAATCCTATCCACACATTGAAATTTCCCAAAGCGGATTTTTTTTCTGCAATTTCAAACCATTTTGTTTTTGTAAATCACTGCATGTCATACCTATGGAAACGCTGGAGTTTTCTGTATAGGTATAATAGGGAAAGAAAGTCCACAGACAAAAACTCGGCAGACTTTCTGTGAGAAATGCTGTAGAAAAAAAAAAAACAGCGATGTGTTTCTGCAGCTCTTTTTGGCTGTGATTTGCTATGTGGGGTTTAGCTTAAGGCAGGATTCACACAACCAATCCATTTCTTAACATCTGAGAAATAAGAACGTCAGTCCATTGAAGTCTGTTGAAGGTGCTTATTCACGTGGCAATGATAACTTCTATGTGATGCCAGTTTTTCGAATAGGCTTTTTGAAAGCCACGAATTTCACGTGTGATGACCATGGGTCTATTCACATGGCTATTTTTATGTCAGTTTTTTTGATGGCTATGAATAGATGCATAGACAGTTGTGGGTTTTAAAACAGCCGCCACACAACTGATTCACAGTTGTGTGAATAAGGTCTAAAGGTATGATGGTGCAAAGCAAAATGTCTTCTATTGTGTACTTTGGCTGATTTGAGGTTGAGCTTTCTGGTGACATACAAGATTTAAACCACTTCAGGACCAAGCCAATTTCTCTGGCTCAGGACCGGACATTTTCAGGGTGTGGTGTTTTTTTGTTTTTTTAACATGCGGTTTTGAAGGCTATAATATTTTTTCGTTCAGGTTACACAAATAATTTGAGTTTTTTTTTCATTGATACATAGGGCTTTATTTTTATGTTATTTTTATTTTTGGTGAAGAAACAACAAGTGGGACACAATCGTGAAGTGGAACGAAATTTATTGGATATTTTAAACTTTTGTAAAAAATAAAAAAAAACTGAAAAGTGGGACGTACCAAATTATTCAGCCCCCTTAAGTTAATACTTTGTAGCGCCACCTTTTGCTGCGATTTCAGCTGCAAGTCGCTTGGGGTATGTCTCTATCAGTTTTGCACATCGAGAGACAAATTCTTGCCCATTCTTCCTTGGAAAACAGCTCGAGCTCAGTGAGATTGGATGGAGAGCGTTTGTGAACAGCAGTTTTCAGCTCTTTCCACAGATTTTCGATTGGATTCAGGTCTGGACTTTGACTTGGCCATTCTAACACCCGGACACGTTTATTTGTGAACCATTCCATTGTAGATTTTGCTTTATGTTTGGGATCATTGTCTTGTTGGAAGATATATCTCTGTCCCAGTCTCAGGTCTTTTGCAGACTCCAACAGGTTTTCTTCCAGAATGGTCCTGTATTTGGCTCCATCCATCTTCCCATCAATTTTAACCATCTTCCCTGTCCCTGCTGAAGAAAAGCAGGCCCAAACCATGATGCTGCCACCACCATGTTTGACAGTGGGGATGGTGTGTACAGGGTGATGAGCTGTGTTGCTTTTACACCAAACATATCGTTTTGCATTGTGGCCAAAAAGTTCGATTTTGGTTTCATCTGACCAGAGCACCTTCTTCCACATGTTTGGTGTGTCTCCCAGGTGGCTTGTGGCAAACTTTAAACGAGACTTTTTATGGATAGCTTTGAGAAATGGCTTTCTTCTTGCCACTCTTCCATAAAGGCCAGATTTGTGCAGTGTACGACTGATTGTTGTCCTATGGACAGTGTGAAAGATCCTCAGTGCGCCAACACCGTGTTGGCCCACACCTGAGTCTTCTTTCATAAAAGCCACACTCACCACCAGTGAGTGCTGGGTTCACAAGATAAATACAAGACAAGCCTTCTAAATTTTATATATTTATTAACCCCTAAATGGGTCGGTATTAACATCTAACATATACAGTTCAGAACAGATCTGTAGATATATACAAGCATTAACTTGTTACAGTTACTAGTTACAAGATACAGTGCAATAAAATAAGAGGGAATAAAGGTGAAATGATTACTTTACCACACATCTCCTTGATGTGGTTCTGTAGTCCAACACTCACACATGCTCTGGTATGTGTGAATAACCAGTGGAGGCTTCTAGCAGCAGCATTCCAGCCTGCCTGCTCATCGCAGTATATTCCAATAGTCTCTCTGTAGTCTCATCAAAGTATTCTCCTTGTAGTCTCAGCCCAATCTCCTCCCACTGACCTCTTACCTTATCTTTTATACCCTTGAGTACACCACCCAGAATGAGGTCACCGGCGACAGCAAGTCTGATTGATTAATGCACTCAAGTCCAGATCTTTTGTAAGGAGATAGGATTAAGTGAAATGATACAATGTTATCAACCATGTCTGATCTAACAGCCCAGGCTGAACAATGCATGTTTATTTGATCACTCAGGACTGTGTATGAATTCAATAGAGCTATTCTGGGATGGATACAAAGCCCTATTGTTACAATGTTGCCACTAATGACAACATGCACCTAGGATTAGAGCTGCGCACATTATGAATGAATAGAAGGAGATACGATACCCAGAGATCAAAATACAGCTTTGAGTTATAGCCATATTTAAGTGGAATCATCACAGACAGACTCTCCCACCTCAGCTGTAGATCTCTGCAGTTCATCCAGAGTGATCATGGGGCTCTTGGCTGCATCTCTGATCAGGCTTCTCCATGTTTGAGATGAAAGTTCAGAGGGACGGCCGGGTCTTGGTAGATTTGCAGTGGTCTGATACTCCTTCCATTTCAATATGATTGCTTACACAGTGCTCCTTGGGATGTTTAACCCCTTAAGGACCCGGCCATTTTTCGTTTTTGCATTTTCGTTTTTCCCTCCCCACATTCCAAGAGCCATAACGTTTTCATTTTTCAGTTCACAGAGTCACATGATGGCTTATTGTTTGCGAAACAAATTGTACTTTGTAATGTCACTATTCAATATGCTGTGCAATGTACTGGGAACCTGGAAAAAAATTCAGAATGAGGTGCAATTGTAGAAAAACTGCATTTGCGCCAAATTCATATGGGTTTAATTTTTACACCATTCACTGTGTGGTAAAAATGACATGTTACCTGTATTCTGCGGGTCAGTACGAACATGGCGATACCAAATTTATATAGTATTTGTAATGTTTTGATACCTTTTAAAAAATTAAAAACTTTGCTAAATAGAAAAAAAAATTTTGCATCGCCATATTGTGTCACCTGTAACTTTTTCATATTTACATGTATGGAGCTGGGTAAGGCGTCTTTTTATGCGGGACAACATGACGTTTTTATTGATACCACTTGGGGAAAGATCTGATGGTTTGATCACTTTTTATTCAATTTTTTATAGGAGACAAAGTGTTGAAAAAAACGCTATTTGGCCATTTTGTTTTTTTTCCCCGCTACGCCGTTCACCGTATGGGATAAATATTTTAATATTTTAATAGTTCGGGCATTTTGGAGCGCGGGGATACCTAAAGTGTTTATGCTTACTTTTGTTTATTTACTTTTATATCTGATCTAGGGAAAGGGGGGTGATTTGAACTTTTGTGTTTTTTTAATTTTTACATACTTTTAAAAACTTTTTTTTTTCTACTTTTACTTGTATGATCAGACCCCCTAGGGACCTTGAAACCTAGGGAGTCTGATCGATCATACTATTCACTGCGATACTACTGTATCGCAGTGAATAGCAAAATGACGTCACTGCTATTAGACGATGCTTCTGGCATCGTCTAATAGCTATACTGTAATGACAAGCCTGGGAGCCTTCAATAGGCTCCCGGCTGTCATGGCAACCAAGCGCCGCCCTCCGATGACGTCCTGGAGGGCGGTGATGAGGTAAAAATGGCGGCGCCCATGGCGGCTCCGCAATTTAGACGCCGTGGTCGCGTTTGACCGCGGCATCTAAAGGGTTAACAGCCGCGATCGGTGCAGGCACCGATCGCTGCTGTTAGCTGCGGGTCCTGGCTGTATTATACAGCCGGCACCCGCGGTGTATGGAGAGCGCTCAGCTCCTGAGCGCTCTCCATACATCGTCATGCGACTCAGGACGTACTATTACGTCCTGGGTCGTTAAGGGGTTAAAGTTTGGGAAATCTTTTTGTATCCAAATCCAGCTTTAAACTTCTCCACAACAGTATCACGGACCTGCCTGGTGTGTTCCTTGGTCTTCATGATGCTCTCTGCGCTTTAAACAGAACCCTGAGACTATCACAGAGCAGGTGCATTTATACAGAGACTTGATTACACACAGGTGGATTATATTTATCATCATCAGTCATTTAGGACAACATTGGACCATTCAGAGATCCTCACTGAACTTCTGGAGTGAGTTTGCTGCACTGAAAGTAAAGGGGCCGAATAATATTGCACGCACCACTTTTCCCAGTTTTTTATTTTTTACAAAATTTTATATCCTTATGTTTGAAGCCTGAAATGTGGCAAAAGGTTGAAAAGTTCAAGGGGGCCGAATACTTTCGCAAGGCACTATCTATCTATCCAGAGAGTGTATTTAAAGAAAAAAAAAAATCTTGCGGTTATAGAAATCGCACCATGTCAATTGTCCCTACAGAAATGCTGACAGTTTCGCTATAGGTATAATGGAAGCAGAAAACCCGCCCACTACGTGGGGCCTTAGTCTAAACTAGTTTTCCCTCTCCATTATGGTAATTTTTTTGTAGCAGACAGTGTTGTGTTCCTGGGAGCAGGCTAAAACCTGTGATATGGGCGTGGTATTGTTTTGTTTTTTATTTTACATTTATTTAAATTTATTTAGTTAGTTACAGCCAGCTCCTTGGTTCTGCATAATTTCATGCAGCTGCTTAACACTATAAGGATGTACAATTATGTTCTTGCAGGGTTAAGAGTGGACCGTCCCAGAAGTGTATAGTCAACAGTCAGTCTAGAACCAGCTAAGGGGGATTGTTCTTTTCCAGACAAATATTTGGAAGACAAATGGAATTGCTTGTATAATGAAAAAAAAAGTTATACAATTTTCCAATGTACTTTCTATATCAAAGTCTCACATTTTTGTAGATTTCTAATTGCTGTTTATCATGGTTTACTTCCAGTGAATACAAATTAGTCCATGGTCATGTGATGGACACAGGAGCACAGCTCATTAGTGTCACAGTAATCAGACATCTGCCTGGTAACGAGCTGTGCAGCTATGTGTCCATGAACTGTATACACTTTTGTTTTCAGAACAAACAGCAAGCAGATTTCTAGAAAACAGTCAGAAATGGATATGGAAATATAAATCTATTAAAAAAAATTGTAATCACTTTTCATTAAACATTCGCCTCTCGATGGGGTTGTCCAGTTTCAGAGAAATATTAAGTCCTCTAAACCCCTTTATACAAGACCAATTCAGGCCTAAACTATGATACGATAATGTTATTAGACACTGGAACTGGATTTCTGCTCTGTCGTTTTCCACATCTATATATAAAAAGATTCTACATTGATTTAGTTATCAACATGCCTGAACAGATTATTGGGTATGTTTAGATTTGTCTTCACGTCTGCATTCTCAAGAAATCAGTAGATTTGGGGACAAGTACCACCACAACGAGTCAAGGACAAAGTTTTCCCATAAACATTTATATTCTACAGTACTTGATAAAGGGAAGACTATTTATTGACCATTTCGCATGTTCACAAAGCAAACAGCCAGTCAGTGTAGTTATATTGCATTCCTCGCTACATGATAATCCAGTCTAGTAAAGAAACTTTCATACTCACCTCCCTTTGTGTAAGCCTGAAAAGCAGCTTTTTCACATACTTCATAGCAATAACATTATTGCTGATCTGATGATCCCACAAGTTATGAACCTTTTCACAAATGTGCTGGATGGGAGGGGGAAAAAAAAAAAAAATGAAGATGTGGAATGTACTCTCATGTCTTGTGTATGGGAGGGTAAGCTCAACAACTTATGTAGGATTTCCCGATAGCAAGTGGGTTTATATGCTAAAACAGGAAATCCTGGAGACGCATGTCCCAGACGGTCTCACATCATAGAAAAATAGATACTTAAAAATGTCGAGTACCCTCTATAATGGAAAATGACAATATAAAATTAGCAAAACAATTAGACAACATATGAAGAGTATAGTTTACTACATTAGATGTATTTTTCAAAGCTAATTTTGTAGACGAAAATAAGAAACCTGGAAATCTTCCTAAAGTGCCAGTAAATTCACCCTCAACAATAGAGTAAGCCTACCCCTGGAAGTCGCAAAATTATGCTACATTTCAATTGTTCATTTGTTTCATTATCGGCCAGTTCTGTAAAGAAACAAACATGCAAGTTTCAGAGAGACAGTTAAATTTGAGAACTTGACATATACTCTCTCCCCCCTTCCCCATCATCCTACATATGCATTCCTTGCATTGTACTAAGGATTTTGTCAAATGGAAACATAAAATTATCAGGTGATAATACTGTGATTTACCTTTGAGTAGTTTAACAACAAATGTTTCTGTTAAGGCCAACACTCCAGCATCTATGTAATGTAGCAAGTTTCCTAGAGGGAGACAGCGCACAGCTAGAACCAGATGTAGCGTCTGGAAACCTAAGTGACAAGGAAGACTTTTACAACACTCAGGAGGAGCACAGGCACATATGCATTAAGGACTCAGGAGAAAAATAAATAAATAAATCAACCATCAGTGCATATGGTCTGGCCCAGAGCAAGATGTAAAAAGGATGTGTGCAGTGATGAGCTATATTAACAGAAAGGTGGATCTGTAGAAGCACAACTTACCAGGAGGTAAAGGCATGCACATTCGGCTAGCGGCATCTGTTATTCGGCACATGACATGAAAGGCAAAATACTCTGAAGAATTTCCACTCCCATCCCTAAAAGAATGTGTCAAAACAGAAAAACAAAAGCTTAAAACTTTGCTACTTACACTTTATATATCATCACATAACAAACATGCATACAGGTCTTCAACTCACAAAGATAAGACACTATGATCAAGAACGTGCTTCTTCCAAACAACCTCCAAGATCTGACACACCAGGTCCAGCTGTAGACAACAAGCAGAAAATAAGTGAATTCTATAGGTCATTGATCATAATGTAGTATGGCAGCACATAACTTAATTTAAGAACTACATATACATACATTTAATGTTGTACACAATGTGAAGAGTAAAACTAAAGATAGGCTCTTATTTCTAATGCTGACTCTTAATGATTAGCTATAAATAAACTAGGATTAGTTTTCTTACGCAAAGTATGCTACATCAGTAGAAAATGGACCATGTGCAGCTACGTGTCATGAGACTTTCAGAAAAGTGTGCAACAGGTAGGAACTTTACTCATGGCAATTGTTGGCAACACACCATCTCTGAAAGCTAAAATCTGAAAATTTAATGTGTAACTGACCTATCAAATACAGTTCAGCATGTGTACGCATGAGAAATAACACCATTTCTGGCCATAATGTGAAAATTAGGGAGAGACACTCTGCTAAAAATGTTGTATAGAAGTTCTCCCTGAGCTGGCAGGTAGATACTACCTGTTATGAGGTCATACACAGCAGCACATGAAGAAACAGGAGATCTTGCTTGCCAACTCTCACTCCGAAGCATTAGAAGGATCATATAGGACAGGGTTAGACAACCTTTTTTGTTCTGCGTGCCGATTTTAATTAAAAAAAAAAAAAATCAAAGATGAGGTACTCGGACAGCCGGTCAACAATTGTAAGTCTGACGACCCCTAAACTAAAATCATATACCACAAACCATATCACAGAAGTGCTGCCACCAGATGCCTTAGGACACATGCGTTTACTGCTATTTCCTGGGACGTACCTGTACTTTCCGATTAGAAGCAATGAAAGTCCATGTGCAGCCCCCAATTAGTGGTAAATGTATGTGTCCAGGAGCAGCGTATGGCAGCACCCTCAGAGTGGTGACACACTATATATCTGGATGAAGATCTAGTCTTAGGCCACTGGAACTTTTACTTCAGTGTAAAACTGCGTTCACATGGTGCATTTTTGCACAAAAAAAGATGCCTGTGTTTTCTGTGCAAAAACACATCCTTAATGCAGAAAACACACAGTTATACGGAATAATGTCCCATAGCGGCCCCTGCACCCGGTATTATGTCCCATAACGGCCTCTGCACACTGTATTGTGTCACATAGTGGCCCCTGCACACGGTATTATGTCATATAGTGGCCCCTGCACACCGTATTATGTCACATAAAGGCTCCTGCACATGGTATTATGTCATACAGTGGCCCCTGCACACGGTATTATGTCCCATAGCTGTCCCTGAACACGGTATTAGGTACCATAGCAGCCCCTGCACACGGTATTAGGTTCCATAGCAGACCCTGCACACGGTATTATGTCACATAGCAGCCCCTGCACATGGTATTATGCCACATAGTGTTCCCTACACACGGTATTATGTTCCAGAGCTCTCTTCAGACCCCCGAGTATAAGTGCAGGACCAAGAGAGGTGACAAACAAAAAAAACAATGATACTCACCTTTTTTCTGCACTCCGCAGCCGCTGTGTTCTCTTCAGCGCTTCTGCCTGTAGTCAGCGACCGCTGATTGGGTCTCTGGGGTCACGTCGCGTCATTATGCCAGACGCAGACATAACCCCTGAGGCCCTGTCAGCTGTCAGAAGCGCCTGCAGATCACACAGCCGCCGCGTAGCGCAGGGAGCAAGGCGAGTATCATTGTTTTTTATGTTTCATTACTTCTCCTGAGTCTCCGCTTATTATACTCGGGGTTCTGAAGAAACCCCACAGTATAGTAATAGCAGTTTCGTTTCGGCCATGTTTGGTCCAATCGAATCTGCTCGGTGAGGAATCTGCTGCCGTGCCAGGGAAATAAGCCTTGCATGCCAATAGTGGCACGCGTGCCAGGGGTTGCCGACCCCTGATATAGGGCATTGAAGAGAATTATTGACCAGAACTTATGTGAATAAAGTACTTGAGGTCAGATATAAGCTTCCTCTTCAGCTCCAAAAGGTTCTCGGTGCCTTTATCTCTCTCCTCACTTAGCTACTGCTCACTCCCCTCTCCATAGGCTTCTATTGTGAGTTGTAATAGGATTATTTTGTTTGCTGAATCTGTATTACTATAATAAGAGAAACTTAAGCCGAGATTTCAGAGTAAATGTAATTTTAGGAGAAAGAGGGAGAGCAGGAAAAGAGCCAAGAAAGTGGAAAGGATGAAATGTAATATATTTTCTTGCACTACTGGGTTTTGCAGCATCTGTTAAAAGGTTAGGGGCCATTGATGCTTGGTTTACTCTCCCTATAGGCAGAGCACAATTTAACTTAACTTCATTTTCTATGCTGGTTTGTAACATATGGTTTTGACTTGACCATATGACTATTTGTATTGCATATACGTACTTTCAGGTTAGTTCCTTAACAATTACCTGCTTGCAGACAAAGTCCAAAACTATTTTGTCAACCTTGTTTTTTGTGACATGATGAAGATGTTGCAACAAATGATCCTTTAATTTCACCATCATCTACAATAGAAACAGGTTATGACAACTCCTATATGATTCCTTTACAATGCAGAAAAAAACCCCCACTTATTTATATTGTCTGTCACACTCCAACCTTATTTCATGCATACTGCCCTCTTATCTATGATTAACTGTCTGCTCATCAGTGCCAGGGAGCCCAAAACTTCTATCATGAGATACTTTAATTCTATCATTGGTTACTTAGTTTCTAAATAAATCTTTATAACAGCCAAAGCTCCTTCTGTTATTTATCTGTAGACACCACTAGGGGGACCTTGCGAGCATACTGCCTACTATTTTTACAGTAAATGCCATAGGAAAAAAAAAAAATAAAAAATTTACGCACACACGCACGTCCAGATAAACCTCAGCTTAAAGCATATCGACAAAAATAAATGAATCTTCATCCAGTCGTAGATGTGTATTACATGTAGTTCAGCCAAAATGTTGTATACATTCTGCATATTTTGGGTCTTCATCTAGGGCACAGTTATAGAAACGCTGCAGCAGCAGATAGGTGAAAGCTGACATAGGGTCAAGTTTTATTCATAGGGTTGCAGGTATACAGAAAAAAGAAAACTGCAAAAACAAAATTTTTTGCCTGTACGAATCTTATTAGACATCACTAGCTCACAAACCTAAAACAAAATTCGCCAACCTCTTGCTCACGTGTCTCTCACAGAGGAAGAGAGAAAGCTGCCCTCCTAGCCTCTCAAATACTTGTCTAAATTAACTAAATTAATAAGCAGGTAAGGGCCTCTGCCTGCTACATCACATACATATATGTAGTGTCATGTGACTAGTCTGCCTCATAATCCGGCTAATCTTGTAAAAAAGTATTGACAAATGACAAACATTTGTGATGTGGTTCACTCACACAAGGGATTTAAAAAAAAAAAAAAAAAAAAATTTTTTTTTTTTTTTAAAGTTTTTGAAGACCCCTCCTATATACATTGTACCTAAAAGAACCACACCTACAAAACAAGGTTTCAAAAGAAATTTAAGTCTGTACATGATGCAGCCACAAGGGGTTAATAGGAAAGCATTGCAAAACTACATGCAGTATCACTGCAAATTGCTTTGGTTTGCAACAGTTTGCACTGGTAAAGCACATACAGTAGTTTCATATGAGCTTTATATGTACACGCTGTACAGCTGAAAACCACACCAAAGTATCATCTCAATTTGCAGTAAAAGCCTGTGCAGTTAGGCCACAAGGTTGAGGATCACAACACAGCTGTATCTTGTATGGAGACAGCAGAAAAATGACAGTCTTTATTGGCTTCCTGAGACAAATTGCCAAGTAGTGTTTTTTTTTCCTCTCAAGTTCTGCTTCATATTTCTCTGCAGTATTCCTAGGCAATCAGGTGAGTACAGCATCAATATACAATATACTATAGTGCAGTCAGCAGATGTTCATTACCTGTATTAGAAATCTGGGATCGTTCTTCTCCTATTTCTATTATGTATACACTTTTTTTTTTTTTCCTTCTGTTGTATTTATGGCAATTATAATGTTATATATAAAGTTCTGACTGGATTATCATTATTTCCATGGACATGTTCTCCCTAGGCCCAATGGGATTAGACCTCAGATGACCATAGAACAATTTATGCAAATATGACATTTATTCTGATGCCAATTCATAATATGGTCATTTTTGGGATAATCTCATCTATGCTTTATTGCTGTTGATCTGTCTGTTCACTTGAACATAATACTTGTATATGATGTTCTCTTGGTACTATTATTTTACTCTCTAGTTTGCAATATGAGTATTTCTACTATATTAGCATTCCTTGTATAATACACTGTTCCAAATTATTATGCAAAAAGTGTTTAGGAGTGATAAGGTAAGAATTTTTTTGTTTGTCAGTTAAACTCATTGATGGTGATGTGTGTCAGGGCTCTTTATATCACTGAAAGCAATTGCAGACACCTGTGCTAATTAGTTTGGCAGGTGTGTCCAAATTAACGGCAAGACTACTTAAGAAGGCTGTCCCACATTATTAAGCAGCCTACATTTTCAGCCAAAAGGGGAAAGAAAAAGGATGTGTCGGCTGCTGAGAAGCAACAAATTGTGGAGTGTTTAGGTCAAGGCATGACTACAATCAACATTGCCAAGACACTTCATCGTGATCATCGCACAATCAAGAAGTATGTAGCTGATTCACAGCACACACGTGTGCGTGCTAAGGGAAAATTGAGGACTCTTTCCAACAGGCAATTACGTCAGGTTAAAAGAGCAGCTTCAAAAATGCCTTGTCATAGCAGCAAAGTTTTTGAAGCTGCTGGTGCCTCCAACGTCCCCTGAACATCAAGATGCAGGGTCCTTCAGAGGTTTGCAGCTGTGCGTAAGCCATCCTGTTGACCTCCTCTATCCACTGCACACAAGCAGAAACGGCTCCAGTGGGCCAAACAATACATGAAGACTGACTTCAAAACTGTTTTGTTCACCGATGAGTGCCGTGCAACGCTCGATGGTCCAGATGGATGGAGTGGAGGATGGCTTGTTGATGGACACCCCTTGCAAACACGGCTACGGCGCCAACAAGGAGGAGGTGGAGTAATGTTTGGGGCTGGAATCATGGGGAGAGAGATTGTCGGCCCCTTTAGGATCCCTGAAGGGGTAAAGATGAACTCCATAATGTATGTGGAGTTTCTCAAACAGCACTTCCTGCCATGGTTCAAGAAGAAGAACCATGCATTCTGCAGAAAGATCATTTTCATGCATGATAATGCACCGTCCCATGCTGCAAATAACACATCTGCATCTCTGGCTGCTATGTGCATAAAAGGGGACAAACTTATGGTGTGGCCCCCATGCTCCCCTGACCTCAACCCCATTGAGAACCTCTGGAGCATCATCAAGAGGAGTGTCTATGATGGTGGGAGGCAGTTCACATCTAAGCAACAGCTCTGGGAGGGTATTCTGTCCTCATGCAAAACAATTGAAGCAGAAACCATCCAAAAACTGACAAATTCAATGGACGAGTTCAGAAGCTTCTTTCGAACAAGGGGTCCTATGTGCAAATGTAACATCATCTCAAATAAAGTTTTGGCTTGAAAACTGTTTGATTTCAGTTTGTAATAACCTGCTAATGCTTATAATTTCACAATGACCATTTTTTTGTTCTTAATAAAAATGAAAAGGTTGCAAATTCTGCTGTGCATAATTTAAAACATGCATTTTGAGAGTTTATTTTAATATATACTGTTATAGGCAGTTTGTTCAAAAACCTTTCAATTATACTCGAATAGTTGATGACTGGAAAATTACAATGACTGCAATTCATATAGGTAATTTTGGAAAATATGAGAAAATATTATTTGCATAATAATTTGAAACACAGTGTAATGTACATAGATTACTTGCTATTTGTTTATATATCTATATTTGTGTTATATCTTGAATTAAGGTCTGATGAAGGTCCAATATAGGACCGAAAAACGTTTCACATACTGTTTTGGATCGCACTTTCTATTTAATAAAAGAATTGCACATGATAATCCCTTTTGAGTGCCTGAATTCTCTTTCTGAACAGAAAAATGACAGTCTTTATGGGCTTCCTGAGACAAATTGCCAAGTAGTAGCAAAGTAGACATGAAAGCTTGCATTACTCCGAAAAATGATGCCGCTTTTCTGCTTTCCCCTTCATCTGTGAATGAGACTACTCTGGTATAGCTCTGCAGTAATACAATGGGAGACAAGTGACATCTAGTGTGCTTTTTACCACAATACAGGTCTACTCTCGGGTGCTTTTGAACTTAGGCATCACAAGACTATTAAATAAACATAGATTTCATTTTACATACAGTATATTATGAAAGTATATCTTGGAATATGTATTGATTAATAAGTTATATGTTAAAAACATACCAGCCCCATTAGATCCTGTTGTAAATATTCCTCTTCATAGTTTAACGGCACAGTTCTTCCATCTACAGAAAAGATCCATTCACAATTACAGATGTTTTCCCAACTACTGCCTGTCATTGAACAGCTCCACTATAGTGCATTAGATACAAAGAACAGCCAAAATGGGTGGGTTACTGCTAGACCCCTCCCATAAATCTTACTTATCGTATATAGGGTTTACAGTATATGCCATACATGTCAGAAAAGCAATGTATGTCAAAATTAGTGCCAAGTAACATATTGTATTATATAGTATATGTTGCACTACAGTTAGGTCCATATATATTTGGACACAAAAAACAAAATTTGTGTCAATTACCTGTTTACTGAAACATATTCAAGTTATAGTTATATAATGGAAATGTGGAAATGGACAAAGTCCAGACTTTCAGCTTTCATTTGAGGGTATCCACATTAAAATTGGATGAAGGATTTAGGAGTTTCAGCTCCTTAACATGTGCCACCCTGTTTTTAAAAGGACCAAAAGTAATTGGACAATTGACTCAAAGGCTGTTTCATGGGCAGGTGTGGGCAATTCCTTCGTTATGTCATTCTCAAGTAAGCAGATAAAAGGCCTGGAGTTGATTTGCAGTGTGGTGCTTGTGTTTGAAAAATTTTGCTGTGAAGAAAACATATGGTCAAAGGAGCTCTCCATGCATGTGAAGCTAGCCATCCTTAAGCTGCGAAAACAGAAAAAACCCTTCCGAGAAATTGCTACAATATTAGGAGTGGCAAAATCTACAGTTTGGTACATCCTGAGAAAGAAAGCACTGGTGAACTCATCAATGCAAAAAGACCTGGATGCCCACGGAGGACAACAGTGGTGGATGATCGCAGAATAATTTCCATGGTGAAGAGAAACCCCATTCACAACAGCCAACCAAGTGAACAACACTCTCCAGGATGTAGGCATATCAATATCCAAATCTACCGTAAAGAGAAGACTGCATGAAAGTAAATACAGAGGGTTCACTGCACGGTGCAAGCCACTCATAAGCCTCAAGAATAAGAAGGCTAGATTGGACTTTGCTGGCTTTTTTAGCACAGTTCAGGAAGAACATTCTTTGGACAGATGAAACCAAGATCAACCTCTACCAGAATGATGCAAAGACAAAAATACACTAGTGTGTATTGATGATGTGACACAGGACAGAAGCAGCCAGATGAATTCTGAGGTATTCAGAGACATACTGTATGTCCATCTGTATTATGAAACACCGACCAATCAGTTTGGCTGCATTTGAGCAATGACCCAAAACATAAAGCCAAAGCAACCCAGGAGCTCATTAAAGCAAAGAAGTGGAATATCCTTGAACGGCCAAGTCAGTCACCTGATCTCAACCCAATTGAGCATGCATTTCACTTGTTAAAGACTAAACTTCAGACAGAAAAGCCACAAACAAACAGCAACTAAAAACTACTGCAGCAAATGCCTGGCAGAGCATTAAAAAGGAGGAAACACAGCGGCGTCTGGTGATGTCCATGAGTTCAAGACTTCAGGCAATCATTGCCAACAAAGGGTTTTCAACCAAGTATTAGAAATTAACATTTTATTTACAATTCTATAATTTGTCCAATTACTTTTGAGTCCCTGAAATGAAGGGATTGTGTGTAATAAATGCTTTAGTTCTCACATTTTTATGCAATCATTTTATTCAACCCACTGAATTAAAGCTGAAAGTCTGAACTTCAACTGCATCTGAATTGTTTTGTTCACGATTCATTGTGGTAATGTACAGAACCAAAACTAGATAAATGTTGTCTGTCCAAATATTTATGAACCTAACTGTATGCCTATCTGTATGGTCAAGCTTATCACGTGCCCTGATCACAGTGTAGTGTGCGGAGGTGCAGAACTATAACACCTTTTATCCTTCCTCCTCTGCGCCTCAGATCCTGGCCCCTCCATCTAGAAGTTAGATTGCACTCCTTGCACTTATCTGTTTATTCACAGATACTAGCTGGTGACAGGTTCATACAGCTTCAGTTACACAACCTTTTCTATTCAAAGATGGCTTGTTTGATGGTTTCTGTCACGTTTTAATGTCTCATATTGTCTGTTCATGTGTCCTCTGATTTGTAAAGTGCTACGGAATATGTTGGCGCTATATAAAGTTATATTATTATTATAAACTATTACACAGCACTGTCTTGTGTGTCCATTGTAAGATGGATCCAGCAGTCTCATGGTATCTGTTATAAATGAAAGCTATGATGCAAATGTGAAAAGAACGTTCGTATTAGGTTATTTAGCCTTCAAACATTCTAGAAATGTATCTACCAAAAGGCAGATTCCATTACTTACCATATTTCCTTGTGGTCAAATTTCGAAGAACCCTGAAAGAATGGAACCATTAGCCATGTCCATTAAGATGTTATAAGCAATTTATAAACATTTATTATGTATTGTCGGTAGGACTACAAATATAAAGATTACAATAAAACCTTTCACGCAGGAGAATGTTCATACATTTGCCATACAGAAATTATAAATGTGCAGGGGTCTGACAGTCGGGAATCTCCCACAGATCCGCAGATCCCGGGCAGCGCAGATCCCGGGCAGCGCAGATCCCGGGCAGCGCAGATCCCGGGCAGCGCAGATCCCGGGCAGCGCAGATCCCGGGCAGCGCAGATCCCGGGCAGCGCAGATCCCAGAAATGTTTACATACTGAAGCTGCACATGTTCATTCATTACAGTATGTTTAGGTACTGCAGCAGTGTCCTGCTGAAGTCAGTTACACATTGTGCGGAAAGTTAGCGGCATGGTTCCCGTCATTTATACATAACCGGGAGCTGAGCCATCCCAAAACAGCTGTTCTGCAGGAGTCCCAGTTGTTAGACCCCAACATATCTAAAATTGATGGCCTACCCTAAGGAAAGGCCATCAATATTTCTAAAGGTGGAAAATCCCTCAAAATGCTCAAAAAGAAATGCATAACCATTCATGTTTTTAGCTAAACCTGTAGACCAGGGGTCGGCAACCCCCGGCACGCATGAAGGGTGGCACGCGAGGCTTATTTCACTGGCACGGCGCCCCGAGTCCTCACACAGCAGTTTCGATCGGACCAAACACGGCCAAAACGAAAAATGCTGTTGTTATACTCAGGGTCTCTTCAGACCCCAGAGTATACTAAGCGGACGCTCAGGAGAAGTGATAAAACATAAAAAAAAACAACGTACTTACCTTTTCCTGCTCCGCAGCTGCTGTTCGCAATTCAGGCGCTTCTGTCTGACAGGACCTCTGGGGTCACGTCCGACATCATTACGCATAATGACACTACGTGACCCCTGAGAACCAATCAGCGGTCGCTAACTACAGGCAGAAGTGCCCGAAGAGAACACAGAGCGGCTGCGGAGCAAGAAAAGGTAAGTACGTTGTTCTTTTATGTTTGTCACCTCTCTTGGCCCTCCACTTATTATACTCTGGGGTCTGAAGAGACCCCACGGTATAATTATAGCTAGTGAGTGGCGAAAATGATTAAAGTTAGAATGTTATACTGTGTGCAGGGGCCACTGTGGGACATAATACCGTGTGCAGGGGCCGCTATGAGACATAATACCGTGTGCAGGGGCCGCTATGGGACATAATACCGTGTGCAGGGGCCGCACCATGTGAACGCAGATTTACATCAAGCTAAAAGTTCCAGTAGCCTAAGAATATAGCTGCATCCAGATACATAGTGTGTTTTCACCATAAGACTGCTGTCATACGGTGCTCCTGGACACATACATTTACCACTAATTGGCAGCTGTACATGTACTTTCATTGCTTCTAATCAGAAAGTACAGGAGCGTCCCAGGAAATAGCAGTAAACGCATGTGTCCTAATGCATCTGGTGGCAGCACTTCTGTATTATGGTTTGTGGTATATGACTTTAGTTTAGGGGTCGTCAGACTTACAATTATTGACCAGCACTTCGAGTACCTCATTTTTTATTTTTTAATTAAAATTGGCACGCCGAACAAAAAAGGTTGCTTACCCCTGCTGTAGACAAAGCAGAACCTGAGACACTCAACAAGAGAGTACTAAATCATATCACCCATATTCACCAAAACTAAAAAGATCATTAAGCTCTGCTAGATCAGATGCCAGGAAACATTTAAGTCATTGAGTAAAACAAAATGTTCCAATCAAGTCCACGGCGTACAACTACTTACAATATCACATTTTCAATTATACACTCTTAGTGTAAAAAAAACAAAAAAAAAAAAAAACACACACTAGCTGATAATATTAAGAAACATCCATGTTTTACCCCCTCTGTTAGTTGTACATGGGGAGAGAGGATATCAGGAATAAAAATCACAGCATTTTAGTATTGTTTGTTGCTCCCCCTCCCAGGACTCCACATAGAACCAAAAATTAAGAAGTTTTCATGCTGCACTGAGTTATGCACCTAGAACATGGAGACTTCTATCATTTGAAGGTTACAAAAAGGGCTTTAATATGATACCTAAAGCTCCGGATATTCAAGACTCTACATGCATTTGAATTCAGGCTGTACTGCATATGTTCCTGGCAGTGTAAGTGTTAAAGGATATTCCAGTTACAGCAATTCAGATAGGATAGGGAGTAAGTTACTGATTGGCAGGAGTCTGCCTGCTGGGACCCCCACTGATCACAAGGGAAGCAGCATGATGGACAGTCTGCCCCAATTGTTCTCATAGGACTGCTGGAGATAACCGAAACCCAGCGCTGCCTCCAGAAGGCTTCATGACTTCTTATGCCACCTATGTCCTCTCATGATCTTATACAACTATTAAAATGCTTAACTGTTCAATAAAAGTTGAGGTTTTTTTTTTTCTTTATTCTCCCTATACCTACCTCAGTTCCTTCTTTTTCCCTTCCTTGTGGATCTTTAATATAACAATGGGTAGTTTCCAGTTTGGGTGTGTCTACACAATCTGGCTGCCACAGGTGGCTGAAATAGTATCTTACTGCAATGGTCAAGTCAAATTTTAGGTAAACCGTGATGAGTGAACACACCCGTACCATATTCTTAACTCATACTTTCTTAAATTTATAGGACTTCAAAAACTGCTTATTGTATACATTCACTTACAACTTTTACTAATTGTTCCTCTTGTTTATACAGCACTGACATATTCTACAGCATTGTACAAAAATAAATCACATTGCTTTCTGTACTTCATGGGGTTTATACTGCTATTTTCTACTCTCATACATATATTAGGGCCAAGTTCATAAGATACAGATTTGTATATGTTTGGGAAATGGGAGGCAACAGGAATACCCATAGGAAACCCACAAAACATGAAGATCAATCAATGGAACCTGGTTAAAATATTTTATAAAAATTCTTATTTTATAGAACATTTATAGTTTAGGTATAACATTATCCTTCACACTTGTACTTACTTTTTTGCATTCTCAAGTATATTCCTTTGATAGACATCATTTCGCTTCTCTATTGTATCCTGGTAATAACACATTTACAAAAAGTTAGAGCTATAACTACATTTTTTGTAAATTAAAGAGAACCACCCACAGGTCCTTATAGACCTGAGGTTTAGGGTCCCAAATCGCCATCCGTGCCTACAATTAGAAAAACATAAAAATTAATTAAATAAGCCTTTATTCTTGCATAGTGAACAGTCCGATGACCCTCATCGGACTCCTCTCTGGTTCCCCAGACACCTGCACAGCACTTCACTGAGGTGGAGGGCGTACACCCTGGCTTCACTGCCTAAGTGCCGAAAGTAGGGTGCATGTGCACTGAAAACAAGTTGTACTTCTCTGGCTTCAGTGAAGAACTGCCAGTTCTGTGAGTATAAAGCTTTTTTATTTTTATTGCAGGCATGGATGACTTTTATTACAAGGCTGACACTAACTGCAGATTGTGACCTCTGCCCCGACAGAGGCACTATGACGTAAGTCATCAGCGCCTGCAGTCAGAAGAAGGACGACGCCTGGCTGCTCTTCGTGGGACTTCAGGTAAGTATCATATAATAATGTGTGTGGGGGCCACTGTGGAGCATATAATAATGTGTGGGGGGGCCACTGTGGAGCATATAATACTGAGTGGGGGCCACTGTGGAGCATATAATACTGAGTGGGGGCCACTGTGGAGCACATTGTAGTGTCTGGAGGCCCTTCACTATTTATATCAAACAGTATCTGTTTTATAACAAACAGACGTGATATTATTACAGGTTGTAATAACATTGCACGGTCACTATAAAACAGATCCTGGTTAATTTAAGGTTAAATGTGCCATTCCTTTGTCACTCCCGATTTACAAATAAATTGACAAGTGGGTGTTACCAGCTGGGATGGCCTATGTTACTTTGTCCTATCACCCAGTTGACAACGTACTTATGAAATATTCAGGAAAAAAAAAAAAAAAAAAAAAAACAGAACAAAACAGAACAGCAGCTATGAGAAAAGATGTTCCAGAATTGTTATTTTATGTGGAATGCAGAAGTTTCTACTAAAACAGGCATGTCAGGACAGGTAACAAGTTGTTTTATCATATTAAGATTGCATGTATTATAATATAAAGATCTTATATGCAAGGTCGGTAATGCACTTATTTTAGTTAGCCAAATACGCCATCTCAAATGTACAACATGAGTATTCACACAAAGTTGAACTTTTTGGACCGTAGGAATGCCATAACACTTAAAAGAGCATTTTACTGAGGCATCAGGGAAACCACAAGTTGTGTGAATCTACTTACAAAAAAAAGAAAGAACACCATCTGCTGAACAAGGGACAGGTAGCTCAGTACTGTATGTTGTGTCTCTATACGCCAAGAGCCATGTAGTGAAGATTTAGAGATATTTTCTAATAAATTGAACCTTTGTGCAAGTGACTATTAAAAATATAAAGCATAACTTACCACTTCAGAAATCAGTCTGCACCAATCCCTTCTCTGTATGTGGT
This sequence comes from Leptodactylus fallax, assembly GCA_947044405.1. Taxonomy (NCBI): domain Eukaryota; kingdom Metazoa; phylum Chordata; class Amphibia; order Anura; family Leptodactylidae; genus Leptodactylus; species Leptodactylus fallax. The sequence goes on along the minus strand of CAMRHE010000001.1, from coordinate 7,482,882 downwards.
GATTGTACAGGAATCGTTGCTGGGCCTGCTTCATGTATTCAAGTTCTATATGAAATTTTTCCCAAAAGCCTTTAAATATTCCAGTCTGTGAAGGAAAAAAAAAAAATGTAAAAGCATAAAAGTCTAATATCCACTTAGGACAAAGCAGTTTCTGTATTAAGTGTACCCAAATAAAGTTTCTCTTACAGAATACCATTAACAGTTCATGATCTACAGCACTACAAGTGTATTGTGGTCAGTAAGAGGTTTTAAATAACAATGAAGAGTTTCCTCAAAACATCTCTTTTGCCATTTGCCCAGGATTTAAGACCATTATCCATATCCACTGTATCAGTATATCCCTCATCTTAGAACAATTTGAATATATCAGTGTTTTGTATGACCTGCACATGATCTCTACTTGTCTTACTGTAGTTTGCTACATGTGTGAACTTTGCCTTCAAGTTATAAAGTACCCTACAATATAAAACCGGATACCATTGGGATTTAAAAATAAATAAAACTTGCCTTCAGAATTGGCATATCACTTATGTCAGTTGTACAAGAGACACCATCTATAGCCTTGAAATGAACACACAAAAATTCTGTTAGTGCTGCATACAAAAAAAAATCCAAATATATGGTGGGTGCATAAATATAATTTTCAAGTTAGACAATCACAGACCAAATTAGTTTACAATAAAAAGAAAATTCTCAATTTTATTCAAGCTCTTTGGCGATTCTCAATTTATTTTTTTAAACAGAATAAAAAAAAAAAAAATTAAATAAAATAACCATTTTTTTAACTAAATTGCTCTTGTTCCTGTGAAATACAACAAAACTTGTAATGCAAACTTTCAAACAGAGCCTCTGAATGTGAACAAAGCCTTACTCAGTGTAAGGGAGTCAGTCGCCAAAACCCAGAATATCAACCCAGCCCTAGCGGTAAATAGATGGGTTAGGATCACCTGAACCAAAACAGTATTTTTGCCATTGAGAATCTGTGCCTCCAATGCAGAGAGACTCACTTTTTTGGTCAACATGCAAATCAGTTCTTTGGAGCAATGAGGGTATTGCTATAGCTCCAAAAAAAGCAGTGATGGCTTCGCTGCTCAGAAGAACTCATTTGCATATTGCCAAAAACAACATCTCAGCATCTGTTTGGTTCAAGTGACTAACCCATCTCCATCTGTATCCAGGGATAGGCTGATATGTTGGATTCTGGCGATAGACGCCCTTGAAAAAAAACAAAAAAACAAAAAAAAAAAAAAAAAAACACACACCCACACACAACACGCGAACAAAAGGAAAGCAGATTTTATTCTTGGCAAGCACAACAAGAGCAGTAGGTATAGATATAAACCTTTCACTTTAGATAAAATGTAGGTGATTGACCAATTTTAATCGATCATCTTACCGGACTCCAAAAAGGCACTGAAGAGTAAGGTAACAGTTTATCCAGATATGCAGTTTCCAAGCTAAGTTGCCTATACAAGGAAGCTAAAGTGCACAAAAAAAAAAAAATAGATGTTTACCCTTTAATAGTGCACACATTAGTCCAATATATTCATTTTTGTAATAGTCAATATTCTATTCTGCTGAGCACTCCACAAAAGTTAGGTTTGCATCTGTGTCGGAGAGTCTGTTAGAAGTCACAGAACAAACACACACACACACACACACACACACACACACACACACACACACACACACACACTACACAGCAAGATAAAAAGTAGCGCAGCATCCTGGGCTATTCTTCTGGTAAAAGTCCAGGTTAGACTTTACTAACATGTATATGAAGTCTCAATTAAAATGTAACTTAATAAATAAGCCTATAAGATAAATTAACAAAACACAAATGCAAATAGTGCTCAAACAACGAGTGTAATCTTAAAATGAGTAACACAAAAGGTTTGGTTCATGATATTATAAAAGAACCAAGCCTAGATGTGATAAACCAGGGCAAAATATATGATCAGGCCATAGTATTCTGTCCAGGCTAACTCCGCAGGCTTTACACAACAAGCCCAGAAGGGAAATCCCTATAGGACTACTAATAGAGCAAGAGACAGGCTACAGCCTTAAACTAGGAGTTTCCCTTAATATAATATAGTATCATCAGGGGTCTAATGGAAAGTCTAAGCTAAATACAGTGGGGGAAAAAGTATTTAGTCAGCCATCAATTGTGCAAGTTCTCCCACTTAAAAAGATGAGAGGGGCCTGTAATTGACATCATAGGTAGACCTCAACTATGAGAGACAAAATGAGAAAACAAATCCAGAAAATCACATTGTCTGATTTTTTAAGAATTTATTTGCAAATTATGGTGGAATATAAGTATTTGGTCAGTAACAAACAAGCAAGATCTCTGGCTCTCACAGACCTGTAACTTCTTCTTTAAGAGGCTCCTCTGTCCTCCACTCATTACCTGTAGTAATGGCACCTGTTTCATTGTTATCAGTATAAAAGAAACCTGTCCACAACCTCAAACAGTCACACTCCAAACTCCAGTATGGTGAAGACCAAAGAGCTGTGGAAGAACAACAGAAACAAAAATTGTAGACCTGCATCAGGCTGGGAAGACTGAATCTGCAATAGGCAAGCAGCTTGGTGTGAGGAAATCAACTGTGGGAGCAATAATTAGAAAATGGAAGACATACAAGACCACTGATAATCTCCCTCGATCAGGGGCTCCACGCAAGATCTCACCTCGTGGGGTCAAAATGATCACAAGAATAGTGAGCAAAAATCCCAGAACCACATGGGGGAACCTAGTGAGTGACCTGCAGAAAGCTGGGACTAACGTAACAAAGGCTACCGTCAGTAACACACTACGCCGCCAGGGACTCAGATCCTGCAATGCCAGACGTGTCCCCCTGCTTAAGCCAGTACATATCCGGGCCTGTCTGAAGTTTGCTAGAGAGCATTTGGATGTTCCAGAAGAGTATTGGGAGAATGTCATATGGTCAGATGAAACCAAAGTAGAACAGTTTGGTAGAAACACAACTCGTCCAGTTTGGAGGAGAGTGAATGCTGAGTTGCATCCAAAGAACACCATACCTACTGTGAAGCATGGGGGTGGCAACTTCATGCTTTGGGGATGTTTCTCAGCAAAGGGACCAGGACAACTGATCCGTGTACATGAAAGAATGAATGGGGCCATGTATCATGAGATTTTGAGTGCAAACCTCCTTCCATCAGCAAGGGCATTGAAGATGAAATGTGGCTGGGTCTTTCAGCATGACAATGATCCCAAGCACACCGCCAGGGCAATGAAGAAGTGGCTTCGTAAGAATCCAGATCTCAACCCCATAGAAAACCTTTGGTGGGAGTTGAAAATCCGTGTTGCCCAGCGACAGCCCCAAAACATCACTGCTCTAGAGGAGACCTTCATGGAGGAATGGACCAACATACCAGCAACAGTGTGTGCCAACCTTGTGAAGACTTACAGAAAACGTTTGACCTCTGTCATTGCCAACAAAGGATATATAACAAAGTATTGAGATGAACTTTTGTTATTGACCAAATACTTATTTTCCACCATAATTTGCAAATAAATTCTTTAAAAATCAGACAATGTGATTTTCTAGATTTGTTTTCTCATTTTGTCTCTCATAGTTGAGGTCTACCTATGATGCCAATTACAGGCCTCTCTCATCTTTTTAAATGGGAGAACTTGCACAACTGGTGGCTGACTAAATACTTTTTTTTCCCCACTGTAAGTGGTTTTAGACACACTCAAAAACTTGAGGTCTAGTTATCTCCATTCAGTGAATCAAAAGTCTGGGTTCCCTAACTAACACAAGAGCTGCCCATTGAACTCCATCAGGTTTCAGTCATATGAAGGATCTGGCACTTTATTTTTGTTTTTCTGGTTCTATAAATGGAAATAACAGTATAAATGTGGACGGAACTACGCTAATAAGTGAAATAAGGTTGTAATATTTTAGGAACTATTAAGCTGCTACAAAGCTTTTTGTCAGTCCCAGTAAGAGTACCCATCAGTATATGAGTAGCCATCCAGTATATGAGTACCCACTTAAGCACCATTAGAAATTATATGATCATCAACATTTTTAAAAGGACGGTGAAAAAAGTTTAAGCTATTTTTTTACAACCCCAGCTATGCATTTCTCTCCCAACATAATGTACGCACAATATGAAGACAAGGGGAAAAAGGCAAGAAAAAGTACATTAAATAGCCAAAGTACAAGTGGTTTACCAACGATGAACTCTTGTATGGGGTCAAATGTGAGACAAGCTGACAGGTTGTCACAGATCCATTCAATAATCTAGAAAACAGAAAGTGGCACAAGTTAAAAAAGAGCTACAGAATACTAAAGAGGAGACTATATATGAAGTTCAAGTCCAAAAAAGAGAAGATATGGCAAATCCCAATTTTATTTTTGGTTTACAGTTCCTGATAGAAAATACTGATCAAATACTGATGCATTGTGAACAGAACCCTATACAGAATTTTATTAAAAAAAAAAAAAAAAAAAATTAAGAGCTTTCTTGAAGTATTACCTGGGTCTCCATTTGTGGCTGAAGGTCTAGATGTAACAAAAAGCAATGTAGCACCGCCAAGCGCTCACAATCTCGTCTACTTTTCATCAGGAATTTGAGAAGTTGTGCTTGGTTTATAGAAACTGAGAATAGAATTCCCGTACAACATTCTATTACATGATTCTTGAAGACAGTCTCTAAGGGACAGTCGCTGCACATGCCACTAATTTTGGACTCTTCAGCTGAAGAAAATAATTTAATTTAACCAATTAAAATACCGTACATACATTATTTAGAAGCTCTTTACATTCAAACATTAGAGGAATAGCACAGCAAACACTATACACATTAACTAAATGGACATGTCACTGAAGCTTGAAGGTCCCTTTCAAGCCATGCGTTACATATTCAGGGAAATATATCCATATAGCTTTTGCTTCCATGTTTTTCCATGTGTAATCCTTAATTGTTTACTTATACATGGAGAGGACTTCAGATCTGAAACCATTGTAAAAACTTCTACTGTTAAACAGACTTTAATGCAAACTAAAAGAACACATATACATTCACACCCCAGGTTTACAGGTTGCAGCATAGCACCTTAACTTTATGTGAAGTTGTTCTGTGTCTGTGTGAAATGTATGCTTAGTTTCGTAAAGTCTTTAAAAGGAAGTATAAACTGCCCTTATTTGCTAACAAATTACCGAGTTCTATGAGGCACTGGTGCAATATGCCATTTATACAGTGTGAGGATTGTGATGCAAAGTATATAAGATGCGCTAAGTAGTAAAGGCACGCTAGGTTAATGGTATAGCGTGACACAGCCGTTCATGTAATAGAAACTTCTCATCCTCACTCCCTCAGTGACAGTGACAGTCCCTGTATAAAACCTCCCGCCAATTTACTGGAGGCTGTACAGAGGAGGAAACAGACATTAAAATATATGTGAAATTATATATATGTGCCATACAGTAGTTTAAACAAACAATATAATAGGTTGAACACCCACAAAATATAACATAATATTCAACAGAGTTTTATTAAGACACTGAGTAGGTTATCAATGAGTGCAATATGTAACCAAACAATAATAAATAATGCAGTACCAATCTCATTCATAAATATACTGTTTCTTCCCATAAGCTCAGTGAGATGTCCATTCAGGATCCATAATAGGCGTCTCAAGGAAGATAATATGCATCAGCTTTCCAACCAGGACAATTTCAGATGTAAGGCTAAGGCCCCACGTTGCGGAAATGCAGCTTTTTTTGTTGCAGAATTTGTTGCGGTTTTTTGAGCCAAAGCCAGGAGTGGATTAAGCAGAAGGGAGAAGTATAAGAACTTCCTTTATATTTCACATTCCTTTTGTAGCCACTCTTAGCTTTGGCTCAAAAAACCACATCAAAATCTGCAACAAAAAAAAGCTGCATTTCCGCAATGTGGGGCTCTAGCCTAAGAGTGTGTTATCCTGTATGTGTCAATGACTTATTAAGATAGGTTAACTTTGCTACATCTGTATTATGAATCCTGTATTGACAGTGCATGGAAGGGTTATTAACCCTGTATTTATTTGCTGGTAAATTTTATTAACAAGGTTAATATTGCATTATTTATTGTTCTTCAACTTATAAAATAGTCAAACTGTGCCAGTTTTATCATAATGTCTAATATAGCAACAGATTAAACATCTAGAATCAGACTGTCTAATATCAAACTTTTCAACTCTTACTAATTGTCTTAGGTTTTTTTTTGTTTTGTTTTTTTTTTTACACGCAAGGTTTTTTATTTTTCAATAAGAAGAATACAAAGTACACAAAGTACAAAACACAATCAAATTTAACAAGTATCGCATATGACATTTTCCTGAAAAGTTTATCAGAGAACAGAATGCATATCAACCTCATCGTCATCACCTCAATAATGGGATGCAATTTAAAGAACAATAAGGTTTATGTGGAATCCGGAAGAGACGAGACATTTATAACAGAAGACGATGAAAGTCAGGAGGAGTAAAACAAGCGGATGGAGATATAATCACACAAACAAACATATATACATACAAAAATATATATATATATATATATATATATATATATATATATATATATATAACATACACATATATATATATATACATACATATATATACATACACATATACATATACATACATATATATACATACACATATACATATACATACACACACACACATACATACAGGACAAAAGACAAAAAGGTCCTGAGAAGACAAGATATAGACAAAGAAAGAATAAATTAGAAAGTAAAATAGAGAAAGAACAAGGAAGAAGGAGGCGGGGGGGGGGGTTAGTCGTGTCAGTAAGGGATAGAAAAATCCTTTTGGTCTATCCACAATAGTCAACTTTCCATGGAGGACAGGGGAGCTTCCAGATAGTGTGAAATCGTGGGTGAGTTCTCCTTGACCAGCTCACTAATTCATCAAATCTTGCTATCTGGTGAACCTTGGCCTCCCAATCCATGGAAGAAGGGGGAGAAGTTTGGAGCCAATGTAATGGTATGATTGATTTGGCCGCTTCTTACAAGTGTGTTATCAACGGGTTCAGTCGTGGGTAATAGTGACAGGAAGGTAGAGATAAAAAGATTATGGCAGGTGATAACTCTAAGTCCTGAGAGGAGAGTTGTCTGATTCGATTTTGAAAATGCTTCCAGAAATCTGCTAAAACCGGGCATGACCTCCAAAGACGTAGGTAGGTATCTGATTCAGAGAGGCACTGCCAGCACGTGTTAACTGGTGAAAGTTTTTTATGGAATAGCCAGCCCGGGGTTCTATACCACCTAGCAAGAAGCTTGTAGTGGTTCTCTTGGAGCCAGATACACTAATTGGCTTAGTTTATTAAAAAAAAAAAAAAAAAAAAAAAAGAGCCAATACTTTGGCACTTACGTAGCAGCGTAGACCAATGTTCCACTACGCTATGTCCTTTTGCATAAAGGGGTCTAAAAATCTGAAGGAGTAATGTCTCCTTAGGGAGAGACTTGTAGCAGGTAGCATACATGGTCTAATAAGTCCCTGTAAGAATTCTGGTTAAGGAATATGCAAATAAGACCTCATTGGTGAAAAATTGGAACTTGCTCATAGTGCCACCTATTGGAAGGTAGCTATCTAAAGATTCCTATAAAATACCTATTTTTCAAATTAATCTAAGAGCATAATCTAGGAGCAAATTCCTCTTTTTCACCAATAAGGTATTTTTTGCCTATTTCTTACCCAGAATTCTTACAGGGACTTATTAGACAAGTGCCTGTAAGAATTCTGGGTAAGGAACATGTAAATAAGACCTCACTGTTCAAAAAGAGGGATTTGCTCCCAGATTATGCCCTTAGGCGTCTTGAAAAACTAGTTATTAATTTACAGGGAGATACTTTCCAATAGGTGACGCTAGAAGAAAATTCCTCTTTGATGAAAAAGAGGACTTATACTTCTCCTTTCTTCTCAATCCCATCTTGACTTTGGCAAAAATAAACACAGCAAAATTATTAAAACACACACACACACACACACACACACACACACACACACACACACACACACCTCAATCTAAATGGGCATGTTATTTTGTTTTGGCCTCAAGTTAAACCAGAATTTGCATTTTGCTTTGCAAATCTGCCCCAGTATATTACTAAAACAGAGATGTTATGACAGTCTTTGTTCCATTCATGGATTCCAGATTAGGAAAATGCTAGAGGGATGAAGGATTGCTATTTTGCATATAGACCGGTCAGCCTCAGTTAACTGTACCCAGTGTTGTAAAAAGTTGTAGACCTAAATGGTTATTAGTTAATTCTTTGTCCAACAGGATTTTTTTTTTCCTGAAGTCCCTTGCAGCTTCCCCCCACCCCCCTTGCAGACATGAACCAGGAAGTAAAACTACATCCTAACTTCAATTTAATATTGCGTCCTGAATACTGCACCTACAGTGTTTTAAAGAAAAGATTCTCCTTCATCATATAATACTAATATCTAAGTTTTAGTGCTTACATACAGCTATGGCAGTAAAAACTAAAAAAACAAGGTTAAATAGCTATAAAGAAAGAAAAGGAGTGCCAACAGCAGATAAAGTTGCATTGTGCGTTTCTGGCACTGCCTTCACTTTGTTCTAGTGATCAGGGAGACCCACAGCAGTCTTACAACTGCCAATAAGACTTTAATGGCATATCCTATTCCATCAGTGTCTAACCGTCTCCTGGGACATCATTCAGCATTATATTGGAAGTTGTGTAAGGAATAAGGCACTTACCTGCTAAAAATAAATGGTAACACTTCAACTCTGGATGTCTTGTATTTATCAAGTGTAAAAACTGGTCTGGCAAGTATACAGCAACATAAGTGTCTGGAAATAAGAGATTTACAGGATTTAAATTTATTTTAGTACTCCACTTATCCAATGGACCAGAACAATGGAAAGGTTACTCTAGTGTCAATCTAGCGTCATTTTGCTCTGTAGTTTTCATTGATACCATTTTGGGGAATGTGTGATGTTTTGATCACTTTGTATTCACATTTATTGAGGAGTGAAACTGCAAAAAAAAAAACAAAAGAAAAACAAAAAAACAACACACCACAACTGTGTATATCCCCCCCCCCCCACTTTAGAGTATTGACTGAGAACTTTATAAACTTAATACTATAGTTTTTTATAGCCCTGGCATTTAGTGATACGGGGATGCCTAATATAGTATATAGTACCTACGCAGTACTATAAACAGATTTAAAGGAAGGGCTTTAATTTGTAAACAATTAAAATGAAAAACACTTTTGGAAAATATAAAGAAAAATACACACAGTTTTAAAGATTTTGTCTTACCCAGGTGTCGTCCCTTGACAGTCTAACTGATGACCTATCCTTAGGATAGGTCAAAATCACTAAGTCCCAGAAAACCCCTTTATGTAAAGGCCATTTTAATACATCTTACCAATATTAATTAAAGATACTTTCTGTAGTTGCTTAGGATCTGTCACTGTAGTCCTGACTTTAAATGTCTTACTGCAACCTAAAATTAAAAGTTAAAAAAAAAAAAAAAAAACACAATTACAAAAGACTTCATTAAAAGAATTTCACTTAATATACATTTGTTTACTTAAAATTCTGAATATCTAAAAGATCAATTTAACCACTGCTGGCCTGAAGCTAAATTTTTATTTACATTTATTTATATGGCAGCATTAAGGTGTTTTAGTGGGAAAAATAGCAAACAGGCATTTTCAGCACTTGAGTCTTGGGTTTAAAGCCAACCAAAATGGCAATATATGCATACTGCTTTTCATATTCTTCCTATTATACATGTGGTTTGTACCACCGTATAGACAGTAAACGATAGGGACAGATCTAAATGGTGATGTCCTCTTCAAAGAGATATTGTTGCTATACTAGCTCCTTAACCAGTTCCGGACTGCCCATAGACTATATATGTCCAGGCGGTCCCAGTATATGTCTACTCTTACCATGGACCCGTATGTCCTTGCAGTGTTAATGGTTTATCTGCAGAACTGGGTAACTACAGCTGGAGCATCTATAGAGAAGACAGGGGAAGTTTATTACTGTCCCTGCCTTGCTGTATACACAGTGCTCAATGAGTACTGTGTACAGTGGCTTGCAAAAGTATCCATATCCCTTGAACTTTTTTACATTTTGTCACCTTACAACTACAAACTTAAATGCATTTTACTGAGATTAAGTCATAGACCAACACAAAGTAGAACATAGTTGTTAAGTGGAACGAAAATGACACATGGTTTTCAAAATTTTAAATCAAATAAAAATCTGAAAAGTGATGTGCAAAAAGTATTCATTCCTCCCTATATCAATACTTTGTAGAGCCACCTTTCACTCAAATTACAGCTGCAAGTCTTTTGGGGTATGTCTCTACCAGCTTTGCGCATCTAGAGACTGAGATTTCTGCCCATTCTTCTTTGCAAAAGAGCTCAAGCTCAGCCAGATTAGATGGGGAGTGTCTGAACAGCAATTTTCATGTCTTGCCACAGATGCTCAATGGGATTTAGGCCTGAACTTTAACTGGACCATTCTAACACATGATTCTTTGATCTAAACCATTCCACTAGCTGAATGTTTAGGGTCATTGTCTTGCTGGAAGGTGAATCTCCTTCCCAGCCTTTTGCAGCCTCCAACATGTTTTCATTCAGGATTGCCCTGTATTTAGCTCCATCCATCTTCCCATAAACTCTGATCAGCTTCCCTGTCCCGGCTGAAGAAATCATCCCCACAGCATGATGCTGCCACTGCCATGTTTCAAAGTGGGGATGGTGTTTAGGGTGATGAGTGGTGTTACCTTTACGCTAAACATAGCGCTTTGCATTTAGGCCAAAAAGTTCAACTTTGGTCTCATCTGACAAGAGCACCTTCTTCCACACGTTTGCTGTGTCTCCTATATGGCTTGTGGCAAACTTCAAATGGCACTTATGTCTTTCTTTCAACAATGGTTTTTTTCTTGCCACTCTTCCATAAAGGCCAGATTTGTGGGGTGTATGACTTACAGTATAGTTGTCCTGTGGACAGATTCTCCCACCTGAGCTGTGGATTTCTGCAGCAGCTCCAGAGTGACTATGGGCCTCTTGGCTGCTTCTCTGACCAGTGCTCTCCTTGCTTAATCTGTCAGTTTAGATGGATGGCCATGTCTTGGTAGGTTTGCAGAATACTTTTTACATTACATTCCATGCTCTTTGAGATGCTTAAAGCTTGGGATACCTTTTTATAATCTAACCTGCTTTAAACTTCTCCACAACTTGCTCTCTGGCCTGTCTGGTGAGTTCCTTGGTCTACATGATGCTGTTTGTTCACTAGTGTTCTCTAACAAACCAGTGAGGCCTTCACAGAACAGGTGTATTTATACTGAGACTAAATTACACACAGCTGGAATCTATTAACTAATTAAGTGACTTCTGAAGACAATTGATTGCACTGGATTTTATTTAGGGCTATCAGAGTACAGGGGGCTGAATACTTTTGAACGTCACACTTTTGAGATTTTTATTTGATTAAAATTTTGAAAACTACATCATTTTCATTCCATTTCACTTTTGTGTTGGTCTATGACTTAATCTCAATAAAATATAAATACAATAAAATTTTGTGGTTGTAAGGTGACAAAATGTGAAAAAGTTCAAAAGGGGTATTAATACTTTTGTAAGCCAGTGTATAGAGCTATGGTAGCCTACGTGGTGTGACTCCCCTCTGACCCAGGGGTCACATGATCCGCTGGGGATGTCAGAGACTGTTAGAGCTGCTGGGTCCTAGAGGATCAGCTCAGCAGTTATGGACAGAAAACTGCATTGGGAGGGGAAATCAGCCCCTCCCACCAAAAAATACTGTTAAAATGCCCCCAAAGGTCTATTATGACCTTATAGATTCTAGCCCCAAAAATTTATAGTCCTGACCTAGAGAAATTAGACTGGTACTGAAGTGGGTTAAAGAGAAAATGTACCAGGAAATGACTTCTTGTTTAAATCACATTTTTAAACATGGTTTTGTGATGATGTTTTTTAATTTTCCCATGTTACTAGCTAGAGATTATATAAAGCCTAAAAATCTTGAAATTCCAACCCTTGCCACTATGCCTAAAAGGATGTGTGACGACTTGTCTCCTGGAGATGGACCACAGGCTATAGACACAGTTGTGTGGAGCAGGCCCTACTGATTTCTATGGGAAAGTGACCTAAGCATGCCCTGTGACCTTTGCAGAGCTCAATGTGCAGAGAGGTGAGTAGATAAGCCATGAAATCAACTATTGTGACTGGCAGATTCTTCATCTTATCTACATATACAGGCCAGCTGAGATTAATAGTGTGCTGATAAGTGAGGTTGCTGCTGCAAAGGAATCTCCTACAGAAAAAAGGAAGGGTCGCAATTTTTGGCCTGCAGTTTTTTTTTGTTTTTACAAATATAGGTAATATGAAGGGGGGTGGGGCAGAGTAAAAAAAAAACCAAAAACAAAAAAAACAAACACACACACACAACCAAAAATTCTTAAAAAAAAAAAAAAAAAAAAAAAAAGTCTACTTCAGCCATAATGGAAGTACACAAACTTTAACTGTTTGTAAATGATATCCTGACCCACTTACAGTATTGAGTTTTTATTTATTTACTAAAATATAAAGTATTAAGTTTATGAATAACTAGAAATATAAATACCTTTATGTAAAAAGACTACCATGTAAGCAAATTCTTGCAAAACATTTGAAGGCTGACAATAAAAAAGACACAAACCGCCTAAAAGAGAAATTGTAATACTTCAGGTACTGCTAAAAAAACTGTACAACAAACAGGTGAAACCAAAAATATAAATAAATTACATCATCCAATGAAACAAATCTATAAGAAACAAAAACACTTTTTACAAAAATAAATATTGACTGCTAAAAAATATATATATATATATATATATATATATATATATATATATATATATAACACAGTGCTGGCCAAAAGTATTGCCACCCCTGCAATTCTGGCAGATAATACTCAATTTCTTCCAGAAAATGATTGCAATCACAAATGCTTTGGTAATATCTTCATTTAATTTGTCGTCAATGGAAAACCACAAAAAGAATTGTCAAAAAGCCAAATTGGATATAATTCCACACCAAACATAAAAAAGGGGGTGGACAAAAGTATTGGCACCCTTTGAAAAATCATGTGATGCTTCTCTAATTTGTGTAATTAACAGCACCTGTTACTTACCTGTGGTACATAACAGGTGGTGGCAATAACTAAATCACACTTGCAGCCAGTTGAAATGGATTAAAGTTGACTCAACCTCTGTCCTATGTACTTGTGTGTACCACATTGAGCATGGAGAAAAGAAAGAAGACCAAAGAACTGTCTGAGGACTTGAGAAGCAAAATTGTGAGGAAGCATGAGCAATCTCAAGGCTACAAGTCCATCTCCAAAGACCTGAATGTTCCTGTGTCTACCGTGCGCAGTGTCATCAAGAAGTTTAAAGCCCATGGCACTGTGGCTAACCTCCCTAGATGTGGACGGAAAAGAAAAATTGACGAGAGATTTCAACGAAAGATTGTGCGGATGGTGGCTAAAGAACCTCGACTAACATCCAAACAAGTTCTAGCTGCCCTGCAGTCCGAGGGTACAACAGTGTCAACACGTACTATCCGTCGGCGTCTGAATGAATAGGGACTCTATGGTAGGATACCCAGGAAGACCCCACTTCTGACCCAGAAACATAAAAAAGCCAGGCTGGAGTTTGCCAAAACTTACCTGAGAAAGAGGCCTTCAAAGAAAAGAACACAGTCCCTACAGTCAAACATGGCGGAGGTTCCCTGATGTTTTGGGGTTGCTTTGCTGCCTCTGGCACTGGACTGCTTGACCGTGTGCATGGCATTATGAAGTCTGAAGACTACCAACAAATTTTGCAGCATAATGTAGGGCCCAGTGTGAGAAAGCTGGGTCTCCCTCAGAGGTCATGGGTCTTCCAGCAGGACAATGACCCAAAACACACTTCAAAAAGCACTAGAAAATGGTTTGAGAGAAAGCACTGGAGACTTCTAAAGTGGCCAGCAATGAGTCCAGACCTGAATCCCATAGAACACCTGTGGAGAGATCTCAAAATGGCAGTTTGGAGAAGGCACCCTCCAAATCTCAGGGACCTGGAGAAATTTGCCAAAGAAGAAGGGTCTAAAATTCCAGCAGAGCATTGTAAGAAACTCATTGATGGTTACCGGAAGCGGTTGTTCGCAGTTATTTTGTCTAAAGGTTGTACTACCAAGTATTAGGCTGAGGGGGCCAATACTTTTGTCCGGCCCATTTTTGGAGTTTGGTGTAAAATGATCAATGATTTGACTTTTTTTTTCATTCTCTTTTGTGTTTTTTCATTGCAAGCAAAATAAATGAAGATATTATTACCAAAGCATTTGTGATTGCAATCATTTTCTGGAAGAAATTGAGTATTATCTGACAGAATTGCAGGGGTGCCAATACTTTTGGCCTGCACTGTATGTATATGTATATATATATATATATATATATATATATATATATATATTTTTCTCTCTCTCTCTCTCTCTCTCTCTCTCTCTCTATATATATATTATATCATATCTATATCTCTATATCTATATCTTTTTTTTTTTTTTTTTTTGAATGGCTAAGTAGGTTAAGCAGAAGAATGGCAAAACACAATACAGAGCTCACCAAAATTAGCAAATCGATTTGTTCGGAGCTTACTAATAAAGCTTGAAAATATTCCACAATAAAATGGACCCCCAAATTCATCCTGCCACAGGAAGATAGCAATCTAATACAAGTATTAAATCAAGGTAAAAATCAGACCAGCAAGTGGGTTTTTCCTTACCACAAAGTGATTAATTTATTCAAAACTCCAATATAGTTTGACTTGATGCTCTTTACAATTCTATGCTTTGCAGATTGGCACTAATGAAATAAGCTGTAACTTGTGGGGCCACAATCTGCTAAGGCATCCATCAAGTTAGCTTCAACATGCCACTGCGCCAACTCCTTAAGTCATTAATTGACAAGGGTTGAGTAGACAACATGACAATGAGTAGGTTGGCTTCTTAAACTTCTCAAACTTTTACCGTACCCGTTTTATTTCTAAACACCTGTAGATTTTGAGACACAATTCTTCTCCTTCCTCTTTCTTCTGGAGGATCAAATCCCAAATTGACCAACCTAGAGCAGCACATAAAACAATAAAAGTCACAATTTTAAAACTAAAGTCATTAAATTAAATAAAAAACTAATGTAAAATTAAAAAAAAAAAAAAAAAAAAAAAAAAAAGAAGAAGGACAGGAAGAGACATTCAATACTTGCCTCACACCTTGGTCAGCTAAGGAGATTTCAAGTGAAATTTCAAGCTTCAATAAAAACAAATAAAAGGAGTGCAGTAAGAACATTATATTATTGTGCAACAAACTGTATAAACCTCTATTTACTATGGTTTTAGTTTTGTATGAAAACTGAAAAGAGCTACTCCCATCTAAAAGATCCAAGAAAACTTTTCATCCATTTTTAGTATCAGCTTTTCACATCCGTGATCAGTTAAACTAACGATCAAAATGTGATATGATGTGAACAGCCCTGTAGACATTTATACATAAATGTGTGAATGATTCAAGTCCCATATCCCCCATGCTGCCTGTTGAGTACAGTCATGGCCAAAAGTTTTGAGAATGACACAAATATTATATTTTCACATGATCTTCTGCCCTCTGGTTTTTATGTGTGTTTGTCAGATGTTTTTATCACATACAGAAATATAATTGCATTCATATTATGAGTAACAGAAGCTTATATTGACAGTTAGAATGAGTTAATGCAGCAAGTCAATATTTGCAGTGTTGACCCTTCTTCTTCAGGACCTCTGCAATTCTCCTTGGCATGCTCTCAATCAACTTCTGGACCAAATCCTGACTGATAGCAGTCCATTCTTGCAGAATCAATGCTTTAATTTTGTCTGAATTTGTTGGTTTTTGTTTGTCCACCCGTCTCTTGATGATTGACCACAAGTTCTCAATGGGATTAAGATCTGGGGAGTTTCCAGGCCATGGACCCAAAATCTCTATGTTTTGTTCCCTGAGCCATTTAGTTATCACCTTTGCTTTATGGCAAGGTGCTCCATCATGCTGGAAAAGGCATTGTTGAGCGCCAAACTGCTCTTGGACGGTTGGGAGAAGTTGCTCTTGGAGGACATTCTGGTACCATTCTTTATTCATGGCTGTGTTTTTAGGCAAGACTGTGAGAGAGCCGATTCCCTTGGCTGAGAAGCAACCCCACACATGAATGGTTTCAGGATGCTTTACAGCTGGCATGAGACAAGACTGGTGGTAGCGCTCACCTGTTCTTCTCCGAATAAGCTGTTTTCCAGATGTTCCAAACAATCGAAAAGGGGATTCATCAGAGAAAATGACTTTACCCCAGTCCTCAGCAGTCCACTCCCTGTACCTTTTGCAGAATATCAGTCTGTCCCTGATGTTTTTTCTGGAGAGAAGTGGCTTCTTTGCTGCCCTCCTTGAGACCAGGCCTTGCTCCAAGAGTCTCCGCCTCACAGTGCGTGCAGATGCACTCACACCTGCCTGCTGCCATTCCTCAGCAACCTCTGCACTGCTGGTAGCCCGATCCCGCAGCTGAAACACTTTTAAGAGACGGTCCTGCCGCTTGCTGGTCTTTCTTGGGCGCCCTGGAGCCTTTTTGGCACCAATGGAACCTCTCTCCTTGAAGTTCTTGATGATGCGATAGATTGTTGACTGAGGTGCAATCTTTCTAGCTGCAATACTCTTCCCAGTTAGGCCATTTTTGTGCAGTGCAATGATGACTGCACGTGTTTCTTTAGAGATAACCATGGTTAACAGAAGAGAAACAATGATGGCAAGCACCAGCCTCCTTTTAAAGTGTCCAGTGGTGTCATTCTTACTTAATCATGACAGATTGATCTCCAGCCCTGTCCTCATCAACACCCACACCTGTGTTAATGGAGCAATCACTGAAACGATGTTAGGTGGTCCTTTTAAGGCAGGGCTGCAATGATGTTGAAATGTGTTTTGGGGGATAAAGTTCATTTTCTAGGCAAATATTGACTTTGCAAGTAATTGCTGTTAAGCTGATCACTCTTTATAACATTCTGGAGTATATGCAAATTGCCATTAGAAAAACTGAAGCAGTAGACTTTGTAAAAATTAATATTTGTATCATTCTCAAAACTTTTGGCCATGACTGTACAGAGAGGTAGCTACATATGCACAAGACTTGCTCCATTCACTTCTATGGATAGCATATGACAGCAGCTGAGCATGCAAGACAGGGTTTGGAGGACCCCTTTATGGATATAGGTGGGGATCTGAGAGATGGGATCCACATCTTACACATTTATGGCATATCTTGTGAGTGTGCCATTATATCAAGCCACATTCTTGTTCAGGTTACAACATGAGGACTGAGAATGGGATCTGAACTATTGAAGCTTTAATGAAGGCTGTAGTAGTTACATATGGCATCAGTCAGCATCCATCTTTGTCTGTCCTCGAGGCGTCATGTTGGAGTTAGAGTGACCTCTGCCATCACTTCCTTCAATCTGCCTTCTCACATCTGTCTTAAATATTTAGGTGCCCTTGTCTCAATTAATACACAAAAAAAAAAAAAAAGTAGTGTAGAGCTGTACATAATACATCAAGTGTTAGCACCCCTGAAACTTTTCCAGAAAATTATTTCAATTACACATTTTGTTGTATATGTTTATTTCCTTTATGTGTATTGGACCACCACAAAAAAGAAAGGCATATTGGACATAATTTCACACAAAGCTTCCAGACAAAATTTTTGGCACTTTTCAAAACTGTAGGTAAATAACCCTTTCAAGCATCTGAAGCTCATTCAAACTCACCTGTGGCAAGTAACAGGCGTTGGCAATTTAAAAAAAAAAAAAAAAAAACAAAACAAAACAAAAACAAAAAAACACACACACACACACACACACACACACACACACACACACACACCACACACGAATATGTAAATCCAATGGGATCCAGCAATCAAAAGGAGGTATTCCGGAGTTTGTAAAATCATAAAACGTAAATTTTATTTACTCCATACAAGGAATAAATTCAATCATGACATAATATCATGTGGAGAAAAAAGTGCATTCCAATAGCCTACGTGTTTCATGACTCACAGGTCCCCTACTCATGGCATATACTCTAAACAAGTAGTAGGGTTTTTAAACAGGGTGAAAGTTTTAAACACACCCACTTACTAATCACCTTGAATATATTCACATGTTGGTGCCTATGTGTCAATAAAACCTTGCTTACGAGAGGCATAAGAAATAGATTCTCATTCTCTACACATCATTATAACAATTCTTACAAAAAATATAAAGTGTACAATTTACTTAATATTTAACAATATAGACATTATAATTGAATTAAGACTATAAAAATGTTTGCACCTTATATATGTGTATTTTTTAACCCCTTAAGGACCCAGCCCAAAAGTGCGTTAAGGACCAGGCCTCGTTTTTCAAAACTGACATGTGTCACTTTATATGGCAATAACTTTGAGACATCTTAACTTACACAAGTGATTTTGAGATTGTTTTTTCGTGACACATTGTACTTCATGTTAGTGGTAAACACTAATGAATATTTTTGTATTTATTTATTAAAAAAAATAGGAAATTTGATGGAAATTTGGAAAAAAAAAAATCGCAATTTTCAAAATGTGAAATGCTCTGCTTTTCAGATAGATAGTCATACCACCCAAATACATTAATACATATTATCTCCCATATCTCTGCTTTATATCGGCATCATCTTTTAATCGTCCTGTAATTTATTTTGGATGTTAGAAGGCTTACAAGTGTAACAGCGATTTTGCAGATTTACAAGAAAATTTCCCAAACTAATTTTTTAGGGACCACTTCAGTTCTGAAGAGGATTATAATGGCCTGTATATTAGAAACCCCCATAAATCACCCCATTTTCAAAACTGCACCCCTCAAATAATATTTGGGAAGTTTGTTAACCCTTTAAGCATTTCACTGGAATTAAAACAATATGGAGGTGAAATTTAGACATTTAATTTTTTCCCACTAATTCCTTAATTTAGCCCTAAAATTAACACATTCACAAAGGGTTAAAAGAGAAAATGCATCTCACAGTTTGTTATGCAATTTCTCCCGAGCACGGAAATACCCCACAAGTGGGTGTAAACTGATGTTTGGGCGAATGGCAGCGCACGGAAGGGAAGGAGTGACAGTGGGCGTCTGAAAAGCAGATTTTGCTGGAATAGTTTTCAGGTGCCATGTCTCATTTGCAAAGCCCCTAGAGTACCAATACAAAAGGAAAACCCCAAAAAGTGACCCCATTTTGGAAACTACACCCCTCACAGAATTCATATAGGGGTATAGTGAGCATTTTGACCTTACAGTCGTTTCACAGATTTTGCTAACACTGGGATGTATAAATGAAACATTACTAAAATGTCACTTTATCCCCAAAGTTTTCATTTTCACAATGGGTTAAAGGAGAAAAAGCACCCCACAGTTTGCAAAATAATTGCTCCTAAACACAGCAATACCCCATATGTGGTTGTAATCTGCTGTATGGGTACATGGCAGGGCTCAGAATGGAAAGAGCGCTATTTAGCTTTTGGAGAGCAGATTTTGCTGGAATAGTTTTCAGGTGCCATGTCGCATTTGCAGAGCCCCCAAAGTACCAATACAGTGGAAACCCCCTAAAAGTGACGCCATTTTGGAAACTACACCCCTCACAGAACATATCAAGGGGTATAGTGAGCATTTTGACCCTACAGCTGTTTCACAGATTTTATTAACATTGGGACATTAAAATGAAAAATTACTTTTTTTCCAATAAACCACCAATTTAGCCCCAAATTTTTCATTTTCACAAGAGGACAAAGGAGAAAAAGCACCCCAAAGTTGGTTACACAATTTCTCCTGAACACAGAAATGCCCCATATGTGGTTGTAATCTGCTGCATGGGTACATGGCAGGGCTCAAAATGGAAAGAGCGCTATTTAGCTTTTGAAGGGCAGATTTTGCTGGAATAGTTTTTGGATGCCATGTCGCATTTGCAGAGCCCCTAAAGTACCAATATAATACAAACCCCCAAAAAGTGACCCCATTTTGGAAACTACACCCCTTACAGAATTTATCTAGGGGTATGGTGAACATTTTGACCTCACAGCGGTTTCACAGATTTTATTAACATTGGGACATGAAAATGAAAAATTACTTTTTTTCCAATAAACCGTCAATTTAGCCCCAAATTTTTCATTTTCACAAGAGGACAAAGGAGAAAAAGCACCCCAAAGTTCGTTACACAATTTCTCCTGAACACAGAAATGCCCCATATGTGGTTGTAATCTGCTGCATGGGTAAATGGCAGGGCTCAAAATGGAAAGAGCGCTATTTAGCTTTTGGAGGGCAGATTTTGCTGGAATAGTTTTTGGATGCCATGTCGCATTTGCAGAACCCCTAAAATACCAATATAATGGAAACCTCTCAAAAGTGACCCCATTTTAGAAACTACACCCCTCAAGGAATGTATCAAGGGGTATGATCATTTAGAGCCTAAAAATGCTTCCCAAAATTTAATGTACAAAGTGAAAATTAAAGTTTTTAAAGAAATATCCAATTTCAGTGCCTAATACGTTGCGGCCACTTTGTGGCATCAGAGACACGCACTCCTAAAACTATTAAGTGGGCTATCCCGGGGACAAAAAAATTATATATGTGGGTATAAACTGCTGCTTGGGCACTCAGCAGGGCTCAGAAGGGAAGGAGCACTGTGGTTTTTTTTAGCTTTTGGAGTACAGATTTAGAGGGACTTTCTGGTCGCCATGATATTTTTGCAGAACCCTAGAGGTGCCAGTAAATTGGAATTCCCCAAGAAGTGACCCCCATTTTGTAGGGGCAATTTTAGCGTCTCTGCAAATGTGACATGGCGTCCAAAAAAACAACAATCTAAATATGCGCTCCAAAAGCACATAGCGCTCCTTCACATTTGCGCCCTGCTGTGTGCCCAAATGACAGTTTATGCCCACATGTATGACACTGGTGTACCCAGGATAACGTACTTAATGCCATATGTGGGTATAAACTGCTGTTTGGGAACAGCCGGGCACAGAAGGGAAGGAGCGCTATTTTGGTTTTTAGAGCACAGTTTGCTTTTTGGACACCATGCCACTTTTGCAGAGCCCATGAATTGTCAGTAAAGTGGAATCCGCAGACATGTTACCCCATTTTGGAAACTATACCCTTCAAGGGATTTATCAAGTGGGGTAGCGAGCATTATTAACCCTTAAGTGTTGCATTCTTTTAATTTCCAAAAATGAATGCGCAGCTGATAATGAAAAGTTAAAAATGAAATTTTTCTACAGATACGCCACTTCAGTGCCCAATATGTTGTGCCCAGTTTATGTCTGCACAGACACACACTCCAAAAACTGGTGAGCAGGGATCCCGGGCACAACAGCTTTTGGAGCGTTCATCTCTGATACAAGCCGGGCACAACATATTACACACTGAAATTATGTATTCCTGGAATAATTGTCATTTTCACCTTTCATCATCAGCTGCGTATTCATTTACGGATAATAAATTATAGCAAGACTTGGGGGTTAAAAATGCTCACTGTACCCCTGGATAAATTCCTTCAGGGGTGCAGTTTCCAAAATGGGGTGACATGTCAGGGGATTCCACTGTACTGGCATTTCAGCTCTGCAAAAGTGCAATGGCGTCCAAAAACCAAACCGTCCAAGTCTGTGCTTCAAAAACCAAATAGCACTCCTTCCCTTCTGTGCCTGGCTGTGCCCAAACAGGAGTTTATACCCATATATGACATTAAGTACCTTATCCTAGGTACGACAAGTGTAATACATGTGGGTATAAACTGCGGTTTGGGCACACAGTAGGGCGCAGAAGGGAAGGAGCGCTATGTGGCTTTTGGAGCGCAGATTGAGATGTTTGGGATCTGGATGCCATGTCATGTTTGCAGAGCCTCTAAGGTACCAGTAAAGTGGAATCCCCTAGGGAATGACCCCATTTTGAAAAGTGCACCCCTCAAAGAACTTATCAAGGGGTGTAGTGAGCATTTGTATCCCAGACGTGAATACACAGCGGATGGGGAAAAGTGAATGAATATGTAAGCTGTACATTGGGTACACTAAATTCCCTACTATTTCCCCAGTAGTTCCTATTATTGGGGAGGTCACTCTGGGGGTCACTTCTGGTTTATTATCCCTCGTAAGCTCTAAATCTGGGGTGTACCCTAATATACGCTCGCAGAGCTTATACATTCCCTTCCTGCCACAGCCAGTTATGCTCTAATGATTTGGCGATTTTTGGGGTTTTTGTCTTCACATTGTACGAGCTATATTTTCTTTATTCTCTGGTGATGAAGTCATATGAGGGCTTGTTGTTTGCAGGGTGGTGTATTTTTTAATGACATCATTTTAGGTGCTTACAACTTATTAAATAAATTTTATTAACTCTTTCTTGGTGGTTAAAAACAACCCCATCAATTCTGGCACTGCGTTTTAGCTTTTAAATTTTTCACCATGCAGCGTAGAGCGTAAGTAACATTTTACCTTTATTCTGCGGGTCAGTACAATTACGGCGATACCTCATTTATACTGTTTTTTTATGCAATACCAATTTTGCAGAACAAAAACCCATTTGGGGACATAAATCAATTTTTTTTTGCATTGCCATCTTCTAAGATGCATAGCATTTTTATTTTTTAGTTTAGAGAGTTGGTTTAGGGCTTATTTTTTTGCGGGACAACCTGTGCTTGCTTTTGGTACTGTTTTGGGGTACATATGACTTTTTGATCACTTTTTATGGCATATTTTGTAAGGTGAGATGGCAAAAAATCGTTACTTTTGGAGGGTTTTTTCCGTTTTTTTTTCCCCCGACTTTCACCGTGTGCATTAAATATGGTTTCAGTTTTATTGTACAGGTTGTTACGGACACAACGATACCAAATATGTATTGTTTTTATTAATTTTTAGGTTTATTTTTTGTATAATTCATTTTATATAGGAAAAGGGAATTTTTGGGGCTTTATTCTTTTATTAATTTTTTTTCACATACTTTATTATTTTTTTTTTCCTTTTTTTACTTTTTCTTGTGTCCCATTAGGACACCTGAGCCAGAGATGCTTTGATCTCTGGCTCAGTACTATAGACTGCAAGACACGAGCATACACATGTCTCCCCCCTATACAGGAAGTCAGCGCTATGGAAACACAGCGCTGACTTCCGCAGGTCTCGGCAGGATCAACCAGGTAGTGGGGTCTCCAGGCAGCCTGGGGTCACTGGGCAGACCCCGGGCTGCAGATTAGAGATATCGGCACCCCCCAATCTCGCCGTGGGGGGTGCCGGGGGGCACGGCAAGACAGCGGAACCCCTTGGATGCCGCGGTCATGTTTGACTGCGGCATCCAAGGGGTTAAAACCGCAGATCGGAACTCGGTTCCGACCGGGGGTTATGGAGCAGGGTGCTAGCTGTCAGATACAGCTAACACCCGGTTCCGATACCGCCCGCTCAGATAGCGAGCGGGCGGCTGGCCTCGGGCGTAGTATTACGCCCTGGTGCGCGAAGTACCTAGCGCCCAGGACGTAATAGTACGTCCAAGGTCGTACTAAATAAATAAATGGAACACACTTTTATGAGAACATTGTTATTATTACTGCCGCTACATACAAGATTATTATTCAATTGTCAAGCTGGATTCAATGAGGTCCCGCAATATTAGGTCAGGAAAAAACATACGGAAAATTGTGACCTAAAAGTTCACAAATTAATCAGAACAACATAGCCTAAATGAAATTAATGGGACTTTTCAAATCACTCATCCATCATGTCCCACAGTCACATGACCGAAACATACACTGTCATTGGTCCAGTATCCGCCGTAATGGAAACAGCGATAAGTATGAATCTAGCTGTATAAGACTATATCAAAGTACAATGACTGTCTATCCTTTCATAAACATGTTCATATATTTGTGTTTAACACCAATGGCTGATGAACGCTGAATGTATTTAGCCAAAAGGATCATGGAAAATGAATGACAAGGTTATATTTATTAGAGAGTTATGACCTCGTGCTTGGATAGTTTCACTTTTATAAAAAAACAAAAAAAACAAAAAAAAAAAACAAACACACACCCCACTAAATGTATATGAGGTCAGAGAGAAAAAAAAAATATTATATTTATCTAATGATTATTAAATGTGTTATATTACTTCTAATAAAAAGAAAGATTTGATTTAAGGTTTAAGCCTGAAGGAAATCTTGTGGCCAATGTGAATATCCAAAATGCTTCTCTCAAATAAATCTCCACCACATGGAGGTTTAGTTACATATTCAATCACTCTGAATTTGAAGGAGGCTAGACTCCCCCCATATTGATGGAAAAAAAATGTCTAGAAGCCCCAGAAGATTTGGCCAAGTTATTCTTGACACAACTGGAGATGTGCTCTTTGATTCTAATTTTTAATGGACGTATCGTGCAACCTATATACTGGCCTTACATCCATTCTTAAGGATTGTGGATAAAGAATTGTCTTCATGTAATATAGATAAATTCTTAAATAGGATTTTTATGATGTCATTATAGTTTCGACTATATTGTTGGTATCTTAAAAGGGACCTATCCTTCTTTCCAGCACTACTACAAGCGCTTTTAAGGACTATTTTGGGTAACCTCTGTCAGATAATTAGTTACAGGTTTTTTTTTACTTTCTATGTGAAAAATCATTCTTAACAAAGCACGCTCTTTTTACTCCAACCATTTCACCCACCGGAATAGACCTGATAATATGCCTAGGATGAGAACTGCTGGAATGTAATATTGTGTTTCCTGAATTTGCTTTGCGATATATCTTTGTTTGTACATTTTTTGTAATATTATCAGAGTCACATCTAGCAAATCAACAGTTCTTTGATTGAAACAGGATGTGAACTTCAAATTAGAGTTATCTGAATTCATATGAATCACAAACAAAAGGTATGGCCACCACATCACCCAACCATACTATAAGTAGGTCATCGATGTAGCGGCCATACCACTGCAAATTACTTGAAAGTTGATTATTGGCGTATATCTGTTTCTCCTCCCACCACACCATAGTTAAATTAGCCAGAGAAGGGGAGAATCTAGCACCCATGGGCACGCCACAGATCTGTAAATAATACTGATTGTTAAACATGAAGTAGTTATGCTTTAATAGAAAGTTGCCAACTTCTATAATGTACTCACATACTTCCGTAAATCCTGAATATTTATACAAATGATGTGAAAGAGCTACTATGGCTACATGATGAGGTATGCTGGAATACAACAAGCACACATCACACGTAAGCCAAGTATATTGACTATTCCATGAGAAAGTATCGAAAATTCGCAAAATTTCTTCAGTGTCACGTATAAACCCTGGAGTTCGCTTTACCACGGGATGCAACAATTCATCTACTCATTCGCATACTTTCTCACTAATAGATCCTATCCCTGAAATTATAGGGCATAGTGGTGGTAGAAAGGTGTTCTGGTGGACTTTCGGTAATCCATGAAATATAGGGACCACCGGAAAGTACACTAAGAAATTTAGCCTGAGTTTCCTTCAATATTCCCAAAATTACTGCCTCTGAAATGATAGTATCTAAGTTTTATGAAAACAGAGCCGTAGGATCTGCATCCAATTTTCTATAAATTGTTACATCTTCTAATATTGTAAGGACACTATCAAAATAATCTGCTTTATTTAACACAACAACCTTCCCTCCCTTGTCTGCCATATTTATGTCAAGATCATCATTATTACTCAATTTCCTAAGTGCTGATATTTCGCCCTTAGTCAAATTGGATACTCTATCTCTGGAAGTTGAATCAAATAATTTCACCAAATCCCTCTACATGATTGATAGGAAATGATCCAAGACAGGTTCTCTAGAAGCAATTTTATAGTCTTAATTCAATTATAATGTCTATATTGTTTACTATGAAGTAAAATTTATATTTTTTGTAAAAATTGTTATAATGACGTGTAGAAAATAATATGGGAATATGAAAATCTATTTCTTATGCCTCTCGTAAGCAAGGTTATTTTGACACACAGGAACCAACATGTGAATATATTCGCGATAATTAGTAAGTGGGTGTGTTTAAACAAGTAGTAGGGTTTTTAAACAGGGTGAAAGTTTTAGAGTATATGCCAGGAGTTAAGGGACCTGCAAGTCCTGAAACGCATAGGCTATTGGAATGCACTTTTTTCACCACATGATATGTCATGATTGAATTTTTTCCATGTATGGAGTAAATGAAAGTTACGTTTTCTGATTTTACAATCTCTGGAATGCCTCCTTTAATTGGTGGATCCCATTGAATTTACATATTCATTTGACTCACGAGTCTCGAGCCGTGGAGACGGACTTCCGGGCAACGGAGACAGAATCCAGAGGAGATCAAGATGCACCTTCAAGTGAGTTGTGATGTGCTTATACATATATTTGGAATATAAATAAAAAATAAATATATATATATATATATATATATATATATATATATATATATATATATAATAATCACACCTGAAACCATATTAAAAGGAAAGAAGTTGACTCAATCTTTGCATTGTGTGTGCGCCAAGAGAACAGAAAGAAGAGAAGAAAATTGTCTGAAGACTTGAGCACCAAAATTGTCAAAAAATATCAACAATCTCAAGGTTACAAGTCCAGCTCCAGAGATCTTGATGCTCCTTTGTCCATGGTGTGCAACATAATCATGAAGTTTACAACCTATGGCACTGTAGCTAATGTCCCTGGATGTGAATGGAAGAGAAAATTTGATAAAAAGGTTGCAACACAGGATAGTCTGGATGGGGATAAACAGCTCCAATCGGGTTCCAAAGAAATTCAAGCTGTCCTGCATGCTCAGTGTGCATCAGTGAAAGCACAAACTGTTGACATTTGAATTAAATAAAATGCTATGGCAGGACACCCAGGAGAACCCCACATCTGACAGACAAAAAGCTAGACTGCAGTTTGCCAAAATGTACCTTCTGGGAAAACGTCTTGTGGACAGATGAGACCAAGACAAAGTTTTTTGGTAAAGCACATCATTCTACTGTTTACTGAAAACGGAATGAGGCCTACAGAGGAAGAACACAGTACCAGCAGGGCCGTTTTAACAAATTGGTGGGCCCAGTGCAAAGTTTTTATAAGGGGGCCGGGCCCCATCACCAACATACCTGACCCACCCAAATTAAAATGCCCCCCACATAGTATAATTAATTTTTACTGGCCCCATACAATATAAGTGGTCATGTCCCTGCACTTATAAATAGTAGTCCCCCCTTATAAATAATATGTCCTGTTCACAGCTGCCCCCTTAGTAATTATAATTTATATTCAGGGACTATTATTTAAAAGGGGGGCTAAGGATTCCTTGGTTTTAAATAATGCCCCCTTATAAATAAGGGTCCCTACTTATAAATAGTGCCCCGTCAGTAATTGTCCCTCCTTATAAATAATAGCCCCACTTATTACTAATAGTTCTCCCTTCTAAACAGTTACCTCTTATAAACAATAGTACTACTTTATAGTTCTCCCTTTTAAATAATAGTCCCCATTTATAACTAATAGCCCCCCCCCCCATTATAAATAATAGTTCCCCATTATTTATACAGGGGAACTATTTATAAGGAGGGGAAAACATTTTTTTTTGTATATAAGTAAAAAAACTTATTTTTCAAGGGGGATAATATTTATAAAACATACCTCCCAACTTTGAAAAGATAGAGACAGAATGTGAGTCTTGCTATGTAAATTTAGCTCCACCCACTTCTACATTAACTCCACCCATTGACATCCATTTTTCTATATGCCCCCACATATAATCCTCCTACAGTCACCCTAACATTATATGCCCCCACATTATGAAGTTCCCCTCCAATTGCCCCACAGTATGAAAAAACTAGAGGGGGGCATTATACCGTGGGGTAGTTGGATGGGGACATTAAACTCCAGCACACTCCAGCTATCCCCACGGTTTACAGTCATATGAAAAAGTTTGGGCACCCCTATTAATCTTAATCATTTTTAGTTCTAAATATTTGGGTGTTTGCAACAGCCATTTCAATTTGATATATCTAATAACTGATGGACACAGTAATATTTCAGGATTGAAATGAGGTTTATTGCACTAACAGAAAATGTGCAATATGCATTAAACCAAAATTTGACCGGTGCAAAAATTTGGGTACCCTTATCATTTTATGGATTTGAATACTCCTAACTACTTTTTACTGACTTACTGAAGCACAAAATTGGTTTTGTAACCTCACTGAGCTTTGAACTTCATAGCCAGGTGTATCCAATCATGAGAAAAGGTATTTAAGGTGGCCAATTGCAAGTTGTTCTCCTATTTGAATCTCCTCTGAAGAGTGGCATCATGGGCTCCTCAAAACAACTCTCATATGATCTGAAAACAAAGATTGTTCAACATAGTTGTTCAGGGGAAGGATACAAAAAGTTGTCTCAGAGATTTAACCTGTCAGTTTCCACTGTGAGGAACATAGTAAGGAAATGGAAGACCACAGGGACAGTTCTTGTTAAGCCCAGAAGTGGCAGGCCAAGAAAAATATCAGAAAGGCAGAGAAGAAGAATGGTGAGAACAGTCAAGGACAATCCACAGACCACCTCCAAAGAGCTGCAGCATCATCTTGCTGCAGATGGTGTCACTGTGCATCGGTCAACAATACAGCACACTTTGCACAAGGAGAAGCTGTATGGGAGAGTGATGCGAAAGAAGCCGTTTCTGAAAGCACGCCACAAACAGAGTCGCCTGAGGTATGCAAAAGCACATTTGGACAAGCCAGCTTCATTTTGGAAGAAGGTCCTGTGGACTGATGAAACAAAGATTGAGTTGTTTGGTCATACAAAAAGGCGTTATGCATGGCGTCAAAAAAACACAGCATTCCAAGAAAAACACTTGCTACCCACTGTAAAATTTGGTGGAGGTTCCATCATGCTTTGGGGCTGTGTGGCCAATGCCGGCACCGGGAATCTTGTTAAAGTTGAGGGTCGCATGGATTCAACTCAGTATCAGCAGATTCTTGAGAATAATGTACAAGAATCAGTGACGAATTTGAAGTTATGCCGGGGATGGATATTTCAGCAAGACAATGATCCAAAACACAGCTCCAAATCTACTCAGGCATTCATGCAGAGGAACAATTACAATGTTCTGGAATGGCCATCCCAGTCCCCAGACCTGAATATCATTGAACATCTGTGGGATAATTTGAAGCGGGCTGTCCATGCTCGGCGACCAAACTTAACTGAACTGGAATTGTTTTGTAAAGAGGAATGGTCAAAAATACCTTCATCCAGGATCCAGGAACTGATTAAAAGCTACAGGAAGCGACTAGAGGCTGTTATTTTTGCAAAAGGAGGATCTACTAAATATTAATGTCACTTTTCTGTTGAGGTGCCCATACTTTTGCACCGGTCAAATTTTGGTTTAATGCATATTGCACATTTTCTGTTAGTACAATAAACCTCATTTCAATCCTGAAATATTACTGTGTCCATCAGTTATTAGATATATCAAATTGAAATGGCTGTTGCAAACACCCAAATATTTAGAACTAAAAATGATTAAGATTAATAGGGGTGCCCAAACTTTTTCATATGACTGTAAATGTCCCCCTCCAGCTGCCCCCAGGTTAATGTCACCCTCCCAATTTAATGTTCCTCTTCATGTCCCCCAGTTTAGTGCCCCACCTCCATCTGCCCCCCTAGTTGAATGCCCCCCTTCAGCTACCTCAGTTTAATGTCCATTTCTCCATCTGACCCCGGTTTAATGTTCCCCCTACATTTTCCCCCACAGTTTAACATAAAACACTGATACTTACCTCTCCTCGATACCCTGCTGCTCTGACTGAGGTGTTTGGAGTGGTGTGTGAAATTATATCATTTTTGGCTTTTTTTTTTTCCTTTTTTGTATTACTACAATACACAAGGAAAATAAACATGTCTATAACAAAACATGTTTAACTACAATAGTTTTCTGGGAGAAATACTTTCTGGCGTGCCAATACTTACGGCCTTAACTGTATAAGGTACTGAAATAGCTTATACAGTCAACTGTGAATGTCAGCAAAATGTGCTGTTAACCCTTTGCATTGAATATAGTTAATATCCATATTGAACATATGCCATCAGTGCTGGACTTAAGTTCCTTAGAGCCCACCGGATATGATTATTCAGGGGACCTATCTCCAAAAACCCCTAGGAAATAAACCAAAGTACACTTCATACTTAGGTGTCTTCAACTGGACCATTAATGGAAGATTATCTGGTAATCTTGTGGGCCAGTCCAACATGGTGTGCCCTAAATGTCCAAGATAGGAATATTCCTTTAAAGCCCTTATATAATGTTCATGTCAAAAAAGTGTTTTTTTTTAATCATGGTACTCCTCTTTATAGGCATCTGTGTACATTGGTGAGCTACTGTTCCGCTATATTGAAATTTTTTCTCTGGCCCCCACCATTTCTGAGTAGTTGATTGTATAAGCATACGGGATGAAACTAATTAGGCTCACTATTGTCAGGATGGCAGTCGACATTTGGGCTGATCAGAAAGTCCAGGACCACAGATCTGATGGTCGAGAGCCTAATTCACATATTGGATGCTGAATATATCTGTATTAGTGGAGGTGGAGAAAGGTCATCTTTAAAGGGAGTCTGTGAGCAGAAAATTGAGATATAAAACTAAAATCACAGCTGACAGCAAAGTTTACAATGATTGATTCCTTATTCAGGACCACTGCTCCATTCTCGAAAAATTGTCCTTTTATCCCTATACAAATTAGCATAAAGGGCTTTAGGGGCATTGCTATCCATCAATGGGCTTCACTATCTGCTACTGCTAACTGCCCCCGCTAGTTGACTAGTCTCTCTCCTCAGCACACAGTACTAACTTTACTGTGCACGTCTGACAAGGACACTGCACTGTGAAGTGAAGAAAGCTGGCTTTAAATGGGGCAGTGTGTCATCAGCAGACAAACAGTACAGTTAGCGGGTACAGCTGAGCAATGGTTAACAGCAGCAGATAGTGAAGCTCATTGATGGATAGCAACGCCACTAAAGCCCTTTTCTGCTCATTTGCATAGGAATAAAAGGATGATTTTTTACAAGAATGGAGCAGCAGTCCTTAAATACATCATTGTAAACTGTGCTGAAATCCCTACAAGTTACTGTGATTAGATTATATCTTAATTTTGTGCTGACAGACTCCCTTTAAAAGCAAAATTGGCATTAAACAAAAACACACACACACACTACTTACTACAAATTTAAAATTTCCTTCTGGATAAAACTGGATACAATGCAAAACACAACCTGCACGCTGGGGAGATTAAAAGCAAATTTTAATTAGTATGGCAATAAGTTATACCTTATTCATACAAAATCATACTAGAACTTGCAATCACTAAAAATATAACAGTTCTTATCAATTAAACTGAGGTTATTGTAGAACACTAAAATATAAAACATGTAAAACTGATTGTATACCGTGTACTGAAGTTGTAAAATCATAGTGTGAAAGAGCCTTGTAGTATGTGGTTGTCTATTGTACTGTAAAATAAAGCTTACTCACTAGCTAAAAGGAAGTGTTTTGCAATACAAGTTGTTGAAGTTGCTCACCAGCTGTCAATGACTGGAAATATTCTTCTTCACATTTGAGAGTTTGCTACAATGTATCAGTGCAGCCAATACTATGTAAGCACAACACAAGAAAGTAAACTAACGCCTGTTCTGGACTTCAAACTGAAAGTCCTTACTTTTACCAAGTGTATGCATTTCATATTAAAGGGAGCAGTACTTTTTTTTTTTTCTCCCCTAACTAGATAACCACCACTTTTTCCCTATAGATATATTAGCCATTGTCAGTGCAAAGAAAGGCAGCACTATTGTATTATGTTTTGGTACATGGGGAAGATAAAAGCGTGAAAAACTTTATAATGCAGCAAAAATATTTTCACCCTTACTGGATAGTGTACAGCTATGACATATCCTTTAGCCAATGGCAGTTAGATTGGATGGTATAGATGCAAAATAATTAAAATTTTTCAATTAATGGCCCAGCCCTAGTTACCAACATGGTTTAGATCAATTGACAGGCTAAAGGTGGTGCCACACAGTGTGCTGGATATGCTTATAGCCGCATCCAGTCCTCGGGCCGTCAGTACATTTCACTTTTCAACAAGTAAATCTCCAATTTAATATTTTTGGATTTAGTTAATGGCAACACGTTAACACCTAAACTACAATTCTATTCAGCTTAATTGGTGTTACAGAGAGTGAAATCCACTTTCTGGATACCACAATATACATTAAAGACCACCAGCTAGTCACATCAATATACCACAAACCCACAGACAGAACGGCCTACCTGAGAAACGACAGCTTCCACCCCAAGCACACAAGACAATCATTTACAGCCAAGCTATACGATACAAATCGTATTTGCTCCAACAAAGCAGACCTGGACAAGCACCTCCTGGATCTGAGGACGAAATTTCTCCGATTGGGATACAAACCAAAAGTGACGGACAATCAAATGTATCGGCATCCATTAACAGAGACAGGACAGTCTACTCACATATAAAGAGACCCAGAAAGAAGCCCGTGTGCCCCTAGTTGTCACCTACAACCCACAGCTGGAGATCCTATAAATGATTGCCAAGGATCTCCAACCTGTGCTACATAGGGACAACAGACTCAAGGACATATTTCCAGTCCCCCCTCCCCTTTCCTTTCGACAACCACCAAACCTGAGGCGTATTATTGTCCGGAGTGCCCTGAAGGCCCCAACTGAAAAAGGCACCTCACCTTTCCTGCAAAACAGGTGCAAGACCTGCAGGCACATCCACACCGCTGACAGTGTACCTGTCCCACAATCAACAGGTGCACAGAATTAGGGGGACATTTTCCTGCAGGTCTTCCAATGTGGTGAATCTCATAATGTGTGTGCAATGTCCCACCACAGGCCTCTATGTGGGGGAAACAGGGCAGAGACTTAGTCAGCGCATGAACTCACACAGATTCAACATTAACAACAGCAAAACAGATCTCTCAGTGGCCGGATATTTCTCCGGAGAAGACCACTCTATTGAAGATCTGCGGGTTGTGGTTTTAATGGGACATTTTAATACGCAGAGAGAGAAAGAAAGGAATGGGAATACAAGTTAATGCAAAAATTTCAAACTATGCAATTTGGACTTAATATTCATGCCAGTTTCATGTCACACTATGTATGAACTGTGAGGGTCACAAATCACCACCTGATTGCAAACAGATAACAGCAAGAATTACTGATCCCTAAGTAACTAACTTCTCTACTTATATTGCATTTTGATTTTCTTTAAAGATTCTAAGATCCTTTGAGGATCCAGGTCTTGTGTGTATAAAGAGTGTGTGAATTTTCAGTTTCTTGTATGTCTGAAGAAGACAGCTAGACTCTCGAAAGCTTACTATCAATTATACTCAGTTAGCCTCTAAAAAGGTATCGCCTAATTTCTTCACTCTTCCACTACTTTCTATGGCTGACACGGTACAACATTATACTACTAACTAATTGGTGGTACACTAAGAGCAGTGACACATGGGGTACCAAACAGATGTTTTTCAGCATCATCCAGCATCGAAATCGGAAAAACAGATTAAACACGGACAACACAAAGATGTGGTTTTTTTGGGCATGCACAGACTTGCTTGGCCAAGAAGAATAGACAAAAAGAAATAGTGCAAGCCACAATATTATTTCTGTGTATTGGTCCATGACAGTAGCACTTGGAAAAAGGGTGTGATAGCGCCCTAAAGCCAAAATCCTCATGATATTGCCAGATTTACATCACCAAGATTCTACAGGTCCTTCACCTGAGATGGGAGAATCTCACATGGAGCTTGAAGAATGAATAACGTAATCTGGAGGCATTATAGACTGGTACTCTGGAAGGGGCAGAATCGAGGAATGATTTGCTGCAGTTTGGAAGGTTTGATATGGGAGGAATAAGGTTGACAATGGACTACAGATGGAAATGGGGAGTGTGTATCTCCCATTAGGAGAGGGAATGGTTGGGGAGAAATGTTGCTATACCAGAGATGCTGTATTGTAGCCTTTGGCACTACTGCGTATGATTGCACGTGTTGGACAGTGTTTGTTTGGCACTTGTGGGTAGGTATTTTCTGCGGGACACTGGTATTTAGTGCTCCATGGGAGGTATTTTGTGCTGCTATGTGGTATTTAATATTGCTATAGATATTTTGTGTTGCAAGACAGAATTTGTTTGATGCTCTGTGGGAGCAGTTCTTTACTGGCGAGGCCCTAACATCACAACAGATTGACTGACAGGGCCAGAGTCATAAAAGTTTGAGAAGCCCTAATGTAGGGAAATTGGCATATTTTTTTTCAAAAATAAAGCAAACAACAAGATTTAAAAGGGGTATTGTGTTGAGGAGTAATTATAAGAGTCAGAGAACCATGCTAAAAACCATGATTTAAGAAAGTGATACCATGCTGGGGACCAGAAACGAGAGGAAAGCCATTATTGGGACCAAGAAAGACACGGAAATCTTGAACTAGGAAGTGTGCAGATCGTCAGAGGAGAAAGAAAATGTTGAGACCCCCTATGTAGGTCTGGACGATTATGAACCAAATCAAAGTTATCCAAAATAATTAAAATCAATCAATGTGAACAAATTCACAACTGTTAATTGAGCAGATGTCAATTTTGGTTATTTTTCGATTAATTGCTCAGACCTACCCCTATAGTTATGTGTGTGGGTTGGAGTGTCTTGTGTACAGTACCATAGCAGTTTTATTGGTCTTAGTCTAGGCCTGGTTCTGTGAAATATGCTGAAGTATAATGCATGCTTTTTGGCTCTATCATCATCATTTGGGGGTTTGAGGGACATGCTTGCTGACTCTTTCAGATACTTTTAACCTAAATTATGTATACATTTTACTTTTGAGAGAACCAACCCCACAAGGCAGTTTTAATGTGTGATATTTGGGTGGTCATCTCAAAGAGGTTTCACTGTATTTACTAAAACAAACGTGTCAGGAGTAGTGTCAGGTCTTGGACAGAAGCTACTTTTTTAAATTATTAAATCTACTGCTGGATTTCAGCTTCATTAACTGCTAAAAAAAAAAAAAAAACACGCCACACAGAAAAAAAAAAACAAAAACATACGCCTACTAAAAATCTTTTCAAACAGGATGAGACCATTTATGCATAACCTACTCTCAGAGAACAGAATAGCAAATTCTGAAATTTCTAAAATATCAAGCACCAAAGTAATTACACAAATAACATGTCACACTTTTTTTGCCTTTAGTCAAAGTTATTTTAGCAGTAGCTCCACAGACCTTTAGATGAGCGTATAAGAAGCATGTAGAGAAAACTGGAAACATATCTCCAGAATAACCAAAGAGCCATTTAATTTTTATAAAAGAAGAAGTTTTTTTAAAACATTTATCATGCCAGTTTATTAAGAAATGGTCATTATCTATAAAGATAGAATTCAAAATAATTCTGAGATGTTATAAAAGGCTGAATAAGTTAAATACAAGCATAAAATTTACCTTAGGAACAATATAAAATAGCATCTGGTCAGGCACATCCCACTGCACCCACACAAAGTCTTCAGCGATTCTGTCCTTGGGAATTTGACCAATATTTTTAATAACCTGCAGCACAATAACAAAAAAATAAAATAAATAAAAAACACACACCACACCCAACACTAAAATGAATCTCTAAAACTTTGCAGAATATAAAAGCAGGATTTGATCTTATTTTAATTAGAAACCGTTCTAAAAAATAAACTCCATGTTTGCAGACTTAAAAGTTTGCAGTTTGACCACTTCAGGAACAGAACAGGCCACTTTTTAATTTTTCAGGACCGGAAAACTTTTCAGGGTTTTTTTTGTACATGTAAAAGAAAGGGGTAAAGAATTATTGTTTTCTTTATTTTTATGTTACTCTTAAATTAAAAAAAAAAAAAAATGTAAAATTAAAAAAAGCAACTAAAAAATTGTACACTGCCAAGCAGATATGCAACAGTACACAAAAATAAAACTGACATACTGTGGGTACAGAAAGTATTCAGACCCCTTTAAATTTTTCACTCTTTCACTGCAGCCATTTGCTAAAAGCAAAAAAGTTCAATTTCTCATTAATGTACACTCAGCACCCCATCTTGACAGAAAAAACCCAGAAATGTAGATATTTTTGCAGATTTATTAAAAGAGAGAAACTGAAATATCACATGGTCATAAGTATTCAGACCCTTTGCTGTGACACTCATATTTAACTCACATGCTGTGCATTTCCTTCTAATCCTCCTTGAGATGGTTCTACTCCTTCATTGGAGTCCAGCTGTGTTTAATTAAACTGATTGGACTTGATTAGGAAAGGCACACACCTGTCTATATAAGACCTCACAGCTCACAGTGCATGTCGGGGCAAATGAGAATCATGAGGTCAAAAGGAACTGCCCAAGGAGCTCAGAGACAGAATTGTGGCAAGGCACAGATCTGGCCAAGGTTACAAAATTTTTGCAGCACTCAAGGTTCCTAAGAGCACAGTGACCTCCATAATCCTTAAAGGGAAGAAGTTTGGGACGACCAGAACTCTTCCTAGACCTGGCCGTCCAGCCAAACTGAGCAATCGTGGGAGAAGAGCCTTGGTGAGAGAGGTAAAGAAGAACCCAAAGATCATTGTGGCTGAGCTCCAGAGATGCAGTAGGGAAATGGGAGAAAGTTCCACAACGTCAACTATCACTGCAGCCCTCCACCAGTCGAGGCTTTATGGCAGAGTGGCCCGAAGGAAGCCTCTCCTCAGTGCAAGACATATGAAAACCCGCATAGAGTTTGCCAAAAAAACACATGAAGGACTCCCAGACTATGAGAAATAAGATTCTCTGGTCTGATGAGACGAAGATTGAACTTTTTGGCGTTAATTCTAAGCGGTATGTGTGGAGAAAACCAGTCACTGCTCATCACTTGCCCAATACAATCCCAACAGTGAAACATGGTGGTGGCAGCATCATGCTATGGGGGTGTTTTTCAGCTGCAGGGACAGGACGACTGGTTGCAATTGAAGAAAAGATGAATGCGGCCAAGTACAGAGATATCCTAGAAGAAAACCTCTTCCAGAGTGCTCTGGACCTCAGACTGGGCCGAAGGTTCACCTTCCAACAAGACAATGACCCTAAGCACACAGCTAAAATAACAAAGGAGTGGCTTCGGAACAACTCTGTGACCATTCTTGACTGGCCCAGCCAGAGCCCTGACCTCAACCCAATTGAACATCTCTGAAGAGATCTGAAAATGGCTGTCCACCAATGTTCACCATCCAACCTGAAGGAACTGGAGAGGATCTGCAAGGAATAGCAGAGGATCACCAAATCCAGATGTGAAAAACTTGTTGCATCATTCCCAAGAAGACTCATGGCTGTACTAGCTCAAAAGGGTTCTTTTACTCAATACTAAGCAAAGGGTCTGAATACTTATAACCATGTGATATTTCAGTTTCTCTTTTTTAATAAATTTGCAAAAATATCTACATTTCTTTTTTTTTCTGTCAAGATGGGGTGCTGGGTGTACATTAATGAGAAATAAAATGAACTTTTTTGCTTTTAGCAAATGGCTGCAATGAAACAGAGTGAAACAGTTAAAGGGGTCTGAATACTTTCCGTACCCACTATATTTACTAATATTGCTACAAATGAGCACTGAACTCTGTAGGACCCCTTCAATCCAAGCCCTGTAAACTAGACTTTGTTATAAAAAAAAAAAAAAAAAAATAAGCAATACAGAGAAAGATAATGTACAAATATGTGATAAGATGATATTATAAAAGCTTACCACTCCCTTTCCACCTTCCTCACCAATGATCATATGATATTCATCAATATCTGTAAAGAGAATAATTATTCAACAGGAGAATTCTTTAACAAAATTTATAAACCAAAAACACAAACAAAAGTTTTATACTAGGTTCACATTAGTGTCACCCCTCTATCTGGACCACTTAAAGTGTGGTAATTTTGAAACTGAAACCGGCGAAGTTCCTCCATGCTGGACTTTTCTCTGCCAATTTTCATGCGGACATTGTGACAATCTCCTCTGCAGATGTGAACATAGCCTTAGGCTGCATCCTTGAAGTTCAACTTCTCCCACTACCTTCCATTTGTAAATCTCATGTGAGCCTGCAATAGCGCATTTGTTATATAATGAGATATTATAGCCACTGGAGCACTATATTGAATGGTGTTGTGGTAATATGTGAATATGTATTTTATAACTTAGTTGCACAATTCTCTTAAAACAGTCACTAACTTTTCAGACAACTTAGGGGGCATTCACACTACCGTTGGTGACCGTCAGTAGTGCCCGTAGCTATTGTCAGTTACAAGATTTTAGCATTGGACACTAGCTGAACTGTCAGAAATCCATTAAAATTTCCATTCATTTCAATGGATTGTTATATTGTGTCCGTTTACACCCAATCCGTCAGAAGTCCGTATTTTTTTCCGTGGACAAAAAAAATCCTACATGCAGGACTTTTTTGTCCGTTTAAAAAATAAAAATAACAGACACTTTTTCCAAACATTGAAGTCTATCGGTAACGGACTTATAACGGACAGTAACTGATAGCCATCAGTTACTGTCCGTTATTTTATGTCCTTTTTTTCTGCGCATGCAAAAATGGACTATGTTAATAAATGGACACTAACTGATGCTAGTGTGTCCGTTTTTTTTTTAACTGATCCATTAATTGGATCAGTTAAAAAAACGGACACATTAACATCAGTTAGTGTCCATTAATGTCTGTTATTATAGGAGTCTTTTCTTTTTTTTTTTTTTTTTTTTTTAAACGGACACCTTCATAACAGAATCCAAAGGTAGCATGAAACCTTAGTCTCATTTCATAGAGCATGTGATTCTGAACCAAAATGTAATGTACTTTAATAAATATGTGGCTACTTTCTGGATGAAAATCCTCCCTAAAATCCCTGCCAATAGGTGTCTCCCTTCTAGCTAATTTGCAATTGACTCCTTTTTAAATCAGGGAAATATGTCCCTAGATACGAAGAGAGAAGCAAGACTGATCACAGCAAGTTGTGGGTGGGGGAGAGAGGATCTTTCACGCTTCACAAAGTGAATGCAAATGGGAGTGGCTGCTTCTCCTCACAGCATGTTTGCAAACAGTTTAAGATTCTGCAAACCTCCCAGCTTAAAACGTAAGAAAAGTATTCTATGTACTGGTTTTTCTTCTGGCTGCTTGGGTGATTACAAATGAGATATTATTCTGAGACAGCAAGCAGCTTTAATGACTGTGGTCATATATTGTTTTCTTGTATTTAGCAGCTTGCGTGTGTGTATTTGCCCTGTATGTACAAATCCAGTCCCTTGAGCTTTTCTCAGCTATGCGTTTGCTATTGTATAGTTACTTCAGGCAGAATTACATAACATTAGTATTGGATAGGGGAGGGCGGCAGACTGCTCCTTATTGTACACCCCCACAGCCTGAAAGACAAATGTATCGTTAAGTTCACACTAGCGTTTGGGGACTCCGCCCCCCATTCCACTTAAAATAGGTGCAGAGAAAGGTCCTGCAAGCAGGATTTTTTTCTCTGCCGATTTCAATCTCACATATATATATATAAAAAAAAAAAGTTTGTCTTTTCTTTATGTGCGACCAAACGACTGGACCGATCCTCACCAAATTTGGCACAGGTACATCAGGAGTCCAGGAAGATTTTAGACTGGGTCTCAGCTCTCTAGGACGTACCGTTCCTGAGATACAGTATTCCGAAAAAAATTACCTGCATTAGCCAATACAAGCCTGCAAGTCTTTCACTCATATTCCAACTGCCGTACACATGGTCACATGTCCCTTATTAGCCAATAGAAGCTCGCAGGCGCTTAGTCTCCACAGGCACACTGCTTTACTCCAGGTTTCCATAGCAACCAAGCTATTTATGACCTGTATGAGTCAATAGCAGTTCGCAGATCCTTAAATATTCAGTCATATGACGTGTATTAGCCAATATAAGTTCACATTTCATTTACCAGGTTTTCATAACACAGCCATAAAATAGACTGTACCTATACTGGACTACCATATTGGATGTCAAGTGCAAAACTGGCCAATTCTTATGGGGCCACTACACAAAAGAAATATACCCATATGAAGCCGGGTCCTTCTGTTAATATAAAATAAAAATAATATATAGTCTATGGGATCCACGGGTAACTGCTTTTTAAGCTGATCGGCTTTCCATTTTTCGGGTTTCCAAGTGGACCTGAAGAACAGAAACCTGAACACTAGTGTGAACCTAGCGTAAAATGTGTTTCAGCCATAATGTGATTAGCAGCAGCAGAAAAACTGTAATCTTTCATACATGATGTCCTATCAATCATAGCAGACTGCCCAGCGAGACCCTGCATATTTCAACTTTTGATGAAAACTCAGGTACCCTTTAAGTCAGTCAGTATCTGAACTCAAGGTTTAGCAATCCTGCAAACTGTCTTCTTGGTATCTGAACTCACTTCAACTATCATTCATTTATGGCAGCCAACTGAAAAATGTCATCGCTGGGTTCAGCTTTAGAGTCTTTAGGAGCTGGCTAATTTCTATGGTACATACCCAAAAGCCAATTCAATAAAGATTGACTTTAACCTCCTCAATTATTTGCATTGCAAGAAGGTCTAGCGGTTGCTTGTTCCCGTTCCACAGTCAATTGCAACTTTGTGACTTAATGCTTCTGAATTCACCAATCTGTGCTGGTCTATGGAAGCTGCATGTCTGCTTGTCAATGGAGGTTGTACTACAAAAGCTATAGTCTTGCCCTTGCTTTACACATACTAGTAGAAGACAATCACTGGGAGTTGCCAGCAATGTCAAAGCAGGACACAGGTAATGAAGTATATAGGATATTTACTATAATTTTTGCATATCAAAAGGTTTAATATGATTTCATATTTATATATTTTTTTTAAACTGATGTCCTATCCATCGATTTTAGATTGAGATGTCAGACTGTCAGGGTCCCTGCACATTAGGAGTTTCCCTGAGGAGTAGGAGAGCTTCAGTGCTCACTTGCCATGCTTTTAATAGCGGCAGTTGTGAGTACACCAGCCTGTGTCCCATTCAAGTATCTAGGACAAAGCAGCAGTTAGCAGTACAGCCTGTTATTAAAAGTTCAGCAAGTGAGCAATGACATGCTCAGGTAGCAAAATAGCAGTCGGTTGGGGTCCTGAAAGTTGGAACCCCGCAGGTCTAAAATTTATGTCCTATCTTATAGAGAAGACATCAGTTTTGAAAATGCAGATATCCTCTTTAAGGCTAAGGCTACATGGCGACTTTGGCAGATACTCTCATTGCGTAACCAAAGTTTGCCCTGAGAGTCCTTTACTCATAGCCTGAAATGTGCCATGACATTGACTTCTAGTCACAAAAGAGTTGATTATTCCCAATTGTGGTCCCAATGTAACTCCATTCACTACCATACATGAAGGAGTTTAAGGGAGACATGGCAATCTTTTTGTTGCGCAACGAGAGTCTCTGCCAAAGTCACCATGTAGCCGTAGCCTTAGCCTTAAAGAGGATATCTGCATTTTCAAAACTGATGTCTTTTCTATAAGATAGGACATAAATTTTAGATCTGTGGGGGTCCAAACTTAGATGCTGAAAGACAAACGTTATATTTTAGAGATTAGAAAATACTCACATTTTTCTTCTGAAACTACTAGTAGGTGGCTTTCATAAGAAGGGTACACATCTTCACCAGGACATAGAAACTAGAGACAAAATTAGGAGAAATTTCATAGTGCACAAACAAAAAAGGCTATATTAACCATTTCCCAACGCAGGCATTTTTTAGATTTTTGACTGCCTGCGTTCCAAAAGTCACAACTTTACTTTTCTATGCAGACCCATGAGGGCTTAATTTTTGCAAGACAAAGTTCTTCGTAGTA
Organism: Leptodactylus fallax; assembly: GCA_947044405.1. Lineage (NCBI taxonomy): Eukaryota > Metazoa > Chordata > Amphibia > Anura > Leptodactylidae > Leptodactylus > Leptodactylus fallax. Next base: position 7,440,782 of record CAMRHE010000001.1, on the reverse strand, counting down.
GTGCCATTGATTGAATATTTCCGTACGATGTACTGGAAAGCTAAAAATTCACAATGGGATGGAAATGGAAAAATTGGAATTTGTGCTACTTTATTACGGTTTTTCTGTGCAGCCAAAATAACTAGAGATGAGCGAATTTCTCAAATGTTCGATTCTGCAGTTCGATTCGAATTTCCAAAAAAAGTTTGCTGCGATCCGGATTAATTCGCAGCGATTAGCGATAAAAAAAAAAAAAAAAAAATTTCGTTTCAGAGAGCCTGCATAGTGTTGTAGAACACTGTGCCTTGCAGTAACACACATAGGGAGCCTACTGAGGTAGTGAAACAATACTGTGAGAGTCAATATGACACACACACACACGACAGGCGTCGCTCTTAGAACCACTGCACACTTCACTTATTTGGCCAGTTACGGGGCCAAAACTGACCAACTCACTCAAGTGTGAACTCAGCCTTACAGGTCTGTGTTCGTGTCAGGTAGAAAGAACTGTGCGGAGGCCCAATATCCTACCGTAGCGTGAAAGAGCGCACTCCTTTTACACCCTCGTCTGCCGATTCCACATAGATGTCTACAGAGTGGCAAGGTAATATAATTGGAGTTGGCAGTAACATGAGGAGGCCATACAGTGACCCAGTGGCAGCAGCATGAGGCAGCCATACAGTGACCCAGTGGCAGCAGCATGAGGAGGCCATACAGTGACCCAGTGGCAGAGTGAGGAGGTGGCAGTAGCGTGAGTAGGGCACAGAGTGGCAAGGTGATATAATGTGTAGGTAGCAACAGCCTTAGGAGGCTATACAGTAAACCAGTGGCAGAGTGTGGTGAGGCAGCATGGTTCATTTAATCTGCTGCATCAGGCATTGGTGGGTAAAAATCCTGGCTGATCCACCTTGACAAAGGTCAGCCTCTCCAAATTTTGGGTGGACAGGCAAGTTCTCCTTGGATTAACCAAGGCCCCCGCCGCACTAAGCACCTGCTCTGATGCCACACTACTGGACAGCTTTTCCAGGGCAGGACAGCTTTTCCAGGGCAAACTCGGCCACAAATCGAATTTGGCTGCCCATTAGTCCAGCGGACCTTCGATGATGGGTGGCAGGGTGCACTCTAAGTATGCTACCACCTGCTGGTTTAAGTTCTGCTCTGTGTCTAGCTGCTGATGAGCAACTTCACTACTCGGCTGAAGAAAGCTGCTCATCAGCAACTCTAGGCTCAGGCTACTGCTGATGGAGCCGATACTGCTCCTGCCACCCCCACCCCTTCCCACAGCTGCTATGCCAGTGCAAGGTGAGCGCTCAGGGCCCCCCCCATCGGACATGCGAGAGGATGGACGATGGCTCAGATAGGCAGCGGCCAACTTGCTACATAGCATGTCTCTATAGTAGTTCAGTTTGTCCTCCCTCTCAGCGGGTGTAAAAAAGGCCCCCTATTTTTCCCCAGTAGCGAAGGTCTAACATGGTGGAGAGCCAGCAGTCATCCCTCTGCCGAATAGTGACAATTCGGCCGTCACTGCACAAGGAAGTGAGCATGCACTGGGCCCATTTGCGTGACTTCCTGCATCCATCTCCACTGCATACTGCCACGGTGTGTCTGGGTCATCTACCTCATCCTCCTCATCTCCCTCTGGCTGTTCCGGTTGCTCCTGCTCCTCCTCTCCACCCATTTGGCTACACATTGCTTGTGCTCCAATGTCCTCCTCCTCCAGTTCAGCCCCCACAGGGCTGATGTGGCCGTGAGAAGTAGACGCCAAATCTCCAGTCCCCTGACCAACCAGATTGCAAAGCATCTTTTCCAGGATGTGAATCAGTGGAAAGACGACGTTCATCCTGTAGTCCTGGTGACTGACTAAAAGTGGCCTCCTCAAAGGGAACGAGCAAACAGCAGGTGTCACACATGAGCTGTCACTGGCTAACATTGAAGTTACACAGGTGAGTACCTCTATCCTCTTGGATCATCAAGAAATCATTTATGGCTTTCCTCTGTTCATATAGTCAATCCAACATATGGAGGGTTGAATTCCAACAGGTGGAAACATCGCATATCATCCTATGTTGTGGCAGGCCGTTCTGCTGCTGCAGCTCAAGGAGGGTGTCCTTGGCGGTGTACGAGTGGCTGAAGTGCATGCAAAGTTTCCTTGCCATTTTTAGCACATCTTGCAGATGGGTGGAACACTTCAGGAAATGCTTGACAACCAGATTGAACACGTGCGGCATGCAGGGCGCATGGCTCATCCCTCCTTGATGCAGCGCCGACACCAAGTTCTTCCTGTTGTCATTCAACAATGTTCCGATTTTAAGTTCCCTTGGAGAAAGCCAGAATTCTATTTTTTGATTAAGGACACGGAGCAGTTCCTCCCCTGTGTGACTACGTTCGCCCAGGCAAACAAGATGCAGAACAGCATGACACCTCTGTACCCTGCACATGTGGTATGCTGGAGCAGCACTGGGAATTGTTACTGCAGTGGAGCCTGAGGACACAGTGGAGGATGAGGTGGACATTGTTGCAGGACCTACAGCGTAAAAACGTCGAGGAAGAAGCTTGTGATGAACCGACCCTCAGTTTTATATCTTTCTTGGAAGTGTGTTTTACTTGCTTAGGTCAGTCCTTCCCCCACTTGGAATGCGGTGCTTTAGTTGAGTCCACATTGCTGGACGATACGCTTAACTGGTTTTATGTGTGTTCATTGGAGATGGCTTGCTATAGCCAGGCACTTTTATTATCCCTGGCCAGATGGGATGGGGGATAGCAAGCCTTAACTTCACCCTTCTCTCCGAGGGTTCTGCAAAGGTGGGAGAAGGGGGGCTGCCTGGGTGCAAGGGGTGGGTGGAGCACTAGCCATATGCTGTGGGCAGACGTGGATTCTGGGGTCATTCAGCAAAGAGGCAGTAAGGAGCTCTGATCTGGGAGAAGATGAGAGGGCCTGCCCTACTGAGGAATGCTTTGAGGGCCTAGTTCTGGACAGCATGTAGAAGGATTGTTTTATGCAACTTGCTTAAGCTTGCGCCCTAAGCCCAAAACTCTGCTGTGGCCTAGAGAAACGGACTACGAGTCTATTGTGTTGAGCATGGAAGAGAGACAGCTAGGACAAAGCTGTGTGCTCAGGTATTTTTTCTAATCTTTATTTCCTTTTATTTTGGTGTATTGTATCATTGCTCTTTTGCTTGTATGTTTTTGCTTGATCATATTAATATTGTATATTTCTGTATATGCTATTAATTCATACCGACCCACTTGGGTTATTAAACATATAAAATTTATATCGATCGTTCGTTTTATCCTATGACCCGGTCTACTCACGGTGTGTGAGTGGGAGGTTAAGAAAGAATTTTGATCGCAGGCGGCTGGGCGAGGCGATATTCTTCACAGTGGTGGCAGCGTGGTGGGATCTTAGGATAACAGTGTGTGGGTGTGGTATCACGCAGACACTGGGGATTGCGGCAATCCTATGGAACGAGCACGGTATGAGATCAAGCTTAAAATACGGTGAAAGTTTGGTACAGTACTGTTCCCTCCCTTCTTCTTTTTTTCTGTCCTATCTTTTATTTGGCAACGACTTCCAGTGGATGTCTCGGACTCTGAGAAGTGGAGTCAGGGGACGGCAGCAACTGACTGATACAAACGCTGCGCAGATGGCTGATATGGAAGGTGCTGCAGCCGGGCAGGACGAGGAGCAAAGTCCTGAGGGGCTGGCACAAGAAAACATTACCATGCCAGACGGTTCAGCAGGTGCCCGAACCCCAGAGGTAACTGTGCCTGGAGGGACCAGTAACCCCAGTTCTGTGGGGGTAACGGACTTATACTTGCAAATGGCCTTACAGCAGATAGACGCCAGTGACTATAGCGCCCGTCTGCAGGTGATTCACCAGTACCAAGCTGCTGCAGAGCGCTGGGCGGAGAGAGAAGCTGCAGCGTGCCGGGCGGAGAGAGAGGCCGCCGCTGCAGAGCGCCGGGCGGAAAGAGAGGCCGCTGCTGCAGAGCGTCGGGCGGAGATGGAGCATCAGCTTGAGCTAAAAAAGCTGGAACTTTGCCAGCAGGCGCAACCTTCCCCTGCACCAACTCCAGGAGCCCGAGCACTAAAGATCCGATCCGAGGACTTTCCGATCTTGGAAGATAACGGGGACTTGGACTTGTTCTTGCGGGGATTTGAGCGGGTGTGTAAGCAGCATCATATTCCCCAGGCAGAATGGGCCCGTTACCTGTCTCCCCGGCTGAAGGGAAAAGGCCTGGATGTTTCCACGAGCTTACCAGTGGACGCGGACTATGAGACCATCAAAGCGGCGCTGATCCGGAGATACCGGCTCACGCCGGAGGTGTACCGCAAAAAGTTCTGGAATATCCAGCGGGGTCCCACAGAGAGCTATGCGGATGTTCTGCACCACTTACAGGTTACATTCTGGCAGTGGATCAAAGGACTTACTGTCACCACGTTTGAGGGAATTGGGGATCTTATGATAAAGGAACAATTTCTCCAGGTGTGCCCTCTGGAGGTCCGTCAGTTCGTGTGTGACTGGAAACCCAAAACAGCAGACAAGGCTGCAGAGATTGCTGACGACTATGTGTCCACCAGGGAGCAAGGGATCAAGAGAGGACCCACTCTGCAGAGACCCCCAAGCGGGAAGGAGGGGCAAAGTTGGAGTTCACCACAGCCTGCGGTCTCCAAGTGGGGTAAGACAAACTCTGTCCCGGGTGCCCCTTCTACTTCCCCTGTCCCAAGAACTCTGGGCGCCCCGGGGACCCCCTCCAAGTCCCAAGGAGAGGTCCGGCGATGTCACGCCTGTAACCAGCCAGGACATTTCAAGGTGGAATGCCCCAACCGCTCTAAGAACCCCCCTGTTTCCCCAGCCACGGCAGCTGGCCCATCTGTATACTTGGTGGGGAGGGAGGGGTTGCAATCCAATGCCAACAGTCAACAGGTCATTGTGGGGGGTAAAGTGGTCATGGGATTTCGGGACACTGGGGCGCAGATTACTCTGGTGCAACCTGACTTGGTCCCTGCGGACAGTATTATCCCTGGAAAAATTCTGACCCTGAAGGGTATTGGACAAGAACGCGTAACTGTGCCCATGGCTTGCGTCCATTTGGACTGGGGTGCGGGAAAAGGGATGCGTGATGTGGGGCTAGTGTCTGATCTGCCTGCCAATGTACTATTGGGAAGAGATTTGGGGCCCTTGGTGTCCCAATATGGGGTGGGAGCAACCCCACCTCGCTGTGACAAAATGTCTGTACTGAAGGATGATTTTAATGAGGGGTTGAAGCCTGTCACACAGGCAGAGGGAGGGGTTAGCCTTTTGTCTCCCCTTGCTGTGTGTCCAGCTAAAGTAATCAGTGAGCATGTGAATGAGACATTGTGGAATGCTGACCTGGCTGTAGCCCCGCCCACATCTGCGGGTGATGAGAGCCCCCTCAGTGTGACCCTGGCTCAGCCATTCCCCCATGCAGTTCACTGTGAATCAATGAATGAATGCAATGTCAATGTAATTGCTAATTCTTGCCTTGCAGGTTTACAGGGTAGCTCTTCTGAGATGCTGGGGGCAACCCCAACTGAGGACAATGTGCCAGGTGGTCAGGTGGGTCACGGGGATCTCAGGGCCGATCAGGATGAGGAACGGACTGCTGGAGTTGCGGTGGTGACCCGCAGCCAGAGTGCTAGAGGGGTGGAAGGCGCTCCGACCCCTGAGCCGTTCCCTCTGTCACCCGGAGATGGCACTGAGACCGCCATGACTAACCTCCCCACACTGGAGCCGGAGGAGCCCGGCGGGTATGTGACATGCACATCTCTTCTGTCTGGTTCCAGTCAGGAGTTCAGGGACGCTGTCCAAGCTGACCGCAGTCTGGATGCATTGAAGGAGCGTGCTGATCAACCTCCCTTGGAGTCGGACAAGGACCACGTGTACTGGGAGCAAGGGAGGTTGTACCGGGAAACGATCCCCACAAAGGGAAAAGAAAGTCGGCTCAGGGAGAAACATTTAGTGGTACCCCAACCCTACCGGGTGGAGTTGTTGCGGATTGCTCATGATATTCCACTGGCAGGCCACCTGGGGATCGCTAAGACCAAGGCTCGCCTCAGCTACTTATTCTACTGGCCTAAGATGGGGACAGATGTAGCTAAATACTGCCGTTCATGTGACGCTTGTCAGAGTATGGGCAAGGCTGGGCAAGGCTCCAAAGCACCAATGATACCTATGCCCATCATAACTGAACCTTTCCAGCGGGTGGCTGTGGATCTCATTGGACCCCTGTCCATTCCCAGCCGCACCGGGAAATGTTTCATATTAACAGTAGTAGACTACGCTACTAGGTACCCGGAAGCTGTCGCTCTGTCTTCCACCCGGGCTGATGTAGTGGCCAAGGCTCTGGTAGGCATCTTCTCCCATGTTGTATTTCCCAGAGAGATGCTCACAGACCAAGGTACCCAGTTCACGTCTGCCTTGATGCAAGGCCTGTGTAAGGTAACAGAGGTGCAACATCTGGTGTCCAGCCCGTATCACCCACAGACCAAAGGCCTGTGTGAACGGTTCAATGGCACCCTGAAGCAGATGCTCAGGATGTTAGTCGAGTCCCACGGGCGCGACTGGGAGCCTTATCTCCCGCACCTGCTGTTCGCTTACCAGGAGGTGCTGCAAGCCTCAACGGGGTTCTCCCCCTTTGAGCTCTTGTACGGGAGATGTGTACGTGGGCCCCTAACTCTTGTGAAAGAGTCCTGGGAAGGAGAAACAGCCATCCAAGGTGTGCCAGTCATGCCCATGGCCCAAGTGCAGACGGCATGGGGTGCTGGAGGTGGGACCCAAGAAGGGGGTGTGTCAAATGTATTACCTATCAATGTATTGTGGAGGGATGGTTTGGGGAAGCATGATCTCAGTCATTTGCCCAAGGTATCACCATCACCCACCCAAGTACAGGAGGAACAGGGTGTAGGCCCAAAGGGGCAAGGCGTCTGGGAGGGACGACAGGGTCCAAACATACCTGTGCCAGAACCAGAGGTGCCCCTAGGTTTGGAAGCAAAGGGGGAGGTGCAGAATCCCCTAGAACTCTCCCAACTAGCGGCTAGTGTGGGAGAGACCCTGAGAGACTGCCGGGAAGGGGTCTCTAAACTGGTATCACAAGGGCCTGGGGTTGCGAGTGTGGATCTGCGGGATGCCAGCACTCAGCACGAGGTCCCAGTGCAGGCCGGGGGTAGCCAGGTGGGCGGAGACTGCCGGGATGGGGTCTCAGCACCGGTACCACAAGGGCCTGGGGTTGCGAGTGTGGATCTGCGGGATGCCAGCACTCACAACGAGGTCCCAGTGCAGGCCGGGGGTAGCCAGGTGGGCGGAGACTGCCGGGATGGGGTCTCAGCACCGGTACCACAAGGGCCTGGGGTTGTGAGTGTGGGTCTGAGGGACGCCAGCACTCGGGGGAGGGACCCAGAGCAAGCAGGAGGTAGCCAGGTCTACTTAATTCCGAGCCTGAATCTTAGAAGAGTCTCCATTCAGACAGGAGAGGAAGAGGGTATCAGTACGCCAGGAATATGGTCAGGGACTAGCGCAGGTCGTGAGGTGAGGCGGGGTGAGGCTGCCAAGGTGTCCGCGGAAGGCGATCTTAGGATCGTCCTTCCTCCCGACACGCTCTAAAAGGGGGAGGTGTGATGAACCGACCCTCAGTTTTATATCTTTCTTGGAAGTGTGTTTTACTTGCTTAGGTCAGTCCTTCCCCCACTTGGAATGCGGTGCTTTAGTTGAGTCCACATTGCTGGACGATACGCTTCACTGGTTTTATGTGTGTTCATTGGAGATGGCTTGCTATAGCCAGGCACTTTTATTATCCCTGGCCAGATGGGATGGGGGATAGCAAGCCTTAACTTCACCCTTCTCTCCGAGGGTTCTGCAAAGGTGGGAGAAGGGGGGCTGCCTGGGTGCAAGGGGTGGGTGGAGCACTAGCCATATGCTGTGGGCAGACCTGGATTCTGGGGTCATTCAGCAAAGAGGCAGTAAGGAGCTCTGATCTGGGAGAAGATGAGAGGGCCTGCCCTACTGAGGAATGCTTTGAGGGCCTAGTTCTGGACAGCATGTAGAAGGATTGTTTTATGCAACTTGCTTAAGCTTGCGCCCTAAGCCCAAAACTCTGCTGTGGCCTAGAGAAACGGACTACGAGTCTATTGTGTTGAGCATGGAAGAGAGACAGCTAGGACAAAGCTGTGTGCTCAGGTATTTTTTCTAATCTTTATTTCCTTTTATTTTGGTGTATTGTATCATTGTCTTTTGCTTGTATGTTTTTGCTTGATCATATTAATATTGTATATTTCTGTATATGCTATTAATTCATACCGACCCACTTGGGTTATTAAACATATAAAATTTATATCGATCGTTCGTTTTATCCTATGACCCGGTCTACTCACGGTGTGTGAGTGGGAGGTTAAGAAAGAAGTTTGATCGCAGGCGGCTGGGTCGAGGCGATATTCTTCACAAAGCTGTGTTACCTGTCCAAGTTGCTGGTGTGCCTGGGCAGGCACCACATTAACCCAGAGTAGGCTGTAAAGGACATATATTGTCCTTGACCGTAGTTACAGCTTCACACGTCGGCACTGCCGTGCACTTTGGCAGACACAGACAGGCTCAAGGACTGGCCCACCTTCTGTTCTACATATTTGTGCAGGGCTGGTACTGCCTTCTCGGCAAAGAAATGACGGCTTGGGACTCTCCACTTCGTCTCGGTGCAAGCCATCAGTTCTCTGAAAGGTGCAGAGTCCACCAATTGGAAAGGGGGTGACTGCAGAACCAGCAACTTGGACAGAAGCACGTTCAGCTTTCTGCACCATTGGATGAGTGCACATATACTGTTGTCTCTTAGATATAGATTCTGTGATCGATTGCTGACGCAATGACTGACTAGGAGGAGGAGGAGCAGGAGCATCATGACCAGCAGATGATGGGAAGGACACACAGCTTTCTTCGGCTGAGGTGCTGGAGCCTTGACTGCTTCAAATGGGGTGCGTGCCACAGTGCTGCAGCGGCAAATGGCCATGCTTCACCTTCTGCCCACAGATTGAACATATGGCCATGTTCACCTCCCCCAGCAGCTTAAAAAACTGCCACACCGCCGAGTAGGTGATTTTACTCCCAACACTCTGCACTAACTGACTCCTGCCACTGTGAACCCCTTGCACCACTGCTTTCTGGGCAGGAAGGCTGCTGGGAAGTAGGTGGTCTACCCCAGGCACGTTTGGCTCCTGACTTCCCACTGCTGCCACCCTGCTGATTCCGCCACTGCCTCAAACAAGCTGCCACCCTCTTCTCCCAATGACAAAGCCCCTTAGTCACCCGGCTCCCAATTGCGATCGGCTACATCGTCATCCACTAATGTCTGCAGGTCACTGATGTCCTCCTCAACAGTCTCTGAGCCAGGAGCCAGACCGCTCACAACACCAGCTCCCACACCACTCTCCTCATCACTACTTGCCCACCTACCAGAGGACGCGGCAGATGTCCCCTCCACATCTTGGCTGGGCACTAGCTGCTGACTGTCCTGTAGTACCTCCCCCTCACTGTACAGTGCATCTGAGCCCACAGCATAGAGTACTTCTCTAGCTGAGGGAACAGAAAAGGACAGAGGCAGGTTGAGGACAGGTGAAGGAACATGGTCTGCTCCCAGGCCATGCCAACTAAGAGCTGTGTCTGACCAACCCTCCGACTCTTGGCTGGGGGTGTCTGGTGTGACTTGGGATGAATTGGATGATCGAGTCAACCATTCTACAACCTACAACTGTTGGGTTGCTGATCAAGACACGACCGGTAGCTGACACTGGGAGCTCAGGCCTCCGGAAGTGACCCCTCCTGCCATGCCCCCTTACTCTGCTGCAACCTATGCCTGCACCAGAAACATGTGGCCCTCCCCTGTGCATGGCCTCTCGCTTCTCTGTTTGACATACCATTCAATGAGAAAAAAAAACGCAATTGCAAAGGGAAAAAAGGCCTGTAATTTTCTACTTTGAAGAGAACGGCAAATATGCCCCTTATTTCTTTCCCCACTAATGAAGACCTTTAAAAATAAAAAAAAAAAAAAAAAAAAAATGATGTGATAAAGACAGATTACTGGATAAGAATTATGATTTTTTGGCAATACTGTACTGCAAAATAGCCTTTAATTTTATACTTTGAACAAAACGGCGAATATGCCGCTTGTTTCCACACTAATAAACACCTTGAAAAAGGCGTTAGATAAGTTCTGATATTAGTGGACGATAATTCACTGTTTTTTTCTGTACTGCACTGCAAAAGGCTTGTTGTGTTCCACCTTGAAGACAGGTATGAGTAATGAGCAGCAGTACAATGGCAGGGAGTGCTGCAATGTGTATTGCAATTCTTGCTATAAATGACCCTGCAACCACCCCAAATTCTTCTCTCAATTCCTCCCGATCCTTTCCCTACAGTTCTAAGGCTCTTTCCCTGAACTTCTGTTTCCTAAGACTTTCCCTAGCTTCTGCTGACGTCTGTTCCCACAGTAAGAGCGATGTGTAATGACTGTACCTAAAATGGCCGAGGATTTTTACAGGGCTGTGACATCACAGAGCCAGCTGGCTCCTGATTAGCTGTACGCTTGGCATTGTGGGTGATCCCGCGTTCTCAGAGTTCCTTGCCCCTTCTCCTAACATGTGCACCAGCCATTTTATAAAAAAAAAAAAAAAAATCCAAGTCGATGCAAAGCATGAGGAAATCCGGAATTGAGGCGAATCGAAGATTTACTGAAATTCGGACTGAATTCCACTTCTGCAGCTTCAATTCGCTCATCTCTAAAAATGACGTATGATGTCAATACTAAATTTTTTTTTTTTTTTTTTTTTAGTTTTAACCCCTTTAAAAAAAAAAAAAAAAATCCAAAAATTCTTAGAGTCACCATATTCTAAGACCCTTAATCTTTTTTTTATATTTCAGTGTATGGGGACGCATAAAGCATCTTTCTTTGTGGGCCAGATGTACTTTTTATTCATACAAATTTGGGGACTGTCTATTGCTTTAATGCAGGGATCAGCAACCTTCAGCATTCCAGCTGCTATGAAACTACAACTCCCAACATGCTCCATTCATTTCCATGGGAGTTCCAAGAACAGCAGAGCAAGTATTCATGCTGGGAGTTGTAGTTTTACAACAGCTGAAGTGTTGCAGGCTGCCTATCCGTTTTAATGAATTTTTATTCAAATTTATATGGGTGGCAAAAAAAAAAAAAAAAAAACAAAAAAAAAAACACACACACACACACACACACACACACACACACACACACACACACTCTTTGGATTTTTTTTCCCACTATGGCGTTCGATGCATGGAAAAAAATATTTATATAAGTTTGTAGACCGGGCATTTTCTGACACAGGGATACCTAATGTGTATGTGTTTTGATTTATTAATGTACTTTTATGTGTGTTCTTGGGGGGTGATTTAAATTTTATTTTTCCTTTCCCTTTTTCTGGACCTGGGATCAAATTTCGATCGAGACATGCTTGAATCAGACAGCATGCCCAGAAGGATTCAGGAAGTGTTGAAAGCCAAATGGTGGATTTACAAAATACTAAACAATAATAAAAATTTAAATTTAGAAGTAAAACAGTAACAATGCAGTTGCATAACAAGGATCTGCATAACTAATCATACGCTAAATTATTGCAAGTCAAATTTATGTTTGAGATAGACAAGATGATTGAACGTGAGACTACAATAATTTTATAGACAAAGCTGTAGTGAATGGTGAGATATGGAACATGAAAGTCAAAAGTTCAATACATTGTTACACTTTTGCTCGTCAGTGTAGCAGTTAATCCTGCAAATATAACTAGAGATGAAGTATATGATGCACATTTTTGTTTTTATCTTTGGTTTTCAGGGATTAGTGTTCCTTTAACCTTTGTTAGTCTAGTAAGATAAATTGTTTGTTTTAATTAAAAATGATAGTACAAATCAGGCATGGACAGCTATATGCTGCCTATTGAGAGGTGGAATGTCCACTATATCGGTACGTCCACCACCCCAAACGTGCAAATGAGGGATCAGCTAATAAGTATTGCCAGAGAGTCACCTTAAAAATCAGTATACGGATGGAGCACCATAATATAACACTTCATCATATTTGTTTATATTGCACCTGCCTGTTGGGCAATTATATCTAGTTGTGTGCTTATAATGTACCTGCTTTCTCAGTAAATTTAATAACTAGTTATAAGCTTATATTGCATTTGCCAGCCAAGCAGATAGAATAGATTGTGGGCTTATATTGCACTAGCTAATTAAGCAATTATAATGACTAGTTTTGTGTTCTATACTGCACCTGCTTGCTGAGAAATTGTAATGGTATTCTAGATTATATTAATAAGAATCTCTCCATTCTCTGAACATAGGCAGTATGTGTGAAGACCTCTCAATTCCCTATGCATGTAAAAGAGTAAAATCTCCCTTAGCATCTCTCTCCGAGTGTCGTAAAGTGACTGTGGATTCCCAAGTCAATATTTGTATATTACTACTGGGGCTGGAGAGTGGTAAAGTATGCATGCAGGCAAACCCTATTGTCAGATGAACGCAGCAGCGCTTGCCTGCAGTAAACAGAATTAGGATCCAACCAATGTCACATAAGAGGATGGCATTTGAGTGGCCCCTCATATATTCTGGCCCTGCCTGCCCAAAAACTTGTTTTAGCTTAGTGATGCCAGGGATTTGGCTCCATAGTCTACTCCGGCGTGGGGTCTTACCTTATTGTTCACCTGAAAAATCAGAATACTAATGGGTTAATAATTATTACATTATAGACCTACAATCAGCTTTAAATAGATAAAATTTAAAAAAAAAAAAAACACACACACACACACACACACACACACACACACACACACACACACCACAGACAGACATTTTAATTTTGTGCAAATTATTATAAAAAAAAAAATAAAGAGATTAATGTACAGCAAATTGTCCACTGCAGGGTACTCAGGCTAGTTGCAATAGCCCTTTTTCTGATCACAAACACTCTCTTTAAATAGAGTAAACAGATTGAAATATTTTAAACAGAAGTTTGTAGGTCACAATATGCAAGCACCTATTGGGTTTACACTTTTAAACATTTAGATTAGTAGAGAGCTCCTTTAACTTTATAGTCCAAAAATCAAGATAAATCAGGTATGTACACAGCTTTCTGAATTGTCTTTGTGAGTCTTAATATTGTGAATTCATGCAAAAAAGGCAACATCTTACCTGAACGCTAATGCAGCCATCAACAGCTTTGAGAACTTTAACATTGTTGATGGGTTTTATTTCAATAAGTAGAGCCAAATATCTGGAAACTAAATAAAACAGCAACTTTAATGTTATAGTTAAAATATCATTATCACAGCCTCTTCAAGCATCTGATCGACTGGGGTGTTGAGAGTGACCCCTTTGATTTAATATTGATGGCCTATACCATATTAAAATCCCAAAAAACCCTTCTAAAAGCTAGGGAACACACAGGACAGGTCTGCTGTGGGATGTCCATAGGAGTGCTGGTTGCAAAAATTAAAAAAAAAGTATCCAAAGCTGCAGCAATATTTTTTTTGTTTATTAATATGCTGTAAGGTGTTTTTTTTGGGGGGGAAGAAGGGGAGATTTTAATAAATCCAATCCTTTATACCAGTACTGTATACTGCAGTGGGTTGGCTGCCAGCAATTCCACCACAGCTAACCCACTGCAAACTCTCCCAGTGTGTCTCTGAATTCAGAATGGATACAACTTACTGTTCCCTGATGACAAGAGCAACAGTTCCAGAACAGATTGTTGCTCCAACAACAGTCCTTTGTGTGGGTGCAAAAAGCTTAACTGCTACACATACAAAACATAACATAATACATAACACATAACACATAACATGTATGCACGACCGACAGGAGAAGTCATTAACATGCATTTTTGAACACTAATTATGTAAATGGACAGAAGTCAGAACTCAATGAACAATGTGTAGTTTTTCAATATAATTACTGTGTAACTGTCAACATTTCCATGCATGTTGGATTAAACTATAAATGTACACTTACAGCCTCTGCTTTTGGTGAATAAGTGCTACTTATACAGTTGTCATGCAACAAAAAAGAGCTACTGAGGAAAAGTAAAAAATCTCCATTGCATGGTCATAAGATACATTCTCAATAGACCTTTTATGTGTTCATAAACAAGACTCATTTATAAACATGCATATTTTGTCTTTAATACATATTGTATACATCTTTGTACAGCTTAAAAAAAAAAAAAAAAAAAAACGCAACACACCCACAAACACATGGATGCATCTAAAATTAAAACATTCCAACCATACACATTCATAGTTGAAGGTCCAAATGATAATTCCAATATTCTAGTTCTCTTCATTGCACCCTCAACAGTCCAGACATTGATATAGAGTGTTTGATGGAGTTCACAATCTAGTGAGCCTTAGTAAGGGACATGGAGGAAACACTGATCACCACCAATTTTCTGACCCTGCAGTCACTTTGAATGTGATCATAAGTGACTTTGTGAACAAACTGGTTGGGTTTCCCCACTGGTAGAAGCCACAAGAAATCTGCCATATGTTAAAAGGTTGAATTGTTCACAACTTTTAAACAAACTTAAAATAGAATTGTACAAGCAAATAAGAAACTTTGTAGTGTATCTTATCAAAGAAAAATGCTTTTCTCCACTTATCCAGTCCTTACTTGCTTTCCTCTCTGTCAAACTAAAAAGCTCTCAAATTTTTGCTGAAATCATTTTTTTGCCATCAAAAGATGGACTGGGCATTACGGTGAATCAGTAATTTGTACTATTCCAGCCCTGGATTCCTAGGTTTGAATCCATCCAAGGAAATCTGCATAAAGTTTGTATGTTCTCTCAGTGTTTTTGTGTGGGTTTCTCATTTCCTCCCAACCTCCAAAGATATACTAATAAGTAATTTAGATTGTGAGCACTACTTGAGACTGTCTTGACTATCTGTAAAGCGCTGCAGAATATCATAGTGTTGTATAAGTGATAAAAATAAAGCTCATAATAGTATTGAATTACATGTGTATATAAGTTTTTGGAGATAGAAATGTGGATGGAAAAGGGGAGGAAGAAATGAATAAAGGAAGCACACAGAATTGCTGTTGCAACTAAACAGTTATTTCCCATTTCATGGAAAATGCTTTATTCACATCAATTAACAGAAAACAAAAAAAAAACAAAAAAAAAAAATTTATATATAAATAAATAATCGACACACACACACACACTACATACATACGTGCAGGGTTACTGCACACGTACACAGATACCCAGCAGCTTATCCTGAAAAGTTACCTGAAATGGTCACTAACTTTTCAGACGATTTAGTTTCATTTAATAGAACCTGTGATTCTGGACCAAAATGTAATTCATTCATTTAAAAATATTGCAGTTTTCTGACTGAAAAAACCTCTCTAAAGTTGATGTCACTAGGTGTCTCCCTTCTAGCTAATTTACTGTTCACTCTGTTACTAAGGAAGGCCTGTCCATAGAGACCTTCAGGCCTAAGACGAAAGCATGGTGAGTGAACGACCTGTTCTCTCTTCAGACAGTGAATGGAGAGGGGAGGGGCTGGTAATGGGTCTATTAGCTACAGAAAAACTATGTATCAATTCTTCTACAGTCACAGCAGATTGCCCAGCAAAACCATGCAGATATTTAAATTTTTCATGAAAGCTCAGGTATCTTTAAAGGAATTATCCAGCTTCCAAAAACTTACTGCAAATAGATCCACTGCAATGCTAAATCCTCACTGTTCCCTTGTGCAGACTTTGCTTGGCTTTATTTTACTTGAGACTCCTTATTTACATGCAGTGAATGTGGAAAAAAAAAATATATATAATATAGGTTTTCCATGATGCATCTCCCTGCTCTCCCCTCCAATAATATCACAGGTAATAAATCACTCCCACGTTTGAGGTCACATGATGCTTTGATGTTTCCTTTGTTTGCTGCTCACAGGGAAGGGGGGGTGAGCTTACAGAGTGAGAGCAGATGCATCATGGAAACTATAGTTTTTCACAGATTCACTGCATGTAAATAAGGAGTCAAGTAAAATAAAGCCAAGCAAAGGCTGCAGAAGGGAACAGTGAGTATTCAGCACTGCAGTGGATAGATTTGCTGATAATTTTTGGACGCTGGATAACATCTTTAAGACTACACAATGCTTAAAGTAATTTTTAAAGTATGAACACATTTTACTTTTTAAAGCTTACCTGGTGACAGAAGTTGACTTTGGGTTTCATATGTCGAATGGCAGTAACTTAAAGCTAAGACAAACATGAAAATTCAGATCAACGCATTAAAAGCAATCCACATAAAAGAGAAAATGTCAGTTACGCGGCTGAAAATCCATTACACATATATAAAGCTGTATGAGCCGCCACCAGTCGTGTCCTTTAAAGTGCAGACATTATAAAGTTAGTCTGAAACCTGTGGGGTAATGTGGGAGCGTCAACAGAGGAGGGTTCGTTTTAGGGATTCTAACTATGGAAGGGTTTACATTAGGAGTTGTGATAGGCCTATCTGAAAAGATATGTCTTTAGTTTGCGCTTGAAGCTGTAGAAATTGGGGTTTAATCTGATAGTCCGGGATAGAGCATTCCAGAGAAGTGGTGCAACTCGGGAGAAGTCTTGTATACGAGCGTGGGAGGTTCTGATAATAGAGGATGTTAGTCTTAGGTCATTGAGTGAACAGAGAGCATGGGTTGGGCGATAGACAGATGAGGGAGGAAATGTAGGGAGGTGCAGCATTATGGAGAGCCTTGTGAATGAGGGTGATAAGTATATATTGTATTCTGTATTGAATAGGCAGCCAATGTAGTGATCGACACAGACCGGAGGCATCGCTGTAGCGTCTAGACTAATTGATAAGCTTGGCCGCTGCATTCAGAATAGATTTTAGAGGGCAGAATTTAGTGAGGGGAAGACCAGTTAGTAAGGAGTTACAGTAGTCAAGGAGAGGGGGAATCAGGTCAACAATAAGTATCTGTGGTAAGGAAAGGGCGTATTCTGGAGATGTTTTTGAGGTGGAGATGACATGAGCGTGCGAGTGATTGGATATGGGGTGTGGGGGGTGAAGGAAAGGTCTGAGTCAAACATAACCCCAAGGCAGCAGGCATACTGCCTAGGAGTTATGGTAAGGTCAGAGACTGCAATGGAGATATCAGGGACAGATCTATTAGATGGTGGAAACAGCAGTAATTCAGTCTTTGAGAGATTCAGTTTCAGAGCGAAGACATGATATTTGAGACAGCAGAGAGACAGTCACTGGTGTACTGTATTAGTGCAGGGGTGATTTCACAGGAAGATGTGTATAATTGGTGCAATTTTGGACACCTTTATACCCAATCTATGCCAGATTTAGGCACATTTGTACATCAAAGCTGAGTTGCTACCACAATAGTAAATCTGTCCATTACTTTTTTCTTTATTGGAAACGTTAAAAACACACACACACACACACACACACACACACACACACACACACACACACACCTACTAATAAAAAACACAACTTACCAAGTAATGTTTTCTCATTGTTCACTGAAGCACTTATAATATTAACTTCATTATCAAAGGAGTACAACAGCTGTAAAGAAAAACAGAAATACTTCTATGAAATCCGAAAAACCATACTTGCCAAAACCAGGCTTTTGTCCATGCTCTGGTTCGCCCTGACCCTCCACCCACTTTTTTGAAAAGTAGAGAGCACAGCGGAAAAAAAAGCTGTGTCCTACTGCAAACTGTCTGCATGCTTTATAAAAAAAAAAAAAAAAAAAAAAAAAAAATTTTTGCACTTTTACACCAGAAAACTGGCACACACACACTTCATTGAATTCCCCTTTGTGTTTTACACAAAAAGTAAAAACTCGCATGTGTTGGTGCTTTTAAATAGCTTTTTTTTACATGCATATTTTTTGTAATGTCAAATACACAGTTTTCCTGGTAATTTTGAGTGTAAGCATTCCTATATTACACTATAGACCATAGTACATTAAATAACGTTAAAGGGGCATTTCCAATTTCAAGAATGGGGGTTTCCACACCCCTTGCTTGCCGACACTGGGGAAATGGCTACAAAAGTAAGGCTCTTCATTGGCTTTCCAAGGACAGCCAAATTTGTCTGCTCAGCTATTCTCAGAATTCCCACAGAAGAGAATAAAGAGAGCTGTGCATGCACGGCCCCCAATTCACAAGGCTAGATTCAGGGGACCTACATTTGAGACACAGATCCCAGGGGCAAGACCTGCATCCATCTGATATTTATGGTGTATCCTACCATAAATGCACTAGGTAGGAACACCCCTTGAACAACCTACTTAAGCAGGAAATGGTTTACTCTAGACTAGAATAGCTAAATCACAGAGGGCAAATTCCTATTTCTCATCAACTTTATCACAGAATTGAATGGCATCTCAAAAAATGTGAGTAAACTATAAACTTACTAAACTTTAAAAAAAATAAAATAATGGACATCCAACGAAATGTAAACATCGGCTATACATAGCACCAATGTTGATGCATATAAAAATGTAACATCCTATTGGTGGGTTAAGAGACAAGTGCGGTCTATTTCGGGAAACTAGAGATCGCCCAATTAAGAGTGCTACCTTAGTCCTGGCTGTCCCTCTAGATGGTGATACGTGATCAGGATATGGAGACACCAACACACCCCCACGCCACTTAATATCTCTGTCAGGAAAACCAAAATATATACATGGACCCCAGAGTATAAAATGATAGGAGGCCCAGGGGAGGTGATCAAACACATCAATTTTACTCACCTCTCCTGGGCTCCAGCGCACTCCCTGCTGCTTTCGGGCCCTCTTCAACATCGGCACAGATGTCACATGGGTCAGGCCGGGTGCTGCGACGCATAATGACACCGGCCTGGCCCATGTGACATCACCAAAGAAACCCAAGACTGCTGGGAGTCACACTGAATCCCAGGAGAGGTGAGTAACACTTTTTTTGTGTGTTTCTCACCACCCCTGCACTTCCGATCATTATACTTGAGGGTCTGAAAAGAACCCAGAATAGTATAGTAGTATTTGTTTGGGTTCACAGGCCCACGGCCTCACTTACTGATCCCCGGCTACTGCTCACAGCTGCATCTGCTTCCCCTTCTGCCCTCCAGGGGGCCCCAACAACATGATATAGGATGCAGAAGGGAAAGCGGAGGTGGCCATGAGCAGGAGAACGGTAAGCAAATAGGGCCTGTTACCTGCATCAGTGGCCCGCCGGGCCCTCATGTCCTGAGCCCTGTGGCAGCCGCTATCACGATACTTACGCCACTGGTCGCACCATCTCAGACCATTCAGTCCTCTTGATAGATTCTTTGTCTAGTCATGTCTGTATGTCCCCTAAGTAGGGACTAACTAATGCCACTGTGTGTGTATATGTGGAGAGAACCTCTGGGTGATCACAGTAGGTATCTCACTCTCTGGTAATATTCCCCACATATATACTACAAAATCAAGAGCCATGATAGAGCTCTCACTAAAATAGAGGCTGTAGTGCTCATGCCTCATGTAGTGCTTCGTGCAGTTATGTCTTCCAAACAATGCACAAAGACTTTGAAGGACAGCGGTAAAGGATTGCAGTGATAACTGCAGTTTCCAGAGCTCTGATTGTGAGCTCTAGTACTAAAATAGCCGACCATCAGAGCTCCAGGAACTAGAATTATCACTGCAATCCTTTATCGTGGTCCTTAGTCTTCGTTAGGAAGACATAACTGCACAAAGTGTGACTGAGTGTATATCTTAATGGCTCCTGATGAACCCTTGCTATTAGGGAGAAATGTGTATATTGAGCATAGACGTAACATCAAGCTCAGTATTAGAGAGGTTGGGAATAGTTGAGTCAGTGGTTGTATTCGACTCAATTATTGTCATCTGTGGAGTGGGCATGCAGTATTGACTACAGTACGTCCACCATGACACCCTAAGTTGGTCAGGGAGCCAAAGCTACTTTGAGAATTTATAGCCCTTAGTTACACCCAGTCCATATATAATTTTGGTGTCTCCATACCCTGATCACGTATCACCATATAGAGGGAAAACCAGGACTAAGGAAGCACTCATAATTTGGTGCTCTCTAGTTTCCCGAATTAGACAGCATTTGTCCCTTAACCCACCAATAGGGTGTTATGTATTTATATGCATCAACATTGGTGCTAATATAGCCGATGTTTACATTTCATTGGACGTCCATTTTTTTTTTTTTTTGAGAAGAGATTAAAGTTATATTTATTTAATATAAAGTTATATAGTAATAGTCTCATTTCTTAGACTAGAATAGATACAGATTTCACAATATGGTATGTTAATAAAAACAAAACCACACACACAAATAAGCAACTTTTAAAAGAATGTGCAGCACCCTGAAAAGTGCCCAAAGGTTATTGTTATTGTTACTGTTTACTGTATATTCAATCTTTATATTCTGTCTCATTGATGTACAATTCAAAGAATATACCCTGTACAACTTTATATCAGATTGTAAACAACAATGTCTGTCAATATTTGTTTCTTACATGTATTCTAAAACCCAAATAAAAATTATTGAAACTAAAAGAATGTGCAGCCTTACCTTATTTTGTTTGGAACCAGGATCATATATGCCAACACTTGTGAACCCCTCTACTCCCTGAAAAAAAAAAAAAATTTCAATTTATATGCACAATATTGTTTTGGTGTGTGGGCCACATTTCAGCTTGTACGGATTTCAAAGGGCCACAATGAAAATATTCCAACGGTAAAACAGAAAAACTATGTTATACCTAGTCCATATCCTGAGCAGTGGCTGTATGACACAATGCCTGGGAAAAAAAAACAAAATAAACAAAAACAAACATACACCACACACACCACATGCACCAGCCCCCTCAAGCCGTTCACTAGGCGGAACACTAGCAGTTTTGAACGCAATGCTCCTTTAACAGCGACGGTCGTAGTGCCTCTAACTGGTGGCACCAGCCACAGTGCTGAATTGCAAAAGCCATGTCTGTATCTAGATGGTTAGCAAGCAGCACAGAATGTCATACTGCACAATGAGGCATACTTACTATTGAATATGCACTAAAAACAGGTAAACATGTTTTTCACCATGTTTATCAGCTGTTTAGTCTGACCTTCTGTGCCTTGGTCGAAAAGGGGTTGGACTACATACTGTGTACTAAAAAGGTTAACTTTTTGTTGTTGCTAGAAACTAAGCCACCTAAAAAGTTGTGTAAAGTTAAGCAAGACAGACCGCTAGATTCAAAATCAATCAGCAATAGACACTTTGATAAATCTACTGCAGTTTACACAGTGAAATACAGCATATTACAGTCCCTGACAGAAGTTCTGTCGCTTATCCATGTTGTGGAATCAAAAGCTTATAACCTGACTTTAAATTCATCCATTGGTTCTAGAAATGACTCATATGAAAGCTGAAACCCTCCCAAATGATTTTTTGGTTAAGAAAATAAATTGGCTTCACTGCTGAAATATTCGTCATTTTAATGAACACAGGTCAGATTTTGGCAAGACAAAAGTTGTCGCACAAAGTAATGTGAAAATCAAACGAATAATTCTGTTCAAAAACAAAGATAGGTTTCATAACATTGGTGGATGAAGTTGTGGTGCTATTAGAGCCATATTTAATATTTTGTGTGACTTCCATGAGCTTGAAGGACTGCATCCATGCGTTTCAATAATGATTCATACATTTTATTGATGAAGTCATCAGGAATAGCAAAAAATGCAGTCTTACATGCCTCCCAGAGTTCATCAAGATTTGGTTTCATCCTACCCCAAACATGCTCAATGATGTTCATGTCTGGTGACTGGGCTGGCCAGTCCTGAAGCACCTTGATCTTCTTTCCCTTGAGGAACTTCAATGTAGAGATGGATGTATGAGATGGAGCACCATCCTGCTGCAAAATTTGACCCCTTTTATGATTGGGAATGTAAGAGGAAGCTAATACTTCTTGATATTTTAGGCTATTGATATTGCCTTTCACCTTGCAAATGTTTTGCAAAACCCCATACTGAATGTAACCCCAGACCATGATCTTTCCACCACCAAACTTTGCCTTTTGTATAGTGTTGGCTTCTGGGCACTGATTCGACCATGGAGGCCATTTCGAGACAGAATCCTACAAACTGTTCTAGTTGACACAGGGACTTGAGGTGACCAGGCCTGTGGAGCTCTGCTGCAGTGGAAGAGGGGCTGGCTTTTGATTTTCTAACCAACAAACGTTCCTCCTGAGCAGTTGTCTTGCGGGGTTTGCCAGACCTGGGCTTGTCAAAAACATCTCCAGTCTGTTCAAATCTTTTTTTAATTCTTTGTACTTGACGCAGAGACACATTAAAGGTGCCAGCCACCTCTGCAGTGGATCTGGTCTTCAGCCTCTTGATAATCAAGGCTTTGGTCACAGGGTTGAATTTTGGCATGTTGTCAGAGGTGAAGTTGCATTTCAAGTGAAGGTCTGGGGTGCTGGAATTCTTTTTATACACACCCACTATTTAACCGATTAGTGAGCACAGGTGAGGCTTTAAACTAGGATTGGGTGCATTATATGACAAGGCGACAAAACTTTTGTCTTGCCAAAATCTGACCGGTGTTCATTAAATGATGAATATTTCAGCAGTGAAGCCAATTTATTTTCTTAACCAAAAAATCATTTGGGAGGGTTTCAGCTTTCATATGAGTCATTTCTAAAACCAATGGATGAATTTAAAGTCAGGTTATAAGCTTTTGATTCCACAACATGGATAAGCGGCAGAACTTCTGTCAGGGACTGTATAAAGCAGGTGGAGCTGAGCAGATTTATACATAGTTTTCAAAGAAAAGATTTAGTACAACTTGTAGTTCTGTCCATTTATTGCTTTGCTCCTATGCTAATGGAATTCAGTGGGCCATCCCATCTGTGATTTACAGTCATCTGTGTAGGAACAGTCAGAGAGGAACCTCCCACTGGACTCAATTACTCCTAAGCATAGAAAGCAAATAAAAAAGCAATTACAGCACCCCTAAGAAAAGGTCACCCATTGGTAGGCACAGGAAACCTGGAAAAGACCACAGCTGCACCATACCACAGTTATTGAGCGATTGTCAAGACAGGAACCCAGAAAGGCAAACAAAAAGAAAAGAAATATTAGAAAAGAAAAAACCCACATGGAAAGACAGGAAAGCTCAAAGAAAATTACAGGTGCATCTCAATAAATTAGAATATCTTTGAAACGTTCATTTCAGTAATTCAACTCATGATCAGCGTCTTCCATGATTGTGTGTCCTACTGAACCAGACTGAGGGACCATTTAAAGGCTTAGGAAACCTTGGCAGGTGACACACTGAATTTACAATACTGAACTTTTTCACAATATTCT
Organism: Leptodactylus fallax; assembly: GCA_947044405.1. Classification (NCBI taxonomy): domain Eukaryota; kingdom Metazoa; phylum Chordata; class Amphibia; order Anura; family Leptodactylidae; genus Leptodactylus; species Leptodactylus fallax. Next base: position 7,417,396 of record CAMRHE010000001.1, on the reverse strand, counting down.
AATTTTCTTAGATTTGGGTTTTCATTACTTGTAATCCATAATCAATATTTACAGAAATAAATCACTTGAAATAGAACACTCTGTGTGTAAAGAATCTAGAAAATATAGGAGGTCACTTTTTTAATTTAATTACTGAAAGAAATAAACGTTTCAAAGATATTCTCATTTATTGAGATGCACCTATATGCTCTAACAGGAACCTAACTTCTAATCTACAGCATGACTAGACTCAATGTATGGAAAATCAGACATTACTTCGGGTAGAATAAAGGGGACTGATCTAACAATGACAATGTTTCAGAAGAACGGACAGAAGAAGCCTGGATTTCTGATATCCTTCTGGTCACCAGTGATTGCAAGAATATGTGCTAATTTCAGAGTAAACATCGTGATCGGAAATGGGCCTGTGCTAAGGCAGACAGGACCATATTCAGGTCCCACGGAGGAACCTCTGACCTAACCAGAAGGTCTGAGACAAAGATACACAAATTTTCTAATCCAGGGATGATCTAACTTAACTAAAATAAAAAAGAACTAAGTGCATCAACCTGGACTAAGAGCCCCAGACTTAAAGGAGTCTGTCAAGAATGAGGTATATATTGGAGACACTGAGTATAATAGCAGCTTGTGAGTGGTGAAACCCAAAAATTTCAGGTTAGGCTGAACCCGAAATTTTTGGAAAATTCGTTGGAGCCACCATGGGACATTCTGTAGGTTAGTGTGAATTTTCACAAAAACACAGGCAGTTTAAAAAAAAAAAAAAAAAAAAAAAAAAAAATGCATTTGTGCAAAAACAAAAAACAAAACAAAAAAAACAACCACCATATGAACACAGCTTTACATCAAAGTAAAGTCCAGTGGCCTAGGACTGGATGCAGTTATAGCACACAAGGGCGCTGAGACTAATTGGGGGCTGCACACGTACTTCCATTGCTTCTAAATGGGAAAATACAGGTGAGTCCAGGGAAATATCAGTAAACGCATGCATCCAGAAGCATCTAGTTGTAGCACTTTGTGTGGTATATGACTCTACTATAGGGAGTCAGCCTTTCAATTATTGCCCGGCGCTCCGAGGACCTCATCTTTGATTTTTTAATTTAAAATTAAAAGCCATACAAAAAAAGGTTGCCTACTTCGCTATAGAACGTATGCAGAGGACCAGGCTGCAGCTCTACAGATCTCCTCTATAAATGCATTCGCCCTCAATGAACAGGAGACCGACATCGCTCTGTGGAATGAACTCTGATTTTAAGAGGTGGATGAAGGTTCTGAGAAGGGTATGCTTCTTCTATAGTTGAAACTGAATAAATAAGTCTTGATCCAAACATAAGCCACCGTTGTCATGTTGTCCAAGTACAGGCGTACATGTTTTCCTCTGATCAGTGACCCTGAATCCTTCAGTGCTTCTAGGACTGCCTTCAGTGTCACTGAAAAGAGTAGTCGATGTTGACACTCTAGCCTCTTTTACTGGTATCTCTCGTGAGAGTGATGTATTCAGATTTGATGAGACCCCTTATTTATTTATTATGCTTACTTATCTAGCACCATCATATTCTGCAGCGCTTTACAGACATTGATAGTCACTGTCCCATATAGGGCTCACAATCTACATTCCCTATCAGTGTGTCTTTGGCGTGTGGGAGGAAACCCACGCAAACACAAGTTCCTCTACGTTAACCACCAGTTCAGAGAGGTTTTTACCTGGAGAATCAGCGTTATCTTCTGTTCTAGTCACAAATGACTCCAATCCCATGGAGGAAAGAATCAGGGATTGTAGTTTCTGAGAATGAGGATAACTCCAAGGAATGGCTGAAATGCAGGCAGTCATGGAGCCTAGAACAAACATGGCCTTGTTTTCTGAAAAAGAATCCCCAGAAATGTCATTCTGATAGAGGGAATCAAATAGGATTTTTTTTAAGTTTATAATCTAGCCTAGATCTCGAAGGATCAGTCAGGTTCTTTCTATATGATTTTTGGTGAAAGGTAGAGATTGGCCTATTCAGGGGCGGACACAAGAGCCTCTGTGTAAATAATCCCCAATGGAGTCTGTGGTTAGAGAAAGTGCATTAGTGTGCAAAAAAGTTGTCAGAATTGCTGCTGTGGTCATGTTTGTTGTGCGATCTCCCTCTCGAAGGATTTTAAGAAGCAGAATATAAAAAAAAAAAAATAAAATAATGAGATTTTACATTCTAAGTGCTGCAGTTTTTTTTTTGTTTTTTTTTGGATGAACTGGCTTATATACTGCTGAGCACCACTCTGCTTATATAAGGAAACCTCTGATTATCTCCTGTCATCTAGAAAACATTTTTTGTGTCTGGTAGTAGCCACTCCTGTTTATTTCTTGTTCATAAGATCTGACCTCCTGTACTTTCTCAATACCCATAGTACTTCTGATTGAATGGAGAACCTCATCCATAAGGACTCTGGAACAATAATGTTTTTCTGCTGAATAAGAGGCTTGAATAACTTCACCCTCTTCAATAAGATCAAAGCAGGGTCAGTTTCTAAGGCCAGATCCAATAATACCTCTGCCTTGCAGTTTTTTGGCAGTGGAAGGGGAGAAGTCTTCGTCACGGGCTCAGGTATGAAAGAGGACAGAGAGAATCTTCCTTCAAGCTGGATTAGTGTCTTAATGCTATCCATGTGGGCAATGGAACAGCTCTTTCTTAGAAGCAGCGCGCAATCTTGAGGAACATACAGCACACTTGTGAACCTGAGATTTTCCTTTCTTGCTTGCAAGATCTATTCTGGTCTATATAGAGAAGGATGACTATAGGTCCTTACAAAAAAAAAAAAAAAAATTTACACAAAACTTACTGGGCTGTAGCCAGAAGCATGTTGTGCAGACTCAGAGCAAGTGGAAGCAGGCATAGCAGGATTAGGAGTAGCAGACAGAGCATTACCATAGCCAGGCATAGTGAAGTGTATGGCTTACCTTAGCCAAAAGCAGCAGAGGTGGAATCAAATTGTAGTTTAAGCCAATGAAAACTACTTGCCCCTCCTGTTTCAGACAATCCTGTTTAAGTCTTACAGAGTCCAATTTTCCAAAGGTGGCAGCAGGAATTCTCCCACAACGTCGAGGCCCACTTCTAGGATGCAAAAACTTGCGACTTCCGGTTTGAGATCGACATTAGACTTTCAGTAAGCGACTGCCATGTCTTATGCGTTCCACAGGGCACAAGACAGAGAAGACGTGTGCGCCAGAAATACATCATCCGGGGTCAATGCAGATGGACTGCACCAGAACTTCAGAGAACAGCTGGAACAATGATGCAAGTATCATAAACCAGACCTGTTGTCACGAGGCACCACACAACAAAGGCGTATTGGTGACTGGGAAACCAGAAAAAAAAAATCAAAGTCCAGCACCTTTTTGTTCATGCCCAATAGGGACAGGAAATCACCGAATATGGAAGGAGAGGATTTCATGCGGTCATCCTCCTGTGGTGATGTCATGGAGGATGACTTGCGAAACAGTCATTTTTGAGGAGTATTTTTAGCCAAGGAGGAGTGTGAAATTTTTATGTAATGGATATGTAGACACAATATTAAAATGACACCATTTATGCAGGAAAACCATTATTAGAACTGTCCCCCATTCGTGTAAAAAAATTAATTTATTCAGGGAAATTTTTAACTAGTGAAGCTGCTTAAACATGTTTTTTTGTTTCTTCTATATTCTGGTTTTGGCTATATTCTATATGGCAATACCAACATTTTCTTTCAAGTTTTCACACACTTAAATAGTTTTTTTTTTTGTTTGTTTTTTTGTTTTTTTTGTTAGGGGTGCACATTTTGCCCCTTTCCCTCTACGGCATTCACCATATAAAAAAAAGATATATTTCTCAAATGCCTTCCACGACAGCACCACGGGAGGTTGCATCTCCTCCCACTATTAAGGACAGGAAATAGCCTCTCCCCTTCCCCCCTCTTCAGTGTTTTTTCCTGTCCCCATTAGTGGGCAAACAAGAGGTTTGGAGCATACTTACCCGGCAGAGTGGGGTCCAGTGCAGCTGTCCCTGCAGATCTACGCCGTCTCTCCGTGGAGACTCAATGGATCCATCTCCTCCTGCACCATCCTGGGACAGTGGAGATGGGTAAAGCGGGCATCGGTCCCTCTTCGGAGGTTCCTTGGCCTGTAGAGTCCCTTGACTGTTCTAAAAGCCGGTGTTCCCGGCTGGGATACACGTCAATGCCACTTCCTGTCGTGGTGATGTCACTTCCGTTTATGGAGAAAGACGCTAAAGGAGGGAGATTTGAAAAGTTTAGCTTCCTGAACAGATGCAGGTGGACCGGAAGCATTCCTATTCATGGAATGCAGTACACAGGTCGTTGGTGACTGGTTTAAAACGCCTCCCAGACCAAGAGGCTTTCTCCTCAAGGTAGGACCATCTGTGTCTGTTTGTTATAATGCCTGGAGATGAGTCCTCTAGAGTGGTGAATGAACCTGACGTACCCCCAGCCCCAGTGAGTAATCTGGTAATGGGATGTTACATGGTATGATTAGGGGAGTTCTCATGTCCCTTTATTGTCATGTATTTATTTAGGAAAAAGCTAAAGATGTGTCTTCTAAATCTAAGAAAGTGGCTGTATTTAAAAAATGTGCCATCTGTGAGAAAAAGCTTTCTTCCACATCCAAAAAATCTGTCAGTCTTGCACTGAAAAGATAATTAAAGAGGAACAGCTGTCTTTAATGGAGGAAATTAAAGGGATGGTTCGGCATGAGATCCAGTCCTCCCTAGCTGTTTTTTCCCATGCCTTTTCCTCTGCTGAGCCACAACCTGCAGCCAAAAAGAGGAAGTTAATTACTGATCCAGATTCGGATAATAGTGACGTTTACGTCCCATCTGTGTCCGAAGATTTTCCGGAGGAAGGGGAATTACCTGGGCCTTCAAATATTTTGGATAGAAGATATTACTTCTCATCTGCATTTACCCAGGAGCTTCTTTCTGCCGTTAGAAGCACCATGAATATAGAAGATGCTCAGGAGAAGCAAAATATTCACGATGAAATGTTTGCAGGCTTAGGCCAAAGAAAGAATTTAGTTTTTCCCATTCATGAGAATTTATAGTGTCTAATTCAGGATGAATGGCTACATCCGGAGAAAAGACTGTTTCTGTCTCAAGAAATTAAGGACAGATTTCCCTTTGATGAATCTCAAATCAAACGTTGGGCAGAAGTGCCAAAAATTTATATACAGGTGGCTAAAGTGGGGAAAAAGACAACGCGTCCTTTTGAAGACTCGTCGCAGCTTAAAGACCCACTAGATAGGAAAGCTGACAGCCTCCTTAAGAAATTCTGGGAGTGCTCTTCAGCCCTATTACAAGTTAATATTGGATCAGCTTGTGTGGCAAGGTCTATGTATAGATGGCTAGACCAACTTGAGATCCATCTTAGAGAAGGCACCTCAAGGGAAGATATATATAATCCTCCATTCCGCTGCTTCAGAAGGCCACTGGCTTTCTTGCAGACGACTCGGCAGAGTCAGTAAGGATTGCCTCCATATCTGGTGTCCTCTCTAATACAACTCGCCAAGCATTATGGCTGAAAATGTGGGCCGGTGACCCAATATCTAAATGGAAGCTCTGTGCCATTCCCATCCAGGGAGAGTATGTTTTTGGTCCACAATTAGATATGTTGCTTGAAAAGGCAACGGATAAAAAGTCGCTGCTACCAGAGCCAAAACCTTCTAAAAGAAAACAGCCATTTCGTCCCTTTCAAGGATACAGTTCTGAATTTAAATCCAAGGGTAATACAGGCAGATGGAGCTACCCTATGGGAAGCAGGGGGAAGAATATCTTCTTTAACCCCAATAAGCAATCCCGGACAAACTGACACCAGGAGGATAGGGGGCAGGTTGTCCAGGTATGCCGTACACTGGAAGGAAATAACATCCAACCTGTACATCCTAAATTCTATAGCAAACAGCTTCAAAATAGAATTTTCAACCTATCCCCCAGGAGAGTAGTGTTCACATCCATACCATCTCCTACGCTTCATCTGGCTTTGATGGACAGTGTCCAGAAACTTATGGACACGGAAATAATTTGTCCTGTTCCCCCCTTAGAAAGAGGGGAAGGTCATTATTCCCGCCTATTTATGGTAAAAAAAAACAAGTGGGGCGTACAGAATAATAAATTTGAAGCCTTTAAACAATTACATAGTTTATCATCGTTTCAAGATGGAGTCAGTAAAGTCCACAATTCCCCTGGTAGGGCAGGACCATTTTATGGCCACCATCGACCTTCAGGATGCATACTATCATATCCCTATTCATCCTCTCTACCAAAAATTTTTAAGGTTTGCAGTTCAGCATGGGGGGGGGGGGGGGGGGAGAGACACTCCATTTTCAGTTTCGGGCTCTCCCCTTCGGAATATCATCAGCCCCAAGGCTATTTACGAAGGTGATGGTGGAAGTAGTAGCTTTTCTAAGGAAACAAAATCTGATAGTGGTCCCTTATCTAGACGACCTCTTAGTGGTAGCTCAGCCTTTTTCTCTTCTCCAGTATTACGTTCAGATAGTGTGTCAGACTTTACAAAAAAATAGGATGGGTAATAAATTGGAAGAAATCCAATATAGTCCCAAGGTATCGCAAGATTTTCCTAGGTATCCTGCTCGATTCCCATCTACAGATGGCCTTTCTCCCTCCAGACAAGATATTGTCGCTAAAGTCCAAAGTTGCTACCTTTCAAAGGAAGAGAAAAGTATCTATAAGGGTAGCAATGTCTATACTGGGGTCTATTACCACTTGTATCCAGGCGGTTCCCTGGACTCAAGCTCATTCAAGAGATCTTCAGTCCTTGATACTATCAAGTTGGGACAAGAGTCAGCTGTCATTAGACAAGATGATCTATGTGTCTCACAGCGTAAAAGTCTCCCTACAATGGTGGAGGAAGAGCTCAAATTTACAGAAGGGAATTCCTTGGAACCCCTCTCCAGTAATTTTACTTACTACAGATGCAAGCAGATTGGGTTGGGGAGCAATCCTCTCTCAGAGATCATTTCAGGGGGCATGGCCTGCAGCTCTCCACAGCCATTCCTCAAACTTCCTGGAGCTCAAGGCAGTTTGGGAAGCCCTAAAAGCAACCAGACCATTGATAAAAGACTCATGTCAGGATATTGTCAGACAACATGACAGCAGTGGCATTCCTGCACCACCAGGGAGGTACTCAATGGCGGAACCTTCAGGCTCTCTCAACTCAGATATTCGCCTGGGCAGAGAGACACCTAAAATCCATCTCTGCTCTCCATCTAAAAGGTTCTTCAAAGTATGAAGCGGATTTTCTGAGCAGGAAACATCTAAATCCAGGAGAATGGAGTCTAAAGACAAATTTTCCAGCAGGTTTGTCAGATCTGGGAAACTCCAGAGGTGGACTTATTTGCCAATCGTCAAAATGCGAAGGTTCCTCAGTTCTTCTCACTCAACCCAAGAGAACCTCGTCTAGGGGTAGAGGCCCTTTCCCACAACTGAGATTTCACTCTGGCATATGCTTTTCCCCCACTTCCTTTACTTCCAAGGGTTCTGCAAAAGATCAAAGAGAATCTGAGGGTCATTCTAATAGCCCCAGTATGGCCCAAGAGAGCGTGGTTTGGGCTCCTAAACAGTCTCAGAATAGCAGACCCATTGATTCTCCCATTACTTCCAGACCTTCTACATCAAGGTCCAATATTTCATCCAGATCCTCAGAAACTCCGGTTAGCAGCGTGGCTTCTGAAATCTCCATTTTGAAATCAAGAGGACTGTCTGAGTCGGTTATTCAAACCTTCCAGGCGGGGAGGAAGAAAGTTACCCATGCTATCTATAGTAAGGTGTGGAAGAAATTCCTTTCCTGGTGTGGCAGTAGTGTTCCAGATATCAACCATACAAATATAGCAAAAACCTTAGATTTCTTGCAAGCAGGTCTGGATAAGGGTCTAAAACCTAGTACTTTGAAGGTACAAGTATCAGCCCTTCGTTATTTTGATTCTGACTTAGCTAACCATCGCTGGGTTAAGATTTTTTTACTGGGGCCTGCAGGCTTCTCCCAGAGAGAAAGGTTTTACTTCCACAGTGGGATCTCAATATAGTACTTTAGGGCCTAACGCTGGATCCCTTTGAGCCAATTGCTGAGGCTAATATAAAAGAACTATCCTGGAAAGCGGCTTTTCTGGTTGCCATAATATCTGCCAGAAGAGTTAATGAAATTCAGGCTCTATCAGAGAACCTTTCCTAAAGATTTTAGAGGACAATAGTTTTTCGGCCTAACCCTACTTTTTTTCCCGAAAGTGGTTTCCGAGTTTCATATGTCTCAGGAGATCATTCTGCCTTCCTTTTGTCAACATCCGTCTAATAGGAGGGAAGAATTTTTTCATAGGCTAGAATTCCATAGAATTATCCTTTCCTATCTGAAAGCCTCTTCGGACTGGAGAAAGGATGAGAATCTTTTTATTCAGTTTTGTGGCGCTAACAAGGGGAAGAAACTGTCAAGGAAATCCCTTGCTAGTTGGATTAAAAACGCAATTTGTAAGGCCTATCTGGGTCAGGGTTTATCTCCTCCGAAACACCTTAAATCTCATTCTACCAAAGCCATGTCCGTTTCTTGGGCTGAAAGGGCTGATGCCTCCTTAGACCAAATCTGTAGAGCCGCTACTTGGTCTTCAGTCCATACATTTTGGAGGAAGGTCCTGCAGGCGATAGGACCCACCTCAGCGTAGTTATCTGGCATTCCTCCTGTGGTGCTGTCATGGAGGGCATTTGAGAAAATAGAATTAGTACTTACCGGTAATTCGGTTTATGGTAAGCCCTCCATGACTGCTCCCTGATCTCCCTCCCATTAGCTAGACTATATTTGGTTTAGGATACTAATAGTGGCCATCTGGAATACACTGAAGAGGGAGGAAGGGGAGGGGTCTATTTAACCTCTTGTGTGCTTTTCCTGTCCCTAATAGTGGGAGGAGATACTCTCCATGACAGCACCACAAGAGGTTGTATGTTTAGTACTCCTTGGGACAGTGCACACATACTACTAGTGTGTCTTAAAAGGGAACCTTTCAATATGAAAATGCAGTGTACTCTGCAGAAAGTATGATATAGAGATGTAATAACGCTTCTATAGCACAATAATGCTTTTGTAATACTAACACCTACTTTACATTATATGTCGCTTAAGCCAACAGCTCAGCTTTAGGCCTCAAGTAACAGGTCATTACAGTAAGGATATCCCATGGCAATGACAATAATTACTACAACCTGTGCAATACTAGAAACATCTGGAAATCATGTGTTTAAAAAGCGTGCATGCGCAGTGTGGAGGATGATGTCCCGGTGCGAAAAGAGTACTGGGTTAGACCTGCCTGTTACCCCCAAATGAAGCCTGTATAAGCGAAATGCACGTTGGGGTGTGTTTTATCCAGGTAGGTTTGTTTTAGGGTTTACATGTTTGATCGGGGTGGTCTTTTGCTGTATCCGCTGTTTACACTATATGTTTGAATAGAGTTGCACTTTAATTGCTAGTGGTTGCACATAGTGCTTATATTACTTATTTAATGTGAGTTATGCATTAATGTGATGGATTAGCAGTTTATTCCCCCTTTGGCTGACTTGTTTCCACCCAGTATTATTCCCCTTCTTGGATATGTTATTTTTGTGGTATTTCCCTAGCAGCAGAGTAACAGAAGTATTCTCCCTGAATAACTGCAGGGACTGGCTGGCTTATATTAGTAAAAAAACACACCTGGCAGGCTGATAGATTGACAAGGTTCCCTTCATCTGAGTGCTGGTTGAAAACACACTTTTGGCTGCAACCAGAAGTGTTCTCTCTCTAACACACTAGCTAAACAAACCCCCACACCCCCGACCAGGAAGAAGAGCAGTAGACACCAAGTTTTCATGGCATGGCCCAGCAGACACCCTGAAGGAAAACCAGCCGGCAAAGGAGACGGGACTAAGGTGATAGCCAGCACCCTCCCCAGTCCTAGTTGTAGTCCCCAAAAAAAAAAAAAAAAAAAAAAAATTTATATAGATACAGTGTTTCTCTGAAAATAAGACAGGGTCTTATATTATTTTTTGCTCTGAAAAAAGGGCTAGGGCTTATTTTTGGGGTAGGTCTTAATTTTTTCCATGAAGAACAATCACACATTTGATCGCTTTTTAATTCAACTTTTATCAGATGTGAAACAGCGAAAAAACAGCAGTTCGGCACTTTTGATCTTTTTTTCTTCACTACGGCATTCACTATAGAGGTAAAATATTTTTATAAGTTCAGACACAGGGATACCTAATGTGTATGTTTTTCACAGTAATATTTTATTTTTATATGTAGTCTAGTGAAAGTGGACTTGAACTTATTTTGTGTTTTTTATATTTTTTTTTTTTTTTTTTTTAACTATTAACCCCTCCTAGGGGGGCTTGAACCTGCAATCATCCCATAGACTGCAATACAACCTATTCTGCAGCAGAGTGGCCGCCATCTTTAAGGACCCAGCCTCCGCTGTAATCGCACGGCAGATGTCGGGAAGGGGTTAAATTAGCTAGGGCTTATTTTTGGAGTAGGGCTTATATTTCAAGCCTACTCCAAAAAACCTAGAAATCGTAGCTAGGGCTTATTTTCGGGGTAGGTCTTATATTTGGAGAAACACGGTATATATAACTTTATAGAGGTATCCTGGACTTCCCAGGAATCCAGGAGCTTCTTATCTGGAGGGCAGGAAATCAAGCTAAGGTGAGGTGTGGTCTCTTTTATATTTCTCAGAAGGACGGTCTCCTCTGACAAAGGTGCTGTCATGTGGAGAATAAAATAAGGAAAAAGAGAAACATACTGTAGAGATATATTACTAAGCACAATTTACTGTACATATGCCCACTTTATAACTAAAAGAAAACACCATGCAATTATGTATCAAATATGCATAAAGAAAGTTACTGAAAAATACCTTCCAAGTATATAAGACATTCCCATCTCTCTCCACGTTTATTATTCGGAGTGTTCTTGAGCTTCGCTCTAGGGTGTCAGAAACTATATAAAAAAAAAAAAAAGTTTTTTTTTTTTTTTTTAAATTAAAGTGTAATGTGTGCTGTTTCATATCAATTAGACAATCTTTTTGCCTAAAGAAAAGGAGACAAAATATACGAGAAAAAAAAAAAAATTTTAGACTTGCATATCGATAATCCTGCAAGGCATCAACACAGTCATATATATATAAAAAAAAAAAACAAAAAAAAAAACCCAACACTTTCCAACAGTAAAGCGCTCATTAATGTGGTTGCCATATAAGGGACCAAATATTGACAGTATTCCACATAATCCGGTGATAGTAAGCATTTTACCTTACCAGCAGGAATGGTGATGACAGGACCTTACCACCCACAGATGAAGTCAATGCCACGAGTAGTGTGAACTACTATATAACTAAGATTTGCAACTTAAAGCTCCTGCAAAATCTTCAACAGGACCCCCACTTACCATGTGATATATATAATTCAATTGTTTTAATATACTGTAGAGAGGACTATAAGCCCCACTAGTCACCAGGGCCAGTAGCAACTTCTACGTCTGCACCCCCTGTAGCAACTTCACTGCTTATTGAGAGAAAGTCTGTCTTCTAGGCTCCGGTAGGGAAACCATTACTGTAGGATGTATTGACAATCAATGAATGTTTTGTTTTTTTTTCTACACAGTGGTGTATGTATGTGTGTATATATATATATATATATATATATATATATATATATATATTTGTGAGAGCCATCTATCCAAAAGTTCAACCAATATAAACCTCCAATGGAACGTGAGCAGAGCCTAAGGTTGTGTTCTCACTGCTGTCAGATTTGAAGGGAAGAATAATACTGCATTACAAGTCAAAGGGGGCCATCAGTTGCTGGCTTTATCAGTCCAATAACAGATCCGAGACAGCTGCCTTGACTCTACTATTACACATATTACACAATGCTACTGTGAATACAGCATAAATAACACCAACAATATGCAGTAGGTGTGTCAAGGACATTACAAAATACTATGAATCACAACACTGTAAACAGAAGAGAAACAGAAAGTCATTTCACACTACTGAGTGGAATTTCCCATTTCAGAAGTAATTTCTTTATGTAACTTCTATGTTTGCAGAACTATGACCAAAGTAAATAAATAGATGTAGAGCAAGTGTGATTAGCTTTTTGGACTAAGATTAAAATAATGTAATCATTGCTTAAAAAATCCAAACAGTATTTATAAATGCATGAGTGTTTTTCAGAAATGGTGAATTTTATAAAGAAATCATTTAAATAGGCGCTGCGCCACGGATTCCAGCAGAATTAGAATTATTTTTCTCATTATCGCAGACAATGGCGATCATTCACTTTAATAGAAACAAACCTTTTTGGACATTATCTCTGGTTGGTAGGCAGGGTTTAAATCCTAGCAACCACTAGGAAAGGTCAGTGAAAAATATGGTATTTCTATATACAGCACACTTCCATGGGTCTCATGAGAGCCACACACTTTAGATATATCTTAGACCCCATACATATTTTTCAGGGGTCCACCATGAATCCTATGTCTAAGAGGGCATCACAGATATAAAGACATCAATGATGTAAGCAAGAAAAAGGTTAGATGGCAATTTTAGTGTGCCTGATCCTATGTTGCCACTGCAGACAAATGAGGTGTTTGTCAGCACTTATTTCTCACTCACCTTTCATATTTTGACACTCATATCCCGTATGTAAGGGCAGCTGCACATGACCGTGTTTCATCCGTGAAACTGCGTCCATGTATTAACCAGATTTACCAGCTTGAACTTAATGCTGGAAGAAGGACTCTTAGCAGTATAATTATCTATGATTCTAGGAGTCCCTGCCTCCCAGCGACATACTGTAATTGGTACAAGAAATTCAAGCCAGTAAATCTGGCTAACACATGGACCAAGTTTAACAGGTGAAAAACGGTCATGTGCAGCTACCCTTAATGTGGGCGTTTGGGGGGGGGGGGGAAGCCAATTAAGTGTATGAGAAGAGTGTGTGCGTTTTTTTAAACACTTTGAGTTTAGATGGATATTGTACTATGAAAATAGAAGCCTGCATATATAGATTAATCTTTATTCATCTCCATTACAGTGGTCCCTCAAGTTGCAATGGCCTCAGAATACAGCATTTTCAACATACAATAGTCTTTTCTGGACCACTGGGACGTGAAGCCAGAAACAACATACAATACTTGGATGGAGGGTCCAAAAAATAAGGATGGTTATTTCACGGGTAAACCACTGAATGGCTGACCAGTAGCACCTCTTTACAATATACTAAAGTATCACATGTACTGTACTTTACCTTTGCCAGGATGAGCTGCTTCTTTGCACACCAGGTGAGAGCGGCACCATATGTTTTTTTTTTTGGGTGCACTGTATATACTTTAAGACCCTCAAAAGCTCTTGTCACAACCCAAGAATATGATTTTGTTGCATAGCAACCAAATATTGATGGGTTGCCCTGAAACTTCTCCACTAATGTTAGCAAATGGAGGTCCATTCCCCCCCCCCCCAAGGATGCTGCAACTGCAAGTTACAAATACAGTTGAGCAATTTAAGTCTCTTTAAGTCACAGTCACGATCCCCCTCAGGGGTCATAATGTGCCTGAATTAACTAGCATTAAGCAATCTGGTGATCTTTGGACATGAAGCAGGAATCACAGCCAAAAATCAGCATGTAGCATTAGCCTTACATCTTCCAAAAGCTCTTCATGTCCATTGGAAAACCGGAACAAGAAAATGGCAAACTGCAAGCAACACAGAGTCTGACAGACCCATTGACTATAATGTGGTTGGTTGAAAGTCTGTCGTTTTAAAAGTGAAACCAGTGGTCCTCTATGCAGGACTGTTTTCTCTGCCGATTTTCAGACGGACACTCTGATGTAGTCTACAACAGAGACTTCAGCGCAAATGTGAACATAACCTTACAATGGTTGTCCTGAAACCAATATTCTAACTTGACCACGTTACAGTGATAAAGAATGTATAGGTTTTTTTTTTTGCGCTTTTCAGGGAGTTTATCTTCATAATGTTCACGCACAATGCTAGGTTCACACTAGCATCATCTCTCTGTTGTTGTGGTCCAGAGCAACGGAGAAGACCGCTAAAATAGTAGTCACACATTCACCTATCACATGTCACCTATTGACTATAATTAGGTCTGTCAGGTGTCCATTGTTTTGAAACTGAATCCAGCGGGGGGGGGGGCAGGACTATTTCCTTCGACAATTTAAAGATGGAGACTCCGGTGCAAGTGTGAAAGTAACCCAAGCTATTGTTTTTTCATTGTTCCGCTCGGTCACAGGAGCAGAGCAGCCACGCGGCAGACCTGGATAGATACCATCTCATAGGTCCTGGAATTTTACTGGACAAAAACAACAGAGCTGCATAAGGATTACCCCAATGCCATTCACTAGGGCCCTTCCTCAACATTTCTGCCTAAAATAAGAAGTATGTGACTTATTTCCACAGTAGCCTTTTTTTCAGTTATGCCGTGAGAACTTGCACAGATTATTTCAACTTCACATGAACAGGGCTATCAAAACTCCATTGACATACATGGGAGTTGTATGGTCATCAGTACCGACACAGATTTCAGCATGAAAGCCCACATTTTTTTTCTTTAGTTCCAAATGTTTAGCTTAACTTTATAGCTCTGTTCCATCTGTGAATAGTACAGACACAAAAGAAAGAACAGTATAAAAGACTAAGACTATAATAACAGAATTACCTGGACTTCCTTGAGAAGAAACCCAAGGCAGAACATCTCTATGAAGGTTAAAAGTGTCCTGAAATTCAAGCAGCATCTCTGCACCTTGCGTGTCGCTCCCAGCATCCACTGTACTATGTCCACCACTGACAGCTGGCTCAGGTCTTCATCTGACCACTATAGTGGGATTTGTATACAGCACTCGTTTTCAATTTCTCAGTGTGTGCTTCAATAGGGTCCCAACCCCAATAAGTAGAGAGTATAAAGAACTCAAGCACTCCTTAGGTTGAGTTGAAGAGGTGAGTTAATCAAAAGATTCTTACAGAGCAGTAAACGTTTTCAGCAATGCTGCCTTCTCCAGGATCTGTAGGTTGTAATATATAACACCATATAAATATAGTTAAAAAGATGAAAAAGAGAACAATAGCACCCAATCTATTCTGGTATACAGTCCCTGACAGAAGTTCTGTCGCTTATCCATGTTGTGGAATCAAAAGCTTATAACCTGACTTTAAATTCATCCATTGGTTCTAGAAATGACTCATATGAAAGCTGAAACCCACCCAAATGATTTTTTGGTTAAGAAAATAAATTGGCTTCACTGCTGAAATATTCATCATTTAATGAACACAGAAAGGACAGATTTTGGCAAGACAAAAGTTTTGTCGCACACAAAGTAATGTGAAAATCAAAGCAATAATTCTGTTCAAAAACAAAGATGTGTTTCTTAACATTGGTGAATGAAGTTGTGGTGTTATTAGAGCCATATTTAATATTTTGTGTGACTTCCATGAGCTTGAAGGACTGCATCCATGCGTTTCAACAATGATTCATACAATTTATTGATGAAGTCATCAGGAATAGCAAAGAATGCAGTCTTACATGCCTCCCAGAGTTCATCAAGATTCTTTGGTTTTGTCTGCCAAGCTTCCTCTTTCATCCTACCCCAAACCTGCTCAATGATGTTCATGTCTGGTGACTGGGCTGGCCAGTCCTGGAGCACCTTAATCTTCTTTGCCTTGAGGAACTTCAATGTAGAGATGGATGTATGAGATGGAGCACCATCCTGCTGCAAAATTTGACCCCTTCTATGATTGGGAATGTAAGAGGAGGCTAATACTTCTTGATATTTTAGGCTATTGATATTGCCTTCCACCTTGCAAATGTTTCGCACACCCCCATACTGAATGTAACCCCAGACCATGATCTTTCCACCACCAAACTTAACTGTTTTCTGGGTGTATCTTGGATCCATACGGGCTCCAGTAGGTCTCCTGCAGTATTTGCGGCAGCTGTGGTGTAATTCAACTGAAGATTCATCTGAGAAATCCACCTTCTGCCACTTTTCCAGCGTCCATCCGTTTAGCAGGCTGTGAGCCTTGGCAAATTCCACACTTTTTTTAATTGCCTTTTGTTTAATGCTGGCTTCTGGGCACTGATTCGACCATGGAGGCCATTTCGAGACAGAATCCTACAAACTGTTCTAGTTGACACAGGGACTTGAGGTGACCAGGCCTGTTGGAGCTCTGCTACAGTGGAAGAGGGGCTGGCTTTTGATTTTCTAACCAACAAACGTTCCTCCTGAGCAGTTGTCTTGCGGGGTCTGCCGGACCTGGGCTTGTCAAAAACATCTCCAGTCTGTTCAAATCTTTTTTTTTAATTCTTTGTACTTGACGCAGAGACACATTAAAGGTGCCAGCCACCTCTGCAGTGGATCTGGTCTTCAGCCTCTTGATAATCAAGGCTTTGGTCGCAGGGTTGATTTTTGGCATGTTGTCAGAGGTGAAGGTCTGGGGTGCTGGAGTTCTTTTTATACACACCCACAAATTAACCGATCAATTAGTGAGCACATAAGTACATAATATGGCGAATAAAGCAAAGAGGTCCTGTATAGCAATATTTGCATAATATCACTAGTCTCCCAGATAGTAAAAGTAGTAACACCATAAGGTAATAAATTAGTCTCATTAGTGCTCATGCAGGAAATGTATAGAAAAATAATAATTAACCATCACCCTTATATTGTTGTAAAGGAACACAGATAGTTCATTGGGGTTGTGTAGGTGACATGTTTAAACTAGGATTGGGTGCATTATATGACAAGGCGACAAAACTTTTGTCTTGCCAAAATCTGACCAGTGTTCATTAAATGATGAATATTTCAGCAGTGAAGCCAATTTATTTTCTTAACCAAAAATCATTTGGGAGGGTTTCAGCTTTCATATGAGTCATTTCTAAAACCAATGGATGAATTTAAAGTCAGGTTATAAGCTTCTGATTCCACAACATGGATAAGCGACAGAACTTCTGTCACGGACTGTAAACATACGAACAAAAAAGTTACAAAGTCACAAAAATATCTATCAAAAAATACATCAGTAGTAATATCTATGCATAATGAATCTATTATCTTCATAGAGTCTCAATATGTCAATAGTATTAAGTTAATCATATTAATGCATGTAAGGTTAAGCAGGTAATGTCTCAATAATTAATATTAGATAAACATATCAATACAAAAGGAAATAAACTATCCAAGATATATAGGAGAAATCAATTCAGACTCACCTATGGTACAAAAGTAAAAATAATAAAAATAATTATGAGATGGGGGCGGAGCCTGACTGTGAGACGGAATGGCCGCATAGTTACATAGCTCCAGGCCTGAGTCTCAGATAGCGACCTACAAAACAACGTGCCCGTGGATTACACTGACCCAAATAGCAATAGGAACGTTTCCTACCTCCAGGGATGCCGCGGAAGAGAAAATCTGCGGTGAAGCCGCAGAAAATATCTGATTTCTATTTCCCCCATGGCGGAGGAGAGGACCAAAATGGCGCCGGTTCGCGCTCCGACGCGATCTCCGGGGCCTCAACTCCATCTAGAGACCCGCCGGAGGAAGCGCTAACCCTCTCCGTGCAGCGGAGAACTCTGTCAGCGCCATCGATACCGCAGCTGTTAGAGCGCGGGAGTACGGGGACACCGGGGCCTTCTCCCCGGCGGGCCGGGGAGAGCGCGTGTCCGGGGCCTTCACCTGCCGACGCAACGAGGCCCACAGGCCGAAACAACGCACAGACGCCTCACTCACCCACTGCTAGCCCGGTCAAACAGAAACCCAGGCTCCAGAACACCGAAGCTCAAGAAGGGGAGGTGAGTGATGCAGCACAGCACATACCGCCATCCACCGATTTTTTTGCAGATATTCCAGCAACTGAAAGCTTACTTACTGAGGCCTCCATGAAAAATTATTCTCATGGCCTTCTGCAAATCACTGACGACATATGTCTTTAATGGTTAAACCGCTAGATAAAGACCTTCGAGAATTGCAGAAGCGCACTGTTCATGTGGAATCTAAAATGGCGGAATTCGCTGCATCGCACAATGCTCTTATAGATGCTCACTATGAGGTGGAAAAAGATGTGTCGTTTCTAAAAGCTAAAGTAGCAGACCTGGAGGATCGCTCGCGGCGCAACAATCTGAAGTTTAGAGGGATCCCAGAGTCCGTACCTGCGAGCAATCTAACTGCTTTCCTCCAAGACCTGATACGCACGCTAATACCAAATATCTCGACAATGGATTTAACTATTGATAGAGCGCATAGAGTCCCAAGGCCTTCACACCTGGATGAAGCCGTACCCAGAGATGTCTTAGCAAAGATCCACTTTTACCGCACTAAAGAGATGGTACTGCTGACCTCACGAAAAAACGGCCGTTTACTTGACCCCTACCACAAAATTTCCATATACTCCGATCTTTCGGCCGCAACACTACAATTGAGAAGGCAATTCATCCCTTTTACTACAGCTTTACGCCAACATAAAATCCTATATAAATGGGGATTTCCAGTCCGAGTGATTTTATCCCGGGATAACCTCACGTATGTTATTAAATCTCCGGAAGACGGCAAAAAATTGCTAAATAAATGGGACATTCCTATCGTTGAACCATCACCCAAATTACCACCTGGCCCCGTGTCTGATGGCTGGCACCGAACGAAAACTCCAAGACGTCCACCGAAAGGGCTGCACAGCTAGAGACTCACCTTAAAATGGATTTCGTATGTCCACGACTGCTGAACTTATCCCCCCAAGATCACAACAGCCGCTGGTCCGCTGTACTACACTTCTTTCCTCTGTTTTGTTTAGGTGGCTTAACCACTGGTTTCATTGCTTCCATAGTTTGTTTTCTTCTTGGTTCTGGCACAAGGGGCGACGCGACTACATTAGGCGGAGACTATTCTGTTTCCTACGACTACTGGTAACTTCCGATGCGGGTGGTCATGGTAAGATCTTTGAAGCATTTCTAACAGTAAAGTATGGTACTTAAAATTATGTCTATGAATGTCAGAGGTCTAAACTCCCCTCAAAAGAGAGCCAATTTGTGGCGTGAGGTCCGAGTTCAGGGTTGTGACATTCTCGCAGTTCAGGAAACACATCTTTTGGAGGTGGATGCCACTCGCATCAGACATTCATCATACCCACATATATTTCACGCTCACTGCTCCTCCAAGTGCAGGGGAACACTAATTGAGATCAAGGATTCAGTAGCATTTCAGATGGTGTCACATTATGCTGACCCTGGAGGGCGATTTGTCATATTAGTCTGTATCCTTAATAATGTCACTTACACGCTGGTATCGGTATACGCCCCAAACAAAATACAGGTGTCATTCTTGGGAAGACTCATGAGAGCAGTGGAACGAAGAAAGCAAGGATGCTTAATATTAATGGGAGACTTTAACATGGCTCCAGACCCAGTGGTAGATACTACTTCTGGCATAACGACACGTCATCCTTCATTTTTGCAAGCTATATGGCGCCACGATTTATTTGATGTTTGGCACATCCTCCATAATACCGAAAAAGATTACACCTGCTACTCTACTGTACATAATAGCTATTCACGAATAGATTTATTTTTAGTAGAATAAGCTAGCATTCCCCTTGTTGTACAGTCAGATATTTCACAGATAACGTGGTCAGATCACGCAGCAACAACCCTGACTCTAAGGGAAAAATATGAATGTCCTAGAGCGTACGTGTGGAGGTGCAATGAATTCTTAATGTCACAGCCAAAATATAAAACAATTTTGGAGAATGATTTGAAGGAATTCTTTCTGATCAATGCTCCCTCTGCTTCTAGCCCTGACATATTGTGGAACTCCCATAAAGCGTTTATAAGAGGAACATTTATCCGCTTGGGACACATAGAAAAGAAAAATAGATTAGCAGAAATTGATCGACTACTGCACCAAATAAAATCTATCGATAATAGTAACAAAAAATCACCTTCCCCCTCCAATGCGGAAAAGTTGGTGACATTACGCCACCAACTGACAGCCTGTCTACTGTTTAAATATGAGAAAAATTTGAAAAGGATGAAAGCGACTTATTATTCCCAATCTAATAAGGCAGGTAAGCTTTTAGCGGCCAAGCTTAAACAAAAACATGCAAAGTCTAAAATTCCGTTTCTTCAGAATACAGAAGGCGCATACAAAATCTATGATCCTAATGGCATCGCTAATGCCTTTAAAACCTTCTATGAAGGCTTATACAATATTAGAGAGGACTCCTCTGTGATATCCCTGGCAAAACATGACATAGCCCATTTTCTTGCTAGTACTCAACTGCCCACACTCACAGAAGCACAACTGGACTCTTTGAATGAGCCCATCACACCATCGGAGTTGCTGTCTGTAATCAAGTCGCTGCCACCTCGAAAGTCCCCGGGCCCAGATGGCCTTACTAATGAATATTACAAAAAGTTTTCTCCTATTCTGCTAAACCCGCTGTTGTCCTTTTTAACAGCGGTGGTAGACTCTGGCACTATTCCGAGGGAAAATCAGGAGGCCCTGGTGGTGACGTTGCCTAAGCCGGGCAAGCCTGCCACCAGCCCCCAAAACTTTCGACCAATATCCCTATTAAACTCGGACTTAAAAATTTACGCCAAAATCATAGCAAATAGAATAGCAGATTGTCTTCTGAATCTAATAAATCATGACCAAGTGGGATTCGTGAAAGGGAGACAATCATATGATAATACTAGACGTATATTGAATATTATTCATCACATTAATTCTAAAAAGATGGAGGCGGTGATTCTCGCATTGGATGCCGAGAAGGCGTTCGACCGCATTTGCTGGTCGTATGCCTTCTTGGTGCTTAGGAGCATGGGGTTCGAAGGAACTATTTTAAGAGCAATTGAGGCGCTGTACTCGGCACCATCGGCAAGAGTATTCACTAATGGGGTAGTGTCGGACCCCTTTTTAATAACGAACGGGACTAGGCAGGGGTGCCCCCCCGTCGCCGTTGATATTTGTTCTCTCAATGGAACCACTGGCCCAAACACTTAGACTGGATCCAGAGGTGGGTGGCATTGATATAAGAGACAAAACTCATCTTATATCATTATATGCAGATGATATTATTCTTACTCTGTCCAAACCGCAAGAGTCTATTCCCCGACTAATGAAGATTATTGCCAATTTTGGACACTTATCGTTTTATAAACTAAACATGGCCAAATCACAGGCCTTACCTTTACATATCCCTCCCTCTTTGCTTCAATCCCTGCAGTCGACATATGACTTTGACTGGAGGAGCGATGGCGTTCAGTATCTGGGAATACAGGTGACACCCTCATCGGGGGCCCTATATAGGAATAATTATACACCCATGTTGAAAGTATTGCAGGATGAGATGGAGCGAATGTCCAAAGTAGATGTGTCTTGGATAGGACAGGTCGCGGCCTTTAAGATGTTACTATTGCCTAGACTCCTGTACCTGTTTTGCACACTCTCGATATCCGTCCCAGTTTCGTTTTTCGAAACCATGCAAAGGATGATCTCAAAATACATATGGAATGGAAAGAGACCCAGAGTCAATAAAAGCTTCCTATTTAAACAAAAAGAGGCGGGAGGACTGGGAGTACCAGTGGTAAGGAATTACTACATAGCATCATTAGTTACACAATGTGTTAGATGGAGGTCAGCTGATACCTCGGTTCCTTGGATTCATATAGAACAATCGTTTATATATATCCCTTAAAATTGGCGGATACCTTGTGGGCGCCCTTTTGGAACACTACTATACCTGAGTCCTTATCCCCAGTCATGCGCGCAGCCCTGATCGCATGGAAACTAATTCACGGGAAAGCAAACCCTAAGAATCACTTTGATGTCTCAGAGATGCCTTTGTCTCTGATGGCCTGGGTAATAGAAGACCTGGTAATTTCGGAGTGGGAATCGAAGGGGATTACACAAATCTCCCATTTACAGTCCGATTCCAAACAATTTTTATCGTTTACAGATTTAATAGAGAAGTATGGAATTCACTGTGGAGACTTCCTCAAATACTCTCAAATAAGGTACTTTGCATCTAAGAACCCAGTATCGAAATTACCCCACAGCAATACTATATTCACCTGGTTGTCGACTAAGATGAGGGGATTAAGGTTTCTGTACGATAAAATGGATGGAATGTCGACCTTTACTAGATCTACTCCATTCCGTTGTTGGGAGCGAGATCTGGGGAGAGCCATTACTACGGACGAATGGGAACAAGCAATTAAATTAAGTCACTCATCCTTAAAATGTACCACTCACATAGGAACAGCCATGAAAATTACCTTAAGGTAGTACCGAACTCCATCCACTTTACAAATGATATACCCTTCCGTTTCTGGGAATTGCTGGAGAGGCTGTGGAGGGAGAGGGACTCTTCTTCATATCTTGGGACAATGTCCCATAATTCAGGGATATTGGAATAAAGTCTTTGACATGCTATCAGAAATATTTAATTTTCACCTCCCCTATAACCCATCCCTGGCCATCCTATTAATTGGAATTCCCGAGGACCTGAATAAATATAAAAAACTCCTGTGCAAAATATTAACTATAGCCAAATTGTTGTTGGTACAGAGATGGAGATCAGTGACCCCTCCGTCCGACTCCACCTTGTCGCTCACTATTAATAATACGTATGTATACGAGAGGGTAATTGCGTTGGGAAATGACTCCTATCATAACTTTGAGAATGTATGGGACACGTGGACTAACTCTCGATTTGCAGCATAATTGAGAACCACGGAATTATATAAAATCCGATCTGGGAACTCAAAGAGGGTGTAGAGAGGTGGGGAACGGAAGCGGGAGGAAATAATGGGAGAGGATCGTTTCTGGGATGTCGCACGCTAACCCTAGAAAAGTGCCCTGATGTTATTGTTATTGTTTATTATGTAATAAATCTTTATCTTCTGTCTTATTGATGTACAATTCAAAGAATATATCCTGTACAACTTTATATCAGACGAAACACAGCGATGTATGTCAATAATTGTTTCTTACATGTATTTTGAAACCCAAATAAAAATGATTGAAACTAAAACTAATTATAAGATAGAATACAATTGGTAACAAACAGTCCAGCCAATATTAGATGATCCTATCTTGATTCACAAAATCCATTATGTGGGAGTGATCACATTTAGCATGCTGAAGATAAGTACATAATATGGCGAATAAAGCAAAGAGGTCCTGTATAGCAATATTTGCATAATATCACTAGTCTCCCAGATAGTAAAAGTAGTAACACCATAAATAAGGTAATAAATTAGTCTCATTAGTTCTCATGCAGGAAATGTATAGAAAAATAATTAACCATCACCCTTATATTGTTGTAAAGGAACACAGATAGTTCATTGGGGTTGTGTAGGTGTCATGTTATTGAAGGTATTAGATCCAGAGATGACAGTCAAGTAATTACTATCCAGATCCAAGTTTCATTCCCGGTGTCCAGAAGACCATATGGGTCAGAAAGTTCTTACCTCTTGCAGTACTCGAGGACCGGTGGCAAATTGGAGCAGTATCTGCCGCTCTAAGTATGTCAGATGCCGAGTCACAGTATCTCCCACTATCTTGAGAATGACTTCTCAGTTAGCGCTCAGCCTGGCTTGAACTAGCACGCTGGGAGGGCGTGTTGATGCTAGAGCCTAGCCACTTCCTGTCCCAGAGTGGGTGGGAGCGGTCAGAGTGTGGGCGGAAGTGCAATCACTGGGTAGCGCAATCTGCCAATACTAGATATGGAAACAGTTTCTAAAAATAGCAATGTAGTATATAGGAAATAGGATTAATAATAGATGTTAGATGTAGAAATAAGTGAAAGCAAAAACTGAAAGTATTAATGAAGTGAGTGAGAGTAATTGTAGATAATTATAATGAAAATCAACTGGATTATATTTAGAAGAAAAATATATGTAGGAAAAGGGGGGAGGGGTTAGAATAGTCTGAATGAGGTAAAATCGAATAGAGAAAGGTGAAGGGGAAATAAAGAGAGTAATGGGGCGGACTATGGGATAACTGGCCCACTAGCATTCTGTGCGCTCTATCTCCCCCTGCTGGCGGACTGCCTGATTACCAGAACTTCGCGCTGCTGCCACCCTTCCTATTGTGCTTCATTTACCTGTAGCTAGTAGGTGTCGCAGTGTGTATGAGAAAACCTCTTTTGGCTGGTTTCACAAGAATGTGTTTTTGAAAATTTACAGTTTCCATATTATTGCTCTAACCGTGTACTTGTTTTGCTCTTTTTTTGTGACAAGTTGTTACTTAGGAGTCTATGGTGTAATACATACCCAAATACATAAATTTGCCATTTTTTTTCATAGAATTCTGGATATGAATAAAAAAAAATGCATGCAAGCAAAAATGACACTAAATAAAAAATTGCCAAGAAAAACACAACCCCCCCCCCCCCAAAAAAAACGCCCAGACAAGGCTCTGTTCACAACACATTTTTTTTACATCATCCATTTGCATTTGTTTTTTTTTGGCATGTGCTAGGCTCCATTCACATAATGTTTTTTTTATAGCCGTTTAGTACATTTGTTTAAAGGCTGGAGATCTGCGCCAGAGTCTCCATTTGGAGATTTTTTTTTAACGGACACAAAAGTATGATATGCTACGTTTTTGTACCCTTCAAAAAAAAAAAAGAGAGAAACCTATTTGTTTTTTCTAAACATTGATCTCTATGTAAACCACAGGTGTCAAACACAAGGCCCATGAGCCAAATTTGGCCTTGTGTTTTGAAGCCCAAGGCACCTTTAATGGTGCAGCTGTACAGGGCACCATCACTAAGTTTGTTCTGTCTTTGGCTGGAAGGTCCCCAGCACTCTATAGCTGGGGATTAGAGATGAGCCAATCGAAGCTGCAGAAGTGGAATTCGATCCGAATTTCAGGAAATATTCGATTCTCATCGAATCCGAATTTCCTCACGCTTCTTAGTAACGATTCGCATTTAGTTCAAAATGACTGCTGTACATATTAGGACATGGGACAAGGAACTCTGGGAATGCGGGATCACCCACAATGCCATGTGTGCAGCCAATCAGCAGCCAGCCCTGTGATGTCATATCCCTTTAACCCCTTCGTGAGCGCACACGGCATGTTTGACCGCTGCATCCAAGGTGTTAAATCCCATGATCGGTTATGGAGCAGGGTGTTAGCTGTAACTGACAGCTAACACCCTGCTCCATAACCGACCGGGGGTTTTAACACCTTGGATGGTGCGGTCATTTTGACGCCCACCCCGACTCTCTGCAGCCAATAAATATTTGTTTTTGGTACACGATTTGCCACAATTTAATTTGGATCGAATAGAATTGTAGCTCGAAATTTGGCAAAGTTGCCGAATCGAATTTTTGAATACTTTTCTCATCTCTACTGGGGATGGCTGTGGACCCTCCAGCCAAAGACAAAATAAACAGCTATAGGGGTCACAGCGGTTGCCCTTATGCCTGGACTCCTAAGCCGGGGGGGCTTCATAGGCTCCCCTCACCACACTACTGTTTCATACTTACCTCTTCTTCTTGCAAGATGCAGCACCCCGCTTCTCATGTGGCACAGAGCTGTTTGCAACTCTTTTAATGTCCATCTAGCCATGTTGTCTCCTGCTCTATAATACTGCTTGAAGTGCTTAAAGTGGACCTTTCACGTCCTTATGTATATGCGGTTTTATATAGCGCTAGAAATTGTGCTGAATTCAGCGCACTGCCGGCTTTCCCGCTATGTGCCCCGGGACTGGAGATATCGGGGGTCGTAGTTTCACGGTTCACCGTCAGAAGGGCGTTCCTGACAGTCTAGCTGGGCTGTAAGGAACGCCCTCTCTGACAGTACAGCGCTATGGACGAGTACAGAGAGAGGGGGCGTTCCTTACATCCCAGTGATGACGCTGAGCAGTGAGGAACGCCCCCCTTGTACAAGTCTATGGACGAGTACTGTCAGGGAGGGCATTCCTCATAGCCCAGCTAGACTGTCAGGAACGCCCTTCTGACGGTGAACCGTGAAACTACGACCCCCGATATCTCCAGCCCCGGGGCACATACCGGGAAAGCCGACAGTGTGCTGCATTCAGTGCGCTGTCAGCTTTCTAGCGGTATGTAAAACAGCAGATACATGAGGACGTGAAATGTCCTCTTTAAGTCATGGGGGTGTCTGAGTGTTGGGTGACACTGTTAGTAACTGAAAAAGGTGAATGATATACAGTCATGAAGTATTTCTCCCAGAAAATTATTGAAATTACACATGTTTTGTTATACACATGTTTCTTTCCTTTGAGTGTATTGGAACAACATAAACAAAATTAGAAAAAAGGCAAATTGGACATAATTTCACACAAAACTCCAAAAACGGGCCAGAAAAAAATTGTTGGCACCATTTCAAAATTGTGGGTAAATAGCTGTGTTTCAAGCATGTGATGCTCATTCAAAATCACCTGTGACAAGTAACACGTGAAACCAGATAAAAAGGAGAGAAGTTGACTCAATTTTTGCATTGTGTATCTGTGTGTGCCACACTAAGCATGGAGAACAGAAAGAAGAGAACTTTTGAGAACCAGAATTGTGGAAAAATATGAACAATCTTAAGGTTACAAGTCCATTTCCAGAGATCTTAATGCTCCTTTGTACAAGGTGCGCAACATAATCATGAACTTTACAACCCATGGCATTGTAGCTAATTTCCCTGGACGTGGACGGAAGAGAAAAATTGATGAAAGGTTGCAACGCAGGATAGTCTGGACGGTGTATAAGCAGCCCCAAAGAGATTCAAGCTGTCCTGCAGGCTCATGGTGCATCAGTGTCAACATAAACTATCCCTCAACATTTGAAGGAAATGAAACGCTATGGCAGGAGACCCAAGAGGACCCCACTGTTGACACAGAGACATAAAAAAGTTAGACTGCAGTTTGACAAAATGTACATCAGTAAGCCAAAATTCTGGGAAAGCATCTGTAGGTGAAGTTAGTTCTGATGTCTCATGCCCAGTCAGCATAATTTATTGTTTTCAGAGATACAGCATTTTAATGCCAAGTATGTTGTGCCTATGTTGTTTCAGAGATGAACAGTCCAAAAGCATTTGTACCTAGCATAACCAGTTTAACAGTTTTTGGAATGTGTCTCTGCTAACACAAGCTGGGCAGAACATATTGGGCACTGAAGTGGCTTATATCCAGAAAAATTGCAATTTCCAATCAGCTGCACATTCATTTCTGGAAACTAAATTAACCCTTTTGCTGCCAGGGGTCTCCAGATATTTTGCACCTCTGGTAGCCAGAGCAATTTTCACAGTTTTGAGATGGACAAATAAAACCTAAATTGCAACGTTAAAAAGTCATACTAACCCCCCATAACTATATATTTTCTGAAAGTAAACACCAGCAGCATTGTCAAAATGCCACTTGGTACTGTATACGAACAGGCACCTTCATGCTATTTTGATTTAAAGTGTATGTTCTATAAAAAAATGCAAAAAAATGTACAGTGGGGAAGAAAAGCTCTTTGGTCTTCACCATAGTGGAGTTTGGAGTGTGACTGTTTGAGGTTGTGGACAGGTGTCTTTTATACTGATAACAATTTCAAACAGGTGTCATTACTACAGGTAATGAGTGGAGGCAGAGGCGTAGCTAGTGGGGGGGGGCAGAGGGGGCAGCTGCCCCGGGCCCACTGACTTTTTGGGGCCCACCCTGGGGCCGCCATTAATACATCCTTTATTTCTAACTAGATCGGTGTCTGCAGACACCAATCTAGTTGCAATGCTTCCTGGTGCTTAACTGTTTTGTAAACGGCAAGCCACTTCAGGCCTGCCGTTTACAAGACCCCGAGACCACAGACCGACGTCTTCTTTTAAGCACAGGCGGCACGATGACGTCACAACATCGCGCCGCCCGCGCTCAGACACAGACGTCATGCGCGTGGACTGGGAGGAAGCAGCGGCGTCTCCGTTCATCAGCATCGCAGGTGAGTATGACTTTTTTTTGTGGGTATATTAATAGTATAAGGGGTGATTAGGAGGGGGAAATCTAACTATAAGGGAGGATTCATTAGGGGGCATTATCATTATGACGATGGGGGGGTTCATTTATATAAAGGTTATTACGGGCTATTATGAATACAAGGGGGGAGGTTATTTATATAAGGGGCCATTAGGGGGAATCATTTATATTAGGAGGCATTATGAACATAAGGGGGTGGTCATTGATATAAGGGGTCATTAGAGGTGCAGTATTTATGTCAGGGGGAATCAGGGGCATAGTATGAGGGTCAATAAATTTAATTAAAGTTGCACATGCACCTTATTAAGACTAAGGCCCCACGTAGCGGGCTGCAGCAAAAAAAGCGCTGCAGGAAAAACCGTGGCGGTAACATTGTGGTTTATTCCACAGCGCTTTTCACAGAAGGTCCGCAGAGGTTTCCCCTGTGGACTTTCTGTTTTCAATACACTTATATGGAAACTGCCAATGTCTCCATAGGTATAACTGACATGCTACAATTTCCAAAGCCGCAACGGTTTTGGAAATTGCAGTGCGTCTGCTGCTCGTATTTTTCCACAGTGTGTGGATGGGATTTGCTAGAATGTTACGGTTTTTTTCAGTGGGTTTTCGCCACATGGAGCCCCCATCTCTACTTTGCAGTATAATATGCACAGCGGATAATCTGCGATTTCCAAAACAGTCGGTGTTTTGGAAATCGCAGAATGTCAATTATACCTACGGAAATGCCAGCGGTTTCTCTATAGATATAATTGAAGCAGAAAGTCTGCAGAGGAAACCTCTGCGAACTTTCTGTGCAAAGTGCTGCTGGAAGAACCGCGATGCATCGCCGCCGCGGTTTTTCCCACAGCTGCTTTTTGCTGCGGGACGCCACATGGGGCCTTAGCCTTAAGGTGTTTTCCAGCTCATTTTTATTGATGATCTATCCTCAGAATAAAACACCAATAAGAGATAAGTGATTCCCCACTGATCAGCTGTATGAAGGTCCCCGGCGCCTGTTTATATCACACGCTGTCTGTTTATAGTGACCGTGTGATGTAATTCCAGCCTTGTCACATGGACGTGTATAGGATGAGGCTGTAGTTACATGACATGGCCGCTATGAGATGACACTATGTAAACAGAGAAGGGGTCACGGCGCTTACACAGGTACCACGGTTCATTCAAACAGTTGTTCCTTGGGGGTCCCGGGTATTGGAACCCCAAAAATTTTTTTTTCCCTTTTTTTCCTTTTTAATTAGGAAACACCTGGGGCATTATTAATAAGGGGCAAATTATTTAAAGAAGACCTTTCATGTCCTCATGAATATGCGGTTTTACATACCGCTAGAAAGCCGACAGCGCACTGAATTCAGCGCACTGCCGGCTTTCCCGTTATATGCCCCGGGGCTGGAGATATCGGGGGTCTAAATTTCGCCGTTCACTATCAGAAGGGCGTTCCTGACTGTCTAGCTGAGCTGTGAGGAACGCCCTCCCTGACAGTGCTCATCCATAGACTTGTACTAGGGGGAGCGTTCCTCACAGTTCAGCGTCATCACTGGGCTGAGTATACCCCAGTACAATTTTATGGATGGATACTGTAAGGGAGGGCGTTCCTCACAGCGCAACTAGACAGTCAGGAACGCCCTTCTGACAGTGAACGGTGAAATTTAGACCCCCGATATCTCCAGCCCCGGAGCATACAACGGGAAAGCCGGCAGTGTGTTGAATTCAGTGCACTGTCGGCTTTCTAGCGGTATGTAAAACAGCATATACATGAGGACGTGAAAGGTCCTCTTTAAAGGGGTGCAAAGGGAAGTTATTAGTTTAAAGATGCACTTGGGGGTATTATTCATTATGGGGGGTTATATTATATATTTTATAATTGGGGTAGCAGCAAGATGGGGGCTTTGTGTAGGTGAGGACAATATGGGTCAGGTGCCTGAAAAAGTGAGGAGCCAAAGATGTCTATGTTGCAAACTTTACAGAGACTGGAAGAAGTAGTCATGGCCGTCCAGATGGAGGAGATGGGAAATGTGAAGGATTGGTCAGAGACGTTACCGGTAAGTCACTAAATGCTACTGCCCTGTATTCACCTAAATCGTCTGCAGAGCCCTGTGTAGAGCCGCTATATACCACTATACGCTCACCGTATACTGATAGTATCGGTATACAAACATGTCCAAGTAGGGGGCCCACTTGGACATGTTCGCCCCCCCTGTGCTAAACCCCTAGCTACGCCTCTGAGTGGAGGACAAAGGAGCCTCTTAAAGAAGAAGTAACAGGTCTGTGAGAGCCAGAAATCTTGCTTGTTTGTAGATGATCAAATACTTATTTTCTACCATAATTTGCAAATAAATTCTTTAAAAATCAGACAATGTGATTTTCTGGATTTGTTTTCTCATTTTGTCTCTCATAGTTGAGGTCCACCTATGATGTTAATTACAGGCCTCTCTCATCTTTTTAAGTGGGAGAACTTGCACAATTGGTGGCTGACTAAATACTTTTTCCCCCACTGTATATTAGTTCAGAAAAGTGGAAACCAAACAAAAAGATATATGCACCACACCTCTAAATGTAAGAGTTCAACATGTGCAGAGTTCATTCATATCACTAAGGCCTACACCTTTATGCACATATCTTCATAAAATCACCAGAACTGGAAGGAAGAAAAATCTGCTTTGAAGCTGGAAATGTTAAAAAAGTATAAACTGTAGGGATTACACACTGTGAAAAGCAAGTACACCCCTAAATTCTATATATTTCTTGAAAGTAGACAACCTAAAAATTACATGTGTCTCATTGGGATATCAATAGCCATGTTCACATTCATGTAACTTTGTGACAAACACAAATAATTTTGTGAAAAATGCACTAAAACATATATTTGCACCAAAAACTCCTACTCAATCATACATTCACACACAAAACACCTAAAATAATAGATCAATGTGTGCACAATTTATATATATATACCACAAACATCAACTACAACATGAGCTTGTACTCTCAAAACACTGATACAGAAGACAAGCAATATTTTGCTGTTATTCACTAATACAGTCATATGAAAAAGTTTGGGCACCCCTATTAATCTTAATCATTTTTAGTTCTAAATATTTGGGTGTTTGCAACAGCCATTTCTATTTGATATATCTAATAACTGATGGACACAGTAATATTTCAGGATTGAAATGAGGTTTATTGTACTAACAGAAAATGTGCAATATGCATTAAACCAAAATTTGACCGGTGCAAAAGTATGAGCACCTCAACAGAAAAGTGACATTAATATTTAGTAGATCCTCCTTTTGCAAAAATAACAGCCTCTAGTCGCTTCCTGTAGCTTTTAATCAGTTCCTGGATCCTGGATGAAGGTATTTTTGACCATTCCTCTTTACAAAACAATTCCAGTTCAGTTAAGTTTGATGGTTGCCGAGCATGGACAGCCCGCTTCAAATTATCCCACAGATGTCCAATGATATTCAGGTCTGGGGACTGGGATGGCCATTCCAGAACATTGTAATTGTTCCTCTGCATGAATGCCTGAGTAGATTTGGAGCTGTGTTTTGGATCATTGTCTTGCTGAAATATCCATCCCCGGCGTAACTTCAAATTCGTCACTGATTCTTGTACATTATTCTCAAGAATCTGCTGATACTGAGTTGAATCCATGCGACCCTCAACTTTAACAAGATTCCCGGTGCCGGCATTGGCCACACAGCCCCAAAGCATGATGGAACCTCCACCAAATTTTACAGTGGGTAGCAAGTGTTTTTCTTGGAATGCTGTGTTTTTTTGACGCCATGCATAACGCCTTTTTGTATGACCAAACAACTCAATCTTTGTTTCATCAGTCCACAGGACCTTCTTCCAAAATGAAGCTGGCTTGTCCAAATGTGCTTTTGCATACCTCAGGCGACTCTGTTTGTGGCGTGCTTTCAGAAACGGCTTCTTTCGCATCACTCTCCCATACAGCTTCTCCTTGTGCAAAGTGTGCTGTATTGTTGACCGATGCACAGTGACACCATCTGCAGCAAGATGATGCTGCAGCTCTTTGGAGGTGGTCTGTGGATTGTCCTTGACTGTTCTCACCATTCTTCTTCTCTGCCTTTCTGATATTTTTCTTGGCCTGCCACTTCTGGGCTTAACAAGAACTGTCCCTGTGGTCTTCCATTTCCTTACTATGTTCCTCACAGTGGAAACTGACAGGTTAAATCTCTGAGACAACTTTTTGTATCCTTCCCCTGAACAACTATGTTGAACAATCTTTGTTTTCAGATCATTTGAGAGTTGTTTTGAGGAGCCCATGATGCCACTCTTCAGAGGAGATTCAAATAGGAGAACAACTTGCAATTGGCCACCTTAAATACCTTTTCTCATGATTGGATACACCTGGCTATGAAGTTCAAAGCTCAGTGAGGTTACAAAACCAATTTTGTGCTTCAGTAAGTCAGTAAAAAGTAGTTAGGAGTATTCAAATCAATAAAATGATAAGGGTACCCAAATTTTTGCAGTGGTCAAATTTTGGTTTAATGCATATTGCACATTTTCTGTTAGTACAATAAACCTCATTTCAATCCTGAAATATTACTGTGTCCATCAGTTAATAGATATATCAAATTGAACTGGCTGTTGCAAACACCCAAATATTTAGAACTAAAAATGATTAAGATTAATAGGGGTGCCCAAACTTTTTCATGACTGTATGTTAAAAATCTATATCTGCACATAGTAAACTATAACTGTGATACAAAAATCAAACTTTTTTGAGATTGCACAGCATACCGTATATAAAAACATAACTTAATATTTCATATATACAACCACCTTCATGCAACTTTGCAGCAAATAGAGATTACAAGCAAAAATTGCACAAAAATTTAAATTTGCCACTAAATTGCATGTTTAAGCAATCCCTTTCTGCAAACAAAATGTACTTTCCAAAAAACTGCAAGATGTGAGGAATTCATACATACCACACATATATATATTCACAGGTGCAGGTGTTAAAGAAACGCCAAAATCGCAGAAATATGCCAACCAATTTTGTGCATGCAAATTAAATAGGGTTTACTTAAGAATATAATTTTCTATCCCCTTATAAAAATTGTAACTCTAATGAGTAATTATAATCTCTATACCTAACTAATGTAATAACTAGGGCCGGTTTCAGATTGGCATAACACTGCCGCTTTATTGCTCACATGAATACAACCTCTGAAGTTCCTGCGGTTCATCATTACATGTGTTAGAGAGCCATATTTCTAGATCTGATGACGTACTGGAAGTCCAGGTGTTTCGTTTGTACTGTGGATGCAAAAAAAAAAAAAAAAAAAAAAAAACACCCGCTATTATACCCATATGACAGCTGCCAAAACCTAGAATTTTATATGGTGACATTCAAGGGGTGAAAATGTGTTATCTGACTGATGGATCTTTTCCACCTGTCAGAAGTGTTTTATACGTTCATCTCTAGTGATAATCATTATTGCTATTATTTTAGTGCAAAATCCAAAATGATAATCACAATAAACTTGACAAAATTAATACATAACTTTTAATAATGAATCAGATAAAAAGTGCATAAGCCGCACACAAGTAGGAAGAATTCAACCCTAAGCCAAAATAGATGACCTGTTGGTAGCACAGTATTAAATAATCCAAACACGGCAGCCTGGAGTGGTAAAGATAAATAATAATAACCAGGACTTACCGTGATTCAGATGAAACCATCATGAACGACAAGAATAGCGGATGGTGAATGGCTGCTAGAGCAGGTATGTGTTAATCACAAGAGGCTGATAAGGGACCCCAAAGTAGGTAAAAATCTCACCCTAAAACAAAGCCTTACAAATATAGCGGAGGCCTGGTATACCCTAAAAGCCTATCTATCTCGGAGCCACCGCCCTAAATAGCATGCAGCCCCGACCGGAACCTAACCCTAATATAGACAATCCCTAAATTCACCCTAACAAATATATAATGTGCTAGAACAAGAGGTACAATATAGAAGCGCCACTGTTACAAAAATGTGAATACCAAAAAATACCAAACAATCCATACATGTAATCCCGACATGCATGTTTCGTTAATCTCATCAGGGGATTAAAATGATAGGAAGAATTTAAGTATACAAATATGCCATAATAAATGTGAAAAAGCAGCAGTTTGTTAATGCTAAATTATCCACACAGAATTTCACAAAAATGGCCAAATGCACTAGAACCATAACAGCCTATAATCATCCAGACATAATCATCAATAGTCCCAATGCAAAGAGAAGGGAAGAAACAGCACCTGTTAGACCGCTAAAAAAAAATTTCCCCCAGAATATATGGAGTGCCAAACATACCTGTGGACATGAGGGACGCTACTTACTTAAGTAAAAACAATACATATTTGGTATTGACGCGTCGATAACAACCCATGCACAAAACTGAAACATTATTTAAACTGCACGGTGAACATCAGAAAAAAAAAATTTGAAAAAATCCCTGAAATAATCATTTTTTTACATTTTACAAAAAATGCTATAAAAAGTGATCAAAAAGTCATATATAGCCCAAAACAGTACCAATAAACAGCACAGGTTGTTCTGCAAAAAATAAGTCATCAACCAACTCTGTCAACTGAAAAGTAAAAATGTTACGCATGTCAGAAGATGGTGATGCAAAAATAATTGATTTACAGTGCCTTGCGAAAGTATTCGGCCCCCTTGAACTTTTCAACCTTTTGCCACATTTCAGGCTTCAAACATAAAGAGATAAAATTTTAATTTTTTTGGTGAAGAATCAACAAGTGGGACACAATTATTTAGTGGAACGAAATTTATTGGTTATTTTAAACTTTTGTAAAAAATAAAAAACTGAAAAGTGGGGCGTGCAATATTATTCGGCCCCTTTACTTTCAGTGCAGCAAACTCACTCCAGAAGTTCAATGAGGATCTCTGAATTGTCCTAAATGACTGATGATGATAAATATAATCCACCTGTGTGTAATCAAGTCTCCGTATAAATGCACCTGCTCTGTGATAGTCTCAGGGTTCTGTTTAAAGCGCAGAGAGCATCATGAAGACCAAGGAACACACCAGGCAGGTCCGTGATACTGTTGTGGAGAAGTTTAAAGCCGGATTTGGATACTAAAAGATTTCCCAAACTTTAAACATTCCAAGGAGCACTGTGCGATCATATTGAAATGGAAGGAGTATCAGACCACTGCAAATCTACCAAGACCCGGCCGTCCCTTTAAACTTTCATCTCAAACAAGGAGAAGACTGATCAGAGATGCAGCCAAGAGGCCCATGATCACTCTGGATGAACTGCAGAGATCTACAGCTGAGGTGGGAGAGTCTGTCCATAGGACAACAATCAGTCGTACACTGCACAAATCTGGCCTTTATGGAAGAGTGGCAAGAAGAAAGACATTTCTCAAAGATATCCATAAAAAGTCTTTTAAAGTTTGCCACAAGCCACCTGGGAGACACACCAAACATGTGGAAGAAGGTGCTCTGGTCAGATGAAACCAAAATCGAACTTTTTGGCCACAATGCAAAACGATATGTTTGGCGTAAAAGCAACACAGCTCATCACCCTGAACACACCATCCCCACTGTCAAACATGGTGGTGGCAGCATCATGGTTTGGGCCTACTTTTCTTCAGCAGGGACAGGGAAGATGGTTAAAATTGATGGGAAGATGGATGGAGCCAAATATAGGACCATTCTGGAAGAAAACCTGTTGGAGTCTGCAAAAGACCTGAGACTGGGACTGAGATTTATCTTCCAACAAGACAATGATCCCAAACATAAAACAAAATCTACAATGGAATGGTTCACAAATAAACGTATCCAGATGTTAGAATGGCCAAGTCAAAGTCCAGACCTGAATCCAATCGAGAATCTGTGGAAAGAGCTGAAAACTGCTGTTCACAAACGCTCTCCATCCAACCTCACTGAGCTTGAGCTGTTTTCCAAGGAAGAATGGGCAAGAATTTCAGTCTCTCGACAGAGACATACCCCAAGCGACTTGCAGCTGTAATCGCAGCAAAAGGTGGCGCTACAAAGTATTAACTTAAGGGGAACAAATAATTTGGCACGCCCCACTTTTCTGTTTTATACTTTTTACAAAAGTTTAAAATATCCAATAAATTTTGTTCCACTTCACGATTGGGTCCCACTTGTTGTTGATTCTTCACCAAAAAAATTAAAATTTTATATCCTTATGTTTGAAGCCTGAAATGCGGCAAAAGGTTGAAAAGTTCAAGGGGGCCAAATACTTTCGCAAGGCACTGTATTTCCCATTTCTTTTGTATCCATGCTTGGCTTTGGCTCAAAAAACCACAGCAAAATCTGCAACAAAAAAAACTTTGTTTTCGCATCATAAGGCTTTTAGCCTTAAAAAGTTTTTTAGTAGCACTTTGTGCTATTAAATTAAAAAAAAAAAAAAAAAAAAAGTGAAAAACAGACACGTTTTTCCTCCTCTTGTTTATATTTTCCCGGATATAAAAAAATTATAACACATGCAAAAATAAAAACATAGGGCTTTATTTTTATGTGTCACTGAAAAAAGACACAGAAATTAGTTGACTAATGCAAATGATAAAAATGTCACAGCCCTCAAAACCGCACATACAAAAAAACACAAAAATGAGTCTGGTCTGGAAAGGGGGTAAAGCATTTGGTATGGAAGTGGTTAACCACTTCTGTACCGCTCATAGAGTATATACACACGTGGACAAAATTGTTGGTACCCCTCGTTTAATGAAAGAAAAACCCACAATGGTCACAGAAATAACTTGAATCTGACAAAAGTAATAATATATAAAAATTCTATGACAAGCCACAAAGCTTCTGGGTGAATGTCCTATGGACAGATGAGACAAAAATCGAAATTTTTGGCAAGGCACATCAGCTCTATATGTTCACAGAAAAATGAAAGCATATCTTGAAAAGAACACTGTCCCTACTGTGAAACATGGAGGAGGCTCTGTTATGTTCTGGGGCTGCTTTGCTGCATCTGGCACAGGGTGCCTTGAATCTGTGTAGGGTACAATGAAATCTCAAGCCTATCAAGGGATTCTAGAAAGAAATGTGCTGCCCAGTGTCAGAAAGCTTGGTCTCAGTCGCAGGTCATGGGTCTTGCAACAGGATAATGACACAAAACACACCGCTAAAAACACCCAAGAATGGCTAAGAGGAAAACATTGGACAATTTGAAGTGGCCTTCTATGAACCCTGACCTAAATCCTATTGAGCATCTTTGGAAGGAGCTGAAACACGCCGTCTGGAAAATGCGACCTTCAAACCCGAGACAACTGGAGCAGTTTTCTAATGAGGAATGGGCCAAAATACCTGTTGAGAGGTGCAGAAATCTCATTGACAGTTGCAGGAATCGTTTGATTGCAGTTATTGCCTCAAAAGGTTGTGCAACAAAATATTAAGTTAAGGGTACCATCATTTCTGTCCAAGCCTGTTTCATGAGTTTTCTTTTTAAAAAATTTCTGTTGAAGCATAGTTGAAAAACCATATCTGACTTTCATTTGTTCATTTTTATAGAATTTTTATATATTATTACTTTTGTCAGATTCAAGTTATTTCTGTGACCATTGTGGGTTTTTCTTTTATTAAATGAGGGGTACCAACAATTTTGCCCACGTGTGTATATTAGAACCCCCCCATAAGTACCCCATTTTCAAAACTGCACCCCTGAAATAATTCAAAACAGCAGGAGTTTGTTAAGCCTTTAAGCATTTAATAGAAATTAAAACAATATGGAGGTAAAATTTAGACATTTCATTTTTTTTCAATATTACATTCATTTATCCCTAAAATTAACATAATTACAAGGGTTAAGGGGGGAAATGCATGTTACAGTTTGCTATTCAATTTCTTCCAAGCACAGAAATACCCCACATGTGGGTTTAAACTGATGTTTGGGCACATGGCAGTGCACGGAAGGGAAGGAGTGATACTGGGTGTTTGAAAAGCAGATTTTGTTTGAATAATTTTCAGGTGCCATGTCTCATTTGCAGAGCCTCTAGAGTATCAATACAATGGAAACTGTCTAAAAGTGACCCTATTTTGGAAACTACACCCCTCACAGAATTTATCAAGGGGTATAGTGAGCATTTTGACCCCACAGATGTTTCACATATTTTATTAACATTGTGATGTGTAAATGAAAAATTACTAAAACGTCACTTTATCCCCAAAGTTTTCACTTTTACTATTGGTTAAAAAAGAAAAAGCACCCACAGTTTTCTAAACAATTTATCCTGAACACGACAATACCTCATATGTGGTCGTAATCTGCTGTATGGGTACATAGGGGGCTCAGAATGGATAAAGCACTTTTTGGCTTTTGGAAGGCAGATTTTGCTGGAATAGTTTTTCAGGTCCCATGTCTCATTTGCATAACCTCTAAAGTACCAGTACAATGGAAACTCCCAAAAAGAGATCCCATTTTGGAAACTACACCCTCAAGGAATTTATCAAGGTGTATGGTGAGCATTTTGACCTCACAGCTGTTTCATAGATTGTATTAGAATTGGGATGTAAAAATTACTTTTTTTCCAATAAACCATCCATTTAGTCGCAAATTTTTCATTTTTACAAGGGGGTAAAGAAGAAAAAAAAACACACCTCAGTTTGTTACACAATTTCTACTGAACACGGGAATACCCCATATGTAGTCGTAAACTGTATGGGTATATGGTGGGGCTCAGAATGGAAAGAGTGCAATGTGGCTTGGCATGGCATAGTTTTCAGGTGCCATGTCGCATTTGCAGAGCCCCTAAAGTACCAGTACAATGGAAACTCCCCAAAGTGACTCCTTTTTGGAAACTACACCCCTCAAGGAATTTCTCATTTTGAGCTCAAGCGTGCTTCCCAAAAATGAATCGACAAAGTGAAAATTTAAAAATGCCATTTCAGTGCCCAACATGTTGTGCCCACATTGGGACACATACTCCCAATGTGGGCACAACATTTTTATCCCGGGTACAAAAAGTTACATATGTGGGAAAAAACTGCTGCTTGGGCACACAGCAGGCCTCAGATGGGAGGGAGCACTTTGTTTTTTTTAACTTTTAGAGTATAGATGTAGAAGGACTTTCTGGAAGCTATGTTGTTTTTGCAGAGCCCTGGAGGTGCTAGTAAATAGGAATTCCCCAAGAAGTGACCCCATTTTGTAGGGGCAATCTTAGGGTCTCTGTAAACATGGCATGATGTCCAAAAACCAACAATCTAAATCTGAGCTCCAAAAGCACATAGCGCTCCTTTTCAAATGCGCCTTGCTGCGTGCCCAAACTGCAGTTTATGCCCACTTGTATGACACTGTTATACCCAGGATAATGTACTTAACAATGCCATATGTGGGTATAAACTGCTGTTTGGGCACAGCTGGGCTCTGATGGGAAGAAGCGCTATTTTGGCTTTTGGAGCACAGTTTGATTTTTGGATGTCACGCCACTTGATGAGCCACTGAATTGCCAGTAAAGTGGAATCCACAGACATGTGACCCCACTTTGGAAACTACACCCCTCAAGGGATTTATCAAGAGGTGTAGTGAGCATTTCTAACCCTTGAGTGTTGCATTAATTTAATTTCCAGAAATGAACGCACAGCTGAAAATGAAAAGTGAAAACTGCAATTTGTTCCTCCAAAAAAATTTTTTTTTTACGCCATTTCAGTGCCCAATATATTGCACCCAACTTGTGTCAGCAGAGACACATACTCCAAAAACTGTTAAGTGGGTATCCCGGGCACAAGAGCTTTTTTTGGAACATTCGTCTCTGATACAAGCAGGGCGCAACATACAGAAGTGGACAAAATTGTTGGTACCCCTCGTTTAATGAAAGAAAAACCCACAGTGGTCACAGAAATAATTTGAATCTGACAAAAGTAATAATATATAAAAATTCTATGGGTATTTTTAGCTGTGTGTTTTGGGTCATTATCCTGTTGCAAGACCCATGACCTGCGACTGAGACCAAGCTTTCTGACACTGGGCAGCACATTTCTCTCTAGAGATTTCATTGTACCCTGCACAGATTCAAGACACACTGTGCCAGATGCAGCAAAGCAGCCCCAGAACATAACAGAGCCTCCTCCATGTTTCACAGTAGGGACAGTGTTCTTTTCAAGATATGCTTCATTTTCCGTCTGTGAACATAGAGCTGATGTGCCTTGCCAAAAATTTTGATTTTTGTCTCATCTGTCCATAGGACATTCTCCCAGAAGCTTTGTGGCTTATCAACATGTAGTTTGGCAAATTACTTTTGTCAGATTCAAGTTATTTCTGTGACCATTGTGGGTTTTTCTTTCATTAAACGAAGGGTACCAACAATTTTGTCCATGTGTGTATTACGCACCGAAATTATGTATTCCTGGAAACATTGCCATTTTATCCTTTTACCATCAGCTGTGTTTAAATTCCTGGAAAATAAATAATAGCAACACTTGGAGGTTAAAAATGCTCACTGCCCCACTGGATACATTCCTTCTGGGGTGTAGATTCCAAAATAGGGTCATATGTCAGAGGATTCCACTTAACTGGCATTTCAGGAGCTCTGCAAAAGTGTCATGGCATCCAAAAACCAAACCGGCTAAATATGTGCTCCAAAAACCAAGCGCTCCTTCCCTTCTGTGCCCGGCTGTATGCCCAAATAGCAGTTTATACCCACGTATGACATTAAGTAAATTATCCTAGGTACAACAGTGTCATACAAGTGGGCATAAACTTCAATTTCATTTAGTAGACTTCACTTTTTTTTTTTTTTTACTCTTTTGTGATTTCCCACTAGGGGACTTGAACTAGCGATGCTCTGATCGCTGTTTCAGTACTATACACTGGAATACACGCGTATACACCTGTATTGCAATGCATAGGCTGACTTCCTCCCATTGGTGGCACGATCAACTAGGTATGGGGGCTCCTGGCAGCTTGGGGTCACTGGCCAGACCCCGGACTGCTACAAATACATATTGACAACCACTGATCTCGCCACGGGACGGTGCTGATGGGGGGGGGGGGGGGAATTTAATAAGTGGAACCCCTTAAATGCAGTGGTTATGTTTGACCGTGGCATCTAAGGGGTTAAAACCCCTGATTGGAACTGAGCTCTGATCGGGGGTAATGGAGCAGGGTGTTAGCTCTCAGTTACAGCTAACACCTGCTCACAATGCTGCCCGGAGGCTGCTGCCGTAATAGTAAGGCAGCTGTCCTCTAGAACTAGGCGGCATCGCCTTAATAATATGGCACTCACTGCATAGGGGTTAAAGTATAAAACTAAACAAGTATTAAAACGTTTAAAAAGCTCACCTAATGATTTAATAAAAATAACGTAAAAAACCAAACAGACATACAGTGGGGAAAAATGTATTTAGTCAGCCACCAATTGTGCAAGTTCTCCCACTAAAAAAGATGAGAGAGGCCTGTAATTGACATTATAGGTAGACCTCAACTATGAGAGACAAGATGAGAAAAAAAATCCAGAAAATCACATTGTCTGATTTTTTAAGAATTTATTTGCAAATTATGGTGGAAAATAAGTATTTGGTCAATAACAAAAGTTCATCTCAATACTTTGTTATATATCCTTTGTTGGCAATGACAGAGGTCAAACGTTTTCTGTAAGTCTTCACAAGGTTGGCACACACTGTTGCTGGTATGTTGGCCCATTCCTCCATGCAGATCTCCTCTAGAGCAGTGATGTTTTGGGGCTGTCGCTGGGCAACACGGACTTTCAACTCCCTCCAAAGGTTTTTTATGGGGTTGAGATCTGGAGACTGGCTAAGCCACTCCAGGACATTGAAATGCTTCTTACGAAGCCACTCCTTCGTTGCCCTGGTGGTGTGCTTGGGATCATTGTCATGCTGAAAGACCCAGCCACATTTCATCTTCAATGCCCTTGCTGATGGAAGGAGGTTTGCACTCAAAATCTCACGATACATGGCCCCATTCATTTTTCATGTACACGGATCAGTTGTCCTGGTCCCTTTGCAGAGAAACAGCCCCAAAATATGATGTTGCCACCCCCATGCTTCACAGTAGGTATGGTGTT
This sequence comes from Leptodactylus fallax, assembly GCA_947044405.1. Taxonomy (NCBI): domain Eukaryota; kingdom Metazoa; phylum Chordata; class Amphibia; order Anura; family Leptodactylidae; genus Leptodactylus; species Leptodactylus fallax. Next base: position 7,375,320 of record CAMRHE010000001.1, on the reverse strand, counting down.
CGTTGGATGCAACTCAGCATTCACTTTCCTCCAAAACGACGAGTTGTGTTTTTACCAAACAGTTCTACTTTGGTTTCATCTGACCATATGAACATCTAAATGCTCTCTAGCAAACTTCAGATGAGCCCGGATATGTACTGGCTTAAGCAGCGGGACACGTCTGGCACTGCATTTTCTGAGTCGATGGCGATGTAGTGTGTTATTGAAGGTAGCCTTTGTTATGTTAGTCCCAGCTTTCTGCAGGTCATTCACTAGGTCCCTTGTGTGGTTCTGGGAATTTTGCTCACCGTTCTTGTGATCATTTTGACCCCATAGGGTGAGATCTTGTGTGGAGCCCCTGATCGAGGGAGATTATCAGTGGTCTTGTATGTCTTCCATTTTCTAATTATTGCACCCACAGTTGATTTCTTCACACTAAGCTGCTTGCCTATTGCAGATTCAGTCTTCCCAGCCTGGTGCAGTTCTACAATTTTGTTTGTGGTGTCTTTCCACAGCTCTTTGGTCTTCACCATAGTGGAGTTTGGAGTGTGACTGTTTGAGGTTGTGGACAGGTGTCTTTTATACTGATAACAATGTCAAACAGGTGCCATTACTACAGGTAATGAGTGGAGGACAGAGGAGCCTCTTAAGGAGAAGTTACAGGTCTGTGAGGGCCAGAAATCTTGCTTGTTTGTAAGCTATATTTTGGTTTCTGGGTAGCGTATTTCTCTCTAGTTCCATTTATTCATACTGTGCGCAGCTATAAGCATAGGTGAATATTGGCAGTAGTGGCCGGGCTGGAACAATAGGGCTCCATTGAATTCATACACAGTCCTGGCTGATCAAACAAACATGCATTGTCCAGCTGCACTGGTTGACCAGATATGGCTGATAACATTGTATCAGGTCATTTGGTCTCATCTACATACAAAAGATCTGGACTTGAGTGGATTATTCTATGAGACCAGCTGCCGCCGGTGACCTCATTCTGGGAGGTGGCATAAAGGGTATGAAAGATGAGGTAAGAGTCAGTGGGAGGAGATTATGCTACAGAGTTGATGCTATGGAGATCATGCTATGGAGTTGAGACAGACCATCACAGACTACAAGAGACGGAGAAAGATTTTTTGTGATGAGACTATTGGACTAATGCTGAGAGACTGTGAGGAGAGCATGCAGGCTGGATTATCGTATTAATGCCACATGCTAAACAGCCTCCACTGGTTATTCACACATGACAGAGCATGTGTGAGTGTTGGGCTACAGAACCACATCAAGGACATGTGTGGTAAAGTAATTATTTCACCTTTTATCCCTTTTATTTTATTTGTACTGTATCTTGTAACTAGTAACTGTTAATGCTTGCATATATCTGCATATCTGTTCTGAACTGTATATGTTAGATTTTAATATCGACCCATTTAGGGGTTAATAAATATATAAAATTTAGAAGGCTTGTCTTGTATTTATCTGGTGAACCCGACATTCACTGGTGGTGAGTGTGGTTTTTATATGAAAGAGGACTCAGGGTGTGGCCAAAGCGGTTTGGCGCACTGAGGATCTTTCACATTGGTGGCAGCGTAGTGGGATCTTAGGATAAACGGCGTGTGTTGGTGACCTATATCACTCACATGCTGGGGATTATGGTAATCCTATGAGACAAGCTCGGTATTAAAGCAAGCATTAAGATACAGTGAAAGTTTGATACAGTGCTGTTCCCTCCCTTACTCTTTGTATTCTATTCTATCTTTTATTTGGCAAATACCAGTGGATGGCTAGTGGGCTCAGAAGCAGATCTCCAGAACTGCTGAACCAGGCTTTTGGAGATCCTGAGCGTATGGCTGAAATGGAGGCAGCCACAGCTATGCAGAGTCCTGATTTTGGGGCTAGGCCAGGAAGTGCGGCAAGCAGCCCGGTCCCAAGGATTACTTCACCAGGAGGAACCAGTAGCCTCAGCCTTGCTGGGGGAATGGCTTCAGTCTGGCAAATGGCCCTGCAGCACTTAAGCACCAGGGACCCTAACATATACCAGCAGGCGTTGTACTGTTTTCAGGAAGCTGTAGAACGAGAACGGCAGGCTGATCGTGAGGCTGCTGAGCGACAGGCAGAGAGAGAGAGGAAGGCTGCTGAGCGACAGGCAGAGAGAGAGAGGAAAGCTGCAGAATGAGAACGGCAGGCAGCAGAATGTGAGGCAGAGAGAGAGAGGAAAGCTGCAGAATGGGAACGACAGTTTGCTGAGCAACAGGCTGAGAGGGAGTATCAGCTTGAGCTGAAAAGGCGGGAAATCTCCCAGCAAGCGCAAACTCCAACAACCCTGCAGAGACCCTCAAGTTGGAAGGAGAAGCCAGGTCGGAGTTCACCACAGCCGTCTGTCGTCAGGTCGGGTGAGACAAATTATGCCCCAGGTGGTCCCTCCCCTGTCCCAAGAACTCTGGGCACCCTAGTGACCTTCCCAAAACCCCAAGGGGAGGTGCGGCGGGGCCATGCCTGTAACCCGACAGGACATTTCAAGAAGGAGTGCCCCAACTACCCTGAGAACTTCCCTGCTTCTCAAGCCACAGCAGGTGGCCCATCTGTGTGTCTGGATGGGGGTGCAGGAAAAGGAATGCGGACTGTGGGACTATTGACTGATTTGCCTGCTAAAGTACTGTTGGGAACTGATTTAGGACCTATGATGTCCCAATATGGGGTGGGGAGCAACCCAATTTACTGTGATAAACTGTCTATGACTAATGTTGACAATGTGTCTGTCATATCTGCAGAGAGGGCCCGTAACCCCCCCTCTGAGATACTTCCCATGGCAGTAAGTGTACATGCTAATGAGTTGCCTTCAGCTCAGAGCAGGGAAGATGCAACTGAACTTCCTGCAACCCAGCTCAGCACAAATGTTATTGATGCTTTGTTCACCCCCGTGCTAGGAGCCAATGAGACTAAGTCTGTAGACACACCCACATCTGCGGGGGCGTCGCCCTCCCAGCTTGTTAATCTGTCTACCATAGATCTCATTGAGGCCCGGTGTGAATTAACAATTGCTAATGAAGGTACTGTCAATGTAATTGCCAATGCTTGTTGTGAAAGTGTACAGGGTAGCTCTTCTGAGTCACTGGAAGCGACTTCTGCTATTTCGCCCAGTGTATCTGATGAGCACCCAACTGCTGACCATGTGCCAGATGGTCAGGTAGGCTATGTGGATCTCATGGCCGATTCAGGTGAGGGACGGACTGCTGGTAGTGCGGTGTTAGCCCGCAGCCAGAGTGCTACAAGGGTGGAGGGCGTTCCGACCCTTGAACCGTTGCCTACACCACCTGGATTCGGTGCTGAGACCGCCATGACTAGCCTCACTCCCTTGAAGCCGGAGGAGTCCGGCCGGTATGAGACATACACGTCTCTTCTGTCCAGTTCTATTCCAGGAGTGCCCATGGCCCAAGTGCAGATGGCATGGGGTACTGGAGGTGTGATCCAAGAAGAGGGTATGTCCAATGTATTACCTGTCAATGTATTGTGGGGGGATGGTTTGGGGAAGCTTGATCTCAGTCATTTGCCCAAGGTATCACCATCACCCACCCAAGTACAGGAGGAACAGGATGTAGGTTTGGAAGCAAAGGGGGAGGTGCAGAATCCCCTAGAACTCTCCCAACTAGCGGCTAGTGTGAGAGAGCAGGCCAAGGGTAGCCAGGAGAGCAGAGATTGCCGGGATGGGATCTCTGGAATGGTATCCCAAGGGCCTGAGGTCATGAGTGTAAAACTACAGGGTGCCAGCACTCAGAAAGCGGACCCAGAACAGGCAGGAGGTAGCCAAGTGTACGTGGATCAGGGCCTGAACCTTAGAAGTGTCCCTAGTCAGACTAGAGAGCCAGAAGGGTCTGGCAGCTATGTAACAGGCACCTCTCTTTTGTCTCACTCCAGCCAAGAGTTCAGAGAGGATGTCCAAGCTGACCCTAGTCTGGACATATTGAAGGCGCGTGCCGCCCAACCACCCTTAGAGTCTGACAAGGCCCAAGTCTGCTGGAACCCCGGGGGGAGGGTGAGAAAGCCTTGGGGCCAGGGCCCTGAGAAGCTGGAGGCGGAGGTGCTTTCAGAAGAGGGGCGTAGGCCCCTACTTCCTGCAAGCCCCATCTAAAGGGGGAGGTGTGATGATTCTGCTGAAATATGGCTAAAACTCAAAGCTATATTTTGGTCTCTGGGTAGCGTATTTCTCTCTAGTTCCATTTATTCATACTGTGCGCAGCTATAAGCATAGGTGTATATTGGCAGTAGTGGCCGGGCTGGAACAATAGGGCTCCATTGAATTCATACACAGTCCTGGCTGATCAAACAAACATGCATTGTCCAGCTGCACTGGTTGACCAGATATGGCTGATAACATTGTATCAGGTCATTTGGTCTCATCTACATACAAAAGATCTGGACTTGAGTGGATTATTCTATGAGACCAGCTGCCGCCGGTGACCTCATTCTGGGAGGTGGCATAAAGGGTATGAAAGATGAGGTAAGAGTCAGTGGGAGGAGATTATGCTATAGAGTTGATGCTATGGAGATCATGCTATGGAGTTGAGACAGACCATCACAGACTACAAGAGACGGAGAGAGATTTTTTGTGATGAGACTATTGGACTAATGCTGAGAGACTGTGAGGAGAGCATGCAGGCTGGATTATCGTATTAATGCCACATGCTAAACAGCCTCCACTGGTTATTCACACATGACAGAGCATGTGTGAGTGTTGGACTACAGAACCACATCAAGGACATGTGTGGTAAAGTAATTATTTCACCTTTTATCCCTTTTATTTTATTTGTACTGTATCTTGTAACTAGTAACTGTTAATGCTTGCATATATCTGCATATCTGTTCTGAACTGTATATGTTAGATTTTAATATCGACCCATTTAGGGGTTAATAAATATATAAAATTTAGAAGGCTTGTCTTGTATTTATCTGGTGAACCCGACATTCACTGGCGGTGAGTGTGGTTTTTATATGAAAGAGGACTCAGGGTGTGGCCAAAGCGGTTTGGCGCACTGAGGATCTTTCACAGTGACCAAATACTTATTTGCCACCATAATTTGCAAATAAATTCTTAAAAAATCAGACAATGTGATTTTTCTAGATATGTTTTCTCATTTTGTCTCTCATAGTTGAGGTCTACATATGATGTCAATTACAAGCCTCTCTCATCTTTTTAAGTGGTGTAGGTATGTGAGCCAGAGGGCGCTGTGGAGCGACCCAGGCCCAGCCCTGAAAAGGCCTTCAGCCACACCTTTGAGGGGGTGGCGTGTAACTCCAGAAGTCTGGAGTATCCTGCATGGAGCAGGAGGTGGTGGACCAGCGGCACAGATAGACGGTCTGTGTCAGAGGGACTGGGGCCACAGGGGGCTTTTGCTGAGTGGAGCATTAGTCCGGCTGCTCAAGTGGACCAGCTAAGGACAGAGAGATAGGCTTTGTCCCAGAAGGGCTGGCGTCCACAGAGGACGGTTGCTGGAGTTGAGCAACAGTCAGGACAGTTAGGGGCTCAAGGAGTGAGTTAGGCCCTTACTGTGGCATAGGTTTTTTTGTTGTTTTGCTGTGTTGCAGTTAAGCTGAATAAAGCCACGTTTTATTTTACGCTTGGACGTTCTGAAAGCTATCTTTCCGGCGCCCAGTACCATGAACCACCGCTGTCCGGACCAGGACAAGCCGCCATTTTGAGTGTAATTCCCCCAAGCTGTCACAGTGGGAAAACTTGCACAATTGGTGGCTGACTAAATACTTTTTTTCCACACTGTATTAGATATCCCGATGTGTGTATAGGTCCCCACTATCCAAAAATAGCATATGGTGAACATTGTAAAAAAAAAAAAAATATATTGCAATGCGCAAAAGTAATTTGGTGACCTCACTTTCTCCAAAAAATAGCAATAAAAAGTGATCAAAATGCTAGACATACCAAACATTGGTGCCAATAAAAAGTACAACTTGCCCCACAGATAAGGATCCCGAATATATTTCCGTCAACAAAATAAATGATATAGGCGTCAGAATAGAGTGACCCTAGGACTGCAGCGCTGTGTCCCTGACATGGCCACAGCAGCGTTGGAAACTCCTCTTCCCCAGGACCCGCTACCATTGGCAGGTACTCTCCCTCCTCCCAAGCTCTACAGCGCTACTCCATCTCCCTCTGGTGCTCCTTCACCCCTATTAAGGGAGGGCTCTCCCCAGCCACCCAGGTCGCCTGACCCCAAGACATCCTGCAGCTCTGCCCTGCTCCCTCTTGCTGATGCTGCTTCTGGATCACATGTGGGAGAACCCCCCCACTTCTGTTGTTCCTGTGGCTTCCTTTCCACCTGACTCCCTGCTACAGCCTCCCCAGGCCTCACCAACACCCTCCTGGGGGTTTGATATGGACTTAGGGGCAACCCCCTCTCTATCTTCCTATGCAGCCACTACTCAGCAGTCTCCTGCCTGTGCCCCCTCACCTGGGGCCCTGGACTGTAGTGTTCCTCCTGCCTCTCCCATCCCACCGCAGTGAGACCAGTTACTTGCTCACCTGCCATCCAGAGATGACTTCCACTCCTTGGTTACTAAAGTCACAGAGGCTTGCCGAGCAGAAATTCGGACAGAACTCTCTGTACTGAGAAAAGATCTCCAAATCATTACATCTAGGGATAACACCTTAGAGAACGATCATGACCAGACCCGCACCTATGTCTCACAGCTCCAAGATTCCATTTCCGCTCAACGTCAGGTTGTCTTGGATATGCAACGCCATCTTGAGGACTTGGACAATAGAGGCAAGCGTAATAATATCAGGGTCAAGGGCTTGCCTGAGGCCACACAGGAACCCCCTTCCCACAAGATTAAACTCGACCGGGCTCACCGGGCTCTGCACCCTAAGGGTTCTGGGCCCACTCCGTGTGATGTCATCTGCTGTGTGCATGACTTTGCTTTGAAGGAAACCATTTTGGCTGAAGCCAGGCGATTCAAGGACTTTGATTTTGATGGTACAAATATCCAACTCTACCAAGACCTCTCCTGCATTACTCTTCAGAAACGACGACATCTCTGCCCTTTGTTTCAGCTTCTGTGGGACCGCCAGATACCCTATCGCTGGGGCTTTCCCTTTGCCCTCATAGCCCGTAATAATGGCCGCTCAACTACACTACAATCCCATGCGGACCTGGGGCCGTTTTGTGCTACCTTGGATGTTCCTCCTCCAGAGCTGGCAGACTGGGAAATGATCGCTCCTCCGCCACCACACCTCCTCCAATGTGGACTGTGCAGACATCTAGACAACGTCATCTGCCCTCTCTCTGGATGCAGTACCTCGAAGACAGCGGGTGGACCCTCTGCCCCCCTGATCTGTTCTGGCTGATTTTTCTTTTTTCACTCCCCCATACTGGTTATGCCGTTTATTGACTCTTGCTTATGTGTGTTGGTCCTGTAACTTTTTTCCAGTTTGTTGACATTATTTTTGCCTACCTTACAGGTGGGGCAGGTTGTTGCCTACCCTTTTCACTGTTGTAGTCTACCCTCGCTGCCTGGTGTTCTTCCTGGTGGCTTTCTTTGGCCTGTCTTCTGACGGTCCCCTCCCGCTCCCCCCACATAGGGGGCTTTGTCCAGCTACGAGCCCACTAGGTGGACTCGTTTGGTGTACAAGCTTACACCTTATTGGACTCATTTCCCTTGCCCCCGGTGGGGAAATATAGTCCTGTCCACTTGATTTCTGTTCTGTTGTCCTGTCTTTTGTTCTTTGTTCCCCTGTTTGTCTCCCCCCTCTTTGTTTTTCCATTTTTTCCTCTTTTTCCTAGGTTTGGAATCCCTCGACCTCGAAGGTTGCCTGGTTGGTCCATACTCCTGACTCTTCTCTTCCTGGATCTTCCTCCGGCTTGCGTGCGTTGGGTGAGATCTGCCTATGTCACATTAGTTGTTTCATTTGCTTCTGCCCCTCCATTCTTTCACAATGGCTAAGTGCGTTACATTGAATGTGAAGGGCCTGGGCTCTAACCTTAAGCGGTGTATGGCTCTACGTAAGCTTCAGTTCCTCCGGGCGGATGTCACATTCTTGCAAGAGACCCATTATTATGACCACACTGGCACTTTTAACTTTGCCCGCCACTATTACCCTACCGCCTATTCATCATATAACAGCCATAGGAAGGGAGGAGTAGCTATCTTATTGTCTCGCTCCTTTCCATCTCCATCTCAACCTGTCACCTAGACCTAGACCCCCAGGGCCATTACATTATATTAGAAGAACTTCTACATGGCTGACCCATCGTCCTTTATGCCCCTAATTCCTCCCAGATTCCTTTCTCAAGCAAGTACTGCGACGGCTTCGGGCCTTCCCTGGTGCGGCTCTGCTATTGGGGGGAGATTTTAATATGATCTTTTCTGAGCATATGGATAGGCTTTCCCTGGCTGATACTCCTTTGGGTGCCTCCCAGCTTCGCCTCGCTAGGGAATTCCGTCGCCTCATTAGATCAGCTGCCCTGTATGACATTTGGAGGGTTAATAACCCCACTGTCTGCACCTACACCTTCTACTCCCACCCCCACCGCACCCACTCTAGAATTGACTACTTCTTTGGCAACACCCTTGCACTCCGTCTCCTGACTGGTGCTGACATTGGCCCCATCTCGTGGTCTGACCATGCTCCTGTCCAAGTCTCCCTGTCCCCTACTCCGCTTCACACTAAACGCTGCCACTGGCACTTTAATGAGTCCCTCTTACACTCCCTCACCTCTTGTGAAATGCTCCGCACTCATCTTTTGAACTATTTTAGTACTAATGTGGGCTCAGTCACCTCCACTTCCACTCTCTGGGAGGCCCATAAGGCAGTTACAGTGCTGGCCAAAAGTATTGGCACCCCTGCAATTCTGTCAGATAATACTCAATTTCTTCCAGAAAATGATTGCAATCACAAATGCTTTGGTAATAATATCTTCATTTAATTTGTCTTCAATGGAAAACCACAAAAAGAATTGTCAAAAAGCCAAATTGGATATAATTCCACACCAAACATGAAAAAGGGGGTGGACAAAAGTATTGGCACCCTTTGAAAAATCAGGTGATGCTTGTCTAATTTGTGTAATTAACAGCACCTGTTACTTACCTGTGGCACATAACAGGTGGTGGCAATAACTAAATCACACTTGCAGCCAGTTGAAATGGATTAAAGTTGACTCAACCTCTGTCCTGTGTCCTTGTGTGTACCACATTGAGCATGGAGAAAAGAAAGAAGACCAAAGAACTGTCTGAGGAATTGAGAAGCAAAATTGTGAGGAAGCATGAGCAATCTCAAGGCTACAAGTCCATCTCCAAAGACCTGAATGTTCCTGTGTCTACCGTGCGCAGTGTCATCAAGAAGTTTAACCCTGCTGTTCTGTTCGGTCAAAAATGACCGAATTTGAAATTTGATATTTTTTAAAATATTCATTATGCGGTTCTGAAACTTGTGGTTCATTGACTTTTCCTCATTTGAGGGGTTCTTACTAATAGCAGTTTTTATTTATTTATTTTTTGTTTACTTTTTGCTCCACGTCTTTTTTTACACTTGTACTGTTCGTTCAAAAATGACCGATAGCCTTTTATACTAATCTCCAGCCATTTTTTTTTAAAAATAAAGGGGTTATAATCTCATTTTGGTCTATATAGTTCATCTACTACTATTTATCAATTTATCTAGGTCCTTTACATTACAATGCCACAAAAGGGGCAGTTGATACTCTAGATCAACTCATAGGCACTTACACCTGTAAACGCAAAACTAATCGGTGGCCAATGGTTGTTTTTTTACAACATTCTTGATGTGTCGGCGTACAATGCATTTGTGTTATGGCGTTAAATGGACCCAAATTGGAACAAAAATAAACTATATAAAAGAAGAATTTTTTTAGAGGAGTTGGGAAAATCACTGGTTAGCGCATATATTGAACAAAGAAAAGTAACACCCAGAGATGATGGAGCTGCAGCCATTGTCCACAGGATCCAACAGCATGCTGAAGAAAGTGAACCAAGGGCTTCCGCTAGCACTGCGACGATACCCATGGCCTCCACCAGCAGTGCAACCAGCCTAAAACGGAAACGATGCGCCTTCTGTCCAACATCAAGTAATCACAAATCAAATGTGATATGTTGCAAATGTGCAAAGTACTTATGCAAAAGACATGTAAATTATACTTGCGACGAATGCAAACAGTAAATTTAGCACCTTGAACCTTATTTCACATTTTATATAGAAAAAACTAGACTTTTTTTTTTTTTTGAAAAAAATATATTTACATACAGTTTGATGTTATTCGTTATAGTTTACAGTTTTATAAAGATTTTTTTTTTGTGCAAATGTGCAATATGCATGAATAATGCAATAAGGCCATGTAACATTTTTTGACACAAAAAAAATAAAAATTAAGTTTTTGATTTCATTTTTCATTTGTTTATGAACAACCATGTTCACATACAGTATAATAATGCAAAAGAAATTCAAATAAAACACTTAAATTAGTTAAAAATTCAGACTTTAATAGGCCCTGTCAAAAATGACCGGAACATTATATGTGTATAGTAGAACCGAACAGAACAGCAGGGTTAAAGCCCATGGCACTGTGGCTAACCTCCCTAGATGTGGACGGAAAAGAAAAATTAACGAGAGATTTCAACGAAAGATTGTGCGGATGGTGGCTAAAGAACCTCGATTAACATCCAAACAAGTTCTAGCTGCCCTGGAGGCCGAGGGTACAACAGTGTCAACCCGTACTATCCGTCGGCGTCTGAATGAAAAGGGACTCTATGGTAGGATACCCAGGAAGACCCCACTTCTGACCCAGAGACATAAAAAAGCCAGGCTGGAGTTTGCCAAAACTTACCTGAGAAAGCCAAAAACTTTTTGGAAGAATGTTCTCTGGTCAGATGAGACAAAAGTAGAGCTTTTTGGGAAAAGGCATCAACATAGAGTTTACAGGAAAAAAAAGAGGCCTTCAAGGAAAAGAACACGGTCCCTACAGTCAAACATGGCGGAGGTTCCCTGATGTTTTGGGGTTGCTTTGCTGCCTCTGGCACTGGACTGCTTGACCGTGTGCATGGCATTATGAAGTCTGAAACTACCAACAAATTTTGCAGCATAATGTAGGGCCCAGTGTGAGAAAGCTGGGTCTCCCTCAGAGGTCATGGGTCTTCCAGCAGGACAATGACCCAAAACACACTTCAAAAAGCACTAGAAAATGGTTTGAGAGAAAGCACTGGAGACTTCTAAAGTGTCCAGCAATGAGTCCAGACCTGAATCCCATAGAACACCTGTGGAGAGATCTCAAAATGGCAGTTTGGAGAAGGCACCCTTCAAATCTCAGGGACCTGGAGAAATTTGCCAAAGAAGAATGGTTTAAAATTCCAGCAGAGCATTGTAAGAAACTCATTGATGGTTACCGGAAGCGGTTGTTCGCAGTTATTTTGTCTAAAGGTTGTTCTACCAAGTATTAGGCTGAGGGTGCCAATACTTTTGTCCGGCCCATTTTTGGAGTTTTGTGTAAAATGATCAATGATTTGACTTTTTTTTTCATTCTCTTTTGTGTTTTTTCATTGCAAGCAAAACAAATGAAGATATTATTACCAAAGCATTTGTGATTGCAATCATTTTCTGGAAGAAATTGAGTATTATCTGACAGAATTGCAGGGGTGCCAATACTTTTGGCCAGCACTGTATGAGAGGGCACTGTATTGCCATGGCAACCCAACTTAAGATAGAAAAGCTAAGGAAGTGGCTCTGTCGGCTCAGATACGGTCACTGATGGAGCGCCTAGCGGCCCGTCCCTCCATGTTTCTCCTCCGCCAGATAGTTCTTGCCCGGGCTGACCTTCGCGATGTTGCCACTCATGCCACCCAGCGCCTTCTTCTCTACAGCAGACAGCGATATTATGAAAGAGGTAACAAGGCCCACACCCTTCTTGCTAAAATCCTCAGGGAGCACCAGACCTCCTCTGTGCCACACGCAGTCCGCAACTCACGTGGGACTCTTCACCACCATCCTGACACCGTAGCAACTCTCTTCCAAGACTATTACATAAACTGTACAACCTTTCTCCGCCTGTTACCCCTAGCCCTACCACGGGGCAGCTGGACCTACATACCTACCTAAACTCTTGCCGCCTACCCACACTCCCCCCTTCAGCACTTGACTCCCTAAACACCCCTGTCACTGCCGAGGAACTCATGGATATCCTAAAGGATCTTCCTAATGGTAAGGCATCAGGCCCGGATGGCTTTACCTACTCCTATTATAAGACCTTTCAGGCGGATCTGATCCCTCACATATGCCACCTCTTTAATTCTTTCCTAGATTGCACCCCCCATCCCCCAGACAATGCTCCACTCTCACATCACCCTAGTCCCTAAGCCGAGTAAGGACCACAAAGAGTGCTTTAAATATCGCCGTATTGCTCTTCTGAACACTGACCTTAAGCTCTTCACTAAACTTTTAGCTAATAGACTTAATGCTTGGCTCCCCTCTCTCATCTATAAGGATCAGGTAGGTTTCGTCCCCTGTCATCAGGGGGGAGACACCATCAGAAGGGTCGCAGACTTGATTGATGTTGCCAACTGCTCAGCTACCCCCACTCTTATTTTAAGCCTTGATGCTGAGAAGGCCTTTGATCGCCTCGACTGGTCTTTTATGCTGGCCACTCTTGAGAGATGCGGGTTCTCCGGCACCTTCCTGACGGCAATTAGGTCTTTGTATTCCCACCCCTTCGCAGTTGTTAAACTCCCCAATGCCTCCTCTCTTCCCTTCCCCATCCACAATGGAACCCGGAAGGGATGTCCTCTTTCCCCCCTCATATTCGCCCTCTGTATTGAGCCACTAGTGTCTCAGATTAGGTCTAGCCCGGATATCACAGGGGTTGCGGTTCGGGACAGGGAGTTTAAGGTTTGTTTGTTTGCAGATGATGTACTTTTAACCCTCACTAATCCCCATACCACCCTCCCAAATCTTTTTTGTACCCTCCGGGACTATGGTAGCTTGTCTTCTTACAAATTCAACCCTACTAAGACTGAGGCTCTCCCCCTTAACATCTCGGACCCTGCATTACAGTTGCTTCGGGCCAATTATGATTTCCAATGGAGAGACCACTCGCTCCGCTATTTGGGTGTCCAGCTCTCTTCCTCTTATGCTTCTTTGTATTCAGTTAACTATCCCCGTTTATTCCACGAGCTTCGCTCTCTCCTAGACAAATGGTGCCCTCTCCACATCTCCCTCATAGGACGTATCACAGTGGTCAAGATGACCCTCCTCCCAAAACTCCTCTACTACTTCGAGACACTTCCAGTGGCGATTCCGTGCTATGAGCTGCAGTCTCTTCAAAAAGCAATTTTCCAGTTTATCTGGAACGCCAAACGCCATCATATCTCTCACTCTATGATGCTGGCTGGCAAGGCTGGGGGGGGGGCTGGCGGTCCCGCACATTCTGCACTATTATTGGGCAGCCCACCTTGGAGTTATCCCATTTTGGGCTGCATCCCAAGCCTACACCAAATGGGTTGAAATTGAGAAATTGCGGTTAGCCCCTGTGCACCCCAATGCTTTCCTGTGGTTCCACTCCTCCCCCCTCACTTGCCACCCCCCTCTTGGGGTCTATTTGTTTTACACGGGATATATGGCTCACCTGCTCTAAGCTATTCCCCCTGGCCTCCCATTGCTCTTCTATGGTCTCATTCCAGTATAATCCACTCTTTCCGGGGGGACTGTCTCCTGCTATGGTGCTCCCATGGAACAGCTTGGGTCTGTTCCATATTTCAGATTTGGTTGATCCTTCAACACTAGAGCTCAGGCCCTTTGATTAATTCACTTTGGTCCTACACATGCCTGTGACTGAATGGTTCCACTACCAGCAAATAACTCACTTTGCCCTATCTCAGTTTGAATCCCCACGGGTCTCGCTACCCATGGCCTTTGAGAGACTGTGCCGAGCTGGCACCTCTACCAGGGGGCTCATAACCAGTATATATAGGGTCCTATCTTCCCCTGAGGGGAGACCCCTCCCGCCTCATAAGTATATGGTTAAGTGGGCTGAGGCTCTGGATAGGCAGATCTCACCCGGGCAGTGGCAGATCATTTGGTCCCGAGTGGCTAAGTCCTCGTCCTGTGTCACATTTCGTGAAACTCAATATAAAATCCTGATGCACTGGTACCATACGCCAGCTCTGCTCCACATCCTTAATCCTACTGTTCCCTCCTCATGTTAGCGCTGCCAGGCCTCGTTGGGCACTGTATACCATATATTTTGGGACTGCCCCATCCTCCGCTGTTTTTGGAGGGAAGTTAAACTCCTTACTGATGCCCTCTTTGTGCAGGGAGTTCCGTTAGACCCTCTTACTTACCTACTCAATTTGCCTCCCAGACACTTAAACAAAAAGACGTCTAAGCTGTTCCTCTTCCTGTGTACTGCGGCAAAGGCCCTTGTTGCCCTACATTGGAAGGAGGTGCTCCCTCCCACAGGGTCTGAGTTAATTGCCCGTGTGAAAGATCCTCAGTGCGCCAACACCGCTGTGGCTCACACCTGAGTCTTCTTTCATATAAACCGCACTCACCGCCAGTGAGTGCTGGGTTCACAAGATAAATACAAGACAAGCTTTCTAAATTTTATATATTTATTAACCCCTAAATGGGTCGGTATTAACATCTAACATATACAGTTCAGAACAGATATGTAGATATATGCAAGCATTAACAGTTACTAGTTACAATATACAGTACTTAAAATAAAAGGGAATAAAGGTGAAATAATTACTTTACCACGCATCTCCTTGATGTGGCTCTATAATCCAACACTCACACATGCTCTGTCATGTGTGAATAACCCAGTGGAGGCTTCTTGGCATGTGGCATTAACTCCTAGCATGTGGCATCACAGTATATTGCAGCCTGCATGCTCTCATCACAGTCTCTCAGTAAACTCTTGTAGTCTCAGCCCAATCTCCTCCCATTGCCTCTTACCTCATCTTTTATACCCTTTATGCCACCTCCCAGAATGAGGTCACCGGCGGCAGCAAGTCTGATTGAATAATGCACTCAAGTCCAGATTTTTTGTATAGAGCTGAGACCAAGTGGAATGATACAATGTTATCAACCAGGTCTGATCTATCAGTGCAGACTGGACAATGCATGTTTTTGTTTGATCACTCAGGGCTGTGTAGGAATACAATGGAGCCCTGCTGGGATGGATAAAAAGCCCTATTGTTCCAGGGTTGCTACTACTGCCAATATACCTATGATTATGGCTGCGCACCTTATGAGTAAAGAGATACGCTACCCAGAGACCAAAATACAGCTTTGAGTTATAGCCATATTTCAGTGGAATCATCACAGCCCGCATGAAGGATGTCCGTAGCCTTGAGTTCCTGACTGCAACTCTCAACCACACAGTAGAAGTATTTCATGCCATCTGGTCGCACTGGGACACCTATTGTACGCTACATGGTCTATGATATCTGTTCATCCTATCCCTTCCTCCCCCGCTTCCCCTGTCTTTTGTCTGTTGTTGTTTGTCCCCTTACTGGTCCTTGTTTTCTTTGTATACGGTTTATACTGTCAGATTGTTATGCCACATGTTGTGGCTTATTTTCTCCTCTTCTTGGTTGATGTTTATTATTTTGTAAAATTCTTTAATAAAAATTACAGTTAAAAAAAAAAATCAATAAATTATATGTACCTCAAAATGGTGCAAAAATAAAGTGCAACTTGTCACGCAAAGAATAACCCCTCACATTGTGTACTACCATTGTGTAAATTGTGTACTACCAAACATAGAATGGTTTAAATTCCACTTTATTATATTTCAACCAAAATTACATATTGTTATACACCAATGGAACTCACAATTAAATTAACAGTGAGTCAAGATACAACATTGTACTCAGCATCACTGTTTCACTACTAAGTGCAATATTTTTAGCATAATAATTAGGTTAAACAATACAAATGCTTTTAATTTTTTTCTTTTTCCTCCTCCTTCCATCCTGTTTCTATTCTTTGGCCAGGCTGTGTCACAGTCTTATGAATACATTAAGTTGGCTGGGCCCATGGATTGATGATTTAGTACTGGCCCCTGGGGATAGAGGGCAGATGTCCATCCAAGATTCGTTTAGCTCTTTGCTTAAGACTCTATGTTACCCAGGTAGCGCAGCCCATGACCTAATTTATTAATTTTGTTCTAATATTTTTGAAATCCCAAAAAATTGAATAAACATAATCAATATGAATGGAAAAGATCAGCAGGGCCTTAATTGTAATATCACATTGTTAACAATATGAATACATGGAGTGTCAATAAACTAGAGGCATACAAAAATGCTACAAAAGGACATAAAAGTCACTAAACCATGTTACTGTCTGGGAGTGAAAATCTCTTGAGAGAAAAGTGTTAGCCACATTAGAAGTAAGAAAAAGAAAAGAGAAACTTGTATTCTTGAAAATAATTACAGTATAACTGAATTCTCCTTGACCTCATTTTAGAAGCTCTTCACACTTAAAAAATAAGGTGTATGAGGGGAAGGAAGCGTGGGTGGTTGGAGGTGTTAAAAGTGTCATTGTTGATATCACCCCCTCTTGTCCCCCTTTTCTTTCTAAATTATATTGAACATACATTTTTGAAAAGTATACTTTTTGCCACCGTATGCATTTATTTACAAGTCTTACATAGCCCTATGATTCCCAGATGCTGACTTATGTATGCTGATATTGTTGTATACTTTTTTTATTATAAAATAATGATAATTTTTTTTTGCCTGCTTTGGATTTCTTGCAATGTTTATTATGTAATTTTGAATACATTTTAGTGGAAAAAAAAAAAAAATATATATAGATATATCTATATATCTATCTATATATATATAGATATATATACACATATTGTGAGAAAATGACAGGAAGAGTGCTGGAATCACGGTACGGTTGTGCTAAAAAGTTTACATAATACCCCAGCAGATTTGTTTGGTTTTTTTGGCCTTTTTTCAGAGAATATGAATGATAACACAAAAACTTTTTCTCCACTCATGATTAGTGGTTGGTTGAAGCCATTTATTGTCAAACTTCTGTATTTTCTCTTTTTCAATCATAATGACAACCTAAAACATCAAAATGACCCTGTTCAAAAGTTCACATACCCTGGTGATTTTGGCCTGATAACATGCCCAGAAGTTGACACAAAGGGGTGTGAATGGCTACTAAAGGTAACATCCTCACCTGTGACCTGTTTGCTTGTAATCAGTGTGTGTGCATAAAAGCTGAGTGAGTTTCTGGGATCCAGACGGACTGTTGCATCTTTCCTCCAGCCACTGACGTTTCTGGATTGTGAGTCATGGGGAAAACAAAAGAATTGTCCACTGATCTATGGGAAAAGGTAGTTGAACTGTATAAAAGAGGAAAGGGATACAAAAAGATATCCAAGAAATTGAAAATGCCATTCAGCAGTGTTCAAACTGTGATTAACAAATGGAAACTCAGGGGCTCTGTAAAAACCAAACCACGGTCAGGTAGACCAACCAAAATTTCGGCCACAACTGCCCAGAAAATTGATCAGGATACTAAGAAAAACCCACACATAACATCAGCTGAAATACAGGACTCTCTGAAAACTATCGGTGTGGCGGTTTCAAGATGTACAATAAGGAGGCGCTTGAAATAAAATGGGCTGCATGGTTGAGATGCCAGAAGAAAGCCATTACTGCGCAAATGCCATAAAGAATCTCGCCTTCAATATGCCAAACAGCACAGAGACAAGCCTCAAAACTTCTGGAACAAAGTAATTTGGAGTGATGAGACAAAAATCTAACTTTTTGGCCACAACCATAAATGTTACATTTGGAGAGGTGTCAACAAGGCCTATGATGAAAGGAACCCCCATTCCTACTGTAAAGCACAGAGGTGGATCACTGATGATGTGGGGATGTGTGAGCTTCAAAGGCACAGGAAACTTGGTCAAAGTTGAAGGAAAGATGAATGCAGCACGTTATCAGCAAATACTGGAGTCAAATTTGCACTCATCAGCCAGGAAGCTGCGCATAGGACGTACTTGAACGTTCCAATATGACAACGATCTAAAACACAAGGCCAAGTCGACCTGTCATTGGCTACAGCAGAAGAAAGTGAAGGTTCTGGAGTGGCCATCTCAGTCTCCTGACCTCAATATCATTGAGCCACTCTGGGGACATCTCAAGCATGCAGTACATGCAAGACAGCCCAGGAATTTACAGGAACTGGAGACTTTTTGCCAAGAAGAATGGGCAATTTTACCATCTGAGAAAATAAAGAGCCTCATCCTCAACTACCACAAAAGACTTCAAGCTGTCATTGATGTTAGAGGGGGCAATACACGGTATTAAGAACTGGGGTATGTGAACTTTTGAACAGGGTCATTTTGATGTTTTTGGTTGTCATTATGATTTAAAAAGAGAAAATACAGAAGTTTAACAATAACACTAACCATGAGTGGAGAAAAAGTTTTTGTGTTATCATTTATATTCTCTGAAAAAAAGGCCAAAAAAACCAAAAAAATCTGCTGGGGTATGTAAACTTTTTAGCACAACTGTATATCTACCCCAGGTTTTTGACATACGTCTGGTCCAGGGCGGGTCTTGAGTAGGCCTCAGCCCAGCTGTGAGTCCTGGCCTCATTACTGGGCTATAAAAGGCTACAGAGGCTACACTTCAGGGTAGATCCTGGGAGTGAGAGGAGGTGCCTGGATCTGTCCTGAAACATTGAGAGTCTGGTGAGACCAAAGTGTGCTAATTTGTTTGTCGTGTGGCTGGTAGTAAGACAAACGTTTAATTAGTTTTTTTGTTACTGTTTAGTTTAGCGCTCAGACGAGCAGAATTTGTTTCTTACTGTTTTGCCTAAAGTTAAGGCTGTATTTTATTTTGCTCATTTTTGTACCTGACGTAAGGTTTATTTATTTTGCTGTTTTTTTTTTTATTAAACCTGTTTACTACAGTTTTGTGTCCCTGCTACAGAGCTACCTCCCCCACAATATGTTGAAAAAAAAACCTCCACAGTTTCTGTTAAGTACATTTACTTAGGTGGTTAAATATGTAGTCTCATTTGTACACATACAGTAGGGTGCAAAGAGAATTGGATTAAAGGGGTTATGCCACAAAAATAGGAGATAAATAGCTTATCCAACCGCTGAGATGTTTATTCTCTTTGAGAATGCAGTGGTGGATGCATATGTGTCCCAGCTCCATTCATTTCAATAGGAGTTCTGGAAACAGCCACAGTACAAGTACAGTAATCTGGTGCTCCTATTGAAATGAATTGAGTGGGGGCACATCTGCATCCAAAGCTACATTCTGTCTTAAAGTTAGATACTAAAGTCTTTTCTAAACAGGTGTAGGGAACTGCCATTTCTACTAGTATATAATGTATCTGGCTTCTTTGCCCCTGCAGTTTGGCTTCAGAGACCCCAGGCATTTAGTGCAAGTTTTGTTTTGTAAATACAGTGAGTCAGACACATGTGAGGCAGAGCTGCTGGGGGGAGAGATGTGAGCAGAGCTGCTGAGACAGACATGTTATGTCTGGGGGAGTCTAAGAGCCACTTGTTCCTCTTTACTTCACAGTATATAGTTAGGTATGTGTTACCCCCTATATACTCACAGGACCTAGCTAGTAACCGTAGTTAGGGATCCATATATATATATAGTTCAGGGCAGTGATAGGTTAGGCTTCCGAAGGCCAATTAGCTAGTTAGAGGCCCGGTGGCACTAGTAGTTTAGCTGGCAGGTTAAGGACTCAGTGTTAGGGTAGTCAGGCCTGCATCTACTGCCGTCACCGTCGCCCTGTTTGCTGCCTGTGAAGAATCTCACCATCATCATCATCATCTCCTGATCGGCTGTCTGTCATCTCCTGGAAGAATCCGAGGATCCACAGGGGCCCCTGCATCTCTTCTGTTGCCTGGAGGTATTGTGCACTGGACTCTTGCTATATATCTATATATATATATATACCCGGGTATATAACCTAAGACGGTTGAGGACTTGCTGGTTGTTGTAGTATTGCTGTGTTCTGAGTATATTTTATGTATGTATTATTACCCTGTTGATTCTTATAAAGCTACTGTTATAACCTTATGTGGTATCTGTATGTATTCTTCAGACTGTGAGATTACTTCAGTGATCCTTGTTAAGGCTACTAACTGTACTTCATGGGTAAGTCCCAGGAAGAGATCCTCCCTGTAATACAGAGGCTCTATCCTGGGTGGAGGCACTGATATATTTCATATATGTTCCCACTCTTCCCTTCAGCGAAGGCTTCAGGTCCCATTATACACACAGGTCAGCGCCAGAGTCTGTTGCGGGAGGGATAATACTCATACCCCCCCCCCAAATAGGGCTACATTTGGAGGCACTGCTGAGATTTAGAAGTGGGAATAGTCATTGATATGGAGAAGCGATATAGCTCAGAGGGGAACCTCCCACTAGCTACTACATGGGATTACCGACCTCCTGTTCCTCCCCTGGTTCAGGTAAAGGAAGAACCCCGCTCAGCCAGTTACCCCCCCAGTATGGCCGTCGCTAGCAGTTCCTCTAGTGACAGTGCTATTAGCACTTTAGCCAGGCTGACTGAAATGTTAGCTCAGGGCCTGCAGGCCACTCACTACAAAAAACTAAAAGTATTCTCTGGTAATGTCCCAGTACCACAAGGGGAGGAAAACTTTGAGATATGGAAAGAACATACTCTCCAATGCCTGAAGGAATGGTCTTGCTCTGAAGAAGGCAAGTGGCAGCGTATCAGTGAAAGTTTGCGGTCTCCTGCTGCAGAATTGATCCGCTTGTACAGAGACTCTCATGAAGGAGTGAGTGCATTGGACTATATACAAGTACTGTCTGATCACTTTGAGCCATACTATGACCTTGCCCAGATGGTTACTGATTACCGAATGGTTCGTCAAAAAGAAGGGGAAAATGTCTCTACTTTTATTAACCGTTTACAGCTACTTCTTTCACGTCTGGTGTACCACGCAGCTATATCTACTTCAGAGGTAGACGCTATGAGAACCAGTCAGTTGGTGAGAGGGTTACAACCTCATCATCCTCTTGCTCAAGTACTCAAGGTCTTACTATCTGATAGAGTCCTTCCATTTCCTGACTTAATGAAGTTAGTGAAGAAACAAGAAGCTGACATTAGTTTTAGTACCCCTAAGAAAGCGAAAAGCATCTCTAAAGAAGATGTTGTTCCTAATTCAAACAAGGACAAACCAGCGGAGCGGTCAGAACTTAGACAGTCCGCCACTCCACCCACTGCCACTCAATGGAGGAAGGATGCTAGAACCTGTTATAAATGTGGTCAGACGGGCCATACTGCCAGACAGTGTACGGAGGACAGTGAGGGATTGAGACACAGTGCTGTCTTCTCTATTCAGAATCAAAGACACCGAAGGAAGGCGGGCCGAGTAAATACCAGAGGCGCTATCGCGGGCTCCAGGTCCGTTGTCAAAGTCACTGTCAATGGTCATGCCGCTCCTGCCCTGTTTGATACAGGATCTCAAGTGACCCTGATTTATCGCTCGTTCTACCAAAAGTATCTGAGGGATATACCTCTTCAGTCTACAGGACAAATGAAATTGTGGGGGCTTAATTCAGGATCATATCCTGTAGATGGCAGCCTGCAAGTAGTTATAGCTGTCCCTGAATTAGAAGATCAGAGTGTCGCTCCCATGAAGATTACGGCTCTTGTCTGTCCTGATACAGGGGATTCTTGTGCAGCTCCTGTGATACTTGGCACTAATTGTCCCGCAGTGCATTATGCTTTTCAGAAGTTTCTTGGAAGAGATTGGAACCCTGCAGCTCAGCCGGTGAATATATCTTCTGATCTTAGAGAACTCTGTGATGCCCTGTCTACTGGCTATCGACATGGAATGGTATATCATATCGGTGAGAGAACCGTGGAAGTTCCTGCCGGCGGGGAGAGAATTCTGAGAGTAGCCTCCAGCATTGCTCCCGATTTGCTTGAAGGGGGGAGTTATGTCCTTATGGAAACCCCTGAAGAAATGATTAACCAGAATGGCTGGATGGTGATCCCAGAGAGAAAGGACTGGAGAAATAAAGTGGAGTTATCTACCTGTGTGACAGTGAGGAACTGTTCACCGCATCCGATTGTAATTGGACCATACCAGAATGTGGCCCACTGCTACCCTGTGCTTGGAGTAAATCCATACGCTGAAGTGTGCAGGATTCAAATCCGAGATGCAATCCCTAATCTCAATCTTGACTTGAGTGATCCACATTTACCAGAGGCCTGGAATCAGCGACTGACACAGAAGTTGTCTGAATTATCGGAAGTGTTCTCCATGGATGATATGGATGTAGGTTGTGCTAAAAGTGCTCAACACACTTTCCGATTGACCGATTCTACTCCCTTCCGGGAGCGACCACGGAGAGTTGCTCCAAAGGATGTTGATGAGTTAAGACAGACTCTACAGCAAATGAAAGGTCAGGGGATCATTGTGGACAGTAAGAGCCCCTATGCCTCACCTATTGTGGTGGTAAGAAAAAAATCTGGAGCAATTCGCCTATGTGTGGATTACAGAACTCTGAACCGGAGAACCTTACCTGATCAGTATACACTGCCGAGAATTGAAGAAGCTCTGGAAGCTCTGAATGGAAACTGTTGGTTCACAGTGCTGGACCTAAGATCGGGATACTATCAAGTCCCAATGGCACCTGAGGATCAGGAAAAGACAGCCTTCATATGCCCCTTGGGTTTCTTTCAGTTCACTCGTATGCCGCAAGGTACAAAAGGTGCGCCAGCAACGTTCCAAAGGTTGATGGAAAGAGTGTTAGGTGATTTAGTGCCCCGGGAATGCCTTGTATATCTTGATGACATTATTGTGTTTGGAAAGACGCTGGAAGAACATGAAGAACGACTCATGAGAGTACTCCATCGCTTAAAAGAAGAGGGGCTGAAGTTGTCGGCTGACAAATGCAAATTTTGTAGATCTTCGGTCACTTATGTAGGTCATATTGTTTCTGCTGAAGGAGTTGCTACCGATCCTGGTAAGATTGAAGCTGTGGTGAATTGGCCCCGACCGCAAAATATTACGGAGTTGCAATCTTTCTTGGGGTTTTGTGGATTCTATCGACGATTTGTGGAAGGATATTCAAAAATTGCTCGAGCCCTCCTCGACCTGTTGAAGAGTGATGCAGGAGATCCGGGAAAGAAGAAAGGGTCTTCCAAAAGCCTTTTTGGCGATAGGTGGACTGCGGATTGTGAAGAAGCATTTAAGTTGTTGAAGAAGAAATTGACAGAAGCTCCCGTTCTGGCTTATGCTGATGCACAGAAGCCATATGTGCTACATGTAGATGCCAGCTTTGAAGGATTAGGTGGCGTGCTGCACCAAGAATACCCGGCCGGGTTACGGCCCATAGCTTTCATAAGTCGAAGTCTTTCTCCCAGCGAGAAAAATTATCCAGTACATAAATTGGAGTTTTTGGCGCTCAAGTGGGCCATTGTTGATAAATTACATGACTATTTATACGGAGCCACGTTTGAAGTAAGAACAGACAACAATCCACTGACATACGTTTTGTCAACCGCTAAACTCGATGCTACAGGACATCGCTGGTTGGCAGCTTTATCCAACTACCAATTCACACTCAAGTATAAATCGGGGCCTAAGAACATTGGGGCAGATGCTCTATCAAGACGGCCTGAATTACCTAGTCCGGAAGTAGTGGATGAATGGGAAGAAGTGCCAAGTCCTGGAGTAGGAGCTTTGTGTGCCATGGCTGCTGTAGTTGAAGACCGAGTAGCCTTTTCTGAAACTCGGCTTATTGACTCTATTGGGGGAGGTCCCGAAGCTGTACCAGACATGTTTGCCTACCCTGCCGCTTTAGGATCCTTTGAGAGTTGTTCTATATCTTCAAAGCGAATGATCTGGAGTCAAAAGACTGATCCTTTAATTGGACCTCTTTATCAAGCAGTGAGTTCTCAAGACAGAGAAATGTTAAAGACATCCCTACCCTCTGAATGCAGTCAACTTCTACGAGATTGGGAGAAGTTTGAAATAGACAATGGCCTACTTTATCGTGTGGTGCTGTATCATGATCACCCTGGAAGGCGCCAACTAGTTATTCCAAGCTGCTTTCAGAAGATGATTTTCCGAAGTCTGCATGATTATCATGGTCATTTGGGACCTGAGAAGACTTATGGCCTAATACAAGACCGATTCTACTGGCCCAAAATGAGAGATACCGTGACTCGTCTGTGTAGGTGCTGTCGCAGATGTTTGCAGAGGAAGACTGTCCCGGTTCGAGCGGCCTTCATGGGACACTTGAAGAGTTCGGGCCCCATGGATCTTGTCTGCATAGACTTCCTTTGTATTGACAACGACTCCAGAGGATTTGGAAATGTATTGGTGGTGACTGATCACTTCACACGATATGCTCAAGCCTTTCCGACTAAGGATCAAAAAGCAGTCACTGTTGCAAGAGTGCTTTGGGAAAAGTATTTTATCCATTATGGCTTACCACACCGGTTGCATTCTGATCAAGGCCGGGATTTTGAGAGTAACCTGATCAAAGAGTTACTTCAGTTGTTGAACATCCGCAAAAGTCGGACGACGCCTTACCATCCAGAGGGAGATGCCCTTCCTGAAAGATTTAACAGGACTTTACTTGATATGCTTGGTACCTTACGAATTGAGGATAAGCGATCCTGGAGTCGAAAAGTGGAGGCTATGGTGCATGCCTATAATAGTACAAGGCACGAGAGCACAGGATATTCACCATACTTTCTGATGTTTGGAAGAGAGCCTAGGCTACCTATTGACATCTTGTTGGGAGTCTCTACCGATGGTATCAGTCATCGAGATCATTACCGATACGTGGCACGTTTGAAAGAAACGCTTAAGAGTGCTTATCAGCTGGCTGAGGAAAATGCGGCCAAAGTGAATGAAGGAAATAAAAGGAGATTTGATCTTCGAGTAAGATACCGAGAATTGAACCCTGGGGACCATGTTCTGCTACGGAATTTGGGAGCATCTGCAAAACATAAGCTGGCTGATCGATGGCGGAGTGAACTCTTTACAGTGGTAGATCGGTTGCCTGGAATACCAGTCTACAAGATAAAAGGACGGGACGGGAGGATCAGGACTTGGCATAGAAATCATTTGTTGCCTGTACCTCAGATTGATGGTATGGATATCTCCAATGATGGCTCGGCCTGCGATTCTCCACAGTCCTTAGCCGATATTCCACCTGACCTTCCTGAAACTCCTGAGAGTGATTGGACTGTGGCTCCTGAAGTTCCTAGATCACCAGTATCTTCTCCTTCAGGGAGACCTATGAACCCTCAAACTCCAGAATTCGTACCTAGATCTGTGTCTACAGATGAGCAGGGATCTAGCTCTCCTACGCCACCAGCACCATCCCCTCCCATGGCAGACAACCCTAGTTTAGGGCCTGGACATGCTAGTTTACCTCAGAGAGAGGTACGGAGAGGAGAGAGAATTAGACACCCTCCACCTATGCTGACATATGATAGTTTGGGGGACCCCAGATTTACTACTCAGCCTCATTTATACCATGCTTGGGTGGGTGCAGTGTCCACTTTGGTCAATATGTTACCAATTTTTGCTCCTGCTGGCATGTATACCTATTAACCTGTTGTGACTCTGTAAATGCAAAAGCAACCATATTGATATTGTCATTGGTAATGTTGACTGTATACTATGACTTTGTATGTCTTTGACGTGACGTAAAGATTTCACCAGAGGGAGAGTGTAGGGAACTGCCATTTCTACTAGTATATAATGTATCTGGCTTCTTTGCCCCTGCAGTTTGGCTTCAGAGACCCCAGGTATTTAGTGCAAGTTTTGTTTTGTAAATACAGTGAGTCAGACACATGTGAGGCAGAGCTGCTGGGGGGAGAGATGTGAGCAGAGCTGCTGAGACAGATATGTTATGTCTGGGGGAGTCTAAGAGCCACTTGTTCCTCTTTACTTCACAGTATATAGTTAGGTATGTGTTACCCCCTATATACTCACAGGACCTAGCTAGTAACCGTAGTTAGGGATCCATATATATATATAGTTCAGGGCAGTGATAGGTTAGGCTTCCGAAGGCCAATTAGCTAGTTAGAGGCCCGGTGGCACTAGTAGTTTAGCTGGCAGGTTAAGGACTCAGTGTTAGGGTAGTCAGGCCTGCATCTACTGCCGTCACCGTCGCCCTGTTTGCTGCCTGTGAAGAATCTCACCATCATCATCATCATCTCCTGATCGGCTGTCTGTCATCTCCTGGAAGAATCCGAGGATCCACAGGGGCCCCTGCATCTCTTCTGTTGCCTGGAGGTATTGTGCACTGGACTCTTGCTATATATCTATATATATATATATACCCGGGTATATAACCTAAGACGGTTGAGGACTTGCTGGTTGTTGTAGTATTGCTGTGTTCTGAGTATATTTTATGTATGTATTATTACCCTGTTGATTCTTATAAAGCTACTGTTATAACCTTATGTGGTATCTGTATGTATTCTTCAGACTGTGAGATTACTACAGTGATCCTTGTTAAGGCTACTAACTGTACTTCATGGGTAAGTCCCAGGAAGAGATCCTCCCTGTAATACAGAGGCTCTATCCTGGGTGGAGGCACTGATATATTTCATATATGTTCCCACTCTTCCCTTCAGCGAAGGCTTCAGGTCCCATTATACACACAGGTCAGCGCCAGAGTCTGTTGCGGGAGGGATAATACTCATACCCCCCCCCCAAATAGGGCTACACAGGTAATCAGTCTCAGGGTGTATATATGGCAGCAAAACAGCCAATTCATCAACTCCAGCTGAAGTGCTCCTATAGCAATCTTGTTGCCAGCAATTGAACTAGCCAACAAGATTTCAACAATAGCTGCTCAGAAATCTCACATCAGATCATCCAGAGCTACAACATAGTCCGCCATCCACTGGCCGATACTGTCCTAAACACGACAGCGAAATATATCCTAGAGGACTGATGTATAGTCCACACTAGGAACGCTATTTCAGTGAACATGAAAAAGCCCAGCCTAGAGGATAGGCAGATAGTAATAATGCTATAGATCTTTTTTGTAAAAAATCTCAACGCGTTTCCCCAGGTATCAATAAGGGTTGATACCTGGCAGTGTGTAATGGAAGGCAAGGGATTTTACTATTCACTGCAATACAGTAGCATTGCAGTAAATAGTATGAGCGATCAGACCCCCTAGGGTTCAAGGTCCTTAGGAGGTCTGAACATAAAAGTAAAAGAAGAAAAAAGTTTTTAAAAGTATAAAAAGAAGAAAAAAATAAAAAACACAAAAGTTCAAATCACCCTCCTTTCCCTTGATCACATATAAAAGTAAATAAACAAAAATAAACATAAATATATGCTCAATGCATTCATTGTTGATGCTGCTGAAACTTAAAAGTTAATATCAGTTAGTAGCACAACAAAAAATGTAATATAGCCTAGGCTTTACTTGAAAAGATCAAAGACCCATAAGGGATGGAAGGTACAGTATGTGTGGTTTGGCTTAACGGGTCCACCAAAGCCATAGCTTTTTAAACTAGATTCATGTAGGATACTAGTACGTTTTTTCCTAACACAGATGTTATAAAGTAAAGAAGCAACTCTATGAAAAGAGACCAAGTTTTTTTTCCAGAAATGTCTGGAAGTAGTAGTTTATACAGTAATACCTCGTACATTCGCGAGGTTAGGTTACAGAGCGGATCGCGAGGAATCGCGAATGTTTGGTACAAGCGCTTAGAAGCGCTTACAATGCCGATTTCTAATGTTTAACCCCTAAATAGCAATAAACTTTACCCTACAGTA
The DNA here is from genome assembly GCA_947044405.1 of Leptodactylus fallax. Taxonomy (NCBI): domain Eukaryota; kingdom Metazoa; phylum Chordata; class Amphibia; order Anura; family Leptodactylidae; genus Leptodactylus; species Leptodactylus fallax. Next base: position 7,347,532 of record CAMRHE010000001.1, on the reverse strand, counting down.
CTGTACAGTATACTAAAGTATACTGTACAGTACTGTATATTAATACATTCATTCATTTTTCTTATACACTCACAGTAAAATGAAACTAATTACCGGGTACGTAACGAACAGGACGCTACTACCCAATAGCGAAGGTGTTTTTTTTTATTAAATTTCACAGATATGAGAAAAAAGAGCAAAATCTATATATGTTAGTTGCCAAAAAAATATCGCGAATCTGTGAATTCGCAAATTTGGAAACGCGAGTGTACGAGGTATTACTGTATATGTTAGAGAAGTGGGTCTAAAGTTCAATAACATCACTTTACAGTCTTCACATATAATAAAGCTAAATAAGCTCTGCAAAGATGAACTCTTTTGCAGTCACATTAAAATTGCAAAAACCTTTCTGAAAATCACTTTTTTATTGCAGATTTTGAATTTATGGCTCAAATAAATATTTTTTACACGTACCGTATTTTTTGGACTATAAACACCTAGTTCCAGAACCTGGTCAACTCAGAGTAAGACCACCAAGTAAGAAGGACATCTCTTATTGAGGAGTTACCCTGGAAAGATGTGTCTGAGCAGTTTTCACTGCATAAGCTATGTAGCTACAGACCATTTACCATTGCATAAGAACCTTTTATGCTCTTTCCATAGTGGTAAATTTAATAGTGCAATGGGAAAAGGAATCCTATATGGAATACCAGTCAGCTATATCAATGGTTGTCTTGATGCAATTTGTCAGCATGCGTATGGAAAGGCTGTGGGGTGGGCTAAAATCAGTTTACAATGGAGAGAAAGTAGACCTTTATTGTTGGGGTTGGAGTCACAGATGATTTTAAACACTGAGAATGCATTGAGATCACATCTATTGTGGTATATGGAAAAGAATCAGTTTTTAGGTTGAAGATATTGAAATATTTTGCCCTGCGAGGTGTTCTTAGTTTCTTGTATCATTTTAAAGAAAAGGAAGTTTTGGCATGGAGTAAGTAGATGACATATTTTGTTAAATGCATTGGACCATAACACTTGTTTTGAATTTCAAATTTTTTTTCACAACAAAAGATGGCCACTGAGGAGAATGATACTGTTTCTGAGGCCACTGGGGAGCATTATACTGTGTCTGGGGGTCACTGGGGAACATTATACTATATGTGTACCACCAAGGAGCATTATACTGTATGGACATCACTGTGAAGCATTAAACTAGTTGGGGGGTACTATCGATACTAATGGTCTAGATTGATATACCACTATAATTTGGTAGGGGTGCCCTGAGTCTGAAGAGGTTGGGAAACACTGGACTGAGGTCTCTGATGATTCAGACCACTGAGACTTGCCTAGGCATATAGCCTTCATAGCCAAGACCCCCCTTTCTCTGTTATGTAGCCCACCCGACAGGACAGGAAATGGTAATCTGAAATGGTAATATGAAAAATGAAATTCCTGATAGCAGATATAAAGAGCTTGTGTGTGAACCTAAAACTGAGTTTAAAATAATTTTCACACTTTTGGATATGATGCCACAAGGCTTGCACACCAGTATTTGGAGATGTTCTGCCATTCTTTTCTACAGATCCTCTCAGCAATGTCAGCTTGGACAGGGACTGTCGGTGGACAGCCATGTACAGGTCTCTCCAGCAATGTTTGGGCTCAAGTCAGAGTTCTGGCTGGGCCAATCAAAGATATTTATAGAGTTGTCCCTTATCCAGAACTGTGTTGTCTTGGCTGTATATTTAGGGTAATTGTCTTGTTGTAAGATGAACCTTCGCCCAGTCTAAGGTCCAGAACACTCTGGATCAAGTTTTCATTAAGAATATATCTGTACTTTGCTCACTTCAGATTTCCCTCAAACCTTCACAATTTTCCTTATTGCAGCCGCTGAAAACAACCCCCACAGCACAATGCTACCACAATCATGCTTCACTGTAGGGATGGCATTGGGCAGGTGTCTAGCTTCTTCAAGAGATGACACTAAGAATTGATGCCAAAAAGTTAAATTTTGGTTTCATCAGACCAGCAAATCTTGTTTCCCACAGTCTAAGCGTAATTTACGTGCTTTTTTCAAAACTCCAGATGGCCTTTCAAGTGTCTTTTATTGAGGAAAGTTTTCTTTCTGGGCCATTCTGCTGTAAAGCCCAGATTGGTGAAGTGCTGTTTGGTTGTGATGTTTGACCTTCAGGAAGTTTCTACCATCTACACACAGGATCTATGGAGCTCAGCCCGAGTGACCTGGGTTCTTGTCCACCTCTCTTACCAAGGCTCTTCTTCCCAATTAATTAGTTTGGTGGGGCAGCCAGCTCTAGGAAGAGTACTGCCAAGAGATTATATAAATCATAGTGACCATACTTTTTAAACAGTTTCTTTTTTTTAAACTGTGACTTACTTCCCCAGGATTGTGCATGCTAAAATCCAACATGCCTGACCCTTTTCCACCCGCCGTCTGCCATTGGGAGAGAGGAGTCCCCATACATATTATATAAAAAAATGGAGGAAGCTTGCAACTTGTTCAATGCAGCTTAAAGGGATTGTCCAATACCAGCTATGGATAGCCTTTCCTTAGGATACGTCATCAATAGCAGATTGGTGGTGTTCTGATAACTGACACCCCTACCAATCAGCTGATATATGCACAGTTTACATAGCTGATAGCGGACGGCTCTGTACAGCTTGTAGTGGCCATAGGAGTTGAGTTTCAATAGTGCAGCATAGACACCAAAAAGTGTATAAAGCAATGTACTCCTGGCTTTGGTATCCATCCATGTATTGGGTGCCTATTGATTAAGTGTATGCACTGTGAGCTTTTCCAGTGCATGCATTAAATGTAATGATCAACATGCAGCATAATTCCATTATAATAAAGCATCTAAGTTCAAAGTAGCCCTGTCTAAATCACTTTATAAAGAGTCAGAATCATTTTAAAGAATCTGAGAATGAGTCTCTGTGCAGTGTAGTGATACTGAATAGTTTACTGACAGCTGAACTGTGAAGTTATGTGCTCCATTCTCTGCTTTTCTGTTGTGCACAGTGTTTTCTGTATGAGGAGATTTGACTTCCATAGACCTGCTTTTGACCTCCTGGGAATTTATTAAGACTGGCGTTTCTTATTCCAGTCTTAAAGGAAAGGCTGTGGAGTTGGAACCACTTTTGGCTAGTGTCAGAAAAAAAGTTACCAACTCTAGCTACAAAATAAAATAATGATTTATGTTTAAATATTATACAATTAATAATATTGTTTAATTAATTAGATGCACAGCTTGTTGCATATTTATTTTAAATGGGTTTTCCAGGCAAAAAAATCAAAATCAAAAAAGGTCAGTTAGTGATATTAATAGGTTAATAAGTTCAACCAAATACCTTTAGCAGTGTTTTGAGTGATTTCTAGGTTTCTCTGGGAGCTCCTGGCATCTTCTGCATTTGTTTACATGGGGAGCTTCCTGTTCTGTTTTCCTACAACTACCATGATGCCTTGCGCTTCACTCAGAGCTGACTCCTCCCCCTCCCTCTCTCACTCACTCCCTTCCCCCTTTCTCACTCACACCCCCTCCCTGTCTCACTAACTAGCCCGCCCTCTACTAACCCTTCCTAACTAACTTCCCCTCTCCATCATACTTACCTGTCTTCGGGGAAGGACCTTCTGGACACAGGACTTCACTTGTTCTGGGCGGCTGGCCTGCAGCCCACGCCTGTGCAATAGAGCTTGAGTGCTAGCATGTACAGTAGTGACGTTCCGTGGCCAGAAGATCTGGACAGGAAGACAGTTAAGTATGATGGGGTGGTGGTGGGGGGGGTTAGTATTGGTGACATTCCTTTTCCGAAAACGGGGAAACAGAACGTCACTGGAAAATCGGAAAATGTGCCTGGGGTGGTCATATAACCGCCTCGTCAATCTAGGTAAATATAGCTTTTTGTTACAGTAAGTAATTAAGAAGGTATGCGGTGGAGTTTAGATTAGAAAGATCAGTTTATCCCCGATAACCCCTTTAACCCCTTAAGGACCGGGCCTAAAAGTGCGTTAATGACCAGGCCTCATTTTTCTAAACTGACATGTGTCATTTTATATGGCAATAACTTTGAGATGCTTTAACTTACACAAGTGATTTTGAGATTGTTTTTTCGTGACACATTGTACTTCATGTTAGCGGTAAACATTGATCAATATTTTTGTATTTAGTTATAAAAAAAATAGGGAATTTGATGGAAATTTGGAAAAAGAAATTACAATTTTCGAAAAGTGAAATGCTCTGCTTATCAGACAGATAGGCATACTGTAACGTCCTTGCCTGTCCGGGCTTTGGCGCCGTCCTCCGGGTGCACGCTGCGGCGCAGGAGGCATGCCCAGTTGTGATTCTTTTCTTTGGGTTTTTCTTGTACTGTCTGAACACTGTCCTATTCCCTCACCTCCTTAATTGATTTTCCACCACGCCCTTCTCCTTCACCTTGCTATCCCCCTGCTCCACTAAGAGTTAACTTTAGTCCTGCCTTGGTGATTGACAGCCTATCCTCCTATCAAGTCTGAGGCGGGTTCTTTCTCCCTATTTATTGTTTGCCCACTTTCCTATGGGCGCCTGCTATTGCATTTTGCTTACTGGCTATACTTCTTGTTATTTGTTACCTGCTCTTCTGATTTTCTGACCACCTGGCTTACCTTTGACTATTCTCTTGGACTTCGATTCTGTACTCCATTGCTCGATTGTTACTGACCCCTTGGCTAGCTGACCTCCCTTTGTTGTTGTGCGTCTTGTCTTCGTTCTGTGTTATCACTTATTATAAGGAGGGATTGTCAACGAGTTGCTGGCTGTCACCTAGGACAGATCGGGCAAGTTACCCAGGGACAGTGGGGGGGATTCAGCTTAGGGTCCACTGTCTCGTTGTGCCCCTCTCCCCTAAGTTCTCCAGCAGCTACTGGGAAATCGCTCCTCTAGTGATTCCCTTACACATACCACCCAAATACATTAATAAATATTAACTGCCATATCTCTGCTTTATATCGGCATCATCTTTTAATTGTCCTTTAATTTATTTTGGATGTTAGAAGGCTTACAAGTGTAACAGCGATTTTCCAGATTTACAAGAAAATTTCCCAAACTAATTTCTTAGGGACAACTTCAGTTCTGAAGAGGATTATAAAGGCCTATATATTAGAAAACCCCATAAATTACCCCATTTTCAAAACTGTACCCCTCAAATAATTCAAAAGAGCATTTGGGAAGTTTGTTAACCCTTTTAGCATTTCACGGGAATTAAAACAATATGGAGGTGAAATTTAGACATTTCATTTTTTTTTTTTTAATAATACATTCATTTAGCCATAAAATTAACACATTCACAAAGGGTTAAATGAGAAAAATCATCTCACAGTTTGTCATGCAATTTTTCCCGAGCACAGAAATACCCAACATATGGGTGTAAACTGATGTTTGGGCACACGGCAGTGCATGGAAGGGAAGGAGTGACTGGACATTTGAAAAGAAGATTTTGCTGGAATAGTTTTCAGGTGCCATGTCTCATTTGCAGAGCCCCTAGAGTACCAAAACGATGGAAACCCTCCAAAGGTGGCCCCATTTTGGAAGCTACACCCCTGACAGAATTTATCAAGGGGTATAGTGAGCATTTTGACTCCACAGCTGTTTCACAGATTTTAGTAACATTGGGATGTGTAAATGAAAAAATGACTAAAACGTCACTTTATCCCCAAAATTTTCATTTTCGCAAGGGGTTAAAGGAGAAAAAGCACCCCACAGTTTGTTACACAAATGCTCCTGAACAAGTGAATACCCCATATGTGGTCGTAATCTGCTGAATGGGTACATAAGGGGCTCAGAATGGATAAAGCACTATTTGGCTTTTGGAGAGCGGATTTTGCTGGAACAGTTTTCAGGTGCCATGTCACATTTGCAGAGCAACTAGACTACCAAAAGTGACCCCCTTTTGGAAACTACACCCCTCACCGAACATATTAACGGGTATAGTGAAGATTTTGACGCCACAGCTGTTTCACAGATTTTATTAACATTCGGACGTGAAAATGAAAAATTACTTTTTTTCCAATAAACTGTCAATTTAACCCCAAATTTTTCATTTTTACAAGGGGTTAATGAAGAAAAAACATACCACAGTTAGTTAAACAATTGCTCCTGAACACGTGAATACCCCATATGTGGTTACAAACTGCTGTATGGGTACATGACGAGGCTCAGAATGGAAAGAGTGCTATTTGACTTTTGGAGGGCAGATTTTGCTGGAATATTTTTCGGATGCCATGTCATATTTGCAGAGACCCTAAAGTACCAATACAATGGAAACCCCTAAAAAGTGACCCCATTTTGGAAACTACACCCCTTATAGAATTTATAAAGGGGTATAGTGAGCATTTTGACCTCACAGCTGTTTCACAGATTTTATTAAAATTGGGACCTAAAAAATGAAAAATTATTTTTTTCCTATAAACTGTCCATTTAGTCTCAAATTTTTAATTCTTACAAGGGGTTATTGAATAAAAAGCACCCCAAAAGTTTGTTACACAATTTCTCCTGAACACAGGAATACTCCAAATGTGGTTACAAACTGCTGTATGGGTACATGGCAGGGCTTAGAATGGACAGAGCGCTATCTGGCTTTTGGAGGGCTGATTTTGCTGGAATAGTTTTCAGGTGTCATGTTGCATTTGCAGAGCCCCTAAAGTACCAATTGAAACCCCCCAAAAGTGATCCCATTTTAGAAACTACACCCCTTAAGGAGTATTATCATTTTGAGCCCAAGACTGCTTCCCAAAAATTAATGTACAAAGTGAAATTTGAAATTTTTATAGAAATATGCCATTTCAGTGCCCAATATGTGGCGCCCACTTTGTGTCAGAGATATACACTCCTAAAATTATTAAGTGGGCTATCCCGGAGAAAAAAAAAGTTGTATATATGGGCGTAAACTGCTGCTTAGGCACACAGCAGGACTCAGAAGGGAATGGACACTGCGCTTTTTAACTTTTGGAGTATAGATTTAGAGGATCTTTCTGGACACTGTGTTGTTTTTTCAGAGCCCCAGAGGTGCCAGTAAACTGGAATTCCTGAAGAAGTTACCCCATTTTGTAGTGCAATTTTAGGGTATCTGCAAACGTTACATGGCGTCCAAAAACCAACAATCTAAATTAGTGGTCTAAAAGCACATACGGCTCATTCACATGTATGCCCTGTTGTGTACCCAAACAGCAATTTATGCCCACATGTATGACACTGGTATACCCAGGATAACATACTTAATGTCATATGTGGGTATAAACTGCTATTTGGGTACAGCCGGAAAGGAGAGCTATTTTGGTTTTTGGACACCATGCCACTTTTGCAGAGCCCCTGAATTGCTAGTAAAGTGGAATCCACAGACATGTGACCCCACCTTGGAAACTACACCCCTCAAGGGATTTATCAGGTGGAGTAGCGAGCATTTTTAACCCTTGAGTGTTGCATTAATTTAATTTCCAGAAATGAATGCGCAGCTGATAATGAAAGGTGAAAATTGCAATTTTTCCAGAGATACACCATTTCAGTGCCCGGTATGTTGTACCCAGCATGTGTCAGGAGAGACACACACTCCAAAAACTGTTAAGCGGATATCCCAGGTACAACAGCTTTTGGAGCATTTGTCTCTGATACAAGCCGGGCACAACATATTACGCACTGAAATTACGTATTCCTGGAAGAAATGTCATTTTCACCTTTCACCATCAGATGCATATTCATTTCTGTAAATTAAATTCTAGCAACACTTCGGGGTTAAAAATGCTCACTGTACCCCGGGATAAATCCCTTCAGGTGTGTAGTTTCCAAAATGGGGTCACATGTCAGGGGATTCCAATTTACTGGCATTTCAAGAGTTCTGAAAAAGTGTCATGGTGTCCAAAAACCAAACTGTCTAAATCTGTGCGCCTAAAACCAATTAACACTCCCTCCCTTCTGTGCCTGCTTGTGTGCCCAAATATCAGTTTATACCCAGATATGACATTAAGTACATTATCCTGGGTACCCCAGTGTCACACATGAAGGGCCTCTGCTAGGAAACAGATGCAGCACTGAGCAATGTAGTGAGTCCCAGCACCAGTTAAACTGATCAAATGGTACAAAACGGTGCTGAGCGTCCTGTGCACTAAAAACCGCACCGAACCCCACCCTTCAAGGATGTTCACCAGAGCCCCTGATGGTGGGATGGACTTGGAAGCTACTGTCGGGCAGAGCGGTATGGGTCAGAGAGTGCCAGATGCACAGCACACCACCAGTCACAGAAGAGCCAGAAACTGGAATCACTTACCAGTAAGTTGATGGAGTTGAGACGACGGTCTGTAGGCAGCGGATGGCGGCAGACAATAGATGGCAGCAGAGTTCCAAAGAGTGGTCGTACAGTCCGAGTTGTCAACATGAGGTTAGCGTGGTACAGAAGGGAAATCCAAGAGATAGGTCAAACAAGCCGAGTCGGTAACAGGAGAGCAGAGCGGTACCAAATCGATTTTCAGGAGGACGAGGTCTGAAGGCAAGCCAGGGTCGTTAGTGTTAGAATTCAGATGCAAGGTAAGAAATGTACTGGTCTTCAGGAGAGCAGCAGTAGAAATGGGCTGACAACTGCGAGCAGTAGAAAATGCAACTTAAAGGCAAAACACTACTGCGAGCCAAGACTGGCCTCAGATGCCTTCAACAGAGCTCCTCGCAAGAAGAGATGGACTTTCGCTGAATCTGAAGACCGGAATTGTCACCAGAACAGAAAGTGTATCACAAATAAATGCACTGCAGCAGAAGCCTGCCAGTCAGGTATTAGAGTAGTCAAATCAAAGTCAGGCACTTAGCAGGAAGTTGAAAACTAATTAGCCAGAAAAGCTGAGTGATGAGGGAGTGGTTAATAAAGGCCTGCTCAGGAAGCTTCCCTATGTTGCCATGGCAATCTTAAAGCAGCAACCACCAATCCTTCTTTATGTTGACACGGCAACCTTAAAGCAGCAACAACAGATGTAACATCCCTGACAGCAGGAGAAAGCAAGATACAAAATCGGGAGGCAAAACAACAGAAGCAGGAGGTCAGAAACAGGATACACAATGCAGAGCTTACAACCAGGGGAAACTGAATAGCCAGTGATTTACCCAGGACGGAAGTCCTAAATATATAGGCTCTGGCAGAACCAGTAGACCCTGCTCCAGAAGGGAATCCCAAGGCCCGAGTCAGGAGAGGATCGGCAACCCCCACATACCGTCACAGAGGTTCCGCCCGACGCCGGAAGGAGCAAGCTACGGACCACTTAGAGGAGAGGACCGGCAACCCCCGCATGCCGCCATGGAGGTTCCGGTCCGGCTCCTTACAGCCGCTTTAACCATATAGTTAACGGTGCACTTGCACCAGACCCTATGGTACTGGGGGCCCCACTGGGCATACCTCCCAACCGTCCGGGATTTTGGGTCCTGTCCCGGTCGGCAGGAGGTATGTCCGGTATCAACTTATCTGTGTCCTCTCAGGACGCAGATGATTTAAATACAGTGATGAAGCAGGAGCCGTCCGCAGACAGCCCCTGCTTCACCATTGTGTGTGAAGCACATCCTTGTGTGCTCCGGTTCCTGGAGCTGTGGGCGTGATGACCTCACTCACATCGCGCTTGCAGCTCCCTGAACAGTCCGGGAGAAGAGACCTCACAGAGTGGCAGTGGAGAGAGGAGAGGTGTGTATTAGTGTTTTATGTTAAACTGGGGTTGCTGGAGGGGGACAATAAACCGTGGGGTTTCTTGGATGGTTACATTCAACTGGGGACTGCTGGAGGGGGACATTAACCTGGAGCAACTAGAGGGGGACATTAAACTGGGGCACCAGAGAGGAGACTTCATACTGAGGGAAAATGGAAGGGAACATTATAATGTGGGGGCATATAATGTTAAAGGGTGACTGTAGGGGGATTATACTGTGTGGGGGCACATACTGGTAGAAAAATGGATGAGAATAGGCAGAGTCAACATAGAAGTGTGTGGAGCTAAATTTGCTGTGGTGCGCATAGCCTAATCACAGGGGTATTTTATGTAATACCCCTCGGAACATAACATAATCAGGAAGTTATGGCGCTGTGACCCAGATGTTTACTATCGTCTAGGTTGCAGTGCCAAAAGAGTTGCACCAAACACTTACACAACACATACACAAAGTAATCAATAAAGTTTACATTTCACCCAATCCCTGTCCTGTCCATACCTGATCTTTATAGAGTAAAATACGCCAACCACCTCTCTAGCAATATCCGTTACATACTAAAATAATAGCAATAATGATTATTACTAGAGATGAACGTATAAAACATTTCTGACAGGCGGAAAAGTTCCATCAGTCACTTAACACATTGTCAACATTGAATGTCACCATATAAAATCCCAGTTTTTGGCAGCTTTCAGATGGGTATGATAGCAGGTGGTGATGGGAGGGGCCCACTTATGAAACCTTTGCACTGGGCCTACCAATGTGTTAAAACGGCCCTGCATACATGTGGGCATAAACTGCAGTTTGGGTACACAGAAGGGGGCAGAAGGGAAGGAGCACTATGTGCCTTTTGGAGTGCATATTTAGATGTTTGGTATCTGGACGCCATGTCATGTTTGCAGAGCCTCTAAGGTGCCAGAAAAGTGGAATCCCCAAAGGAGTGACCCCATTGTGAAAACTGCACCCCTCAAAGAATTTATCAAGGGATGTAGTGGGCATTAGTATATCAGGCTGTAATACACAGTGGATAGTGAACAGTGAATATTTAAGCTGTGCAGAGTACCTTAGGAACACTAAATTCCCTACTTTTTCCCCAGTAGCTCCTATGATTGGGGGGAGGGGGGTCACTTCTGGTGTCTTTTCATTTGTAAGCTAGAAATCTGGTTTGTCCCCTAATATATGCTCGCACAGTTTATACATTCACTTCCTGCTGCAGCCAGTTCTGTTCTAATGATTTTGGGGTTTTTTGTCTTCACATTGTACAAATTGTATTTTCTTTATTTTTCTGGTGATGTAGCCATATGAGGGCTGTTTTTGCTGGATGAGATGCACTTTGTAATGACACCAGTTTTGGGCGCGTATAACTTATTAACCCCTTAAGGAACCAGCCCAAAAGTGCGTTAAGGACCAGGCCTCGTTTTTCAAAACTGACATGTGTCACTTTATATGGCAATAACTTTGAAGTGATTTTGAGACTGTTTTTTCGTGACACATTGTACTTCATGTTAGTGGTAAACATTAATGAATATTTTTGTATTTATTTATAAAAAAAATAGGAAATTTGATGGAAATTTGGAAAAAAAAATCGCAATTTTCAAAATGTGAAATGCTCTGCTTTTCAGACAGATAGTCATACCACCCAAATACATTAATACATATTATCTACCATATCTCTGCTATATATCGGCATCATCTTTTAATTGTCCTGTAATTTATTTTGAATGTTAGAAGGTTTACAAGTGTAACAGCGATTTTGCAGATTTACAAGAAAATTTCCCAAACTAATTTTTTAGGGACCACTTCAGTTCTGAAGAGGATTATAATGGCCTATATATTAGAAACCCCCATAAATCACCCCATTTTCAAAACTGCACCCCTCAAATAATATTTGGGAAGTTTGTTAACCCTTTAAGCATTTCACTGGAATTAAAACAATATGGAGGTGAAATTTAGACATTTAATTTTTTCCCACTAATTCCTTAATTTAGCCCTAAAATTAACACATTCACAAAGGGTTAAAGGAGAAAATGCATCTCACAGTTTGTTATGCAATTACTCCCGAGCACGGAAATACCCCACAAGAGGGTGTAAACTGATGTCTGGGCGAATAGCAGCGCACAGAAGAGAAGGAGCGACACTGGGCGTCTGAAAAGCAGATTTTGCTGGAATAGTTTTTAGGTGCCATGTCTCATTTGCAAAGCCCCTAGAGTACCAATACAAAGGAAAACCCCAAAAAGTGACCCCATTTTGGAAACTACACCCCTCACAGAATTCATCAATGGATATAGTGAGCATTTTGACCTTACAGCCGTTTCACAGATTTTGCTAACACTGGGATGTATAAATGAAACATTACTAAAATGTCACTTTATCCCCAAAGTTTTCATTTTCACAAGAGGTTAAAGGAGAAAAAGCACCCCACAGTTTGCAAAACAATTGCTCCTGAACACGGCAATACCCCATATGTGGTTGTAATCTGCTGTATGGGTACATGGCAAGGCTCAGAATGGAAAGAGTGCTATTTGGCTTTTGGAGGGCAGATTTTGGTGGAATAGTTTTCAGGTACCATGTCACATTTGCAGAGCCCCCAAAGTACCAATACAGAGGAAGCCCCCTAAAAGTGACCCCATTTTGAAAACTACACCCCTCACAGAACATATCAAGGGGTATAGTGAGCATTTTGACCCTACAGCTGTTTCACAGATTTTAATAATATTGGGACATTAAAATGAAAAATTACTTTTTTTCCAATAAACCGTCAATTTAGCCCCAAATTTTTCATTTTCACAAGAGGACAAAGGAGAAAAAGCTCCCCAAAGTTCGTTACACAATTTCTCCTGAACACAGAAATGCCCCATATGTGGTTGTATTCTGCGGCATGGGTACATGGCAGGGCTAAAAATGGAAAGAGCGCTATTTAGCTTTTGGAGGGCAAATTTTGCTGGAATAGTTTTCAGGTGCCATGTCGCATTTGCAGAGCCCCTAAAGTACTAATACAATGGAAACCTCCAAAAGTTACTCCATTTTGAAAACTACACCCCTCGTAGAATTTATCTAGGTTTATAATGAACATTTTGACCTCACAGCTGTTTCACAGATTTTATTGACTTAGGGACGTAAAAATGAAAAATTACTTTATTCCAATAAACTGTCCATTTAGCGACATATTTTTAATTTTTGCAAGTGGTTAAAGAAGAAAAAACACCCCACAGTTTGTTACACAATTTCTTCTGAACACAGAAATGCCCCATATGTGGTCATAAACTGCTGTAGGGGTACATGGTGGGGCTCAGAATGGAAAGAGCGCTATTTGGCTTTTGGAGGGCAGATGTGGCTGGAATAGTTTTTGAGTGCCATGTCGCATTTGCAGAGCCCCTAAAGTACCAATACAATGGAAACCTCTCAAAAGTGACCCCATTTTAGAAACTACACCCCTCAAGGAATGTATCAAGGGGTATTATCATTTTGAGCCTAAAAATGCTTCCCAAAAATTAATGTACAAAGTGAAAATTAAAGTTTTTAAAGAAATATCCAATTTCAGTGCCTAATACGTTGCGGCCACTTTGTGGCATCAGAGACATGAACTCCTAAAACTATTAAGTGGGCTATCCCGGGGACAAAAAAATTAAATATGTGGGTATAAACTGCTGCTTGGGCACACAGCAGGGCTCAGAAGGGAAGGAGTACTGTGTTTTTTTAGCTTTCGGAGTACTTTCTGGTCGCCATGTTATTTTTGCAGAACCCTAGAGGTGCCAGTAAATTGGAATTCCCCAAGAAGTGACCCCCTATTTTGTAGGGGCAATTTTAGGGTCTCTGCAAATGTGACATGGCGTCCAAAAAAACAACAATCTAAATATGCGCTCCAAAAGCACATAGCGCTCCTTCACATTTGCGCCCTGCTGTGTGCCCAAATGACAGTTTATGCCCACATGTATGACACTGGTGTACCCAGGTTAACGTACTTAACAACGCCATATGTGGGTATAAACTGCTGTTTGGGAACAGCCGGGCACAGAAGGGAAGGAGCGCTATTTTGGTTTTTGGAGCACAGTTTGCTTTTTGGACACCATGCCACTTTTGCAGAGCCCATGAATTGTCAGTAAAGTGGAATTCGCAGACATCTCACCCCATTTTGGAAACTATACCCTTCAAGGGATTTATCAAGTGGGGTAGCGAGCATTATTAACCCTTAAGTGTTGCATTCTTTTAATTTCCAGAAATGAATGCGCAGCTGATAATAAAAAGTTAAAAATGAAATTTTTCTATAGCTACGCCATTTCAGTGTCCAATATGTTGTGCCCAGTTTATGTCTGCACAGACACACACTCTAAAAACTGGTGAGCGGGGATCCCGGGCACAACAGCTTCTGGAGCGTTCATCTCTGATACAAGCCGGGCACAACATATTACGCACTGAAATTACGTATTCCTGGAAAAATTGTCATTTTCGCCTTTCACCATCAGCTGCGTATTCATTTATGGATAATAAATTATAGCAACACTTGGGGGTTAAAAATGCTCACTGTACCCCAGGATAAATTCCTTCAGGGGTGTAGTTTCCAAAATGGGGTGACATGTCAGGGGATTCCACTGTACTGGCATTTCAGCTCTGCAAAAGTGTAATGGCGTCCAAAAACCAAACCGTTCAAGTCTGTGCTCCAAAAACCAAATAGCGCTCCTTCCCTACTGTGCCTGGCTGTGCCCAAACAGTTTATACCCACATATGACATTAAGTACCTTATCCTGGGTACACCAGTGTCATACATGTGGGTATAAACTGCAGTTTGGGCACATAGTAGGGCGCAGAAGGGAAGGAGCGCTATGTGGCTTTTGGAGCGCAGATTCAGATGTTTGGGATCTGGATGCCATGTCATGTTTGCAGAGCCTCTAAAGTACCAGTAAAGTGGAATCCCCTAGGGAATGACCCCATTTTGAAAAGTGCACTCCTCAAAGAATCAAGGGGTGTATTGAGCATTAGTATCCCAGATGTGACTGCACAGCGGATGGGGAAAAGTAAATGAATATGTAATCGGTGCGTAGTACATTGGGTACACTAAATTCCCTACTATTTCCCCAGTAGTTCCTATTATTGGGGAGGTCACTCTGGGGGTCACTTCTGGTTTATTATCCCTCATAAACTCTAAATCTAGTTTGTCCCCTGATATACGCTCGCACAGCTTATACATTCCCTTCCTGCTGCAGCCAGTTATGTTCTAATGATTTGGCGATTTTTGGGGTTTTTGCCTTCACATTGTACGAGCTATATTTTCTTTATTTCTCTGGTGATGTGGCCATATGAGAGCTTGTTGTTTGCAGTATGAGATGCATTTTTTAATTACATAATTTTTAGGTGCTTACAACTTATTAAATAAATTTATTAACTCTTTCTTGGTGGATTAAAAAACAACCCCATCAATTCTGGCACTGCGTTTTACCTTTTAAAATTTTCACCATGCAACGTAGAGCGTAAGTAACATGTTATCTTTATTCTGCAGGTTGGTACGATTACGGCGATACCTCATTTATACTGTTTTTTATGCGATACCAATTTTGCAGAACAAAAACCCATTTGGGGACATAAGTCAATTTTTTTTTGCATTGCCATCTTCTAAGATGCGTAGCATTTTTATTTTTCAGTTTATAGAGTTGATTTAGGGCTTATTTTTTGCGGGACAACCTGTGCTTTTTATTGGGACTTTTTATGGCATATTTTGTAAGGTGAGATGGCGAAAAATCATTACTTTTGGCGGGTTTTTTCCCGACGTTCACCGTGTACATTAAATATGGTTTCAGTTTTATTGTACAGGTTGTTACGGACGCGGCGATACCAAATATGTATTGTTTTGATTAATTTTTAGGTTTATTTTTTATATAATTCATTTTAGATAGAAAAAGGGAATTTTTGGGGCTTTATTCTTTTATAAATTTTTTTTCACTTACTTTATTTATTTTTTTTTCACTTTTTTTTTTTACTTTTCATGTGTCCCATTAGGACACCTGAGCCAGAGATGCTTTGATCTCTGGCTCAGTACTATAGACTGCAAGACACGAGCACTGCAGTCTATACAGGAAGTCAGTGCTATGGAAACACAGCGCTGACTTCCGCAGGTCTCGGCAGGATCAACCAGGTAGTGGGGTCTCCAGGCAGCCTGGGGTCACTTGGCAGACCCCGGGCTGCAGATTATAGCTATCGGCACCCCCCGATCTCGCCGCTGGGGGGTGCCGGGGGGGGCAGCAAGATGGCGGAACCCCTTGCATGCCGTGGTCATGTTTGACCGCGGCATCCAAGGGGTTAAAACCTCCGCCGACCGGGGGTTATGGAGTAGGGTGTTAGCTGTCAGTTACAGCTAACACCCGGTTCCGATACCGCCCGCTCAGATAGTGAGCGGGCGGCCGGCCTCGGGCGTAGTATTACGCCCTGGTGCGCGAAGTACCTAGCGCCCAGGACGTAATAGTACGTCCAAGGTCGTTAAGGTATACATTTTATTAACTCTCCATTTGGTGGATTAAAAAAATCCCATCAATTCTGGCATTGCATTTTACCTTTTAAATTTTTCGCCATGCAGCGTACAGCATAGGTAACAGGTTATCTGCGGGTCAGTATGATTGTATTTTTTTTTTTATGTGATACTAATTTTGCAGAACTAAAACCCATTTGGGGAAAGAAATCAATCATTTTTGCATCGCCATCTTCTGAGAGGCGTAACATTTTTATTTTTCGGTTTACAGAGTTGATTGAGTGCTTATTTTTTGAAGGACAACCTGTGCTTTTTACTGATACTGTTTTGGGGTACATATGACTTTTTGATCACTTTTTATAGCATATTTTGTGAGGTAAGATGGCGAAAAATCATTACTTCTGGCGTTTTTTTTTTTTTTCCGACGCTCAACGTGTAGGTTAAATATTGTTTCCATTTTATTGTACAGGTTGTTATGGATGCGGCAATACCAAATATATATCGTTTTTATTCATTTTTAGTTTTTTTTTTTATATAATTCATTTTATATAGAAAAAGGGAATTTTTAGGGTCTAATAACTTTATAATTTTTTTTTACACTCTTTATTTAGATTTTTACATTTTTTAATTGTTCTATAAGGACACCTGAACCAGCGATGCTTTGATCGCTGGTTCAGTACTATAGACTGCAATACACAGCATACATGTGTATTGCAGTCTATAGAGGAAGTCAGTCTATGCAGACGCATAGGCTGACTTCCTGAGGTCCCAGCAGGATCAACCAGGTACTTGAGGGTCCTAGCAGCCTGGGGTCACTGGCCAGACCCCAGGTTGCCGAAAATGCATAACGGCACCCCTCGATCTTGCTGCGGGGGGGTGCCTTGGGGGTCATTATTATAGCGCAACCCCTTGAATGCTGCGGTCATGTTTGACCACGGCATCTGAGGGGTTAACACCTGAGATCGGAGCCCAGCTCCCGCCGCGGGTGTCAGCTTTTGTTTACAGCTGACACCCGCTCTCGATGTCACCTGCTCAGCTTCTGAGTGGGTGAAATTAAAATAACGTACCGGCACATCATTTTGCCATTAGGCACTCACTCCCATGACGTGCCGATATGTCATTTTACGTTAAGGGGTTAATATAAATTCAGTCACTAGCTTTTTAAAAAATTAGTGAATATTTACTGGTTGTGACTAACCATGACTGTCAGCCTTTTGTGAAGAAGTCAGAGTTGGTTCAGGAGTCAGTCTGCGGAAAAATGAGTCGGAGTTGGTGGTTTGGCCTACTTACGCCACATCCCTTCTTAACAAGTACCTACATTTTCATAATTAGTTGAAATATTTCTAGGATCTTGCTGGAAAATCTGTTCTCTAGTTGTATCAACCTTCATACACAGTTTCCCACCAGTTTTTCTGCTGCTGATAGCCCCGCTGGCATGATTTATAGTAAAGAGACTCCGTTTAAAATTGGCGGAGAGAAAAGTCCTGCTGTTTTCAGTATAAAATGGGGTCTGCAAGTGACTGCTACGAATGACGGAGACCCAATTGCTAGTGTGAACCTAGCCTAAGTCTGACTCACTGAGGCCTCCCTGTCTAGATTCCTGTACTGCTCTGCAGACTGTATTCAAAAGTAATGAGGGTGGAGCAGGGGATAAGATGCTCCAAGATGAGGCGCACTTTTAGGCCATGGCCCCACATTAACGGGCCGCAGCGATAAAGCAGCGTTTTTTCCTGCAGAGCTAGAATCACATCCACTTTGAAGGGATTGTAAACCGCTGCGTTTTTTTTTTTTTTTTTGCATTCACACCACATAGAGCCCCTGGCCTTAGCCTCTTTTCTGCTACAGTAATAATAGTAAATAGTGGGCCACTGTGTGCATCAGAGGAGCATAGAAGAGGTCAGTGCTCTGAAGAGGAGCACATAACTTCACCATAAAGCTGTAAACTGTATTCAGCAACATTACACTACATGCTGGCTTATTTTCCAAAGGAGTTTTTTTTAATTTTTTTACTGGAGTACTTTTTTAAGTGTTGAACTAACGCATGGACAAACTTCCCGATAGGACATGAAAAGGTGACGAAGATAAGAAGCCGTGTTTCAGTACCAATACGGCCACCTAACTACACAACATGGTGCTTAACACGAAAATAAAGAGTTAATGTTCAGAGGTAACGTGATGACGGTGCGTTCCACACCTCCTTCTCATCATATTGTTCGCAAACGCCTATTGGTTGCAGAACTCTGCGACCACACCCCATTTTCTCCACCTCTCCCCCGCCCTAAAATGGCCGATGGCTCAACCGCCCATTGAGATTATGATGGGCAAAGGGTTTGGTTTCCACGCCCATTTTACTGTATGTTAGAGCAGCCAATCGGATTTCAGCAGGAGAGGCCGTACAGCCAATAGGCTGCGCCCTGGGGCAGGGTCCCGGTGTTGCGTGTTCCGGTGCATCCTCAGAGTGTGTGTCGGTGCGGGGCTGGGAGGTTCGCTTACATCTAGGAACGAACAGCGGCATATTGCATCCCCTCCTCGGACCGAGGCAAATGAGAAGGAAGGGGCAGTTCCGCATGGCGAGGGGTTAGGTGGAGAGCGGCTGTTCCCCACCCTGACAGAGACCCAGGTGGCAGGAGCTGGCTCTTTCTTTTGCACTGGAGCAGTTGCGTGTCAGCGGGGAGGCTTGTGACTGGCGGAGTGGAGTGAGGAGCCAGCATGGACCAAGTGGAAATCTTACGGACTTTCATTCAGAAAGTGCAGGCCATGAACAACAGGGACCAAAACGGGGAGGACAATTTCGCCTGTGACTTCATGGTAAGAGCGGCGGGCGGGTGTGTGGCGGGTGTATGGCGGCATGTCCTGGAGGGTGACATCGTGTAGATACATGTATACCGGGGCTGAGTGCTGAGCTATCCAGAGACGGACCACTCCTCTCCTTCCTCTGCCTCCCTCCTCTCCCCCTCCTTCCTTCCTGATCACTTCATGGATTACTGCCTGCAGCTTTATGGGGAGGGTGGATTTCATCAGAGCTTCCTGCCCTCTGCTTTCCTCTGCGTCTTATTACCAAACCATCATTGCGCCTATCTCTGGAATGACAGGAAGTGCGGTATCGATTAACCCATTAGCGGAGCAGATGTGATCGCAGTGCTTTTCAGTGGAGTCGTTGTAAGGAGATGTGGCAGGGCAAGTAATCCACCCTAAGCCCTTGTACTGTGACACTGTGGGAGCAGGTTATGCTGCGGATGCCATCCTATTCTTCGCCCCTCTCCATTAACATTCTAGTTGTCAGTGATATGTGAGGTGCACATGGTTCTCCATCAGCGTGCTCTTTCCTAAATCCTGTCCCAGTCTTGTGTCAAACAGGCGGCTCCACCCCCTATGTCGGCAGTCCTGCATTGTGTCAGATGCTCCGTAAGGATGGGCATATGGGCTTCCTCATTCCTCGGGAGTCCCTCCCAGATAGCCAGGATGCCAGTCTATTAGTATATATGGACCAGTCTGCATCGCTAATAATACCAGTGTGCAAGTGTATGAACCAGGCTGCTTCATTATTACCGTAATAAGATGCCAGTGTAATATTATATGGACCAGGCTGATTCATTAGTAATAAGATGCCAGTGTAATATTATATGGACCAGTTTGCATCACTAGTAATACCAGTGTACTATTACAGTCATATGAAAAAGTTTGGGCACCCCTATTAATCTTAATCATTTTTAGTTCTAAATATTTGGGTGTTTGCAACAGCCATTTCAATTTGATATATCTAATAACTGATGGACACAGTAATATTTCAGGATTGAAATGAGGTTTATTGTACTAACAGAAAATGTGCAATATGCATTAAACCAAAATTTGACTGGTACAAAAGTATGGGCACCTCAACAGAAAAGTGACATTAATATTTAGTAGATCCTCCTTTTGCAAAAATAACAGCCTCTAGTCGCTTCCTGTAGCTTTTAATCAGTTCCTGGATCCTGGATGAAGGTATTTTTGACCATTCCTCTTTACAAAACAATTCCAGTTCAGTTAAGTTTGATGGTCGCCGAGCATGGACAGCCCGCTTCAAATTATCCCACAGATGTTCAATGATATTCAGGTCTGGGGACTGGGATGGCCATTCCAGAACATTGTAATTGTTCCTCTGCATGAATGGCTGAGTAGATTTGGAGCTGTGTTTTGGATCATTGTCTTGCTGAAATATCCATCCCCGGCGTAACTTCAAATTTGTCACTGATTCTTGTACATTATTCTCAAGAATCTGCTGATACTGAGTTGAATCCATGCGACCCTCAACTTTAACAAGATTCCCGGTGCCGGCATTGGCCACACAGCCCCAAAGCATGATGGAACCTCCACCAAATTTTACAGTGGGTAGCAAGTGTTTTTCTTGGAATGCTGTGTTTTTTTGACGCCATGCATAACGCCTTTTTGTATGACCAAACAACTCAATCTTTGTTTCATCAGTCCACAGGACCTTCTTCCAAAATGAAGCTGGCTTGTCCAAATGTGCTTTTGCATACCTCAGGCGACTCTGTTTGTGGCGTGCTTTCAGAAACGGCTTCTTTCGCATCACTCTCCCATACAGCTTCTCCTTGTGCAAAGTGTGCTGTATTGTTGACCGATGCACAGTGACACCATCCGCAGCAAGATGATGCTGCAGCTCTTTGGAGGTGGTCTGTGGATTGTCCTTGACTGTTCTCACCATTCTTCTTCTCTGCCTTTCTGATATTTTTGTTGGCCTGCCACTTCTGGGCTTAACAAGAACTGTCCCTGTGGTCTTCCATTTCCCTACTATGTTCCCCACAGTGGAAACTGACAGGTTAAATCTCTGAGACAACTTTTTGTATCCTTCCCCTGAACAACTATGTTGAACAATCTTTGTTTTCAGATCATTTGAGAGTTGTTTTGAGGAGCCCATGATGCCACTCTTCAGAGGAGATTCAAATAGGAGAACAACTTGTAATTGGCCACCTTAAATACCTTTTCTCATGATTGGATACACCTGGCTATGAAGTTCAAAGCTCAGTGAGGTTACAAAATCAATTTTGTGCTTCAGTAAGTCAGTAAAAAGTAGTTAGGAGTATTCAAATCAATAAAATAAGGGTACCCAAATTTTTGCACCGGTCAAATTTTGGTTTAATGCATATTGCACATTTTCTGTTAGTACAATAAACCTCATTTCAATCCTGAAATATTACTGTGTCCATCAGTTATTAGATATATCAAATTGAAATGGCTGTTGCAAACACCCAAATATTTAGAACTAAAAATGATTAAGATTAATAGGGGTGCCCAAACTTTTTCATATGACTGTATATGGACTAGGCTGCTTCATTAGTAATAAGATGCCAGTGTAATATTATATGGACCAGTCTTCATCACTAGTAATACCAGTGTAATATTATATGAACCAGGCTGCTTCATTAGTAATAAGATGCCAGTGTACTACTATATGAACCAGGCTGCTTCATTAGTAATAAGATGCCAGTGTACTATTATATGGACACGGCCGCATCACTATTAATTTGCCAGTTTACTGTATTATGAACCAGTCTTTTACCATATGGACCAAGCCGCTTTACTGCTGTCATAACGTCATAATGCCAGTGTGCAGATGTTAACTAGACTACCTCACTATTATTAGGATGCCTATCTTCTACTAATTGATGTCAGTGTACTGCTATGTACACATGGTTATTATTTTGGATTCCAGTGTACTGATGGGTAGACCAGTCTGCTAGTTTATTGATGTATAAAGCAGGCAGCCTTAGTTCATTACTTCATTCATTCCCACTAGTTCTCATAAAGCTTGTACTGTATGCTATCTACACCAATCCTCCCATCAATGATGGTTGTATTTCCTTGTGTGTGTATAATATATATATATATATATATATATATATATACATACATACATATATATATAACATAGGTTTGTAAAATACATAATTGTCATAGCGTCTACATGACTTATTGTGTAGAGATCTGTTATTAGCTAGTTTCTGATCTCCAGTGTGTCTCTGGCCTGTCTGATATGTGCTCATCGCTTATAAATTGAGGGAATTATTCTGCATCTGAATAAAGAATGTGTTGGTCCTGGGAATATTCTGTGAGTCATGGCCTCTAGCCACTCTTCGTATACTCCCAGCCTCAATTCTAGGACGTTTTTTGCAATGTTTTAAGGAAAACACAATCTAATAGTTTAATACACTTTACCGATGGTTATCTTTGGCCTCCATGTTATTAAAATGACAGACAAGAATTTGTGCACGTACAGTGGGGAAAAAAAGTATTTAGTCAGCCACCAATTGTGCAAGTTCTCCCACTTAAAAAGATGAGAGAGGCCTGTAGTTGACATCATAGGTAGACCTAAACTATGAGAGACAAAATGAGAAAACATATCCAGAAAATCACATTGTCTGATTTTTAAAGAATTTATTTGCAAATTATGGTGGAAAATAAGTATTTGGTCAATAACAAAAGTTCATCTCAATTCTTTGTTATATATCCTTTGTTGGCAATGACAGAGGTCAAACATTTTCTGTAAGGGTGGGTTCACACCTGCGCTTGCTATCCGTCCGTTGCCAATCCAGTGAAAATCTCGGCGAACTGGATTGGCATCGGATACAGACCGGTCAGCGACGCATTGGTTAAAAACCCATTCATTTGAATGGGTTTTTAAAGCAATGCGCGGGTGTGTGCTTACACCCTCTGCGCTGCGAATCCTTTTTTTTTTGTCGGAAACAAAGTCGAACACGCAGGACTTCGTGTCCGACGAAAAAAAACGGCTTCGCAGCGCAGAGGGTGTAAGCACACACCCGCGCATTGCTTTAAAAACCCATTCAAATGAATGGGTTTTTAACCAATGCGTCGCTGACCGGTCTGTATCCGATGCCAATCCAGTTCGCCGAGATTTTCACTGGATAGGCAACGGACGGATAGCAAGCGCAGGTGTGAACCCACCCTAAGTCTTCACAAGGTTGGCACACACTGTTGCTGGTATGTTGACCCATTCCTCCATGCAGATCTCCTCTAGAACAGTGATGTTTTGGGGCTGTCGCTGGGCAACACGGACTTTCAACTCCCTCCAAGGTTTTCTATGGGGTTGAGATCTGGAGACTGGCTAGGCCACTCCAGGACCTTGAAATGCTTCTTACGAAGCCACTCCTTCATTGCCCTGGCAGTGTGCTTGGGATCATTGTCATGCTGAAAGACTCAGCCACGTTTAATCTTCAATGCCCTTGCTGATGGAGGGAGGTTTGCACTCAAAATCTCACAATACATGACCCCATTCATTCTTTCATGTACACGGATCAGTCGTGCTGGTCCCTCTGCAGAGAAACAGCCCCAAAGCATGATGTTGCCACCCCCATGCTTCACAGTAGGTATGGTGTTCTTTGGATGCAACTCAGCATTCACTCTTCTCCAAACACGACGAGTTGTGTTTCTACCAAACAGTTCTACTTTGGTTTCATCTGACCATATGACATTCTCCCAATACTCTTCTGGAACATCCAAATGCTCTCTAGCAAACTTCAGACGGGCCCGGATATGTACTGGCTTAAGCAGGGGGACACATCTGGCACTGCAAGATCTGAGTCCCTGGCGGAGTAGTGTGTTACTGACAGTAGCCTTTGTTACGTTAGTCCCAGCTTTCTGCAGGTCATTCACTAGGTCCCCCCCGTGTGGTTCTGGGATTTTTGCTCATTGTTCTTGTGATCATTTTGACCCCACGGGGTGAGATCTTGCGTGGAGCCCCTGATCGAGGGAGATTATCAGTGGTCTTGTATGTCTTCCATTTTCTAATTATTGCTCCCACAGTTTATTTCTTCACACCAAGCTGCTTGCCTATTGCAGATTCAGTCTTCCCAGCCTGGTGCAGGTCTACAATTCTGTTTCTGGTGTCCTTCCACAGCTCTTTGGTCTTCACCATAGTAGAGTTTGGAGTGTGACTGTTTGAGGTTGTGGACAGGTGTCTTTTATACTGATAACAATGTCAAACAGGAGCCATTACTACAGGTAATGAGTGGAGGACAGAGGAGCCTCTTAAAGAAGAAGTTACAGGTCTGTGAGGGCCAGAAATCTTGCTTGTTTGTTATTGACCAAATACTTATTTTCCACCGTAATTTGCAAATAATTTATTTAAAAATCAGACAATGTGATTTTCTGGATTTGTTTTCTCATTTTGTCTCTCATAGTTGAGGTCTACCTATGATGACAATTACAGGCCGGCCTCATCTTTTTAAGTGGGAGAACTTGCACAATTGTTGGCTGACTAAATACTTTTTTTTCCCCTCTGTACGTTTGCGTCTTTCGATAATCTGTGCAGTTCAGATCAGTTTATTCCCAGAAAAATACAGTATGAAACATGAAGCTAGTGGTGCAGGATTTCAGCCTATTGGCCTTTGTCGGCCCATCTGATTCTTCTTGTAGCATACAATCTAATAGGCCATTGTCACTTCTCTGGTGCTTAGCAGGCAGGTATTGGTAGACCTGCACAATCGGGCAAGTGTGCATGTGTTCTCAATGATGAGAGGAATAAAAGCTGTCATCTAACGCCTTGTGGTGGGGTCTTCTCTCTTGAGAAGAGAACAGTTAGCCATGACCAAACCTTTCTCAACATCTGCTGTCAAGGAAGAGTTGGTACATCCCCACACTGTCATGTTGCAAATGTCTCAAGTGTATCTCCTTAATAGATTGTGATTTCTTGACGTTGACAGTTACTTATACAATGTAGGTACAACCTGTGTAACTGATAAAATGAATGTTTACTTTATTGGAATATTACGTTTACAGTCTATGAACTATGACATTAACGCTTGAGGCTTATTCACACATCAGTGAGTGAATCGGTCTAGTCACATGTCCCTCAAACAAAAAAAAAAAAAAACCCTGTGTGTTTTGATGGCCACATATCTTCACTTCAAATCGTTCGGGCAGAGTTATAAAAACTGTCTTAAAGAAAAACATAGCAACAGATAGCAGCACAGCTTTCATTTGTTGTTTTGTGTTATGGGCAGCTAGGACAGTTTTTTTCAGACAGTTGTGTGAACGTAGACTATGGAATCTTTAAATGTAGTGTTATGGATATATTTGGGGGTGGGATTCATAATTTTTCAGAAAACTGTTGTAGAGGGATGATACTGAGGTACATATTTGGCTCAAGGCCCTTTCTTAAGCCAAACGTGCACCACAAGCCCCAATCCTCACCTGCCACATTGTGGGCTGAATGGAGCTGAGATAAGGACAGACAAGGGTGCATCGGCCTGAAAGATTTATAATAACTTGCACCAGTTTTCTGGCGGGAGTTATAGTGAAAACCTATTGTAGATTTCCATTTTAGCACAAGGATGACTGGCTGAATTTATGAAGAGGCCACAGCTTCTTCATAAATCTTTCTCTGTGCCAGTCGGGCCACTTATTTAGGCAGGGTTCACACTACCGTTGGAGTCCGTTATGAAGGTGTCCGGTAAAAAAAAAACACAAAAAAACGGACACCTATCATAACGGACACTAACTGATGTTAGCATCAGGTAGTGTCCGTTTTTTAAAGAGGACCTTTCATGTCACATGCCGCTAGAAAGCCGACAGCGCGCTGAATTCAGTGCACTGCCGGCTTTCCTGGTATGTGCCCCGGGGCTGGAGATATCGGCGGTGTAAGTTAACATGTTTTACTGTTTGAAGGGCGCTGCGAGGAACTCCCTCCCTGACACTTCTCTTCATTCAGAGACTTGTACTGAGGGGGCATTCCTCACAGCTTAGTGTCATCGCCGAGCAGTAAGGAACGCCCCCTCTGACAGTACAGGGCTATAGACCAGTACAGAGAGAGGGGGTGTTCCTTACAGCCCAGCGATGATGCTCAGCTGTGAGGAACGCCCCCTCAGTACAACGCTATGGACGAACGAGAAGTGTCAGGTAAGGCTATAGACGAGAACAGAGAGAGGGGGCGTTCCTCACAGCCCAGTGATGACGCTCAAGCTGTGAGGAACGCCCCCTCAGTACATGTCTATGAACCAAGAGAAGTGTCAGGGAGGGAGTTCCTCGCAGCGCCCTTCTAACAGTAAAACATTACACCGCCGATATCTCCAGCCCCGGGGCACATACCAGGAAAGCCGGCAGTGCGCTGAATTCAGCGCGCTGTCGGCTTTCTAGCGGTATGTAAAACCGCATGTGCCTGAGGACACGAAATGTCCTCTTTAACACTGTTAGTTTTTTTTTTTTTGTTTTTTTTTTTGTTTGTTTCTCCTTCCTGAGCATGCGCAGGGAAAGTAAACGGACATAAAATAACGGACAGTAACTGATGGCTATCAGTTACTGTCCGTTATAAGTCCGTTACCCATAGACTTCAATGTTAAAAAAATAACGGACACTTGCTGTCCGTCAAGAATCCGTTTTTTTCAAACGGACAAAAAGTCCTGCATGTAGGATTTTTTGTCCCCGAAAAAATAACGGACTTCTGATGGATTTGATTTAAACGGACACTAACGGACACAATATAAAAACCCATTGAAATGAATGGAAATTTTAACGGATTTCTGACGGTTCAACTAGTGTCCGTTGCTAAAATCTTGTAACGGACAATAGCAACGGACACTACTGACGGACACCAACGGTAGTGTGAACGCTCCCTAAGACTGGTGCATGCTATACCAGTTTTAATAAATGTGCCTCATTGTCCATAGGAGAAAGGCTTTGCTTGTAGAGGAAACCCCATAATAAGGTGCCATACATAGTCAGCGCTCCATGTGTAAACTGTGAGGATAGAAACATACATCGAGTTTTTTGAACCATAATTCGAAGTGGTTCGAGTAGGAAGGAAAAGTTAAAGGGGCTATCCAGCTTCCAAAAAATATCTGCAAAGATATCCACAGCAGTGCTAAGTACTCAACTTTCCTTTTGCAGCCTTTTCTTGGCTTTATTCTACTTGAGACTCCTTGAATCACATCTTATTTACATGCATTGAGGTCCCATGCACATGACTGTGTGCAATCCAGGATTACAATAAACCATTAATTTTTGTAAGACTGGGCCGCAAAACTCATGACAGGTCCTATTTCTGTCCGATTTTGCGGCTGTGCTTCCGCGGCCTCCATTCATTGAATAAATGTGGACGGCACACGGATAACATCCGTATGTCGTCTGTGCACTGACTGTGAGCGTTCAATCACAGCCAGCGGCCCCGCACATGGTTGTTTGTAAGGGGGCTTAATCTATGAATTAACTGTTTTCCATGATGCATCTGCTTGCTCTCCCCTCCAATGAAATCGCAGGTAATAAATCACTCCACATCTGAGGTCACATGATGCTGTGATGTATCGTTTGGATGCTCGCTCCCCCTCCGCTCTGTGAGCTGCAAACATAGAGCTTGAGATGGGAGCTGTAGTTTCTTCAAAGAAGAAAGGCCCAGGACTAGCTGCTGGAGTTGGAAGACACTTCGGCGGATTAACCCCTTGTATGCTGCGATCAATAGCGATCACAGCATGGAGTCTGGGTCAAGATTCCCCCAACCTCCCAAATTGCTGACATTTGCGTTTTTTTTTTTTTTTTTGGATCTATCCTGAGCAGGGTAATTGCCAGAAGGAACATAATAGTAAACCAGCGCACAGGGTCAGTAAAGTAATAGACATCCATTGCAAACAGTGTACAAGAACCCCATGGATACCTTTTGCTTTGGCATGGGGGGCAGGGGTGAAACTTTGCACAAGAATCCCCCTCCAAGTTTGCACTGCAGTCCACTAGTGAAGGCACCCAGATCTATTCCACATGACTCCCATGACTTGATGTTAGGTATGCCGCACTAGGTGAGGAGGTAATCAACAGAGAAGTCCAATGGCCTAGCAATATGACCCAAAATATATATTGGGGCATATGTAATAATAAGGCTTGATAAAGGGGTGCCTTAACACTCAAAAATGTGTTGCCAGGCCCTATCAATTTTCTATGGTACTTTAGTATTGTAGATGTCCCAATTAATTTATATTTAAATTGCTATTTATTCATATGTGAATAAGGGTTAAAGCGCTTTGGGGTTTATTTATCTTGCCCTGGCTTCAGTCTCTGTAAATTGCCAGGCAAAGCACTTTTTGCATATGATTTGAAATGGTGAGTTACATGAAAATGGGTCTCCACCGCTGAATAACAGACCTATTTGGAAACTGTAGAATCACCTCTACAAGGTACTGGATATGGTTTATTTTTACTGCTGACAGACTCCCCTTTTAAAGTAAATATTCAGTATTGTCTATATTCTGGCTGTGCAGCTTGTTAAATTGAATCTTGCCATGGTGACTTGAGGCACTAAAGCCCTGGTCTGTAAGGATCTGTTGGTGGTTTAGTGTCCCAAATCGCCCTGTTCTTAAGCTATCTGGGCCCAAAATAAAAATGAAAACTCTTTATATTTACCTTGCCGCTGTAGTCCTTGTCCTGGCTCAGTTCTTCACTGAAACCTGAGTACACCTCGGCTTCAGTATGCATGTCCTCTGGCACTTGCACTGTGAAGCTGGGGTGTACGTCCTCTGATTAACTGAAGAGCTGCGCAGGTGCCAGGAGCAACAGCACTGAGTCCGATGAGACTTTTCTAATTTGGGGACGGGGTGATTTGGAACTGGAAATCCTCGATCTATAATTACCACCCCCCTCCTCTCCCAAGCCATGAAGCATTGCCTGAACATATGTCTCCATATGCCTTCTGGGTCTATTCAGTGTCTCATCCACTTAAATTTCTAACACACATATGAACAAGGAAGCCAGGGGACCTGTCAAAAAACATAGTCAGTCAGTGTAAATGGGGTAAACCTTTGGTGCACTTTCTCTTATTTTTTTTATTTATTTTTATTTTTTTTTGTGCCAAAGATGTGCCACACTGTTGTTTCTGCAGCCTGCTTGCCACTTTTTAAGAAAGTGGGTGTAGTGGGACAGAGACTGAGGTGGGGGACACCTTTCCCCCTCAACACTTGGTGTATTGGTTTCTA
Organism: Leptodactylus fallax; assembly: GCA_947044405.1. NCBI lineage: Eukaryota > Metazoa > Chordata > Amphibia > Anura > Leptodactylidae > Leptodactylus > Leptodactylus fallax. Next base: position 7,318,409 of record CAMRHE010000001.1, on the reverse strand, counting down.
CTTTATTTGGACCAGTGAGGGATTTTGATTTGACTGTTTTATATACTATTATATACTTTGCGCTTTACAAGCTAAACACCCTTTAAGTAAGCTAAAATGAGCTAGGTTGTAGATTTTATGCGGTTTCTACTAAAGTTGGGTATCTACAATATTGGTTATTAATATTTAATTACAATGTCAATATCCAGTATATATTATTCCCTTTATTTCTCCCTTTCACTTGTATTATCTCTATTACCTTCCACAATATGACAATATATGCTCAGTGTAGGATAATAAAATGTTTAACGAACACTAATATACTAAAGGTTAAGTATAAGACAGTACAAAGTAAACCTAAATTTACAATACAATGTCCAGACTAGATATAGAAGATGGTAAATGTAGTATCAAGAATATAAATAAACTCAGTTAACTTAAATGATACATTAAACTTACTCACAACAATATGGATCTTACACACGTCTTTGACCCACCTAACAATTAACTATCCCTATACTTAAGGAGACATAAGAGGGAGGGGGTTAGATATGGAAGTTGGGGACAGAGGCAGTAGTAGGTAGCACTTAGGAGAAAGGAGGAGAGAGATTGACAGAGTTAGGTAGCTGTATTAAAGAGAAAGGGATATACTAAGCCTGCTTATGTTGGAGTAGTCTGATGGTCTAGCACAGGGGTTGGCAACCCCTGGCACGCGTGCCACTCTGCTTATTCTCCTGGCACGGCAGCGGAGTCCTCACCCAGCAGCTTCGATCAGACCAAACACGGCCGAAACGAAACTGCTATTATTATACTGTGGGGTCTCTTCAGACCCCCGAGTATAATAAGCGGAGACTTAGAAGTGATGAAACATAAAAAACAATGATACTCACCTTGCTCCCTGCGTTACGCGGTGGCTGTGCGATCTGCTGGCGCTTCTGACAGCTTACAGGGGTCACGTCCGGCATCATTACGTGACGTGACCCCAGAGGCTATGGGGCCTAATGCGGTGTGCTGGGGCCCGCTATGGGGCCTAATGCGGTGTGCTGGGGCCCGCTATGGGGCCTAATGCGGTGTGCTGGGGCCCGCTATGGGGCCTAATGCGGTGTGCTGGGGCCCGCTATGGGGCCTAATGCGGTGTGCTGGGGCCCGCTATGGGGCCTAATGCGGTGTGCTGGGGCCCGCTATGGGGCCTAATGCGGTGTGCTGGGGCCCGCTATGGGGCCTAATGCGGTGTGCTGGGGCCCGCTATGGGGCCTAATGCGGTGTGCTGGGGCCCGCTATGGGGCCTAATGCGGTGTGCTGGGGCCCGATATTATTCTGTATAACGGTGTATTTTCTGCATTAAGGATGTGTTTTTGCACAAAAAACACAGGTATATTTTTTTTGTGCAAAAATGCACCATGTGAACGCAGTTTTACATTGAAGTAAAAGTTCCAGTGGCCTAAGACTATATCTGCATCCAGATACATAGTGTGTTTTCACCATAAGGATGCCGCCATACGGTGCTCCTGGACACATTTACCACTAATTGGGGGCTGCACATGGACTTTCATTGCTTCTAATCGGAAAATACAGGAGCGTCCCAGGAAATAGCAGTAAACGCATGTGTCCTAAAGCATCTGGTGGCAGCACTTCTGTGTTATGGTTTCTGGTATATGACTTTAGTTTAGGGGTTGTCAGACTTACAATTATTGACCGGCACTCCTAGTACCTCATCTTTGATTTTTTTTTTTTTTTTTTATGAAAATCGTCACGCCGAACAAAAAAGGTTGCCTACTCCTGGTCTAGCAGCTGGACTTCTGGGTTATGAGGAGCTTCTAATCTTCTAATCGGCTCTATATCCTCTGAGGTCTCTTTTTATCCACATTATAGCCATTGACTAATGTAGCCCATCCTGATTGGTCAAACCATCAGATAATTGTACTTCTCTGATGGAATGTCTTTGTCACCAGTCCCGCCCACATTCAGCCTGACTATGGTCAGGGTGAAAGTGGGACAACCCCTTTAAGCCCCCATTGCCTTCATTAAAATTGAAAATGTTCTGTTTTCAAAATGGATAAGCTCCTTTTTTTTTTTTTTTTTTTTTTTTTTTTGTAGCTTTTTTTTCCTCTGTTAGTCATATCAAGCCAATAAAAAGGAAAGAAAATGCATATAGGAGTCTCAATGCTACATAATAGTCACAATGTAACATATTACTGAAGTTGTAATCTTTATAAAAACGGCAGCCAAACTAGAACTTTCTGGCTTCTGTGCCATAGAAAGTTTAGAAGTTGAAGCTTGTGAACTGTGCTCTTGTTCAGTTCTTCTATTCATCAGATAGGTCACATGCAATGGAAAATGCCGTGAAAAAGGGAACAATTTGTTTCAGCAAAAATAAGAGAACAAAAGTGTTTGTAGTTTAGTTCTGCAACAAATCTGCATCTAGTAATGCACCCTGGCATGCCCACATAAAGGATTGGCTCCCATGCAGGGATGCCCCCCATTTTGTTTTTTTAATTAGAGAACCTGTCATAAGGTCTGAAAAGCCCAATGTCGTATATTACTTGATAGGCTCTGTCACCTTAAGTAGTTTGGTTTTTGTTTATCCAAATCAGTTTAGCCATTCCAAATCTATAACCACTCAGTGGTGTAGCCATATGTTTTGCACTTATGACTGGGCCCCTATACCAAGGGGGCAATATTACCTTGTTACAACTGCCTGCTGTATTGCATTGCATAATTGCCTTCTCCCTAACCAGTGCTGTCAGTGCACTGTTGCCATGTCTTCTATTCTGTTCCTGTCTCCCATCTTCTGCTCTCAGAGCCAGTGGCAGTGAGTACAAGACAGAGGATCTGGGTGGAGCACCGAAGAATCTCACTGCTGTGTCATTGCTGGGTAGGGAGAAGGTAATTATGCAAAACAAAAAAGTAGACTAGCGGTAGTGTGCCATGGATGGTGTGTGGTGGGGATGCTGTTACTTATGTGGGGGGGGATGGGATCTATTGTCTCTGGTGGGCACAATGTGGTCACTGTTACTTTGTGGCAGTAGAAGGATTAACTTTCAGGGAGCCCCAGGCTATTTGTGCTAACTGTTAAGAGACCCAGTGATTGGCTATGACTCATCGGGATTGTTGAGTCGTAGTCTGGACCATTTTTTCATGGAGTCCAGTTCCAGTGTTAAAATTTGTATACTGTATCATTTTTTCCATGAATTATTGCTTCTGACTGACTAGGGCTTCAGCCATTTGTTAGTCAGTCTGTCTGTGTAAAAGATTCAGAGGTTTGGCCTACTGACTTCACAGCTCCAAAGTCACCTTGTGACTCCTGCAGTTAAGTGAATGGAGTTGCATTGAAACTCTCAAGGGTACTGTGACTTATAGCCACAAAGGTATGTCTGAAGAAGAGAGCTAGACTCTTGAAAGCTTACTATCAAATATACTCAGCCTCTAAAACAGGGGTGTCAAAATCATTTTCTCCGGGGGCCACTTCAGCCTCACGGGGTACCTTGAAGGACCAAGATTATTTTACATGTGTATAAAAGTAACTTCTCCTTAACAGTTAAGCGAGCTATTAGGAGTAGTTACATTTGTACATTACTACTGTTACAATCAGCCCTTTGAGGTCAACCAGGAAGAACATAATGTATTGTTAAAACCTAAGACATTGGCATGTTACATACTATCCTCATCCTTTTCTGAATATATAAAAAATTAAGCACTATACAAATACTGTTTACCCCTGCAAACGGTATTATGCTCTATAGTTGCCCCTGCACACGGTATTACGCCCCACAGCGGCCCCTGCACACGGTATTACGCCCCACAGCGGCCCCTGCACACGGTATTATGCTCCATAGTTGCCCCTGCACACGGTATTATGCTCAATAGTTGCCCCTGCACACGGTATTACGCCCCACAGCGGCCCCTGCACACGGTATTATGCTCAATAGTTGCCCCTGCACACGGTATTACGCCCCACAGCGGCCCCTGCACACGGTATTATGCTCAATAGTTGCCCCTCCACACGGTATTATGCTCCATAGTGGCCACTGCACACGTTATTATGCTCAATAGTTGCCCCTGCAATCGGTATTATGCTCCTTAGTGGCCCCTGCATTGGTATTATGCCCCATAGTGGCCCCTGCAAACGGTATTATAGTCCATAGTGGCCCCTGCACATGGTATTATGCCCCATAGTGACCCCCCCCACCCATGAACTATTATTATACTCTGGGGTCTTTTCAGACCCCAGAGTATAATGATTGGAGACCCAGGTGGTGACAAATATAAAAACCAGTGTTACTTACCTGGGCCCCGGTGCGCTCCCTGCGTTCGGCCTTCTTCAATGTCGCACAGACCGGCGTCGCGACATAATGACGTCGGCCTGGCTCACGCGATGCTTGAGACGTCACCAAAGAAGGCCGAAGCCTGCTGGGAGCAGCATCGGATCGCCGGAGAGGTGAGTAACTCTGGTTTTTATGTTTATCACCTCCCCGGGGTCTCCGATTATTATACTCCGGGGTCTGAAAAGCCCCCGGAGTATAATAGTAGTATTTGATGGGGTTCGCGGGCCGCGGCCTCACTTACCATCCCCGCTCCTGCACACAGCCGCTTCTGCGCCCCTTAGCAGAAGGGGAAGCAGGGACGGCCACGACCAGCAGCGGGGATCGATAAGTAAATAGGCTGTTACGTGCCGGGGATACTCCAGCAGGCAACGGCCTATTTATATACATATAATATATATATATATATATATATATATATATATAAAAAAAAAACTTATCTTCACCTACCTGCGATGCCTTGATGCAGCCGCGGCCTCCTCCTCTTCTTGTCTGCGTGTCAGCATAGGAGGCGCGATGACATCATTGTATCGCCGCCTGCGCTGACATGCAGAGGTCTTGTAAACCAGCCCAGGACAGGTATCGCGCAGCTTTGTTTTTTTTTTTTTTTTAAGCGGCCTGTCCTGGACTGATTTACATTACATAATGTACATAGACAATAAAAAATGCCGCGGCCCTACGGGCCAGATAAGTGCCGGGCCGGATTTGGCCCGCGGGCCTTGTGTTTGACACCTGTGCTCTAAAAGGTATCGGCTGATTTCTTCACTATTCCACTACTTTCTATGGCTAACGCGGTACAACATTATACTACAGTAATACCTCGTACACTCGCGTTTCCCGAATTTGCGAATTCACAGATTCGCGATATTTTTTTGGCAACTAACATATATAGATTTTGCTCTTTTTTTTCAGATCTGTGAAATTTAATTAAAAAAAACACCTTCGCTATTGGGTAGTAGCGTCCTGTTCGTTACGTACCCGGTAATTAGTTTCATTTTACTGTGAGTGTATAAGAAAAATGAATGAATGTATTAATATACAGTACTGTACAGTATACTTTAGTATACTGTACAGTACTGTAGGGTAAAGTTTATTGATATTTAGGGGTTAAACATTAGAAACCGGCATTGTAAGCGCTTCTAAGCACTTGTACCAAACATTCGCGATTCCTCGCGATCCGCGACCCGCTCTGGACCCTAACCTCGCGAATGTATGAGGTATTGCTGTACTTATAGCCACAAAGAGATTGAGCAATAGTGAAGGAGTCGCATTCTGTCAACTCTGCAAAGTGCATTTAACTTCTGAACCCAGATAAGGGCTATAACAATGTGCTGGGTCAGTGCCTCTGTAAATCCAGAGATGATGATAATGTACAGTTTAGTCTGTGGATGCTGATGGCTTGAACTGTTCTTCACACTGGTTAAGCCTGCCAACAAGTTGGGGTGGGTGGGGTGGTAGGCGAGGGCAGCTGAAACCTTTATACTCCGTTAACTCCTTAATAATAATAATAATAATATTATTATTATTAATAATTTCCTATACAATGATTTGTGTTTCTACTGTGTTGAAAGACTATGAAAGTAGCTTGAAACCTAAGGGGATCGTTGGGGTGAGTAATGTTTCTTTTTATTTTAACATTTTCTGTGCCACTTTTTTTTTTTTTTTTTTTTTTTTTGGTGCTTCTACTGCTAGATAAATGGTCAGACGACCACTGAGGAGACTTCTGTTTCCAGTAGAGATGGACTCTACCCTGAAGTCTGTGCTGCTGTGCTCATACTGAGTCATGAGGAGAGTCGGCAAGAGGTGCATATGGCTGTGTATGAGGTGCTCCCTATGGCTGTTACAGTAGTGTCAGTAATGCACAGACAGTTTGACAGTTGCCCTTAACAACCAATGTTGCTGCTTCTTTCAGTTATCCTTAAGCTGTAGAGAGAATTGCATTGTTTAGTTGCTATAGGCAACTACTATACTCTACTTTCCATAACTATGACCCAGTATCACCTAGCCACCAGTGCCATGACTCCACAATATCTTTTTATCAAGACTCTGGAAACTTTCCCCAGCACCCTCAAAATGTTCCTGTCTGATAGACAAATGGGATATGGCTTTTGCACTTTTAAGCGACCAAGGGTATATTCACGCAGAGGAATTTGGAGCTGATTTTGAGGCAGATTCTGTTTCAAATTACGCTCCAAATTCTGCCTGAAAAAACTATCTTCCTTTCATTTCAATAGGTGGCAGACACTGAATTTTTTTTTATTTTTTTATTTTTTTTTGCTGCTAGCATCTTGCTCGTCCCGAAGGTGGGTTGTATCTGAAACTCCCATTGGAAAGAATGGGAGGCAAAGTTTCAGAATCTGCATCAAAATCGTCTTCCAATATCTGCTTTAAATTCCTGAAACAGAAATTCAGCTTTAAATTCCTTCATGTGAAACAGCACTATGGCTTGTATGAGAGGCTGTCGGCCTTACTGTTGTTCTGGCTGTTAGGAAGACCAGAACAACAGATAGGCGAACCACTATAACAGTGGTCACATAGGGAGTCCGACGGACCCCATTGACTATAATAGGTCTGTCTGGTGTCCAGTCTTTAAAACTGAAACTGCCAGATGAAAAAAAAAATCAGCCACGCAGGACTTTTTTGTCCTGCACCTTTGGACACGCACTGCAAGAAAGTCTCTCCACATGGAGACTCCAATGCAGAGGTGAAAGTATCCTGATATAGTGACCTGCAGACATTGCAATAATATTGTGAAAATTAATGTATCTTAACATGTCTATTTCTTTGCATTAGTGCAGATTTTGTATTCCTTCTTGGCTACAAATGCTCCTCAAAGTACTAAGAGTAGTGTTTTTACACTGCAGGAAAACAATGTAGTGCGACCTGTGATGGCCATACAACCTATTTTGTCCAATGTAGTGATCTTTTCTAGTATAGTATGTACACTTATTTTATGTGTCTTTGATTTTACAGCTTTTACTTTCATTTGTTGTATGCACTGAATGTGTCCAGAAAACTACATTATAGTCCTTGTGAAAACATGTTATCCAGATGGAGTCTTATCACCCTAAGCAATGTCATCTTCTGACTAAAGAAGTGCTAGAAAAGCCTGTTATCTCTGGGAGGATCTAAAATGTTCAGGCATATCTGTGAAGTAGAGGAAAGATGTATGTGTGCAATGTGGCATTTCAGTCTGCTCTACAGACTGCTTGAGTATCCAGATAGTCAGTGCCTCAGGGAGGCCGCCTCTTGTATTGGCATGTTTAAAAATGTTGCTCAGCTATGCACTTTCTCTGTTTTGGGATTTTCTAATCCCAAATTTTATTTTGAAAGCGAGAATGTTGTCATTCAGCAATGTCACAATTGGAAGTTTTATCAGGCACTATAAAACTTTTTTTATATATATATATATATATATATATATATATATATATATACTATAGCTGTCTCTGCTACCCCCTTTCAGAGCTGATTGTGCAGATGTATTAAATGTGGTCAAGTGTGTGTTAAACAGGATCAGCTGCTGGGCACTGAATAGTGAACCTTTCCCCTCTTCAGGTAGCTGAAAAGTTGTGCCAAGTTTGTTTAGACCACTGCTTTGTCGAAATGAATGCTTAAATGTTGACTTCTTTGGGCACTATGCAGTGCTTGTGACAACATCCGATCATAAAGGGCAACTCCACTGAAAATGTAAGATTTCATTTGTTGCTTTTTTTTGCTGATTCTATTTCTGTGAATCACTCTGGGCTCTTTGCATAATAAAGGCACAACCTACTTTCTGATGTGAGAAATGTCTTAAGAATCCCATTGATTTTAGTGGTAGTCTGTGAGTCTCATTCACGCTTAGATTCACACTAGCATTCAGGTTTCTGTCCTTCGGGTCCGCCTGGGGGGGCCCGAAAGATGGAAATCCTATACACATAAAAAATGGTTAGATGCGGAAACCCGAAGCCCCCCATAGACTATAATGGGGTCCGCCAGATCTCCTGCTGATTTTATACTGAAATCTTCTGATTTTAAGCAGAATCTGTGACCCTAGTGTCAGTGGGGCTAAACAATATGCCAGCCTGTGGCAGAAATCTCTGGCTCAACTTTGGAATTTTTTTCTGTAGGCACCATCGCAAAAATATAGTTGATTTTTATGACATGTATTATTTTTGACAGGCGAATTTATCCTAGCAGTGTGACAGGCTGTGGTGCAGTTTTTTTTTTTTTCTACCTGATTCTAAATGAGTCTAAGTGGCTAGGCCACTCCAGGACCTTGAAATGCTTCTTACGAAGCCACTCCTTCATTGCCCTGGCGGTGTGCTTGGGATCATTGTCATGCTGAAAGACCCAGCCACGTTTCATCTTCAATGTCCTTGCTGATGGGAGGAGGTTTGCACTCAAAATCTCACGATACATGGCCCCATTCATTCTTTCATGTACATGGATCAGTCGTCCTGGTCCCTTTGCAGAGAAACAGCCCCAAAGCATGATGTTGCCACCCCCATGCTTCACAGTAGGTATGGTGTTCTTTGGATGCAACTCAGCATTCACTCTCCTCCAAACACGACGAGTTGTGTTTCTACCAAACAGTTTTACTTTGGTTTCATCTGACCATATGACATTCTCCCAATACTCTTCTGGAACATCCAAATGCTCCCTAGCAAACTTCAGATGGGCCCGGATATGTACTGGCTTAAGCAGCGGGACACGTCTGGCACTGCAGGATCTGAGTTCCTGGCGGCGTAGTATGTTACTGACTGTAGCCTTTGTTACGTTACTCCCAGTTTTCTGCAGGTCATTCACTAGGTCCCTCGTGTGGTTCTGGGAATTTTGCTCACCGTTCTTGTGATCATTTTGATCCCACAGGGTGAGATCTTGCGTGGAGCCCCTGATCGAGGGAGATTATCAGTGGTCTTGTATGTCTTCCATTTTCTAATTATTGCACCCACAGTTGATTTCTTCACACTAAGCTGCTTGCCTATTGCAGATTCAGTCTTCCCAGCCTGGTGCAGGTCTACAATTTTGTTTCTGGTGTCCTTCCACAGCTCTTTGGTCTTCACCATAGTGGAGTTTGGAGTGTGACTGTTTGAGGTTGTGAACAGGTGTCTTTTATACTGATAACAATTTCAAACAGGTGCCATTACTACAGGTAATGAGTGGAGGACAGAGGAGCCTCTTAAAGAAGAAGTTATGCTTCGTTCACACCTGCGCTTGAGTCTGTACGCTGCCAATCCGAGTGAAAATCTCGGGGAAAGGGATCGGCATTGGATACTGACAGGTTAGCGACGCATTGGTTAAAAACCCATTCGTTTGAATGGGTTTTTAAAGCAATGCGCGGGTGTCAGATTGCACCCTCTGCACTGCAAAGCCGGTTTTTTTCCGTCGGACACGAAGTCCTGCATGTCCGACTTTATTTCCAACGAAAAAAAAAGGATTCGCAGCGCAGAGGGTGCAATTGGACACCCGCGCATTGCTTTAAAAACCCATTCAAATGAATGGGTTTTTAACCAATGCATCTCTAACCTGTCGGTATCCGATGCCGATCCCGTTCCCCGAGATTTTCACTCGGATTGGCAGCGGACGGACTCAAGCGTAGGTGTGAAACCACCCTTACAGGTCTGTGAGAGCCAGAAATCTTGCTTGTTTGTAGGTGACCCAATACTTATTTTCCACCACAATAATAATAATTTGCAAATAAATTCTTTAAAAATCAGACAATGTGATTTTCCTGGATTTGTTTTCTCATTTTGTCTCTCATAGTTGCGGTCTACCTATGATGTCAATTACAGGCCTCTCTCATCTTTTTAAGTGGGAGAACTTGCACAATTGGTGGCTGACTAAATACTTTTTTTCCCCACTGTATGTGTATCTATTAATTCATATGTGCGGAGAGACCCAGAACCTCCACTGATCAGGCACTTGTCACCTATTCTGTGGTTAGAGGATAAGTGTCTTGTTGATCAGTGGGTGTTCAACTGTTGGGACCAATACTGATCAAGAGTTGTGGTGTTTTGCAACCCAGTTTGAATGGAGCGACAAGTCCTAAATGTGCGGCGCTGCTCCATTAATTTCATTGGCAACTGCCAAAGTACAGCACCCTGCTATCTCCACTGATTCCCATTAAAAATGGAGCGCAAGTGCTTATTTCTGACCTTCTACTCCATTCAAACTAGAGTGTAAAAAAGCTAGTTTTTGAGTGGTGGTGGGGGTGGGGGTGGAGGTGTCGGCGCAGTGGTTGGATCCTCTGCTTGAGCTGCTTGCCCCTATGCTGTTGTCTGAATACTCCTCTCAACATAGTTATGTGTTATCCTAGGGAACTGGTATCTTTCCTTCAAGGGGGAAATGTAGTGACAGGTTCTTAATGGAAACTTCACATGGCAGAGTCATATTTGCCATGTGTCCAACTGCCATACGGCAAAATGGTGTATTTTGAACACAAATTACAATAGTTTTGTGGTGTGGTCATTGGCCAACAGGTAAAATGCGTACTTGAAACAGATTTGTCACACAGAGAAACTGATAATGACAAGTGGCATATGTAAAGTTACTTTAAGTAGTAAAATTGATTAAATAAATACTTAAGAATATTGTATGCATTAATTATGAAATATTACCATGTATTTGTATGGCTGTTTACTATAGGTATATACAGTCATGGCCGTAAGTGTTGGCACCACTGGAATTTTTCAAGAAAATTATTTCTCCCAGAAATTATTGCAGTTACACATGTTTTGTTATACACATGTTTATTTTCTTTGTGTGTATTGGAACAAAACAAACATGTGTATAACGAAACATGTAATTGCAATAATTTCTGGGAGAAATACTTAATTTTCTGGAAAAATTTCAGGGGTGCCAACACCTACTGCCATGGCTGTATCTGCCTCAAACTGGACATGCAATGTCGCTTTGACCTGCTACATTGTCAATAGCATAGTTCTGGGGCAAGTGAACGCAAGCAGATGTAGCTGTATTCCTGGAATAAGTCCAATTTTTAATATTTACTTCTTAAATTAAGTATTAAATTCTCAATTGTGTGCACACATATAGTTCAAATAGTATTTTGTATAAAGGTTGCACACAATTATAAAAGTTTTTTTGTAAAGTGATTGTGGCAGTAATGGTTGTATATTGACCAATGAAACAGAATGTCCAGTTGATATGGTTAACCGTGTGCCTCTAAAGCTTTTCTCTGCGACTTTGCAGGGTCGTACCAGTGGCCTTTTGCCTGTACTGTATGATCAGGCTTGTTAGTCACAATGCATACACATTGAATGCTTACTGTTGAGAAATATGTGCATTGAGGGCTGCTTGTTATGTATGGAGAGACCCAGAAATATTTCTGTGATTTAGATTAATTTACTACCTAGTGACCTAGTAATTTTATTTTGAAACTTTTTTTAATCTCGTTAAATGAATTGCTATTAACAGACTCTTAACTTTTCCATCTTGTAGGGGAGCATTCTTTTTAAGCGTACGACAATTTTTGTTGGTTTTCTTTGCCTTGTTACTAGTTTCCCAGCAGCAGGCTATTTCAGGCTTTCTATTTTTGTTGAAGGGGGAACAATCCTTCTCAAACCTTTAGAATAGTCAGGTTTTTACATGTGTATATTCCTAATCTACTATTTTTACTGTTAGGGTCACAATTTTTTTGCTACTTCTAGGACTGTCCCTCATCTGGATGTTGCTTTCAGAAGTGTATGTACATTCTGCAGAAAGATGGCAAATGAATAGAACAGAGTCTCACTTGCAGAAACTTCCTTCACAAATCTTCCCCTTGTGAATATACCTTTCAGAGGTATAATCTGCATGTACTTTTCCAAAGGTTCTACCCCAGAAATCTAAGGCTGACACTGAACTTTTGTCACAGATGGGCATGAGGATGAGCTCCATTGTAACTTGTCTTTACTGTGGGCAATCCACAGGAAGAACAAGTGTGTTCATTTTTTAGATTCCCCCCCCCCCCACAGCATAGATAAAAATCCATAGGATATTTTTATGGCGTATGTGAATGAGTTTAAAAGTAGCAGATATGATAAATTTTGGCACATGCTGTGCTGAAATCCTCATCCAATGTGAAAAGTGTGAGTGGAGATTAAGGAACCAGTCTATTATATACAGCACCACCTGTATATGGCATGTTGGAGAATATTTAAATAGCAGAGCTAGACAGTATACTAAAAACAAAATTGCTAATAGTTGATATCTGTTTAAAGGGATATTCCCATGTCAGTAATTGTCTGTCAGGTATTTATGGTATATCCCATGGAAACAAATACAGGCATGTCAATTCACCTGGGTTTCCCGGAAGTCTCTTGGTTTTCAGGCCCCCTCATCTGGGTGCCGGCTCATTAGTATTCACTACAATGTGGCGTCAGCTTAGCGCATACAATATTAATGAGTTTGCGGAGGATCACCATCTGCGTAAAGTCTTATTATTCCCTTTGCCCATGACCGCACGCAGGGATGGTTTTAAACAAAGTGGGGCCCTGGGCAGAATTAAAAGTGGGGCCCCAAATGCTGATATGCAAACACCATCATCTTGCAGTGGCAGCCCCTATAATAACGCCTCCTTTCTGCCAACAAAAAATAGTGCCCTGTATCAGTAATATTTATTCCCCCTTAACAGTAAGTCACCCAGTAAAAATAATACTGCTCCCTTATAAATAGCCCCCTCATAAATAAGTTACCCTTATAAATAATAATCCCCATTATCACGAATAGCCCCCTTTTATAAATAAGCCCACTTAACAATTAAATAAGCCCCTTATAAACAGTTCCCCTCTTATAAATAATAGCTCCCCCCTTATAATGGATACCTTATATATAATAGTTCCCCCCCTTATAAATAATAGCCCGTCTTATAAATAATTCCCCCTTATAATAGCCCCCTCAGATTTAAGTTTCCCAATTATATATAGTAACCTACCCTTATATATAATAGTTCTCCATTATACAGTGTCTGACTGAAGGGCCTTAGGCCCACTAGAGGAACTTGTTCTGGGGCCCCACCCAACAGCTTCCTGCTAATAGCCTATACCACGGCTCCTTCACTGAAGTCTTACATATGTGTTGACTATGCGGCATTACTAAGTATGTCCCCAGTATAATCAGCCCCTATAGTACTGTGCAGGCCACAATAACTCCATGGCCGGTTCATGCTCAGTACTGTATGGGGAATGACATGGCCATGGAGCAGTACTTGTATGTGCAAGATTATAGTGAGGGAGCTGTGATGGAGACATAGCACACAGGGCTGCCAGCAGGAATTTTGAGCCCCCACACACACAGTATAATGCTCCACGTGGTATAAAATGCTCCCCTAAGCCCTCCACAGTTTCCCCACACAGTATAAAATGCTCCCCGTGGTCCCACATGGTATATAAGGCTCCACACAGTATACTACCTCTTAGTGGCCCCAGACAGTACAATATGCTCCCCAGAAGCCCCACACAATATAATATGCTCCATACAGTATAATATCCATCCCACAATGCCCCCCCAGTATAATGCTCCACAGTGGCCTAACACAGTATATCATTCTCCACAATGGCCTCCACACAGTATAATCTACTGCCCAGAGGGGTTCCCCCAGTATAATGCTCCACAGTGGTCCTCCACAGTATAATATGCTCCCCACAGTTCCCCCCCCAGTATAATGCGCTACATTGGCCCCACAGAGTATAACAGGCTCCCCACACTGCCCCTTACCCCCAGTATAAAGCTCCACAGTGGCCCATAGTATAATATGCTCCCCAGAGGGTCCCCGCTAGTGTAATGCTCCACAGTAGGCCCCCCGCAGTATAATATACTCCCCAGAGGGGCCCCCTAGTATAATGCTCCTTATTTCCCCCCCGAATAATGCTTGCAATATAATATACCACGCAATATAATATACCACGCAATATAATATGCTCTGCATATGGGCCCCCCCCCAGAATAATGCTCCACAGTGACCCCACACAGTATAACATGCTCCAGAATGGCCTCCATATAGTATAATATACTGCCCAGAAAGGTTTCCCCAGTGGCCTAAAACAGTATAATATGCTCTCCAGCGGGCCCCCCCCCCCACAGTATAATGCTCCACAGTGGCCCCACATAGTATAATATGCTATCCAGAGGGGACCCCCCAGTATAATGCTCCACAGGGGCCCTACACAGTATAATATGCTTTCCAGAGGCCCCCCCCCCAATATAATGCTCCACAGTGGCCCCACACAGTATAATATGGTATCCAGAAGGGGGCCCCCCAGTATAATGCTCCACAGTGGCCCTACAGAGTCAGTCAGTGCTAGTATTATGTTATACTCTGGGGTCTCTTCAGAGACCTGTGAAGCTGTGATTGGGCCTCAGCAGTTACGTGAGGCATGCCCCACGTGACCGCTGAGGCGTGATGTCCAGAACGCCAGGAGATGACGTCTGACGCAAGGACAGGTGAGTAAAAATGTTTATTTTTACTCCCCTCGGAAAGGGGCCCTGCAGCACATGATGCTGGGTCCCTTTCTGTTATCGATATGGCTGGTGCTGACTCAGGGATCCAGCAATTGCCCAGTTTGCCCGCCGACCCTGACTGTAGGACAGAAAGGTAGCATCAGAACTTTCCTTTGGTAGAAAGGTGCTGCAAGCAGTGGTCCCTCTCTGATTTCTCCCATTTCACACATTCTCACTTTCACTATAATGATTACTTACCAAAGTACCACAGAACACAAAAAAAAATCCGATTCCACCTCTCTATATGGTGTTGTTGTGGAAATCAAATTGTTAGTAAGTAGTGGTCATTATTTAAGTTTCTTCGGGTTTTGAACTACCCACAACCCAGTATATGGACAACAGGAAAACAATTTGGAATATAGGAATTTTAAAATATATATATATATATATATATATATATATATATATATATATATATATATATACATTTTTTTCTTTAAGCATACAGTGTACTGGCATGTAGAGACATGTACATACCAGTGCATTATGCATGCAAACAAAATTACTATTGAAACCCTGGGTCAGAAAAACTTCTCTATTTAGAATGCCTGATTTTTGTGGTTCAAGACCCAAAGAAACTTAATGAAAAACTAATAAATAAATACATATAAATGGCTGGATTGCCTCTATAATTTAGTTTGTTTTAGTAATTTCTAAGCTACATGGATCTATAGAAATTACTAAAGCATAGTAATGCTCTTTCTTAAATTAACGAAACATAGGAACGTAAAATTACAACAGTAGTTATAGTGATAGCAAAAGGGTGAAAATAAAAAATACCGCAATGGTTTGTTTTATTTAACCAGTAGCCATTCGGGTCTGATATTATATGGGGCCTGAATATATAAAGACCATGTCCCATGAAAAAAGCCATGCCTACTTTCCTGATTTGTCATTCATGATTCATCCTGTGAAGGGCTGTTCCAGGTTGATGCCTCTGTGGAAACAATTGCCACCTCTGGGACTTGAATTTGCCTAGAGAATAGTTCCTGTCTGTTCCCATGGGATGTCTCTCCATTCACTCATGAACCTAAATACTGAGCTAAGAATACCCCTACTACCATTTTAATGTGCATTGTTCATCTGGGAGATCAGAACAGCGAAATTAAAGCTGCTAGAATGATGGAAACAAGGTTGTCATTGACATTGGAAAAAAAAAACCTGAGGGTGGGCATTTTTCTAAATATACCACTGCAGTTTTCTAAGCCAGAGCCAGTAGTGCATCCAGGGGTTAGAAGTATACATCTGCAAGTCCATCTTTTTATATTTTCTATTCTTTGTGAATCCACTTCTGTCTTCCACCTTTAAAAAAAAAAAAAAAAAAAAAAAAAGCACAGTAGTCTAGGCTTTCCACTTGTAAACCTGTATGTTCTGAACAGTATATGTTTGTGTGATATTCATTTTATTCTGTGTGTAGTATACATATGTGAATTGGCAGGTGGACCCACAGAATGTTCATTTGTAAACCCAGCTTGAAATTCTTTGTCATTTGTTTGGTCACTCTATTAGCCAAGCGTTTCACATAGATTAATTGTGTTATTACAGAGGTTTATTTTTCCGTGCTAGGAAATCTTTAACTTCCTGTTGAAAATGTCATCTGCTTCTGGTTGAAGTTTGTTGCTATTTTGCGCCGAGAGGCTTCAATAAGTCAGTGATTATTTTCCCACACTATGCTGAGATGGTGATATTAATATTTTCTCAGTTGTGTATTGCTCATGTTTATTCGCTTTTAGGATACAGTTTACTTGAAGTCTGTCATATATATTTTAGGAAAAAAGGCAAAAGATGCTGTTTCAATTAAAAAAAAAAAAAAAAAAAAAAAAAAAATTGCTAAGGTCAAAAAGCCATAATATAGTTTTTCTATTGTGGGTAGTCGTGTTTTTATTTATTCTTGGGGGAAGGGAATGTGAAGGTAACTTTATGGTGGTTTTTTACATGCTACTTTAGTGTACAATAGTTTTTTCTGTATCTTTTTACCCCACAAAAAATGCCACATACCTAGAATATGTTGGGTTTGTAACTGTTTAGACAGTAGTTGCAAACAGGTTTTTGAGTGGGGCCATTGGCACCTCATTTATGACAAGGCCATGCGAGCACAAGCTATGTCAAGACTTGCATTGTAAATGCTAGTCTTCATAAATCTTACTCTTTGAATTTTTTTGAACAGACTTCAAGTGTGTTTTTTTTTTTTTTTTTTTTTTTTTTTTTGAATGGTCACCACATGGAACTTTGAAAGATCCTATATTTATCACTTTCTGAAATAACCATGGGAAAAACCTAACCTTTTATTGTGCCCATGAGGCAGATAGAGGTACAGTATGTATGTACAGTATGGGTCTTGTTACAGATCCGTCTGACATGATTAATCTGGGAATGAGGTGTAATGAATAGAATCCGTAACTGAGTACAGGAAGACTAATCTGCTTAGACCTTTTACAGGAGATTAATGAATGTAAATGTGAGTAAGAAGGGACTTGCTGAAAGCAAAGGCCTTTAAAAATGGATGCAGGTCTGTCCAGACATGATTATATGCATTTTCCAGTTTGAGCAAGGCTGACTGGCCATACACTGAAATGTACATAATTGTGTCTTCAAGACTAAGGCTATATTCACATAACAGTCAATAATGGCCATGTGCCAATATTTTTTTGGCTGTGTTTCACCTCTTTTGTGTGAATATAGCCCAAGTCCATATGTAAGCTGGTCCACTGTGGGTATCATCCTGCAGGGAACCTGCCCACAGCAGAACACATTTCAGCTTTTTCATCATGATTGCTGATTTTTCATTATGTCGAAAACTGCACTGAACCCATCAAAAAATTGAAATGCTGCGGGTTCAAAATCTGCAGTGTATAATGCTACGCTGGTACTAATATATCACAGTGGGTGGCCTTGGTTTAAGATATGCAGTTGGTAGCTGACTTGGAGTGGAAGTTATTCTTTTTATATAATGTGAATTGATGTAATAAAATTCTATCTACTGAATGTTGGTGCATTTTACTTTAAAAAACTATTAATCTTTTAACCAAACGCTACCGCTTGTAATGTTTACATGAAGAAAAATTCTCCTTTTAAGCACAGCAAGTGTATTGTTAATGTTATTGTTTGGCTTGAGGTTTCCCTATGGGTATTGTGTGGGCTGAAATTGTAAGATGACATTACAATGGCTGTTCTGCTAATTTCTTGACTCATTACTTCTTTATTAGTGAAATGATACTGCTAGTCTGTGTGTGTGGCTGTGCATGGAGTCTGGGTACAGTTGGCTTTTTACACAGGCAGACTGCAGTGGTCAAGCACTTCCCTATTACCCTCTATTTATCTTATGAAACATCTTAGTTACATTAGAAAGGACTTGCTTATATATATTTTCTTATATTATTTTTTTTAATTTTAGTTAAGTCATCTGTTTAGTTTTTTGGTTGGTACCCAGCTTTCTTGCACTGTAGAATGATCTACCTGTTTTTGTAGTGATACATTCTATGCCATGTATTACTGCATGACTAAACAGATTTTTTTTTTTTTTGTTCAGGTACCCATGGAGGATGAGTACAGCTCATCTGACATCTTTCCTAGAAAATGTAATCCTTAATATTCTTGACATATAAGTGTTACATCAGAGGAGACTGGTATACTGCCTATATTGTGCTGGTTTACTGAGGATTGTGACCACTATGAAAGCAGGAAGTATATTTTTGCTGTTCTCAATTGTTCCACTGGCAGTAACATCCTTCATGCCATATGTGGTAAAAGCTTGTCACCCGTCTTGTGTGTAAGTGAGTAAGCAGGACTGGCTATTGCCTTGTTTTCCAGAAGCGCCGCACTGGATGTTTTCAGCTGACGCCCTTCGCTGCTGCAATAATAATGTGACCTCAGTGTTGCTTAGTAGACCCTTAATAGCCTAGCTCTCAAAATGATCCTCTTGGCAATTTAAACCCTTCATCCATTAACTCTTTGATGCCTTAGTTTTCAAATTATTTTATTGTATATTTTGTTGGTCATTTATTTTTAGAGCCTGTACAGTCAAAGCCAAAAGTTTTGAGAATGACACAAATATTATATTTTCACATGATCTGCTGCCCTCTGGTTTTTATGTGTGTTTGTCAGATGTTTTTATCACATACAGAAATATAATTGCATTCATATTATGAGTAACAGAAGCTTATATTGACAGTTAGAATGAGTTAATGCAGCAAGTCAATATTTGCAGTGTTGACCCTTCTTCTTCAGGACCTCTGCAATTCTCCCTGGCATGCTCTCAATCAACTTCTGGACCAAATCCTGACTGATAGCAGTCCAATCTTGCAGAATCAATGCTTTAATTTTGTCTGAATTTGTTGGTTTTTGTTTGTCCACCCGTCTCTTGATGATTGACCACAAGTTCTCAATGGGATTAAGATCTGGGGAGTTTCCAGGCCATGGACCCAAAATCTCTATGTTTTGTTCCCTGAGCCATTTAGTTATCACCTTTGCTTTATGGCAAGGTGCTCTATCATGCTGGAAAAGGCATTGTTGAGCGCCAAACTGCTCTTGGACGGTTGGGAGAAGTTGCTCTTGGAGGACATTCTGGTACCATTCTTTATTCATGGCTGTGTTTTTAGGCAAGACTGTGAGAGAGCCGATTCCCTTGGCTGAGAAGCAACCCCACACATGAATGGTTTCAAGATGCTTTACAGTTGGCATGAGACAAGACTGGTGGTAGCGCTCACCTCTTCTTCTCCGAATAAGCTGTTTTCCAGATGTTCCAAACAATCAAAAAGGGGATTCATCAGAGAAAATGACTTTACCCCAGTCCTCAGCAGTCCACTCCCTGTACCTTTTGCAGAATATCAGTCTGTCCCTGATGTTTTTTCTGGAGAGAAGTGGCTTCTTTGCTGCCCTTCTTGAGACCAGGCCTTGCTCCAAGAGTCTCCGCCTCACAGTGCGTGCAGATGCACTCACACCTGCTTGCTGCCATTCCTCAGCAAGCTCTGCACTGCTGGTAGCTCGATCCTGCAGCTGAAACACTTTTAAGAGACGATCCTGCCGCTTGCTGGTCTTTCTTGGGCGCCCTGGAGCCTTTTTCGCACCAATGGAACCTCTCTCCTTGAAGTTCTTGATGATGCGATAGATTGTTGACTGAGGTGCAATCTTTCTAGCTGCAATACTCTTCCCAGTTAGGCCATTTTTGTGCAGTGCAATGATGACTGCATGTGTTTCTTTAGAGATAACCATGGTTAACAGAAGAGAAACAATGATGGCAAGCACCAGCCTCCTTTTAAAGTGTCCAGTGGTGTCATTCTTACTTAATCATGACAGATTGATCTCCAGCCCTGTCCTCATCAACACCCACACCTGTGTTAATGGAGCAATCACTGAAACGATGTTAGGTGGTCCTTTTAAGGCAGGGCTGCAATGATGTTGAAATGTGTTTTGGGGGATAAAGTTCATTTTCTAGGCAAATATTGACTTTGCAAGTAATTGCTGTTAAGCTGATCACTCTTTATAACATTCTGGAGTATATGCAAATTGCCATTAGAAAAACTGAAGCAGTAGACTTTGTAAAAATTAATATTTGTATCATTCTCAAAACTTTTGGCCATGACTGTATATATAATAAACATAATACATTTGTCTTGTTCCCACAATGCAGTGTTTTTCGAGTTTGTCCATTTTTCCTTGAATTTGTTTTTCATTTTAAAGAGCACAAGTGTGTCCTAAAGGAAAGTGTAAAATCAGGTTTTGTTAAGAGAACCCAAGCAAGGCTTGAACATAAATGAGCATTTTGAAATGAAAAATTTTACTTGGATTTTACAGTTTCTGTGGAGTCCCCACTCCTGACATGTCGGTTTTTTAGTAAATACTTGGATTAACAATTCTGATGCCTTTTTGTTTTTTTTCTTTCTCATAACTGTTCATTTGTTCCTCTCCTGTTTCCTTCTGGGTCTTTCCATTAAATTTTTTGAAAGGGGTGTCTCTACCCAGAAATGAAATGATCAGCACCAATTGAACAGTGACAGTGTGCAGGGTCCCACCCTCCCGAATAGTACCACCCACCTGTCAATTTATACATTTCTAGTAGAAATAATTTATTATGGGGAATCCAATTATTTACTAAATCAGACATGTCAGGAGAAATTATAGGGCTTCTCTAAAGCTAAATGTATACAAGCTTTGGATGACCAGAGTGAGCCCATCTCTCTCACTATTTGGCTTGTCAAAACATGCATCTCATATCAATGGAGTAGACAAAATAAATGTCTGACTCTAGGTTCAAACCTGTGCCTGGGGTCCGCCAGGTTTCTGCCTGAAAAATTCGGAGAAAAGTCCTGCTTGCGATTCGGGGACGGAATCCCAAACCTAGACCAAGCGCTGGAATCCAGCCTGACAAAAACCTCTGTTGTTAAACTATCAGATCTGAAAAAACCTTTCCCCTGCCATGTTGCTAATAGGGTAGACCATATGTGTTTGATTTTGAGGGATGGGAGCTGACTGGCTGGGGCTCAAGCACAGTCCTCTACAGTCAGGGAATGAAAGTCCTTATACTTCTTGCAAGGCTTTAAGCTAGAGACTTGTCCACTGCCTTCCAAAGGACTGCAGATAAGAGTTGTGGCAAAACTGGGCTCAATACAGCCCTAAAATAAATCTAGGAGTTCTGATGACAGACTCTTCTGCCAGAGCATCCTGTGAAGTTTCTCCATTTTTGTTCCAAAATGTAAGTATGCTTTAAATTTGTAGCCAAGTAAAAATTAAACCTATTTCCAAATGTAAATAAACATTTTGCAAAGTATTAAAGATTTTCCTTGACATCTTGGTAATATCCAATTACAACCTTCGCAAGACAAAAAGACGATCACCACTGTGAATGAACCATGAACTTACTATGATCTGGCAGTTGTCAGAAACCCAGCCATGATTTCCTTGTCAACAGGTTAATAGGCAGGGCATGCATGAGAAGATAAAAAACTAGCCATATTTCTTTATTGTGGATAGGTTAAGTACTAGACCATACTTTTCCTGTATTCATGGTCAAATCCATTGGCAACCTATGAAGACAAAAGGCTTTTGCCACTAAAATGAATAGAGAAAATCTTTAAAACTGTTTCTATTTATTTAGATTTACAAAAGTGTTTTTAATTTTTTTTTTTTTTTTTGGTCTACATTCTTAAATATGGTTATGTTTATGGGAAAACCCGTTAAGATTTATGTTTAATCAAATTTATTAAAGTTTTGCAATAAGAACAGAAAGAAGAAAAGGGAAAGGGGGTACAATGTTATAACATCAATATCAGTTAAAACAATAACAGGGGGGGGCACGCTGGCCACCTTAATTATGGAGAAGGCACAGTAGTGAAAGTTTGGGTAAAAAAAGCCAACGAAGCCCACCACAACAGGATCAGAAATAAATGACACAATGACAACTAAGATGATAACTTCAGGTGGGTGATAGCTAAAAAAAAAAACTAAAAAGTCAACTGTAAAAAGCTACCACAGGGCCACCCATCTAACCATAAATTAAAACAAACATCAAGAGGGGGGGGGGACCAAAAGGGAAACACAGGTGTACAAGACATATGAGGCCTAGGACACGACAAGGGCAGGGGAGGGACACAGGAGGGAGGAGGTAGGAGATGGAACGGAAGGGGAAATTTAGAAATGGAGAGCAGCCAGACACTGCACCAACAGAAAAAACAGAACAACCCCAAATCAAGAAAAAAAAGAGAGAAACTCAGAGGACTCCTGAAACACCACCCACGGCCGCCAGAAGGACTCAAATTTGGAGGGGTCGGGCGAGTCCTCAGCCACCAGGGCCTCCATTCTCCTGATAAGGAGAAGCTCCTGAAGGAACTCCACCAGGGTAGGCACAGCAGTGCTACGCCAGTGCCTGGGGATAACTGTTCTGGCGGCGGTGAGGAAGTTTCGCGAAAGGTCTCTTTTAACGGCAGAGACCCTCCCCGGTATAATGGAGAGGAGTGCGAGCTGGGGTGAAGGCGTGACAGATCTGCCACTCACTTTAGCATAAAGCTCAAAGACTGCATCCCAAAAGGGTTTAAGGGCCGCGCATTCCCACCAGATATGATATAAGGTACCTTTTTCGAAACCACAGCGCCAACACCGGTCAGAGACGCCAGGGTAGACCCTATGTAAGAGGTCAGGACAGCGGTACCAGCGGGTCAGTATTTTGTAATTCTTTTCCTGTGCACCACAGGACAGCGGGAGTTTGTGTGTGTACAGGTAGGATTTATCCCAGTCGGCAGTAGAGAGGTGAGTACCGAGGTCAGACTCCCATGGGCCAATGTAGGAGGGAGGCCCAGGTGTAGCGTCTTGGAGGAGAATGCCGTAAAGAACAGAGAGGGCGCGCGGAGTGGTGTCAGTCTGGGAAAGGGCATGCTCCAGGTTAGTTAAAGAGGAAGAGAGCGTGGGAAGCAGGGAGAACCTGCAGATGAAGGTAGTGAGCTGGCCATATTCCAACCAGGACAAACGGAGATTGGGATGAGAGGCTTGCAATTGTAACAGAGAAGGAAGAGAAGTGCTATCCATAACTTGATGCAAATGAACATCATTCCTAGCCAACCAGCAAAGAAATCTGTCAGCAGAGCAACCCGGTGGGAACATGGGATTTCGGAACAGAGGGCTGAGAGGACCCGGGACCCTGGCTATGCGACCACCCGCGCTTATGGAATCCCAGGTCTTGAGGAAATGAGAGGATAAAATGGAGTGTGCGATAATACTGGGGCGAAAGTGAGACGGAACCCAGGGCAAGGAGGGGAGATGAGCTGACAGCAAGTCGGCCTCTATAGAGACCCAGTGCTTGTCCGCCCCGCGATAGCGCCAGTCAAAAAGGCGCAACATTACTGTCGTGCGATAGTATATTCTAGGGTCGGGCAGGCCTGCACCACCGCGATGTCTACGGCGTGTCAATGTCCGGAAGCGTAACCTGCTTCGTGACGCTCCCCACACAAATCTCCCAAACAAAGTCTGGGCGCGAACAAAAAAGGAGCGTGGTATTGGAATGGGCAGGGCTTGAAACACATATAATAACCGGGGCATGACATCCATTTTTAGCGCGTTGATGCGACCAAAACATGAGAGCATGAGGGAACCATATTTCCGCAGATCTGTCGAAAGGGATTCAAGGAACGGTAAGTAATTAAGGCGGTAGAGAAGGGAGAGGTCTGAAGGGATGTGAATCCCGAGATATTTAATGGAAGTGCGGTGCCGTTTGAAGGGGAATTCGTTCGCAAGGAGGGCTGCTTCTGCTGGGGGCAAGGTGATATTGAGGGCCTCACTCTTAGAGAGATTTACTTTGAAGTTACTCAGGTGGCCAAAGCGACGGAACTCACGCAGGATGGCCGGAAAGGAAACGCGCGGCTGAGAGATGTATAAGAGGAGGTCGTCGGCGTATAAAGCCGTTTTGACCTGGCGGTTGCCCAGCTGCACACCATGGACACTAGGACAGTTCCGTAAGGCAATCGCTAGATGTTCCATGACCAGTGCATATAAAAGAGGAGACAGGGGACAACCCTGTCGCGTGCCATTTCGGACCGGAAAGGAGTTGGAGAGGAGCCCGTTAACCCGCACCCGTGCCGACGCGTCGCCATAGAGAGAAAGCACCTTACTCAGGTACCCCGAGCCAACTCCAATTTGCTGGAGTGTGGCCCGCAGGAAGCCCCAATGTACACGGTCGAACGCTTTTTCAGAGTCTACCGAGAGCAAGCACATGGGGGGCCGCGGGCCGCGGAGATCGCCAAGAGCGTCTTGTAAATATTGTCCCTGGCCTCGTGGCCTGAGATAAAGCCAACCTGGTCAGTATGAACCAGGCCCGGCATCAAAGGGGACAGTCGGTTAGCCAGCAATTTGGCAAATAGCTTAATGTCAATGTTGAGCAGGGAAATCGGGCGATAGCTGGCGCAACTGGACGGATCTTTCCCAGGTTTGGGGAGGACTGTGATAAGGGCTGAAAGGGATTGGGAGGCAAACGGAGTGGTGTCATCAATACTGTTAAAGACACGGGCCATTATTGGAGAGAGGAGGCCTCGGAAGGACTTATAAAATCTGGGGGTAAACCCATCAGGGCCCGGGGATTTGCCCGAGGGGGAAGATTTGAATGACAAGGGAGACCTCCTCTTCGGGAAAATGGTCCCGTTAAGATTTATTAAGAGTTAAAAGTGGTGTTTATTGAATATTAAAACTAATCGATAAATTAAAAGCAATCTTACAATACAGCGTGCAGTCCTACCTTCTAGGTTTCTTGGATAGTTCCTCCAGGACTTTACTGCTTTTCAACAATTACTAACTATCCCTATACATTTTTTTTCTGCTAATATATGCTTTATTAAATTCCCAAGTAGTCATAGTTAAAAATAAACACAAATGGATTAACTGGAACTGTAAAAGGTTGACCGTTCCACTTTGTCTGAAAACAGATACAATTCTCTTAAGAGTGTGAAGTTAGTGCTTTTGCATCATTCTGAATAATAAACAACCTACCATGATTTAATAGATGCTTCTGAATTTGACAATAATACATATACATGCCTTCCTTTTTACAGAGATTAAGACGTCTGTCCACAAAATACAGAACAGAGAAGATTTACCCGACAATCACTGGAGAAAAAGAAGAAAATGTCAAAAAGAACAGATATAAAGACATTTTGCCGTGTAAGTTGTGCACTGTGCATCTTCTGTTAGAACGTCACCTGAACCTCCACGCTCATGACTCCTTATGTACAGTAACTGTGCAGCATTTCCTTTTGGAAACTTATTCCTTTGCTCATCACTTTTCCTCTATTCATTGTTTGGGACAGGAAGTAACTTAAGGCATGCCATTGCCAGCCATATTAATTGTTCTTCATTTTGGTTAGTCTTCCCCCTCCATACCTCTCAGTTATCAGTCATAGAATGAGCTACCTGTTCCATCCCTCTTACTGTGCAGAGAGATACTGGATTGAACCTGTTGCTGGTAAGGGTAAAACATGTTCTAGTATTAGTGTCTAAATGTTCGGTTCTATGTTAGGATATGTCAAATATTGATATGTTAGTAGTGTATAAGGAAAGAAAATAGAACATTCCTCAGTAGTGAAATGAATACACCTGCAGGAAACAAACTATAGCACTTTTATTGTACATATACCATTAAAACCCTGTTCACATTCCATTAGTGATTATATGCCTATTTTGTCATATTAGGAAAGCTTCCAATACGTCCATCTGAGGCGTGAAAGGACACTTTTGGCTCACCTCAGCATGGTAAATTTCAGTATACTGTAAGAAAGGCTTGGAATAATGTAGTAGACTAGGTTGTTAAAAAATAAAAAGGAATATAGTGTAATAAAAAAGTGTACAGTGTGGGATGTCATCTTTTTACAACTGTGACTTATCCCACCATACACGTAAGCAGGAGCTTTTACCCATAATGTATGTCAAATGTAAGGGCCTTGGCGTAATGTGAACAGATCCTGTTTCAATAGAATTGACATCTTGGCTATAGGACACTTGTGTCCAAACAAGATTGTAAAAATGCATTTATTTCTATTCATACAGACAGGTGATTAGATTTAGCTTTTTTTTTTTTTTTCTCTCCTTAGTCAGGTTTCTGATTCTTTTTGATGGGCATAGTGGTGTAGCATGCTTCACTATTAAGCCAGGGCTACTTAACAGAACAGATTGTAAAACAGGAGTAGCACCAGACTTGTATAATTTATGCTATCCTATCAAAGCCTAGGATCTTAATTTTCAGGCTATACTGGGCTTAATATTTTCAGTACAATATTCAGAGCTCATGTGAAGTTAGGGATCAGCATGAAAAGTTTTTACTTCCTGGTTTTGTCTCTGAAATGGAGGGGTGGAAGGGATTACATTGCAAGTGACACCAGGAAGACTGTTAACAACCCATTACCGTATTGCCTTCTCAGTGGGGGTGAGAATATGAGCTGTGCACATCTATTGCACATACTTGGTGACTGACTCAAACGTTTACTACCATTAATGCCACAGAACTCTTTGCTCTCTCTTGAGTTGTGGTAAATGTGTGAAGATAGTTGCATGTAGACGAATAGAGACTTATGGTGGTATTAAAGGCGTAAATTTGATTAACTGGTGATTGACTCTTCCTTTTTGATGCATAAATGTGTCCACAAGCATCAAAATGCTGGTTGGCATTACTAGTTGATTAAAACTTGACTAAAGAAATTTTCTGGGACTAAAATGTTGATGACCTATCAATATCCAATTGGTGGAGATGTGATACCTGCAACCCCCACCATCAGTTTTTTGAAGCTGCAATGGTACTTCACAGGCTAGTGATGTTGTTCATCAGTCACGTGGCTTGTTTGCAGCTCAGTCCCGTTTTAATTGAATCGGTTTGAGATGCAATATCATGCACAGCTGCTATGCAATGTACAGCACTGCGCGTGGTAAGCAGTGAAGAGGCCTCAGTACTCATCTGAACATTGCACTCTCTTCAAAAGCTGATCATGGGGCTGTCAGACCCCTACCAGTCTGATATTGATAACCTATACTTCAGATAGGTCATCACTATCTTAATCCCAGAAAACACCTTTAACATACTTTACTGGTCAATCGATTGATGCAGAGACCGTGAACAATAAGTAGACAATGTTTTACTGATATAATAATTTTACTCTTCCAGTTGACCACAGTAGAGTTAAACTTGCACTGAAAATTCCACCTCATGAATCTGACTACATCAATGCAAATTTTATCAAGGTAAGCCTTGTCATTTTAGTTTTACTACACACAATGTTATGGTATATGTGATTCCTATCTTGACAGTCTCAACATATGATCCACTAGGAGATTATGAACTGGTATAAATGGTGGCAGGTTTCTGCTGGTGAAGGGCAGCAGTGGGGAATTTATATTCTTTATGGCTCTCCATCCATATAGCCTTGATAACTTATGCTTGTTACCTACGTATGGTGCAATCTAGCCTAAACTTCTGTTTTCATGATGAATGTTGAAGTGTAGCACATAGGAGTTGTCATGGGGAAATGGTCACTGGGTCTGTACAACTAATTAAGATCTCGGAATATTAGGTAAATATAGGGTATATTGTACGGCTTTAAGTTGTTGATGGTTCTTTGTGCAGACCTTTTCATTCTAGAATGTTTTAGTTGAATTGTCACATTATTTTTCTTAGAGTTAATACTAAACTGAATAGTGAAATTTATTTGGACAAAAATTTAGTGCCACATGAAGCTATCCGGCCTTGATAGTGATAAGCTGAACTTTCCCTCTGTCTATGTATCAACTATAACCTGATGAAGGACTATAAGTCCAAAACCTTGCTAATCTAAAAAGCTAGTTTAAAGAAGACCTTTCACGTCCTCATGTATATGTGGTTTTACATACTGCTAGAAAGCCAACAGCACGCTGAATTCCTCCCAGCTCAGTGTCATCACTGGACTGTAAGTAACACCCCCTCTGACAGTACAGGGCTATGGGAAGAGTATAGTCAGGGAAGGCATTCCTCACAGCGCAGCTAGACTGTCAGGAACGCCCTTCTGACAGTGAACGGTGAAACTAAGACCGCCGATATCTCCAGCCCCGCGGCACATAACGGGAAAGCCGGCAGTGCACTAAATTCAGCGTGTCATCTTTCTAGTGGTATGTAAAACTGCATATACATGAGGACGTGAAAGGTCCTCTTTAATTCTGCACACTTTGGAGCCAGTAAACTTGTGAAATTTAATTAAAGTATATGGAAATATTATATTAAAATTGTTTTATGTATACATCATCCCTGAACAGTGGGGACTGGAATGGATACATTGAATTCATTCAAGGTTGAGTTCCACCATTGCTCTATTGATGGTATGCTGCTGTTTTTAGAAATGAAAATTTTAAAAATGGCCACAAACTTTGTTTTTTCTTATGATAACCTGAAAACTACAAATTAATAGTTTATGTGCACTTTTGTGTTTATGGCAAAAATACACTATTTCTTAATTTATTCTTTGGTACAGGCTCATGCATGCAAATCATCATTTATATTTCAAATGTGTCTACATTGACTCTACATAATCATATTCTGAATATTTTTCAGGGAGTGCATGGCCCTAAAGCATACATAGCAACCCAGGGGCCTTTAGCTAACACAGTAATAGATTTCTGGAGGATGATTTGGGAATACCAAGTCAAGGTAAGTCTTCATGTTCTTAGAATTCATTAGATTTGATTAACCACTTCCTGTGCAGGTTTTTTTTTTTTTTTTCCCATTTTTGAATTTATGGTTTTTACTACCCACCTTTAAAAATCCATAACTCTTATTTTTCTGTTCACAAAGCCATATGAAGGCTTATTTTTTGCTGGGCAAAATGTACTTTATAATAGCACCATTTACTATTGAGTTCGAGTTTGCTATGTTGACTCAATCTTTGCTAGTAACGCCCCCTAACTTTGTAAAATAGCAGAGACCCTGTGGCTGTGGTACCCACTTTGCTTCATAGCAGGTAACATGTTTAAATACCCGACAACCACCATACCATTGTGGCAGATGTCGAGAAGTGGTTAAAGTAAATGTTCCTTATTTTCTTTGGCATAAAAGTTAAACTTTTCTTATCTGGAATCTAATCTGTTTATCCATTGTTGGTCATTGTCTGTCTGTAAAGCTCTTATTGGCTACTGCTATTCCTTAGTCTTTCCAGTCATCATTACTGCAGGTTTGCTACAGATATCAATATATGCATAAGCTGGTAATAATCCACAGCACAAAATGAAATAATGCATTTAAAATGTGGACTTCAGGTCAACTTCTGCTGCAGAATTTGTGTGTGTGAATGAGATTTAAAAGGGAATTTCCAGCCTCAAACTGACTTTTCATACTGCGCACTTGACTAGAGAATAGGTCAGCAGTATGTGATCCAATACTACATAACGGTGCTTTCGGGGAATTGCAGCTCCGCTATGTGAACAGCTTTTGGCACCCTGAGGCAGTTAGAATGGCAGACCCCGAAAGATCACATACTGATGACCTGTGGATAGGTAACCAGTTTAACAAAAAAACTATTTTGGGTCAGAAAACCCCTTTTAAGTCTTTCTCACTGACTGAAATGCTGCAGATTTTCAATTTTTTAATGCTGTAATTCCACAGTGGGACAAGTAACATATACAGTAAATCTTTTATGGTTTAGTTACATTTTAATGATTTTTTTTTTTTTTGTCAAGTAAATGAAGTAGTTCAACGAACTGTACCGCTAACAATTTGGCTCTTCTAGTTTTAATGTAATTGTTATGAGGAAAATATTTAACATGTGGAAAGATATTTATTTATTTTTTTTCATTTCCATATCCAGATAATTGTAATGGCTTGTCGTGAGTTTGAAATGGGAAGGGTATGTATTGTGGAGAAAGAATGAGCTTGCATGTATTTGCACTTCCTCTGAGGTTTCAGTAATGCAGGATTTCCTTTAACTGCTTCTGACCATCTAGGATGTGGGAGCTGCCAGAGACTGATGACTGCACAGGATATGGTCCATTTATGATAAATATTCAATGACCAGTGTAAAATGAAACACCGTCTTTAATCGGACTGGGAGATCTTCACCTTGTGTTCATTCTAGAAAATGACATTTTGCACAAGGAAAGAAATGTGAAAATTGTCTTTCTGCAGCCTCCTGTTGTATACATGTGAATGATGTTAAAAGGGTTGACCAGGCTTATTTTTGAGCTGCAGTGAAGCTGTCGGGCTGCTAGACAACGGACGGGAACTTTGTGCTTCCAGCCCCATATTGTTTGCAGAACCAGGCAACCCCTTTAAACTGTGTTCAGTACTGGCCCACAGGTGAACAGTCCCCCCTGCTTTCTCTGGCTGTGTAAAATACACTTATTGTACTTCATATATCAATATAATAAACTGGGTAGGTTATTTAAGGAACTGCCCAGTTTATTTTTCTATACACACTGATCAGGCAAACCAGTATCTTTCCTCCCTGGGCCCCAATTGTCTTGCTGCTGCCTAAGATCTGCTACTTTAGGAGCACATATGCCCAGCTCAAAGAGCTAAAAGGGCCCTAGTTCAAGGCAAAAGCCAGGCAGCAGGTTACTAACATGACCCAGGAGCAACAACAATCAGAGGCAAGGGCTAAAAAGTGAGCTACTACTGGAAAATAAATTTGTTAGTGACCTTTTAGGAATTTGCAAATGAGCGTCAGGTAATATTTTCACATGCTGTGACGTGGGTCTCCAACATGAATTTTACTGGTGGTCCCTAGGAACAATATGGAGTTATAAGGTCTAGTTCATGAGGTATCAGAACTTCATGAATAATACTTATAGCAGTATCCTATTTTTGCAGTACTCGAGTAGCTACTATAGAAATGTATGCAAAGAATAACATTTAATCCTAGGGATATACTCAACATTTTGTAGTAAGATGTGTTCTATATGGCAATTCAAATTTTAATGTATATTTGAGTTTTGATAACATTTTTTTCTAATGTCATAAGATTTGATTGGTGGGGGTCTGGGATCCAAGATCCCTACTGGGGAAGAATTGGCTGATGGGCTGTGCTCGGCTGTCCTCAAAGAGATAAGCAAGTGTTATATTGACTTGTAAACTATTTATGGGTCTGTAATCAGTTTTCCTGGGAGTCTTGAGCACGTGCTGTAAAGTGCATCATAGCTGAAAGGACCTTCAGAGGTCGTCTGCCCTTTTCTCTGTGAGGTTCTTGGCACCTGGGTCTCCCACCCATCTAACCTTGTGTTGCTATGATGTCGAAAGCTTTATAAAATGACTGTTGCCTAACCTTAACAAGTGATATTCATGAAATTTCCAAGTGATTGTTGAAGCAAATATGCAGCTTCCTGACTTTTTTGAAATGGCTTGCAGGTAATGGTTAGGAATATGATTCCCTGCATCCCCATAGGCATATACTGGAAGGCTTCTGCTAGTGAGTGGATTGATTGCAATATGGTATTAGGCAATTGGTATTTATAGGACTCTCTTACATAATCTTGGGTGACAAGATACCCCTGTGATCCTGGTTTTATACGTGACATGGAAACTGCTTGGAAATGAATAAATACTAAATGCATGCATTCTGTACTATTAGCCGGTATATTTTGTAACTTTTTTTTTTTTTTTTTACTACAGAAAAAATGTGAGCGGTATTATCCAAATTTTGGTGAACAAGCTTTAACGTTTGGACCATTTCACATATTTTGTGTAAGTATGCCTTCATAAGGAAGTTGTATACTCTTATCTGGCTGAGTGGTGAGCACTGTTGCCTTGCAGTGCTAGTGTTCTATGTTTGAATCCAACCAAGGACAACATCTGCATGGACTTTGTAAGTTCTCTTCATGTTTGCATGGGTTTCCTCCCACATGCCAAAAATATACTGATGGGTAAACTGGCTTCCCATTGTGGGTGTTGGCGACGAGTGCCTGTGTGGCATCCACTAACTCCCGTACTCCACAGTACTCCCTGCGGTTTGAGTTTCCGTGAGAAAAGCACATTACAAATGTGTAGCATACACAGTGTTTTTGAGGATAATTTCATAGTAGGTTGTTATATCTAATACACTTGCCTGTTACAGACTAACATTTTTAATCCACTATTTTTCTCAATAAATTACATCTATCTCCTATCCACAGGCTAAGGGATAAATGTGTAATTTCTCGTCTACTTCACTGGGGGACACAGCACCATGGGTATAGACCTGGTCACTAGGAAACAAGACACTAGGAAAAAGCAAAAGCTGTTGGCTCCGCCTCCAGGCTATACCCTGCCACAGCCACTGTGCATGAATCAGTTTGACACCTAGTGTCATAGGAGGCAGACACGACCTGACTCAGGTCTTCTGTCTTGCATCGTTTTTATTTTTACCTTTCTTTCAGGTGCAGGGGGTAGTCAGCGTGTACGCCACACTAGTCATACCCTCCTGTGGGCGCAGCGCTCTGCAAAAGAGCAGCCTCGCCGGTCACCCACTCACCATTCGCCGCGGCCGGAGTACCGGTGACCCCACTACCGCGTGCGAGGTCCTACCGAGGGGGTGACCCTGCGGCGCCTGAAGTCGCCAGACTGGTGAGTATGAGAAGAATAGAAGGCAGGTGAGTAAGTTACTTCAGGCCCTCTCCACCTCCCCTCAGTCCCTTAGTGCCATTTCCCAGGGGGACAATAGTATGGGTCCTGTTTAGGGGGGGCATCACAGGATTCCCCTGAACTGGGCCTTAAATCTTAGTAAATAAGCCCCTTTTTTCTGGGGCGTTTTTGGGTTTTCTGGTCGCTCCTACCGAGCGGCCCCCGTCGGGGGGGGCACCCGGTTCCCCCCCCCCCGCTCGTGTGGGGACCCCCTTTCCTGGCCCCCTGGTACCTTTTCCCAGGCCTCCGCGGAACCTCCGGAGTTCGCGGTCGCGCCGCGCCGCCGACGGTGCCTCGCGGTCGGCCGCGTTGTACGCGAGTCCGAGGCCTGGCTGGGAACTAGGCCGCAATGGGCCCGTCCCTTTCTCGGGCTTTTCTGGTACCCAGACTCCGCCTAGGGCCTTCCATTGGCCAGGGGGCTGTCCTGGCAAGCCATCCAGCCTGCCCAGTAGCTACTGAGCCTGTATTTACCAGGGGAAGAGCTTTGCTCTCCTCATATTCTCAATTTATTTATTTATTGGCTTATTTATTTATTTTTTGGCTTGCTGGGACAGCAGGGATTCTTCCCAGTTCCCTGGGAGACATTGCACCTGCGGAACCCTTGCTGCAGCAGTTTGTGAGCGGCCATCTTTTGCAGTCTGGTAGGCTAACCCCCTGGGTTACCCTAATTTTCTTGGGCTCCCCCCTCCGGCCCCTCTGGTTGCGTCACGTTTTTATACGTGCACCCGCTGTATCAAAAACAGTTGCCATGCGGACAGCCCGAGCCCATGTGCTCTCTCTGCCTTCCGCCTCAGCCAGTCAGTAACCTCCTGGCCCCTCTCCGGTTCTTCCATCCCCCGGATTGGGCGGCCTCCCTAACCTTGGCCATGGTGTCCTTACCAGACTTAACTGGTCAGTGCTGGAAACTTGGAATGGCTGCTTTCCCAGATCACCGCTCAGTCGGCTGCTTCTAGGGATCTCCCTGGACACCCTCATAGTTCCCGTCGCAGCTCCAGGAGCCTCAAAAGGACCAGGAAGTCTTCCTACGGTTCACGGTCCGCCACCCCTTCCTCTGGGTACTCCCCAGATAGGAACTCAGCTCACGGCTCCACTCCGACAGGCGGATACCTCTCTCCCCCTGCTCGGTCTATTTAACTGGGGACGCCTCTGACTCCGACTCGGAGCTTCAGCTAGGCTCATCTATATCTGCTGCTACGCGGGAGTCATCTATGCGATAGAGACCCTACAGATCTCTGAGGACCCGGACTCATCCTCTCAAGTGGACATCTCTTTCTGCCACTGGATGTTTGATATCATCTTGAGGGCACAGTGACTTCTCCCTGGACCATCCTAGGAAATCGGACATCCCTTCCCTTGACCTGTGTGTCTCTAAGTGGAAGGTGAGCTCGGGCAGTTCTGCCAGGCTATGCTGTGACACACGTCTCTAGCTCTCCCTGGCTGGCAATGATGAACATCCGAGGTAAGGGAAGCAGGTTGCTCCAGTGGTGCAATCGGTTAGCGCACGGTACTTAGATATCAGTAACTAGTGAGCGCAAGCTGGCCTGTCTTGACATTTTGTCAGCGAGCCGCCCCATGTGTCGCTTCCTATCACTAAGAGCCTCCCACGGTGGATCCCATGATAGCTAGGCTCTCCAAGGCTTCTAGTCTGCCTTCAGCGGATTTTGCCTACCTCAGTGATCCCTCGGAGTGAGATCGGATCGCATCTGTTGTATTGTTTGCAATGCAGAACTGATACATTGCATTGCCCTAAATGCTGGCTATTGTATTGCTGCAAGAAGGTGGCTTCCCTCACCAGGGTGGCCTTCGTAGTGGCTGGTTTCTCCCTGCGGCTCTCCTTCGCTGCCTCTTGGGTCATCAAGGCCTTCTTTTCCTGGGCCAAACAGCCTCAGTCAAACCTCCCTGATGCAGTTTCCCTCCAGCCGCTCGTCTCTGAGATCCTGAACGCTTCCCAATAACTAGAGATGCCTCCCAAATCTGCTAAGGCGGCCGCCAATGCAGTGATTATCTGCCATACCGTTGGGATCCATTGTGGAATACTGGGTCCGCCTCCAAGAAGGCGAACGCAGCCCTTCTCCCTTTCCAGGTCGTCCTGGGCCAAATTTTTTGTTAAGGGCATCGAGAAGCTTATCCCTGAGGCCACGGGGGAATAGATTCTTCCTCCCTTAGAGGCGTCCTATGTGTCAGCCGTTCTCCTGCTCCAGAAAGCTTCTTTCAAGTCCAGGCCTCCCTGGCGGTTCTGCACTAGGTCGTCCAGGTCTTCCTCTTCCTAGCCTCCTCGGCATGAAGTTTTTTCCCCTCTCTGGGCATCTCAAATGGCGGGACGTCTGGAGCCTGGGCCTCAGAGGAGGTGTCGTCCGGCTACTCCAGTTTTCGCTGGAGTCTCTTTGCCTTCGCTATGTCGGACAATCCAGGCTGTCTCCAATCTCCAGCGGCAGGGAGTCAGCGTCCCTGTTCCCGTTGCAGAGTGTATCTGGGGTTACTATTCCTACCTGTTCTCCATTCGCCTAGAAGGACGGCTTCCTCTGTCCCATCATGGACCTGAAAGGGCTCCACAGGTTCTTCCATGCCTGCAGGCTCCGTTGTAGTCTATGCAGTCTGTGGTGGCATCCCTGGAGATGGGCGAATTCTTCGTCCATCTACATCATCTCGCTGTGCCGTCAGCGGTTTCTTCGTTTTGCTGTGGATCCTTGACCTTTCCAGTTGTCTCTCTCCCCTTCAGGCTGGCCTCTGCCACCGGGGTTTTTTTCCCTCAGTGATGGCGTCTCTCATGGCCATCCTCTGCGTCAGAGGTGCTGCCGTGTTTTCAGACTTTGACGACCTCCTGGTGAAGCCCCTCCAGGTCAGACAATCTGACCAGCTTGTGGTTCACCTCGGATGTTCTTCGCCGGTTCTGCTGGCTCATCTATGAGGATGTCTCGTGTCCTCTAAGCACATGGAATCCGGGACATGATCCTCTGCTCGCTCCAGGGTGTGATTCTCCCTCCGGAGGCCAAGATCCTGAGTGTTCCACCTTTGGAGGTACTCTCCTTGAATCGGCATGTGGGTCCTGCGCACGATCGCCTCAACCTTCTAGGCTGTACCTTTCATTCACTCTGTCGTTCTCTCCTCTTGAAGATTACGGCCTGCTGGGACAAATCTCCGGACAGCCTCATCTGCTTGGTTCTCTTTCCACCTTGGTTCACTGAGAGATTCTTTAGTGTATATTCCTCCCCAGGAATTTCTCAAGGGAAGTCCTTCTTCCCCTCTGTCGGTAAGTGATTCCCACTGCCACCAATTTCCCCGGCTGGGGAGTGGTCCTCGATGCTTTGATTGTTCAGGGCCTGTGGTCCAGGGCCGATTCCTCCCTCTGGTTCAACCTGCTGGATCCCAGGGCTATCTTATTTGCCCTTACTCCTTGGACCTCTCTTCTCCAAGGCCATCTGTCACAGTCCAGACTGACCTCTCCTCCATGGTCACCTACTTGAACCCTCAGCGTGGCACCAGGAGCCGTGCGGCCTTACTAGAAGCCTCACAATTTCTTCCTTGGGTGGAGCGCCTTGTTCCAGCTCTTTCGGTGGTCAACCTTTTTCTGGGTGGCAGACTACTTGAGTCGAGAAAATATTGCTCCGGGCGAGGGTCGCTTTATCTGCAGATCTTCCATCCACTGTGCTCCCGCTGTGGTGTGACAAACGTCGACCTTTTTAGCCTCCGCCGGAACCACAAGGTCCCCGGCTAAATTGCCAGGTCTCTGGATCCTCGAGCCATCACCGCTGGCGCTCTTGTAAGTTCGGTTTTTCACTTCCTCTTCTCCCTTGGGTCCTCCAGAATCTCAAGACCAAGGGGGTTCAAGCTATCCTGGTGGCACCAGATTGGCCCTGCCGGGTCTGGTATGTGGATCTCATTTTCCTGTTGGCGGATGCTCCTGGCCTCTTCCTCTGCTGGTCGACCTTCTGTCTCAAGGACTGCTGTTCCACCCCACCTTGACTCAGCTGCGTTCACGGCGTGGCTGTTCAATCCGAGGTTTGAGGCATCGTGGTTTTTTTCGGAGTTTGTTATTCTAACATACTCAAGGCCCGGAAATTCCAGATAGCTTAGATCTGCCATCAAACGTGGAAGGCTTACGTCCACCATTGGAAGAGTAACGATTCTCATCGGATCTTCTCCAGTCTGGTCTGGATCAAGGTCTTAGTCTTCTTTCTTTTTAAAGGACTTTCCTACAGGAGTGCCACTCTGTGCTCCTTTGGAACCCTTGGATCCGTGGGATCTTAACCTCATCTTTAAGGTGCTTCAGGTTCTCCCCTTCGAGCCTATGATATCCCTTTTTTTGCCTTCTGTCCTGGTAGAATGAGTTTCTGGTGGCCATTACCTCCATCCGCAGGGGTCCCTAATTGGCTGCCCCTTTTTTTCGGCAGCCTCCCTTTCTGGTCCTCCACAAGGATAAGGTTTTCCTCTGTCTGCCACAGTCTTTTTTTCTTAGGGTGTTTTTCCTGCTTCCACTTCGAGGACTTGGTCTTGCCCTCTTTCTGTTCGGTCCCCAGGCGTCCATGTGAGTGCTTGCTCTTCCCTGCCCGGTTGTTGCCTGGGCAATTTGCGTGTATACTGTCCCTCACGGATCCTTTCTCTTGTTCGGACGCTTTGCTCATTCTCCCTGAGTGCCCTTGCCAGGGCCTGCCTGCTTCCAGAGCTCCCATCTTCCGATGGCTTTGGTCTGAGATTAGGGAGACCTATCGGTTTAAGGGTAAGGCTCTGCCTTCCCGTGTGACGGCTCTCTCCTCTAGAGCTGTTGGAGTTCCCGGGGCCTCCGGCATCAGGCTTTTGCTTCCCAGGTCTGTAAGTATCCCACTGGGCCTCCATCCTCTTTCTCTAAGTTTCACCAGATCCATTCTGTGGCCTCTGCTGATGCCAATTTGGGTTGTAAGTTTCTGGAAGCGTTTGAGTATTACAGGTTTGCATGGCCGTGTTATTCCCACCCTCTGGGACTGCTTTAGGACATCCCATGGTGCTGTGTCCCCCAGTGAAGTAGACGAGAAAGTGGGATTTTTGTGTACTCACCGTAAAATCCTTTTCTCGTTGTATTCACTGGGGGACACAGATCCCTCCCTTGTTTTTTTCAGTGTTCCTGCCCGAACTGTGTTGGTTCCTTTTTGGGTTCAGGCATTGTTGGTGGTTGTTGGTTCCATGTTCCTTTGTGTCTCTCTCTCCTACTGCTACGGTACAAACTGATTCATGCACAGTGGCTGTGGCAGGGTATAGCCTGGAGGCGGAGCCAACAGCTTTTGCTTTTTCCTAGTGTCTTGTCTCCTAGTGACCAGGTCTATACCCATGGTGCTGTGTCCCCCAGTGAATACAACGAGAAAAGGATTTTACGGTGAGTACACAAAAATCCCACTTTATGTGGTTTTGACTCTGTGATCACAAGAACAGGAGCTCACAAGTGCCCCCATATGAATGCAGTTTTGGTGAACTTGTTTGACTGACTGGCATTTCATTCACTTGTATGGGACTGCCACAAATTGCCGAGCATGCACACAAGTGTTCATATCACATAAGGTACTTGATATCCTAATTCTTGTTGTATATTTTTAATCCTTTCTATGCAGGAGGAAGAGCAGTCCAGGAAAGATTTCTTTGTTAGAACACTTACGGTGGAGTTCCAAAATGTAAGTGCTTTCATAAACAGGGTCGGATTTGGTAGTCATGACTTTTGTTTGTTATACAAGGGTGCAGTGATTGGTTGATCTTTACCACTTCCACCATAAAATAAATAAAGAAATAAATTGATTTTGGCATCGCCATAGTCTGAGACAGATTTTTATTTATTTATTTTTTTTTTTTATACTTAACAATATTTTAATAATTGTCTTATTTCTATATTCCTTCTATATGTCAGTTTTATCTTGACATCCAGTCTATTAGAACCAGTCTCTTGTGGGTCCTAATAGGATTCTCTACATGACAGAATAGGGGGTCACCGCAACGGCCGGACACCCTGTGTCTTTCACTATTGACTCCAGCAATAGTCCCTCGCTTAGTGTGTGGTGTGTGTGTGTGTGTGTGTGTGTATATATATATATATATATATATATATATATATATATATATATATATATATATATATATGTGGTGTATATTATATGTGTGTGTGTGTATGTATGTATATATCTGTGTATGTATGTATGTATATATATATATATATATATATATATATGTGTGTGTGTGTGTATATAGTGTTAAATAGGTTTTCCCATCTCAGGGTTTCATCTGCTCTCCTCCTATCCTCCACTTTCTGGTTTCAGTGGCAAGTTGGTGGGCAGGCTTAGCCTGTGTAATGGACAGTTCAAGTCAGAGCCTTGTCCTCAGGAATAAACTACACACTGATATCTCTGGATTTACATACAGAGATAACGGTGGCAGTTATCAAGGCACTGTTCTAGTACTTATCAGGGCTCTACAGCCAAGTGCACTTTGCAGAGTTGACAGACTGCTCAATTAGCTGTCAATCACATTGAAATAAGAGAATAAATGTCAGGAACAGATAGCAGAAGTCGTCTGAAATCTAAATGACATTTTGTAAATGCTGCGGAGACATATTCAGCAATATCTGGCAAAAGAAGTAAAATAGATAAAACAATATGTTGGATAAAACAGTTCAGGCTAGGTTCACATCTGTTCCGGGCTCTGTCATTTGTGTCCCCAGACCACTAAAACAGCGATTACCCACAGACACCAGTGGTCCCTATTGACTACAATGGGGTCTGCAGGGTATCCGCTTTCCGCATGCAGGACTTTTCTCTGCAGGAATTTTCTCTCTGCCGACTTCTGGTGGTTTCTGCGGCGGAGTTCAAACGGATGTGAAGTTAGCCTCAGTTGGCATTAAAGAGGACCTTTCATGTCATCTGCTATGTGACATATTATATACTACTGCAAAGCTGACAGTGCGCTGAATTCAACGAACTGTCAGTTTTGCAGGTATGTGCCCCAGCGACAGAGATATTCGTACTGTTAGTTTCGGCTACTGATATCCCTGCCGGCATAATCGCTGTGCGGTGAGAAACACCTCCTTCCCCTCACTGTACAAGTCTATAGAAGCGTATCTGCACTTCTTGGGATAGATTTTTAATATTCAGAAACCAAGAAATGGACAAATAAAGAGGACCTTTCACCACCTCCACAAATTCAAGTTCTTAGCATCTGTTAGTGGGCACAGTTTCACTGATTCCAGCACAGTTGGTATTTTTCTCTCTAGCCTCCACCATTCCCAAGCAACAATCGCAGTTAGTTTTGGTATCTGATGTGCTATTTAAGCAAGGGATGTGATTCAGAGCTCCAGTCAGAGGTGTACAGTGTCAGAGCAGAGAATCTCACCCCTTTCCTGTTCCTGCCTAATGCTAGGTTCACACTAGCGCAGTCTCTCCATTTTCGTGTCCATCAGAGTGGGACCGCTAAAACAGCAGTTACACGCGGCCCAGTGGACCCCATTTAATACAATGTTCCTTTCAGGACCAAGCATCATTGATGCCCCAATGATTAGGCTAAATTTAGCACTTTTGTATACATTGCAATATCTTTTTAATGGCTTTGCATAGATCAACTATTTTTACCATGTTTTTTCATGACAGATACGGGTTTAAGTAGCCTTATTTGTTAATTAAGTTGAATATTTTTTTCGCTAGAAGTAGAAGAATGGTATAAAATGTGAAAAATATGTAAATTTTTTTGCTTCTTTAACCTAAAACAAAATTGTATTTTATATATACTATACTACTTCTGATTATAGGAGCTACAAACTTATTTAGTTTTTCAACAAAACATTAGGTTTATTATTGTTTTATATTCTGTATGATTTGGTTTATGGACCCCCTAGGCCATGTGTAATTTGACCAGAATTTATTTTGAAATTTGTATTTCTTGATGTCCTGACTGACTGGCTTCAGCGATGATGTCACTGTTGGTGTTAGGTCACCACTACATAGTGATTAGCTGCAGCAGTTACATGTTGTGTTGACACATCATTTCTGGAGCAGTAAGTACAAAGAGCAGCATGGAGGGGTAACCTTGGAAAGGTAGAGGGGAATGGTAATGTTGAGTGACTTATAACATTCTAAGGCTACATTCACATCTGCGCCGGAGTCTCCATTGGAGACTGTCACAGTGTCTGCTTAGGTACGCCGGATCTGCTATTTTAACGGTCCGCCTCTCTGTCGTTCTGGTCTTCCTCTGGTCAATAACAGAGAGGCAACGCTAGTGTGAACCTAGCAAAAGCGGTTTTGAAAAATATTAGATTTCCACTGCATCTTTACAAACATTCATGTACCCTTTGTATGTAGACCGTTCCTAATATTATTATTTTTTTTTTTTTTTTGGCTAAAACACATCTTAGTACTCCAGGAAGATTCTAAGATGTTAATTGCTTGCTTCTATGTAAGGGTCGAAATGTTTCAGATCACTTTTGGTATTCCTTGCGTTTAACACATGTAATATAACTATGGCTTATATATTTTGCTTTACAGAGCAGTTTTTGCGTAGAAGTGAATGGGTGTGTTAGAAATATCCCATTTGCTTATTTTGCCATATGTATATGGGGCAGAATTTATTTATTTTTGCAGGTTTTGCTATATTACACAGTATATGCATGGGACTTAGAAAAACCCTAGCCATATGAGGCACAAAAAAAAAATCTATGATTTGAAAATGTAGATTAGAGTTATTTTCAACTATGCAAAGGGTAGTGTCCTTGCGAAATCATCATGGAAACTAATGTCCTTTTTGCAGGCCATCTACACAACATATTAAATAATAGTAGTAATATTGTCAGTTTCGTAAAGAAATCCTGTTTGTGTCACTGTATTTACAGTAAATTTTTTTTTTCTTCCAATCTATTCTGCAGGAGACACGTCGCATCCTTCAGTTCCACTATGTAAATTGGCCAGATCATGATGTCCCATCATCGTTTGATTCTATTCTTGACATGATTAGTTTAATGCGGGATTGTCAGGCTCATGAGGATGTTCCAATATGTATACATTGCAGGTATGTGATCCTTGCAAAATTGTATGATCTATTAACACTTTGGTTGCCTAACAGACTGTAAGTAGAACATTGTGATTCTTTATTCAGTGCAGGATGTGGAAGGACAGGAGCCATTTGTGCAATAGATTATACATGGAATCTGCTGAAAGCTCGAGTAAGTGGCAAGTGTAAACACACCATTAAGATCATTTCAGGAGTTAAGAGGTATTAACCAATTATTGTGTTGCTCTTTAGAGGATACCAGAAGAGTTTAATGTTTTCAGTTTAATTCAAGACATGAGAACACAGCGGCATTCAGCAGTCCAAACAAAGGTACACAATTGGTTATTTGCAATAGGAAACCCCTTGTAGTTGATAAATGCACATATTCTGTTTCCTAAAATTTACAGTCATGCTCTTTAATGTTAACTCACTGACATAAAGTATTAATCAACTGTTAAAGGGTTGCTCAAATTTTACAAGGAGTTTGTATGTTCTCTGTGTTTGCGTGGGCTTTCTCCAGGTACTCCGGCTTCCTCCCACACTCCAAAGACATACTGATAGGGAATGTAGATTATGAGCCCTATATGGGACAGTGACTGTCAATGTATGTAAAGCGCTGCGGAATAGGATGGCGCTATATAAGTAAGCAAAATAAATAAAGTGGTGGCACTCTGCTGTTATGATACTTTGTGATTGGTGAGGGGCCTGACCTCTGGGATCCCATTAGTTTCATCTGATAGTAATGAGGCCATAATGCCCAAGAAGCATTGTGTCCCCTTCATTCCCCACCCCCACCCACCTTCTCTGTTCAGTGGTGCTACTGCCCACACAACTGTACAAGAAATCACAGCCAGCCCTATTCAATTCAGTCGGCCTAGCCACAGTTTCCTGACCAGTTGGGTGTCTTGGAGCATTGCATTGCAGGGAGAAAAGTGAAGGAGCAGCATGATGCCAGTGTTGTGGCTGCTTGAGCAGCGGTTGGACTTCCACTGATCATAAAGTGATATCACATAGTGATATGCCATCACTTTTCACATAGGTTCAGTATCTCTGATTTGCTGCTGGGCATTTAGAGTTGCTCCTTAAAAACAAGCTGCAAAAGTATTGGTTTATAGTGTAATACCAGTTTGAGTTGGCCAAAATTTGCATATTTTTCAAAGTCCATAATACAACAGCAAGACTTAAAGCCCTCAGCGTTTTACATAACTGAACCTATATCACTATAGGACCCAAAGTTTGAGTCAGTAGAACAGCAGGGATCTGGATATTTCTGTAATTGTTTAGTTCAGTCTATAATGGGATTTTATTAGAATAAAACCTTCACCAATATATATTGATATAATGAATAGTGTAGACAACTATTTACCTAAATGGTAAATTAACCCCTTTATAAAGATGGCGGCCACCATAGCTACTGAGCTTCTGCTGTAATGTACAGCGGTGTCCCGGAGCTAATCTTTGGACTCTGTGGGGCATATTGGAATACAATGCCCTCAAAGTGTAAAAAAAAAAAAAAAAGGCCCCGTCCCTGTTACATTGTAGGATGGTTTTCTTACAGCGAGATTGTGGGATTCATCCTGTTTCTATTGCAGCCAGAATCCTTCTGAAGGCTCCCAGGCCTGTCATAGGAATATAACTATTGAGGCTGGTCATAGCAAAAGTACCATAGACTACAGTTGTATTGCAGGTTGAAAAATTTTATATAAAATATTACTTTAAAATATATATATATATATATTACAGAAAGTGGGTTGATTTGAAAGGTTTGTTTAATATATACAGTACAGACCAAAAGTTTGGACACACCTTCTCATTCCAAGAGTTTTTTTGTATTTTTATGACTATAAAAATTGTAGATTCACACTGAAGGCATCAAAACTATGAAATAACCCATGTGGAATTATATACTTAACAAAAAAGTGTGAAACAACTGAAAATATGTCTTATATTCTAGGTTCTTCAAAGTAGCCACCTTTTGCTTTGATTACTGCTTTGCACACTCTTGGCATTCTCTTGATGAGCTTCAAGAGGTAGTCACCTGAAATGGTCTTCCAACAGTCTTGAAGGAGTTCCCAGAGATGCTTAGCATTTGTTGGCCCTTTTGCCTTCACTCTGCGGTCCAGCTCACCCCAAACCATCTCGATTGGGTTCAGGTCTGGTGACTGTGGAGGCCAGGTCATCTGGCGTAGCACCCCATCACTCTCCTTCTTGGTCAAATAGCCCTTACACAGTCTGGAGGTGTGTTTGGGGCCATTGTCCTGTTGAAAAAATAAATGATGGTCCAACTAAACGCAAACCGGATGGAATAGCATGCCGCTGCAAGATGCTGTGGTAACCATGCTGGTTCAGTATTCCTTCAATTTTGAATAAATCCCCAACAGTGTCACCAGCAAAGCACCCCCACACCATCACACCTCCTCCTCCATGCTTCACGGTGGGAACCAGGCATGTAGAGTCCATTCGTACACCTTTTCTGCGTCGCACAAAGACACGGTGGTTGGAACCAAAGGTCTCAAATTTGGACTCCTCAGACCAAAGCACAGATTTCCACAGGTCTAATGTCCATTCCTTGTGTTCTTTAGCCCAAACAAGTCTCTTCTGCTTGTTGCCTGTCCTTAGCAGTGGTTTCCTAACAGCTATTTTACCATGAAGGCCTTCTGCACACAGTCTCCTCTTAACAGTTGTTGTAGAGATGTGTCTGCTGCTAGAACTCTGTGTGGCATTGACCTGGTCTCTAATCTGAGCTGCTGTTAACCTGCGATTTCTGAGGCTGGTGACTCGGATGAACTTATCCTCCGCAGCAGAGGTGACTCTTGGTCTTCCTTTCCTGGGGCGGTCCTCATGTGAGCCAGTTTCTTTGTAGCGCTTGATGGTTTTGGCCACTGCACTTGGGGACACTTTCAAAGTTTTCCCAATTTTTCGGACTGACTGACCTTCATTTCTTAAAGTAATGATGGCCACTCGTTTTTCTTTACTTAGCTGCTTTTTTTTCTTGCCATAATACAAATTCTAACACTCCATTCATTCTAACACTCCTGTGAAGT
The DNA here is from genome assembly GCA_947044405.1 of Leptodactylus fallax. Classification (NCBI taxonomy): domain Eukaryota; kingdom Metazoa; phylum Chordata; class Amphibia; order Anura; family Leptodactylidae; genus Leptodactylus; species Leptodactylus fallax. Next base: position 7,273,512 of record CAMRHE010000001.1, on the reverse strand, counting down.
GAAAACCATTTCAGGTGACTACCTCTTGAAGCTCATCAAGAGAATGCCAAGAGTGTGCAAAGCAGTAATCAAAGCAAATGGTGGCTACTTTGAAGAACCTAGAATATAAGACATATTTTCAGTTGTTTCACACTTTTTTGTTAAGTATATAATTCCACATGTGTTAATTCATAGTTTTGATGCCTTCAGTGTGAATCTACAATTTTTATAGTCATGAAAATACAGAAAACTCTTGGAATGAGAAGGTGTGTCCAAACTTTTGGTCTGTACTGTATATATTAAACAAACCTTTCAAATCAACCCACTTTCCCTAGATTGGAAATAAAGATAAATAAATAAATTATACATCCCCATATCCGGAAATTCTCGGTTTACAAACATATAAAAATATTTTTCCCCATATGAACGCCGCTGCGGGGGGGAATCAAAAATTTACGCCATTTCGCGTAATAAAAAGCGATCAAAACATCAGAGCTTTCCCAAAATGGTATAACTAAAAAGTACGTCTGGCCCCTCAAAAAAAGACTCCTTAGGCAACCTTGTACTCGGAAATATAAAAAAAAAAAAGTCAGAATGGAATTTTTTTTTTTTTTTAAGGGGTTAAAACGTAAAAAAAAACAAAACTAAAAATTTAGTATTCCCAGAATCGTACTGACCCATAGAATACAGGTGACATGTCATTTTGGCTGCACAGTGAAGAAAGTTGCACAAACGCAGTTTTTCCAATTTTCCCCCATTGTGAATTTTCCAGCTACCCAGTAGTCCTCATATGGCTCTGTGAACGGTAAAATAACAAAGTTATGGGGTTTGGAAGGCTAGGAGTCAAAATTGAAAAAATGCCTGCGGCGGGAAGGGGTTAAAGACCAACACCAGTATTGTCATAGTCTTTCTCTTCTATGTGTAAGCAAATTCTCTGCCAATTATTTATTAAACATTTATATTATATATATATATATATATATATATATATATATATATATATATATATTTTTTTTTTTTTTTTGTGTTTAGGAACAGTATGAGCTTGTACATCGAGCTATAGCTCAGTTATTTCAAAAGCAGCTGGAAGAATATGAGAATGAGTCTACAAAGATTGTGGATGATTTGGTATGTAATGGAGATTGCCCTGTTGTCTAGAAAAAAATAAAAATAATTTAAACTATGTACCAAGCACCCTAGCATTAACTTCTTAAATAAATGTAAAAATGGTAGAAATTTGTTGTTTTGGGTAGTGGTAGTTGAATTAAAGGTTTCTTTTGATATGATGAAAAATGGCACCAACCCTGCCAACCACTATATTGGGTTGAATTCTCGCTTATTTCATTGGGGATCACAGCATCATGGAGGGTCTGCATGGTCTGCTTCTCCTGGGGATGCCTCTGACTCAGACTCGGAGCATCAGTTAGGCAAATCTATATCGGCTGCTACGCAGGAGCTCATCCGTGCTGTCAGAGATACTCTACATATTTTAGACCCTGATCCTACTTCTCAAGAGGACGTCTCCTTCTGCCACAGTCGCCGTTCACCTATGGTCTTCCCCAACCATGGGGCGTTAGAGCATATCTTGAAGGGAAAAATGGCTTTACACGGACTGTCCCCTGCCTTCCACTAGGAAGTTGGACATCCTCTCTCCTTTTCCAGACCAGTGTGTCTCCAAGTTTTCAGAGCCTCCCGCCTTCATAGCTAGGCTATCCCAAGCTACTATTCTGCCTTTAGTGGATTCAGTCTCCCTCAACGACCCCTCGGAGATGAGGATGCATGCTCTCACCAAGGCGGCCTTCATTGCGGCTGGCTCCTCCCTGCGGCCTTCCTTCGCTGCTTCTTGGGTCAGCATGGCCTGCATTTCCTGGGCCAAACAGCTCCAGAGGGCCTCCCATCCAGGACAACCAGGTGCTTGTCTCTCAAATCCTGAATCCTGTGCGATCCTTCCCTGGAGGCAGCTCACCATTCTGCCAAGGCGGCTGCTAACGCAGTGGCAATCTGCCATACTGTTTGGATCCATTCATGGAACGCTAAATCAGCCTCTAAGAAGGCGGTCATGGCTCTTTTTTTTCTCTTGGGATGAACAGGGCTGGCTTTTTGGCAAAGAAAAGCTAATCTCTGAAGCGACAGGCAGATAAAGCTCGCTCTCTCCTCCCCTAGAGGTGTCCTAAGTGCCAGTCTCCCTCCTGCAGCTGTTCTCAGCGTTTTCTCTCTTTTCGTGGCTCCTCCTCTCGCTCCGGGACTCATACTTTAAGAAGCCCTCTTTCAAGCCCAGACCTGCTTGGCAGTCCTGCCCCAAGTCCTCCAGGCCTTTTTTCTTCCTTTCTGCATGAAGGTCTTTCCCCACTTGGGGCTCCTTGGGTGTGGGGGATAGCTGCTCTCATTTCGGGAGATCTGGCTTTCTAGCATCGACAACGCCTGGGTTCAAGAGGTGGTGACTACTTCATTGAGTTCTCCAAACAAATTTTTTTTCCATCCATTTTGCCTTTTTTCCCTGCTCGAATGGCTGACTTTCTTCAGGTCGCCTTCACCCTTCAGTGGCAGGGCATCATTATCCCTGTCCCTGCTTCAGAGCGTTTCCTGAGTTTGTATTCCAACCTGTTCACCGTTCCCAAGAAGGATTGCTCTCTTCACCCCATCCTGGACCTAAAGGGGCCAACCGGTTTGTCCGTGTCTGCAGGTTCCACATGGAGTCCCTGCGGTCAGTGGTGGCATCTCTGGAGACTGGCGAATTCCTGTCTTCCATGGCCGATGTTTACCTCCACATTCCCATTGTGCTGTGCCATCAGCTGTTTCTTCATTTTGTGGTATTTTCGTGTCACTTTCAGTTTGTTGCTCTCCCTTTCAGCCTGGCCCTGCTACTCGAGTATTTACCAAGGTGATGGATTCCCTCATAGCCATCCTCCATTCCAGAGGAGTTGCTGTGATTACATACTTGGACGATCTCCTGGTGAAGGCCCCTTCCAAGACAATCTGACCAGCCTGCGGATCACCTTGGACCTCCTACACTGTTTGGCTGGCTCATCAACAAGGAAAAGTCCTGTCTTCACAGCACATGGAATTCCTGGGCATGATCCTTGACACACACACCAGGGCAAGATTCTCCTCCTGGAGTCAAAGATCTTGGCTCTCTGATCTGGTATGTCCCACTTTCGGAGGAACTCTCCGTGCTCTTTGCAGATCCTGGGCATGATGGTCTAGACCAGGGGTAGGCATCCTTTGGCACTTCAGCTGTTGTAAAACTACAACTCCCAACATGCATACTTGCTCTGCTGTTCTTAGAACTCCTATGGAAGTGATTGGAGTATGTTGGGAGTTGTAGTTTCACAGCAGCTGGAGTGCCGAAGGTTGCTGACCCCTGGTCTAGACCTTTTTGAGGTCATCCCTTTGCTCAATTCCACTCAAGACCTCTGTAATTGCAGTTGGAACAAGTCTCCATTCAGCCTCCACCGTCTAATTCTCCTGCCTTCTTAGGTCTGCTGAGAGTTTCTTTAGTGGCTCTCCTCCCCAGGAATCTCACAGGGGAAGTCCTTTCTTCACCTCCGTTGACAGGTGATCTCCACAGATGCCAGTCTTTCTGGCTGGGGAGTTGTTTTCGGTGCCTTGTTCGTCCAGGGCCTGTGGTTCAGTGTAGATATTTTTGCAAATTTATTAAAAAAAGGAAAACTGAAATATTACATGGTCATAAGTATTCAGACCCGTTGCTCAGTATTGAGTAGAAGAAACCTTTTGAGCTAGTACAGCTATGAGTCGTCTTGGGAATGATGCAACAACTTTTTCATATCTGGATTTGGGGATCCTCTGCCATTCTTCCTTGTAGATCCTCTCCAGTTCAGTCAGGTTGGATGGTGAACATTGGTGGACAGCCATTTTCAGGTTTCTCCAGAGATGCTCAATTGGGTTGAGGTCAGGGCTCTGGCTGGGTCAGTCAAGAATGGTCACAGAGTTGTTCTGAAGCCAGTCCTTTATTTTAGCTGTGTGCTTAGGGTCATTGTCTTGTTGGAAGGTGAACCTTCGGCCCAGTCTGAGGTCCAGAGCACTCTGGAAGAGGTTTTCTTCCAGGATATCTCTGTACTTGGCCGCATTCATCTTTCCTTCAATTGCAACCAGTCGTCCTGTCCCTGCAGCTGAAAAACACCCCCAAAGCATGATGCTGCCACCACCATGTTTCACTGTTGGGACTGTATTGGGCAGGTGATGAGCAGTGCCTGGTTTTCTCCACACATACCGCGTAGAATTAACACCAGAAAGTTCAATCTTCGTCTCATCAGACCAGAGAATCTTATTTCTCATAGTCTGGGAATCCTTCATGTGTTTTTTGGCAAACTCTATGTGGGTTTTCATATGTCTTGCACTGAGGAGAGGCTTCCTTCGGGCCAGTTTGCCATAAAGCCTCGACTGGTGGAGGGCTGCAGTGATAGTTGACTTTGTGGAACTTTCTCCTATCTCTGGAGCTCAGCCACAGTGATCTTTGGGTTCTTCTTTACCTCTCTTACCAAGGCTCTTCTCCCACGATTTCCTAGACCTGGCGGTCCAGCCAAACTGAGCAGAGTTCTGGTCGTCCATTTAAGGATTATGAAGGCCACTGTGCCTTAGGAACCTTGAGTGCTGCAGAAATTCTTTTGTGACCTTGGCCAAATCTGTGCATTGCCACAATTCTGAGCTCCTTGGGCAGTTCCTTTGACCTCCATGATTCTCATTTGCTCTAACATGCACTGTGAGCTGTGAGGTCTTATATAGACAGGTGTGTGCCTTTCCTAATCAAGTCCAATCAGTTTAATTAAACACAGCTGGATCCCAATGAAGGAGTAGAACCATCTCAAGGAGGATCAGAAGGAAATGGACAGCATGTGAGTTAAATATGAGTGTCACAGCAAAGGGTCTGAATACTTATGACCATGTGATATTTCAGTTTTTCTTTAATAAATTTGCAAAAATATTTTTTTTTTTTTTTTCTCTGTCAAGATTGGGTGCTGACTGTACATTAATGAGAAATAAAATGAACTTTTTTGCTTTTAACAAATGGCTGCAATGAAATAAAGAGTGAAACATTTAAAGGGGTCTGAATACTTTCCGTACCCACTGTACCTAAGACAAAGAAAGCTTGACCCAGGCGAGTGGTTGCTTCTTCAGAAGATCTTTCTCCAGTTTCTCATCCCGCCTGAACCACAAGCTCCCTGGCTACATGGTCAGGTCTCAGGACACTCGAGCCATCGCCGCCGACGCTCTTGTGATTCCCTGGTTACACTTCCACCTGCTGTATCTGTTACCTCCACCTTCTCAAGAAACTCAAGTGTGAGGGAGTTCCAGCCATCTTGGTGGCTCTGGATTGGGCCCCGCCAGGCCTGGTATGCACATTTCATGTTCCTGCAGGAGGACTCTTCTTGCCCTCTTCCTCCAAAGTAGACGTTGTTTCAAGGTCCGCTGTCCCACCCCACCTGCGGTTAACTGTCATTTTTATTTTAAGGGGCAGATTTCCCCTTTCCACTTTATTTTTTTCCAGAAGACCCTGGCCTTCTGGCTTCAGATGAAGACTTTCCTGCAGGAAGTGGCACACTGTGCTCCTCCCTACCGTCTTCCCTTAGAACCTTGGTATCTTAAACTCCGTCCTTGAGGTGCTTCACGCTCCCCCTTTCAAGTCTTTGCGTGAGATCTCTCTTCTTCTGTCTTGGAAGGTTGCCTTCCCGGTGACCATTACTTTCATCTGCAGTGTCTCCGAACTGGCTGCGGGCGGCTTCTTCCTTCCACATCAACGAGGACATTGTCTTTATGCACCCATGTGAGCTTTTGCTTCGCTTCCTGGATGTGTCTCTCACTGACCCCTTTAGTCGTTCGTAAGCTTTGTTTGTTCTCTGCGAGGGCCTTCGTAAGGGCCTTGCTGCTGCCAAGTCTTCCATCTCTAGTTGGATTAAGTCGATCAGGGAGGCCTATCTGCTCAAGGACCAGCCACCACACCTCTGTGTGACTACACATTCCACCAGAGCTGTCATAAAGACTCCTTGGCTTTTTGGCATTAGGCTTTTGCCACCTAGGTTTGCAAAGCTTGCCTCCTGGGCCTCTGTCCATATCTCCACCAGGTTCTATCTCCGTGATGGCGAACCTTTTAGAGACCGAGTGCCCAAACTGCAACCCAAAACCCACTAAATTATCGCAAAGTGCCAACACGGCAATTTAACCTTAAATTAACCAGGATCTGTTTTATATTGACCGTGCAATGTTATTACAGCCTGTAATAATATCACATGTCTGCTATAAAACAGATACTGTGTGATTTATAAATAGTGAAGGGCCCCCACACAGTACAATGCGCTCCACAGTGGCCCCCAGACAGTATTATATGCTCCAGAATTGCCCCCACACAGTATTACATGCTCCACAGTGGCCCCCACTCAGTATTATATGCTTCATCGTGTCCCCCATACAGTATTATATGCTTCACCGTGTCCCCCATACAGTATTAGATGCTTCAGTGTCCCCCATACAGTATTAAATGCTTGTGTCCTCCGTACAGTATTAAATGCTTGTGTCCCCCGTACAGTATTAAATGCTTGTGTCCCCCATACAGTAGTAGATGCTTCAGTGTCCCCGTACAGTAGTAGATGCTTCAGGGTCCCCCATACAGTATTAGATGCTTCAGTGTCCCCCGTACAGTATTAGATGCTCCACAGTGTCCCCCACACAGTAGTATATGCTTCACAGTAGGCTCCCACACAATAATTTGTTACTTACCCAGTCCCACGAATAGCATCCTCCTCCGCCTTCTGTTCGCAGGCGCTGATGAAAGAAGTCATCGTGCCTGCGTCGGGGCAGAGGTCACACTCTGCAGGCAGTGTAAACCGCGGACTGCAGCCTACACTGACAGCTTTCATCTGTATGTACATATACACATACAGCTGAAAGAAGCGATCGCTCACTAACCGGGAATCCTGTACCGGATTCCCGGTTAGTGAGCGATCATGGCGACGGTGCGTGTGCCAACTGAGAGGGCTCTGCGTGCCCTCTCTGGCAAACGTGTCATAGGTTCACCATCACGGTTCTATCTGATCCATTCTCTGGCCTCCTCAGATGCCAGCTTGGGTTGTAAGGTTCTGCAAGTAGCTGTGCGCTAGGTTGTTCGCATGGCTGTGCAATTCCCACCCCCTGGAACTGCTTTAGGACATACCATAGTGCTGTGTCCCCCAATAAAATAAGTGAGAACAGGATATTTGTAATCTCTGTAAAAAAAAATTTTGTCGTTGTATTCACTGGGGGACACAGATCCCACCCTTGTTTTGTTGTTGTTCCTGTCCCAGGCTGTTTTGGTTAGTTTAGGGTTCAGGACATGGTGGTGGTGGTCAATTTTACTTACGGTACAAACTGGTTAGTATAGTGTCTGTGGAGAGGGGATAGCCCAGAGGCGGAGCCGACATCTTTTTCTAATCCTAGTGTTGGCCAGGTCTGTACCCATGGTGCTGTGTCCCCCAATGAATACAACCAGGAAAGGATTTTACTGTTATATTAATATCTCCTAATTCCAGTGAACTCAACATGTGCCAGGAAAGCCTCCAACAGATGCAACTACATGTAATAGTGCAGCCTACTGAATGGGGATCTATGGAACCATTACAATTTAATAAATGCGATTATTTAAGTTGTAACTTTTCATTGTCAGGATAAAAATTCTGGAAACACATTGAATTCCTCAGAGAATGATAAAATGGATTCTCCACCACCAAAGCCACCAAGAATCCGTAGGTAAGCAAAGGAGTCAGATAAGCCCTCTACAGTTTGTGCTAAAAGATCTGGACGTGTGTTTTTATTTCTGTAATTTATATTACAAATTTATTGTATTTTTTTTGAGGATTCATCAGGTACTTTGATGCTTTCACCTGGTTTTCAATCTCTTAGTTCAACAGTCTTAAAGGAGTTGTTCCGTTATGGACACAGAACAGGTAATAAGTGTCAATTCGCTGGGTTCCCCAGTGATCTGGAAAATGGGTGACGGAAGGTCCCCCTAAAACCTCCTTGTGAATACAGCGCCAGTACACTTGTGACTGGTGCTCCATTCATAAGGGGACTTTAGGGGAACCCAGCGATCGGACACTTATGCCCTATCCTGTGTATAAGTGTCCACAACGGGATAACCCCATTATGTCTTTTTAGGCTTGATCTGAGTTGCAGATAAGTATTTGTGATTTCCATAGGAAGTGGTGTGACTATAACCTTGGGTTTCAGTTTTATTTAATCATAGTGGAAGTCAAACTCCTGAAATATAAAATCAAGACATTGATGAATTCAGATTTTTCTTATGACTCATGCTTCAAAGTTAGTATAAGTAAATTTTTATTTTCCTAAATCCAGTAGTGTAGGTCAAGGCAACAAACTTTGCAATATACTTCACTAAAGAAAAGTGCCTGTGCATCTCTTTAAAGGCTCGCTGTTTAACCCTTTCATGCATAATCACATAAATGTACGTGATTATGTGGGAAGGGATGTATGGAGAGGGCTCAGGAGCTGAGCTCTCTCCATACACGGCAGATGCCAGCTGTATAATACAGCCAGCACCCATCGCTAACACCTGTGATCGGTGCCGACAATGATTGCAGCTGTTAACACTTTAGATGCCGCGGTTGCGTTTAACCACGGCATCTAAAGTGTGCAGGTGCCATGGGAATCGCCATCTTTGACCGATCGCCTCCCTCCAGATTGTCATTGCAGGGTGGCGATCGGTTGCCATGACAGCCAGGAGCCTATTGAAGGCTCCCAGGCTTGTCAATACATCAGTTCTGCCTATGGCAGCTTGTAATAGAAGTCAATGGATTTTACTATTCACTGCAATATATTAGTATTGCAGTGAATATTATGAGCAATCAGACCCCCTAGGGTTCAAGGTGCCTAGGGGGTCTGAAAATAAAAGTAAAAGAAGAAAAAGTATTTAAAGGTATAAAAGAACAAAACACAAAATATATAACAGTTCAAATCACACACCCCCTTTCCCTAGATCACATATAAAAATAAGTAAACAATAATAAACATAAACACTTTCGGTGTCCCCACGCTCCAAAATGCCCAAACTATTAAAATATAAAAATATTTATCCCATATGGTGATAGGGGTAGCGGGGAAAAAAAAATCTAAACGGCCAATTGGCTGTTTTTTAAACACTTTCCATCATATAGAAAATGGAATGAAAAGAGATCAAACCATCAGATCTTCCCCAAAATGGTATCAATAAAATGCCATCTTGTCCCGCATTAAAAGACGCCATACCCAGCTCCATCCACACAAATATGAAAAAGTTACAGGTGTCACAACATGGCGACACAAACATTTTTTTTTTATATTTTGCAAAGTTTGAATTTTTTTTAAAAGGTATTAAAACATTACGAATATTATATAAATTTGGTATTGCCGTGATCGAACTGACCCACAGAATACAGATAACATGTCCGTTTTTACTTCATAGTGAATGCCTTAAAAATTAAACCCATAAGAAATTGGCCCAAATGCATTTTTTTTTTTCCAATTCCACCTCACTCAGACTTTTTTCCAACTTCCCAGTACATTGCACAGGATATTGAATTGTGCCATTACAAACTACAATTTGCCTCGCAAACAATAAGCCATCATATGACTCTGCAATCTGAAAAATGAAATAATTATGGCTCTTGGAATGGGGAGAGGGAAAAATGGAAATGCAAACGCAAAAATTGGCATGAAAGGGCTTTAAATATCGCCACGAAAAACATAATTTAATTTTTCATTTTATTATCTACATTTAAAAAACAATCTTGTAATTTCAAATCTTGTCACTAGGCCTAATATAGTTTGTGACTTCCTATTCTACTGTAGACTGACCATGGGCCATAGACTCAATGGTCTAGAGCAGACCATTTTGACTTTCTTGGGAGAGTTTTCTAGGCATGCTCTGAGAAAAGTAAATCTCTGTAATCGCCTATTGTGAATAGTGGATTCTGTGTCCTATCTACATATACTTGAGCTGTAATAATCAGTGTGCTGATAAGTGAGGTAGCTGCTGAAAAGAAATCTTCTGCAGAAATCAGGATTTCACAGGATAGTAATTGGCTTAGTGGCCAAAGTCAGAACTGACACACAGATATAGATAGAGATATACATACATGCATGCATGCATGCATACATACATACATACATACATACATACTGTGGGGAAAAAAAAGTATTGTCAGCCACCAATTGTGCAAGTTCTCCCACTTAAAAAGATGAGCGAGGCCTGTAATTGACATCATAGGTAGACCTCAACTATGAGAGACAAAATGAGAAAACTTATCCAGAAAATCACATTGTCTGATTTTTTTTAAAGAATTTATTTGCAAATTATGGTGGAAAATAAGTATTTGGTCAATAACAAAAGTTCATCTCAATACTTTTATGTATCCTTTGTTGGCAATGACAGAGGTCATACGTTTTCTTTAAGTCTTCACACGGTTGGCACACACTGTTGCTGGTATGTTGGCCCATTCCTCCATGCAGATCTCCTCTAGAGCAGTGATGTTTTGGGGCTGTCGCTGGGCAACATGGACTTTCAACTCCCTCCAAAGGTTTTCTATGGGGTTGAGATCTGGAGATCTCCAGGTCCTTGAAATACTTCTTACGAAGCCACTCCTTCATTGCCCTGGTGGTGTACTTGGGATCATTGTCATGCTGGAAGATCCAGCCACGTTTCATCTTCAATGCCTTTGCTGATGGAAGGAGGGTTGCACTCAAAATCTCACGATACATGGCCCCATTCATTCTTTCATGTACACGGATCAGTCGTCCTGGTCCCTTTGCAGAGAAACAGCCCCAAAGCATGATGTTGCCACCCCCATGCTTCACAGTAGGTATGGTGTTCTTTGGATGTAACTCAGCATTCACTCTCCTCCAAACACGATGAGTTGTTTTTCTACCAAACAGTTCTACTTTGGTTTCATCTGACGATATGACATTCTCCCAATACTCTTCTGGAACATCCAAATGCTCTCTAGCAAACTTCAGACAGGCCCGGATATGCACTGGCTTAAGCAGGGGGACACGTCTGGCATTGCAGGATCTGAGTCCCTGGCGGCGAAGTGTGTTACTGACGGTAGCCTTTGTTACGTTAGTCCCAGCTTTCTGCAGGTCATTCACTAGGTCCCCCCCGTGTGGTTCTGGGATTTTTGCTCACCGTTCTTGCGATCATTTTGACCCCAGGGGTGAGATCTTGCGTGGAGCCCCTGATCGAGGGAGATTATCAGTGGTCTTGTATGTCTTCCATTTTCTAATTATTGCTCCCACAGTTGATTTCTTCACACCAAGCTGCTTGCCTATTGTAGATTCAGCCTTCCCAGCCTGGTGCAGGTCTACAATTTTGTTTCTGGTGTCCTTCCACAGCTCTTCAGTCTTCACCATAGTGGAGTTTGGAGTGTGACTGTTTGAGGTTGTGGACAGGTGTCTTTTATACTGATAACAATTTCAAACAGGTGCCATTACTACTGGTAATGAGTGGAGGACAGAGGAGCCTCTTAAAGAAGAAGTTACAGGTCTGTGAGAGCCAGAAATCTTACTTGTTTGTAGGTGACCAAATACTTATTTTCCACCATAATTTGCAAATGCTTTAAAAAATCAGACAATGTGATTTTCTAGGTATGTTTTGTCATTTTGTCTCTCATAGTTGAGGTCTGCCTATGATGTCAATTACAGGCCTCTCATCTTTTTAAGTGGGAGAACTTGCACAATTGGTGGCTGACTAAATACTTTTTTTTCCCCACTGTATATATATTTTTAAAGTAATTTTTTAAAATATACACAACATGGATAACCTCACCAAAAAGTCTTTAAAATATGTTTAACATAAAACTAGGTCACTTTCTGGCATAACTTCCTTTCAATTATTACTCATGTCTTTTAATTGTTGTTCGAGTTATGTCCACACTCCATACACAACACAATCAATCTCTTTTTATAGTGGGCCCTATGGAGTGGAGGGGGAATAGGAGGAGGAGATGGATATGAGGCAGTCTACAACATTAAATAAGTCATTCCTACCAGGAAAAAGCTGGATAGTAATTCCTGACAGCCCAGCTGTGTTGTGAAAAAGAACACTGTCTCTGTATTGTGAATGTCTCTCTATTTAAGGAGATCTCCTTTTTCCCCCTCCCCTCTCTATATAATTCTATTGTACAGATTTGATCAGTGACAGAGGCAAATGAATGATGAAACAGGAGTTCTTCTTCTATACAGTATATTACAAAATTTATCTTCACCTCAACTATGGATTTATGGAAAAAATAAGTTTAGTTGCACTTTTACACACAGTTTGCTGCCTAGAAAAGCATCACCTTTTGAAAAAGAGACTATTAAAAAGTAATTAATATAAAAACTATCTAATTGAATAAAACTTTTTACCTGTTGAGGTTTCAAAATTGGGGTATTTATACTGGGATTGTCTACAGGAGTGAACCCCTTTTTAAAGATGGCAATGCTAGTTTGAAATGTAATTTGAACCATTGTATTACTTTTTTGAATTTGTTTTTTGTTAAAAGTTATATCACACTGTAAAAAGTAAGAACACTGACAAGTCACCCCTCACATGCATGCAATGAACTTCATATTAACAAGCTTCTGTTGGACAACGGGCCTGTTGCCAATGCTTGTCACGGGCCCTTTGCCTTGAAACCTAACAGAACCAGGAACCTGTATACTTGGGCTTAGAACCCTCCTGCTATCAGAAAAATAAATCAGGTTGAATTTTTAAGCTCCTTTTTACATATAGACTTTACAAAATGTAAGATGAGGTGATAAATGTATGATTGCTGGGGGTCCGACCGTTAGGACTCCCACTCATGAAGGGAGCAGGGTTTCCAAGTCCTCTCTGGGTGGATCTAGTGCACATGTATTATCACCACACATTTCACTTCTTTGAGGCTTTCCTGAGATGGCCAAGCACAGTGCTCAGTCAGCCCTATAGAAATAAAAGGAGTGGTAATCACACATACTCTTCTAATCTATTCACAAAGTGGAACCCCACACTTATTATGGGGGTCCCAGCAGTTGCACACTCCTAACTCCCCCCCCCCCCCAGCAAGCATACATATACTAAGAAAACTGCTTGATTAAGGAGATATTGATACCTATCACACTACAGACCATTATTAATTCTTGAGGCTAAACATTCAGGAAAACTTAGAATTATACATTGAAATAAGACGTGACATGTAAGAGCTGCATGTTTTTTTTTTTTTTTTTTTAATCACAAGGCATAAAACAGATCTGTGGAACTCCTTTTATTGTGTTGTAAATCAGTTGATGTAGAATGGGCCATGTCTTCCATGAGTGTGCCAGTGTATTGTCACACAGTACTGTTATGAATGCCACAATGTTTCTATTTTGGCTCCCTGGAAGAAAGTTAAGTGTTGTCTATTTTTGGCACAAGTGCTGCATTCCACAGGCTTGGCACCAGGGCTGTTTGATGTTTAAGCCCCACGCTCTGCAGACTTGAGGGTTTTTCTTTGGACTTTTGCCAGGAACCTTGTTGAATTCAGATCTTTGTATCAAGCTACACTTGTACTTGCAGGGCTGCTGTCATTGTTGCAAAAATTCTTTGAATATCATGTACTGTTTTGGCATATTTGAAGCATAGCTTTACTTTTGCAGAGATTTCCACGCATATACATCCTTCCAATGGTATCAGATGACAAACTACCACTTTTTTAACACATTTACTGTCAAAACTGCAGCTGTAGTCTGTTGTGAAGGACTGAAAGGATCTGAAAGCCCTATGGGAAAGCTTGAAATGTGGTAGTTTAGTGGAATGAGAGATTAGAAATGGAAACAAAATTTTAATATATATATATATATATATATATATATATATATATATATATATATATATATATATCTCTCATGTATATGTGTGTGTGTGTGTGTGTGTGTGTGTGTGTACATATATATGAGAGATATTCTATTTAATAGGTGGAATGACATTCATTATGTACTGTTATAGAACAGGGCTTCTTTAATATTTTCTTTTCTACTTGGGCCTCATCAGTCAATCTCTTGTGATGCCAAGGCCTTACCAGCAAGGAATACAAGAGTGGCAATGGAAAAATGAAATCCAGCAGAAAATACCTCTCCAGACGTGCCAAACAAGTACCATTGTGCAGCACAAAATACCTAAACGTGGGTGCCACCCACTACAGTACAGCATCACTGGTGGTAGCACTGCCCCATATCCTTCCTCTCTCCTTATGACAAGTACTGTCTCTCCCTTTCCACCTGTAACCCATTGGCAGCAGCATTCTCCCCCGGATAAAACTATCCAAACTTATAATTTTCCCAATACCATCCCTCCCATACTTTCTGGGGCATCCCTATAACAGAGAAAGGCGATGAGAGAAGAGTCTACTACCTCCAGTACTAGTTAATGATGATTGTGCCTCCAGATCAGAGCATTCGGCCTGCAGACTCTAGTAGAAGTGCTCCTGGGTGAAGGACCTGTAAAATCTTATTGAAGATGCAAGCCTGTCATTATTGGTGCAGCTTCTGCTTTGAGCCAAAGCTGACACTGGCAGGGACCTGCACCTCACCAGGAAGTGAGCCGCACCTCACAATTTGAGTTTGAGATGTATGAGGGAGTTATAGTCTCCTCTATACACAAAAGATCATTGGTAGACGATCATGTAATACTTGTGGGAATCAACTTAAGAAACGCACATTTTTTGCTTTATCTGAACAGTACATTAAAATGTTTACTTTACTAGCAAATTATGTCACACAGAGTAAGACTACAGTAGACTAACGTTAAAAAGCTGGGATCTCACTAATTACCATAGAAGTAATACTTAATCCTTCCCTACAGAACTATATCTAATTCTAAGTCATTATGGTCTACAAGAGAGTCAAGGATTTTCTTGTATGTATAACAACCCCTTGTAAAAACTTTGGATTGTTTTTCTGTGGTTTTATGCTCTGTAACTAGATTGACAAATGAGGCTTATGTTTGAATATTCACCAAATAAGAGTATTAAGCTGAAAACTTATTGTTGAGACAAGTACCAAATGTTTTTCATTTTGCAGTTGCCTTGTAGAAGGAGATGTTAAAGAAGAAATCTTGCAACCACCAGAGCCTCGACCGGTGCCACCGATTCTGACCCCATCTCCTCCTTCGGCTTACCCAACTGTGACTACAGTGTGGCAAGACAGTGATCGATATCACCCAAAGCCAGTCTTGCACGTAGTATCCTCAGAAAATACAACAGATATGAATGAGAACTATAACAAAGCGGGTGATGTAATGGAAAAAGAGTCCACTGTTGAGAAGAAACTAGAACGTAAACTAAGCATAGAAATAAAGAAAGTACCTCTTCAAGAAAGCCCAAAAAGTTTTGAGACCAGTACAGGTCTCCAGCGGGGACTCGGTTTTAAAATAAAATCCGCTTCAGCATATGCAATTGACCAATTGCCTAAATCTCAAGTGTCTAGTTCTTTGGAGTCTTTGTCATTAATATCATCTAGTCCTTGTGTTGACTGTAGAAGTTCAAGATCTACTAAATCTTTAGAAGAGGTGCCACTCGAGAAACACTCTGACACCCCAACAAGACCAGATCATCTTCCGTTAGGTAAAGGACTTTCAGTTTCTGCTTCGTTGGGAAATGAGCATAAGGAGTGTAAAATTCAGTCTTCCACTGCTGATAAACTTTTAGATGTGTGTCATTCTGACAAGACTTCACTAAATAGCAATGTTCAGGCTTCCCAAACAGGGAGTCATGGTGACCTCAACAACACTCCTGCACATCAGGCCCCCTTGTCTTTTACCAATCCTCTTCACTCGGATGATTCTGACCTAGAGGAGGGCTACTCATTTGGGTCCATGGAAAAAAACTTGTCTACTATATCAACCGCAAGTGCCACTGTTTCTGCAGCATCTGACAACCCTTCTACTAGAAAAGTATTGCCCATGTCCATTGCCAGGCATGATTCTTCTATGAAGCGCCCATGTTCTGAAAAAGGTAAAACAGCCTGCTATTTAATAAAACATATTTATAATTTGTGTGTCAGCTGGAAGAGATCTACACACCCAGCATGTTATAAACTGGTTATCTGTCTATTGCACAGGGTTTAAAGGAACACTAAACCTAGAATTAAATGCTAAAAATAGGTGAGATTCTTGCCCCTGCTGTCTGTCTGCAAGATGTTCTTTATGTTCCCAAAACGAACATAATGAAATAGTGCAGAGAACAAAAACTTATCTTCAAGTGATCATTTCCATCTTGGATTTCAGATCAACAGAGAGGGCAGGCATAACAGTGTTTGTCTTACTGCAGACAAGGCACAACAGGGAGGCTTTTGCTCTCTGGCCAGTTGTTTTACAGCATGACAAAGGACTGTAAGGATTAAGAGGGACTTCGCTGATCTTTGGACACACAAAGAAGATTTCAGTATTCGTTGTAGTATGAGACAAATAGGATCAAAGGAAAGTAAAAGATTAAAGATGGATGTGCTGGTATCTTATGTATTTTCCGTTTCACCTTCTTTGTGTTCTTTTCAGGTAGTAGTTACCATTTTATACAACTTTTTTGATAAACTGTTAAAAAATTAAAAATCCTTTTCTTTTGAGAATACATCTTCTCATCAATTTGGGGTGTTTTCCAGGACCGTGGAGTCGATAGACCAAACCACAGACTGACTCCTTCATAAGTGGCTGACAGCCATGGTCACACAGACGCAATAAAACTGTAATTCATACAAAAGTCATTATGCAACAAACTGTGCATCTTATTAACTATACAATATTGTATAATATCACTTAAAATAATCATTTTATTTTGAAGTCTGAGTCTGTACATTTTTTCCAACTTCACTTAAAACTGGCCACGACTCTGATTCCATAGCCTTGCGTATCCTATTTTATTGCATAGGAACCTAGATATAGAGGAAATACAATAGAAAGACTTATAGTTCAGTTACAAATTACCGACCAAATCTGCAGTGTATGAATGTTGTGTTGCATGCCCCACCGCTTACCAGGTCACCTTGTACAAGGGTTGGCACAAGGTGCAGTCAAGGCATAGTGGTATTATGGTTCCCCATTTGTAATGTTTCAAGATTTTATTTTTGACACCTTTAGAGGTTTTCCAACAATTTTAAATGGTGCAGATGAAACTAAGTGTGTGTATGTAGATATATATATAATCTGTGTGTGTCTCTATCTATCACCTTATCAAGGCCTTTCAGCTCCAGTGCTGAAGAATCTGACTCCAGGGCTTCTGGTCCCAGTCGGACTGGAAATGGTAACAACATGCACATCATTACTGGCCTTAATGGTCATGTGCCTTTCATGCACACATGACTGCTGAGGTCAGTGATTGAGCGTTCATGTGAACTATGATTGTGATGTCATCACTGAAGCCCAGGGGATTGGAAAAGCTGTATTGAAGTGGAGGGACCTTTAGGAGGTCACTTATGAGATATATCAAAATAGATATTTTTATATGAGCTTATGTTAACAATTTTCCTTAATAAAGAACTATGACCTTTATCTGTTTAAAATGCATTTTATCTGATAATGTCTTGAATTGTATTGATCATTAAACCATTGTAGGTGTTAAAATTTCTTATGACATGTACTTAAAAGTACAAAAGCATGTATAGTAGTCTACCACTTCCCCTAACATAACCTGCCTGCACAGCATTACCGGGTCTGGCACGGTCTGCACCTGGAAGAGGAAAGTGAGTGGCTCCAGAAGCTGTGCAGTCTCCTCTTCTGTGTACAGACAGAGCCAGCACTAGGAGGAGGGAGTGACTTTATCACTGAAGGAGGATCCATACTGAAGCACGGTTTAGCACAGACAGCAGAGATGAGGTGTTAGAGATGGCAATAGCAGTGGGAGGTGAAGGCATGCCCTCAGTGCACCAGTTTGCCAGTCTATAAACTGGATGCAGCGCCTTTTTCTTAGTAACTACTAATTTGACAAACCTAAAAGGATAATAGGGTCTGTAATGCTGTGTAGGTGGTTTTATATTGTTGGGGAGGTGGTAGAATTTGGATTTTGATACAGCTTTATGTATAATTCTTGACAATAATTATGTAAATAGGAGAAATTTTCTGTCCATAAAGGAAGAATAACATAAAAACCTCATAGATATCACCTCATTGATATTTTTGCATTGCAGGTCATCTGTCTGATACTACTCCAGAGGATGTGCAGGGAAAGAGCATGGGTTTAAAAGAACAACTGATGGCTCCACAGAACAGTGCGGCTGATGGTAGGGTGTCCTTTTTCTATGTAACATCACTGTAATATAGTGGTACACTCATCTTCCCAAAAACAAAGACAATTATGCAAGGGTAAAGACAGGATTGTTGTAAGTGGATTTCAGTGTCTGATTAACAAAGCCGGTGCCAGAATGGAATTTAACAAACCACCATTCATACATGGCAGAAAGTGTATATTTTTGCATTGGAAGCATGACCATTCTAAGTTTCTAGCACATTTGTGCTAAAAAAAAGGATGAATAACTGTGTCCCCCTAATGTGCACAGTAGAATTTTTTGACACACCTAAACCTATTTGTAGGAAAAATGAAATTCTTATCTACCAGTTTGCTTAATTTTCTTGGGATGCAGCACAGCTAGAGTTCTAAAATATGTCCATGAAGTCTCAAGCAATATTTTTGGCTTCCCCCCCCCCCCCCTAATTAAAGAAAAAGCCAGCAAAAACTTACCTCTCATCCCTGCACTTACCACCCGATTAGTCTTTTGCACTTTTATGTATGTTGCACTTATATCCTTACATTCCATGTCTGTTATGATCAGACTCAAATTTATTTTTTTAAAATTTCTTTTTTATGCTATGTCAGTCCTATGATTTCCCAGCACAGCATCAGTTAGAGCCAGTGCCATCTCTGTATCAGTATATAGTTGTCATCTCCCAATATAACTGTGACAGAAGCCTGTCTAATAATTTGCTGACCCCCCCCCCCCCCCAAAAAAAACCCAACAAGGTGGTGTGTAATTTTCAGGGGTTCAGTATGAGATCATTGACCCATATGAAGAGAAGGACCCCATGAATTTTCAGACAAAATGGAATAAATGAGACTATTCTAGCTGCATTAAATGCATTGGAGAATACATATAAAATGAATATACTTTTTTTTTTTTTTTTCCCCAGGACTTTTCTTTAAATCAGATTTCCAGCAAATTAAACTAGATTAACAGGGCTCAGAATGAAGGATCTGAGATAATTAAAATGTATTTATTTTGATGTTGCTCAGGTTCCTGCTGTATCTCAACACAATGAAATGCCTGCTTAGCTGTGATTGGCTAAGCTTGCATCTCTAAGCATTTCCTGTTTTGAGACACCAGGAAGTAAAGGCTAACTGAACTGTATCAGCGGGAATCAGTGTGTGAGGTGCGTGACAATTATTTTAGGACCACAGTTTTGAGCCTTGTTAAAGTGGTTTTTCAGGCAAATTTATATTGACGACCTATGCTTAGGATAGGTAATCAATATTAGATCTGCCGATCAGCTGTTCTCAGCAGCTGCTATGCAGAGAACAGAGCTTAACGCAGAGTTCTGTCCACTTCTGGCTCTGTTCTCCGTTTGGAGGCTGCTGAGGAAAGCTGATCGACATAGGTTTCAGATGCCCTAAAGATAGGTAATCAGTATAATTTGTCCGAAAAATCCCCTTTAAATATATATTTATAATTTATTGTTGGAAAAACCTTTTAAGGTATATAATTAAACATTTGATACATAAGTAAATGCATCTGGGCAGCACGGTGGCTCAGTTGGAATCCAGCCAAGGACAACATCTGAAAGGAGTTTGTATGTTCTCCCTGTGTTTGCATGGGTTTCCTCACACTCCAAAGACAAAGATAGGGAATTTAGATTGTGAGCCCTGTATGGGACTGTATTGACAATATCTGTAAATGCGCTGCAGAATATGATGGCGCTATACAAGTATTCCCATCTATGAGAATAACTCTCTCTCCTTCACAGGTTTCAGTGAAAGTGAAAAATCAGAATCAGGGAACTCTCCATCACAGTGCACATGATGGCCACCAAACTTGAGGATGAATGAGAAACTTTGCCTTTTCAATGGACAGTAATTGAGTCTGTGGATGGAGGAGAATGAAATGCTACTTAAAAGTTCCAAGACTGTACCTTGAAAAGTCACACTACTGGGACAGTATTTCATGACATCACATTTTCTCTATGTAGGTTTGCCTGAACAATGGTACATTCTACTGTACAATTCCATATCTATATAATATCTTACATATTTAAGATGGTTGATTCCAGTGTCAGTGCTACATGTTTCTTTGCTGGGACCATATACCTGCCTTATATAACACTTTGGTTTAAAAACAAAAAAGTATTATATGATTTGGTAACTTAATGTATTACAGTAATGCCTTAATGTCTTTTAACCCTGTTACACGCTGCTTGTAGATCTGTTAATATAGTAAGACTTTTATGATAGTTTACAGACTACTTTTTTGCTAACTTTTGATTTACATTGTATGCATTTTTCTATTTGTACAGGGCAAGCAGGTATATATTTGACAAAATTGCAGTCATAAAATATTAACAGAAGATGTAAGAAATCTCAGCATGGTATTATTAACCTGTTCTTTATACAGAATGTAAATTATTGGCCCTGATGTTTTTTAGTTTTTTTTTTTTTTTTATCAGTCTAGCTGGATAAAAAGACCAGCATTGCAGGTTAACCAATAAGATTGTAATACAGTTTGTAAATTGTAAGCTAAAGGTTATTTTTATAATATACATGGTTTCATTGTCAGTTTGTCTTATTCTTTATTTGGTAGTGGGAAAGTATGAATGGCGATTATAAATAATTATGCCATTCAGTATAACTGATACATGACATACAGATCTACCTCTGTTGATTTATTGTGCCTGGCTTCGAACTATAAATACTATCATGCAAACTTCTTCACAGCCCATGATTTGTATATGGCTACAAAAGGTTACCAGATTTCCACTCATCCAGCCTGCCATAGAGATTGCAAATGCAGCATAAATCCACATCATCAACACAACCCAGAAGCACAACTTGTTGCCACCATTTGCCAAGTTCTGGCCAATAAATACCCAACATTAATACATATATAGGAAGAAAATGCACCATCGTCAGAGAGAGGTAGTGTGCATTCACACCAATGTTCTCTGCCGTATGACTACCGTGTGTGGTGTTTTTTTATTTTTACTGCTGTCACACTGCTGCATTAAAGTTTTATGTACTTTTTTTTTTTTTTTTAAACCAGTTTTCACAGATTCCTCAGTCTAATCTGAGGGATCTGTGGAAACTGGAGACCCCTCAAATTCAAAAAAAGCCTTTTTTTTCTAGCGATCATGTGAATATAGGCTTAGTCTGAAACTGTGGATGAAAGCATGTAGGATTTTTCTGTTCAGCAAAATGAATGGTTCCAAAATGGATACCTGATGTAAATTGTGCGTACAAGGCATAATAAATCTGCCCAACGGTGATTACCAAAAAAATCTGCCTAACCAAATGTGTTTTGTTTGCCACAAGATTACAATAGTCATCCTGACTGCATGTTCCTAAAAAATATCAGGTAGCCACAGCAATGCCTAAGGCCCCTTGCAGATGACCGTGGGGTGGGTCAATGTGCTATCCGTGTATTTCACGGATAGCACACTGACCCATTCTTTTCTATGGGCCCGTACACACGACCGTGAATTTCAGTGTCCCGTGTGCGGTCCGACAGTCCGGGCCGCATTAGATAGAACAGGACCTATTTCTGTCCTATTTTGCGGCCTGTGCTTCTGTGGCTCCTATTCATTTAATGAAAGGATCTGCGGAAGCACAGCCCATGCATGGGCGGCATACGGGGACATCCTTCTGTCCCCTGTGTGCAGCCCATACTTTTAATTTACAGCAGGCCGGTTGCAACACTGTGGTCTGCAACCAGCCTAACATTGAGGAAATAAAGTGGTATGATGTAAGGTGTGATCCACACAAGGCATTACAAATTATAGCACTTGTTCAAAGGAGATTGTAAAGTTCACTGTCTGGTTCTGTAGTCTACACTGCAAATTATTTTAAGACTAAAATGTATTTTCTAGACTGCCTGACCTTAACCCAGAGCTCTTCACTCCACCATTAGCAAATGCACCAAGTAAAACTTACACTTCTTGATGGTAAATGTGGGATTGGCCACAGCTTTTATTCTATAACATATTAAACAGATATACAGACATGGGCAAAATTGTTGGTACCCCTCGTTTAATGAAAGAAAAACCCATAATGGTCACAGAAATAACTTGAATCTGACACAACTGGAATTTGCCAAATTACATGTTGACAAGCTACAAAGCTTCTGGGAGAATGTCCTATAGACAGATGAGACAAAAATCTAAAAGGCATATTAGCTTTATGTTCACAGATGGAAAAATGAAGCATATCTTGAAAAGAACACTGTCCCTACTGTGAAACATGGAGGAGGCTCTGTTATGTTCTGGGGCTGCTTTGCTTCATCAGGCACAGGGTGTCTTGAATTTGTGCAGGGTACAATGAAATCTCAAGATTGTCAAGGGATTCTAGAGAGAAATGTGCTGCCCAGTGTCAGAAGACTTGGTCTCAGTCGCAGGTCATGGGTCTTGCAACAGGATAATGACCCAAAACACACAGCTAAAAACACCCAAGAATGGCTAAGAGGAAAACAATGGACTATTCTGAAGTGGCCTTCTATGAGCCCTGACCTAAATCCTATTGAGTATCTTTGGAAGGAGCTGAAGCATGCCGTCTGGAAAAGGCACCCTTCAAACCCAAGACAACTGGAGCAGTTTGCTCATGAGGAGTGGGCCAAAATACCTGTTGAGAGGTGCAGAAGTCTCATTGACAGTTACAGGAATCGTTTGATTGCAGTGATTGCCGCAAAAGGTTGTGCAAAAAAATATTAAGTTAAGGGAACCATCATTTCTGTCCAGGCCTGTTTCATGAGTTTTCTTTTTTAAAAAATTCTGTTGAAGCATGGTTGAAAAGCAATGTCTGACGTTCATTTTCATAGAATTTTTATATATTACTTTTGTCAGATTCAAGTTATTTCTGTGACCATTGTAGTTTTTTCTTTCATTAAACGAAGGGTACCAACAATTTTGTCCACGTGTGTATAACCTTTTAAACCGAAAATTAGCATCTTCCATGCCCATATCCTCCTCCTTCTACCTTCGCCGAAATGCCAACTGTTGTCCGACAGCGGGCATGTAGGCCTATTTCTTCATACCATAGAAGGTGAGTACCTCCACCACGTGCCCCCATTTTATAATTTTGCTCCACCTCCTAAAGCCAAGACACCTCCCAAAAAAGGCAGAGTACACTCTTATTTCAAAAAACATTCAGTATGTAGCTGCCCAGCAGTCATTGCCCTTTTCCTTATACACTCCAAGGCCCTCCAAGAGGAGACTTAATCAGCTATATCTGGCAAATGGAGCAAGATAAAATACAGCAATGTATTGGGTAAAATACTTCAGTTAGCTTAAGTTACAAGTCTGAATATGGTCCAAATGAGAATACTGATTTTAATGATGCTGAAGCTTCAAAGGGAAGAAGAAAGGGTCAACATATATATGTGTGTGTGTATATACAGTCATATGAAAAAGTTTGGGCACCCCTATTAATCTTAATCATTTTTAGTTCTAAATATTTGGGTGTTTGCAACAGCCATTTCAATTTGATATATCTAATAACTGATGGACACAGTAATATTTCAGGATTGAAATGAGGTTTATTGTACTAACAGAAAATGTGCAATATGCATTAAACCAAAATTTGACCGGTGCAAAAATTTGGGTACCCTTATCATTTTATTGATTTGAATGCTCCTAACTACTTATTACTGACTTACTGAAGCACAAAATTGGTTTTGTAACCTCACTGAGCTTTGAACTTCATAGCCAGGTGTATCCAATCATGAGAAAAGGTATTTAAGGTGGCCAATTGCAAGTTGTTCTCCTATTTGAATCTCCTCTGAAGAGTGGCATCATGG
The DNA here is from genome assembly GCA_947044405.1 of Leptodactylus fallax. Classification (NCBI taxonomy): domain Eukaryota; kingdom Metazoa; phylum Chordata; class Amphibia; order Anura; family Leptodactylidae; genus Leptodactylus; species Leptodactylus fallax. The sequence goes on along the minus strand of CAMRHE010000001.1, from coordinate 7,249,518 downwards.
GCTCCTCAAAACAACTCTCAAATGATCTGAAAACAAAGATTGTTCAACATAGTTGTTCAGGGGAAGGATACAAAAAGTTGTCTCACAGATTTAACCTGTCAGTTTCCACTGTGAGGAACATAGTAAGGAAATGGAAGACCACAGGGACAGTTCTTGTTAAGCCCAGAAGTGGCAGGCCAAGAAAAATATCAGAAAGGCAGAGAAGAAGAATGGTGAGAACAGTCAAGGACAATCCACAGACCACCTCCAAAGAGCTGCAGCATCATCTTGCTGCAGATGGTGTCACTGTGCATCGGTCAACAATACAGCACACTTTGCACAAGGAGAAGCTGTATGGGAGAGTGATGCGAAAGAAGCCGTTTCTAAAAGCACGCCACAAACAGAGTCGCCTGAAGTATGCAAAAGCATATTTGGACAAGCCAGCTTCATTTTGGAAGAAGGTCCTGTGGACTGATGAAACAAAGATTGAGTTGTTTGGTCATACAAAAAGGCGTTATGCATGGCGTCCAAAAAAACACAGCATTCCAAGAAAAACACTTGCTACCCACTGTAAAATTTGGTGGAGGTTCCACCATGCTTTGGGGCTGTGTGGCCAATGCCGGCACCAGGAATCTTGTTAAAGTTGAGGGTCGCATGGATTCAACTCAGTATCAGCAGATTCTTGAGAATAATGTACAAGAATCAGTGACTAATTTGAAGTTACGCCGGGGATGGATATTTCAGCAAGACAATGATCCAAAACACAGCTCCAAATCTACTCAGGCATTCATGCAGAGGAACAATTACAATGTTCTGGAATGGCCATCCCAGTCCCCAGACCTGAATATCATTGAACATCTGTGGGATAATTTGAAGCGGGCTGTCCATGCTCGGCGACCATCAAACTTAACTGAACTGGAATTGTTTTGTAAAGAGGAATGGTCAAAAATACCTTCATCCAGGATCCAGGAACTGATTAAAAGCTACAGGAAGCGACTAGAGGCTGTTATTTTTGCAAAAGGAGGATCTACTAAATATTAATGTCACTTTTCTGTTGAGGTGCCCATACTTTTGCACTGGTCAAATTTTGGTTTAATGCATATTGCACATTTTCTGTTAGTACAATAAACCTCATTTCAATCCTGAAATATTACTGTGTCCATCAGTTATTAGATATATCAAATTGAAATGGCTGTTGCAAACACCCAAATATTTAGAACTAAAAATGGTTAAGATTAATAGGGGTGCCCAAACTTTTTCATATGACTGTATATGTATGTATGTGTATAAAAAAATAAAAGTTAGGAACTGGCTTAGATTTTTAACTTGCCAGAAAGACTGAGACGCTTACACTTCGGCTCTTCCCGATCCCTGCCCACATGTGGCGGTTGAGGCGAATGATGAATTTTCCCCATTGTGTCTTCAGCACAAGGTATCACATTTATCAATATAAATACAATTTTGTCCCATTATGAAGAGCTGTGAGGTTTTCCATGGACTGTAGGTTCTTAAAGGGGTTGTACAGGACTCAAGAACACGTCTGTTTTTATTCTCAGGAAGTGACATGTCCGTTGGTCACACATTAATGCCACATTTCCATTGAATTAAAATGAATGGGACTGATCTGCAGCATGGCCATGTGACCAACGGACATTGTCACGTCCTAAGAAGAAAGCAGCCATGTTTTAGAAGTCCTGCACAACCCCTTTAATCTTTGGGTAGAGATTCAGCCAGGAAGATGCGACTGGTCTTTTCCAGTACAATGCTAACAGTCAGGATCAAAAGTTTTGAGATTGACAAATTTAAGTTTTCACAAAGTTTCCTGTTTTCATTATATTTAGATCTTTGGCAGATATTTTCATGATATACTGAAGTATTAAGTTAAACTTTTACTGTCAAATAAATCATGTTTATGCAAAGCATTTTTTGTGTTTACCCTTATCTTTTAAGACTTCTGCAATTTGTCCTGGCATGCTGGATAGGCTTCTGGGCCAAATCCTTACTGACTGCAACCCAGTCTTACCTAATTAGTGCTTGGCGCTTACACAATTCATGGTAGAACTCACTTTTATCCAGCATGCCAGTGCAAATTGCAGAGGGCTTGTAAAATAAAGGTCAACACAGGTGTGAACATAGCATAAGATGACAAATTAGCGTACAGTGTTACATTTCCTTGCACATCCCTGCAGGAGAAATAAAGGATCAGGCTGTCTTCATTTCCAATGATATTTCTTGTGTAGACTTCAGTCCTCCAAGGATAGAGATAATCTTTCAAGACGCTCTCCACCATGGGTAATGGATGAGGGCCTTGAATGAGAAAATCCAACCTCCTTTTTTTTTTTTCCCTCCCTAAGGCCGGTACCCCATGTAGCGTAAACCCAGAGCAAAGTGGATGGGATTCTAACGAATCCCATGTCCACTTTGCGGTAAAACCGCACTGCAGACATGCAGCGATTTCCAAAACCGGCGTGGTCTTGGAAATCGCAACATGTCAATTGTACCTACGGAAAAGCCGTCTGTTTCCCCATAGGTATAATTGAAACAAAGTCCGCAGAAGAAACCTCTGCGAATTTTCTGTTTAAAGCACAGCTATGCGTTCCTGTCGCATTTTCTTGCCGTGGGACGCTACGTGGGGCCTTAGCCTTATAGGGTTTCCAAAAATGAGGATAAAAAATGCCATCATTTGCTTGCTGACATTTAACAGCTTCCTGCTGCAGCAATTTGTTTAGTTACACTCAGCCTTCCAAAAAAGCCATAACTTAATTTTTTGCTTACACAACTGTAGGGGGCTTATTTTTGTATTTCATGATGGCATAATTTAATCTGTACAATGTGTACTTTTTTTTTTTTTTTATTGCAGGTTTTGTTTTTACAGTGTTCATTATATGGTACAATTGATATAACTATATCCTGTGGGTCAGTACGATCATGTCTTGGTTATGCTTTAACCCCCTTAAATCACTTTTGGCTTGCATCCTTAAAGACACAACCTAATTTTTCAAATCTGACGTGTCACTTTGTGGTAATAACTTTGAGATTATTTAATTTATCAAACTGAATCTGAGATTTGTTTTTTCGTGACAAATTGTACTTCGTGTCAGAGGCAAGTCAAGCAGTAATTTTCCAAGAATATTACCAAAACACATTTTTTCAAGGGACCAATTCAGTTCTGAAGGGGCCTTGAAAGGCTGGTCTAATAGAAACCCCCATAAATCACCCCATTCTGAAAACTGCACTCCAGAAAGAATTCAAAACAGCATTTAGAAAGTTTCTTAACCCTTTCAGCATTTCACAACAATTAAAACAAAATGGAGGTCAAATTTACACTTTTCAATTTCTGTTAATATATTCATTTAGCCCTAGAAATTACACACTCACAAGGGGTTAAAGGAGAAAATGCATTCCACAATCTGTTATGCAATTTCTCCTGAGCATGAAATTACCCCACATGAGCATGTAAACTAATGTATGGACGTACAGTAGGGTAAAGCATGGAAGGAGTGCTATTGGGATTTTGGAGGGCAGATTTTGCTGGAATCTGTTTCAGGCACCATGTTGCATTTGAGTCCCTGAAGTGTCAAAGTGGAACCCCCCCCCACCCGAAATGACCCCATTTTGGAAACTAGACTGCTAAAGGGATTTATCAAGGGGTATAGTGAGAACTTTGAACCTACAGGTGTTTCACAGACTTTTTTTTTTTACCATTGAGATGTGAAAATAGAATTTTTTTTTTTTTTTTAAATATACAATAAAATGTCACTTTAGCCCTAAGTTTTTCATCTTCACAAAGGGTTAAAGGAGAAAAAGCATCCATTATTTAAGCAATTTCTCCTGACTAAAGAAATGCCCACATGTGGGTGAAACCTTTTGGTATGGCCAAACATTGGAATAGAACAATATTTAGAGGGCAGCTTTTCCTGTTATACAGTGGGGGAAAAAAGTATTTAGTCAGACACCAATTGTGCAAGTTCTCCCACTTAAAAAGATGAGACCGGCCTGTAATTGACATTATAGGTAGACCTCAACTATGAGAGACAAAATGAGAAAACAAATCCAGAAAATCACATTTGTCTGATTTTTAAAGAATTTATTTGCGAATTATGGTGGAAAATAAGTATTTGGTCAATAACAAACGTTCATCTCAATACTTTGTTATATATCCTTTGTTGGCAATGACAGAGGTCAAACGTTTTCTGTAAGTCTTCACAAGGTTGGCCCACACTGTTGTTGGTATGTTGGTCCATTCCTCCATGCAGATCTCTAGAGCTGTGATGTTTTGGGGCTGTTGCTGGGCAACACTTTCAACTCCCTCCAAAGGTTTTCTATGGCGTTGAGATCTAGAGACTGGCTAGGCCACTCCAGGATCTTCATTGCCCGAGCGGTGTGCTTGGGATCATTGTCATACTGAAAGACCCAGCCACGTTTCATCTTCAATGCCCTAACTGATGGAAAGAGGTTTACACTCAAAATCTCACAATACATGGCCCCATTCATTCTTTCACGTATACGGATCAGTCGTCCTGGTCCCTTTGCAGAGAAACAGCCCCAAAGCATGATGTTGCCACCCCCATGCTTCACAGTAGGTATGGTGTGCTTTGGATGCAACTCAGCATTCTCACTCCTCCAAACATGAGTTGTGTTTCTACCAAACAGTTCTACTTTGGTTTCGTCTGACCATATGACATTCTCCCAATACTCTTTTGGAACATCCAAATGCTCTCTAGCAGACCACAGACAGGCCCGGATATGTACTGGCTTAAGCAGGGGATCTGAGTCCCTGACGGCGTAGTGTGTTACTGACTGTAGCCTTTGTTACATTAGTTCCAGTTTTCTGCAGGTCATTCACTAGGCCCCCCCGTGTGGTTCTTGGATTTTTGCTCACCGTTCTTGTGATCATTTTGACCCCACAGGGTGAGATCTTGCGTGGAGCCCCTGATTGAGGGAGATTATCAGTGGTCTTGTATGTCTTCCATTTTCTAATTATTGTTCCCACAGTTGATTTCTTCACACCAAGCTGCTTGCCTATTGCAGATTCAGTCTTCCCAGCCTGGTGCAGGTGTACAATTTTGTTTCTGGTGTCCTTCCACAGCTCTTTGTTCTTCACCATAGTGGAGTTTGGAGTGTGACTGTTTGAGGTTGTGGACAGGTGTCTTTTATACTTGTTTGTAGGTGACCAAATACTTATTTTCCACCATCATTTGCAAATAAATTCTTTAAAAATCAGACAATGTGATTTTCTGCATTTGTTTTCTCATTTTGTCTCTCATAGTTGAGGTCTACCTATGATGTCAAATACAGGCCTCTCTCATTTTTTTAAGTGGGAGAACTTGCACAATTGATGGCTGACTAAATACTTTTTTTTTCCCCACTGTAGATTTGTTACCTTGTCGCATTTTCAAAGGCCTAAAAGTGTCAGAAAAGTGGATCCCCCCCCCAAAAAAGTGACCATTTTGTAAACTTGACCACTCAAGGAATGTATCAAGAGGTACAGTGAACACTTTTGACCCTACAGGAGTTTCACTGAATTTTTAACCATTGGGATGTGAAAGTGAAAAATTATTATTTTTTTTTTTTCTATAATAAAATGTTACTTTAGCCCCTCATTGTTCATCTTTACAAGGGGTTAAAGGAGAAAAAGCATCTATTTGTTAAGCAATTTCTACTGACTAAATACCCAACATGTGGGTTTAAACTGCTGTATGGTCACACAGTGGGACTGAGAAGGGACAGAACAATATTTGCAGGACAGATTTTGCTGTAATAGTTTTTAGGTACAATGTCGCATGTACTGAGCCTCTGAAGTACCTGAACAGTGGAAACCACCAACAAATGATGTCAGTTTGAAATTACACCCCTTAAAAGAAATTTATCAAGGGGGTATGTTCCCCAGATCTGAAACCAAGTGACAACCTGTTGGACCTCATGAATCAGTGCATTTGACACTGCTGAGCAGCGGCTCAGACTATGCAGGAGCTCATTAATGCTCTGATCCAGGTCTGGGAAGAAATCCCATAGAAAACCATCCCCAGAAGATGTAAGGAGTGCACACAGGGCACGTGGGAGGCCATACACAATACTGAGTCACATTGCTTTTTTTTTTTTTTTTTTTTAAACCCAGCATGCACACAAAAGTTTCACTTGTGAAACGCAGTCCATCTATTGGCCAGATTTACCAGCCTGAAGAGTATTCCAGGAGAAGGACTCCTAGCATTATAGTTATCTATGATACTAGGAGTCTCTACCTCCCAGCAACATACTGTCCCATACCATAATCAATACGTGACAGTATGTTGCTGGGACGCAGGGACTCCTAGCAGCATAGATTACTATAATGCTAGGAGTCCCTTTCCCTGCACACTGTTCATGCCAGGAGATCCGGCCCACACACCAAGTTTTACGATGATCCTTAGTTGTTGTATTGCGATCTTACTTGTTTGAGGTGATTTGGAATTCAGGCCTTCATTTTGGCTTCCACTGACTTTTAATACATCATTTTGTTTTTAACGAGTTACACAATATAGATCATTAAAAATTTTCAACTTGAATCTTTCATTCATTAAGATCCAATATGTTAGTTAAAGTGTACCTCTAACACTTCTCTGAAAAAGGACATCATACAAAATATCTCTGAAAAAAAAAGCCACCTTTACCTTATGGGAGATGAAAGCATGCAGGATTAGCCAGACTGCCCAGTACCTCCATATGTGCACCCCACTAATATCAGCACCCTCAAAACAAAGAGTACCTCTAATTATAAAACAATTTCCTAATTTAGTGGTATGGGTGACAAAGCTTTAATATATTTAAAATCTATATTTAAAAAAATATGTATATTTTCTACTCCACTTATTAGGCTGCTTTCCTCTTCACTCAGACTTCTCTCTAGAATCCATTTCCATACTCACACAGAAGTCTATGGAGGGGGGGGGGCAGAAGGCTGCTTCTAATTAACTGATTTACTGCAAAGCAGTAGAGTCTTGGAAGATATGAGTGTCAAAAGGGGTTCTCTTACAGTGTACCAGAACTTGCAGTGTGTGTTCCAGCAGCAGACACCTCCTCCCCCTCACCTCTCCATGCACTTCTATATAAAAATCACCTCTGCATGACAAGTTACATATATTGACTTGAACTATTCATTAAACGGGTTATTCAACTTCCACAAAATATCTGCAAATACATCCACAGCAGTGCTATATACTCACTGTACCTTGTGCACTCTTTGACTTTCTTTATTTTACTTGCTGCTCTTTGTCCACAGATTCATTGTATGTAAATAACAGTGATACAAACCGCATTTCTCATGATTCTTCTGCTTGATCTCACTTTCTGTACCTGTCCCTGCTACAGGGTGTGTTTTTTGTGTCACTATGTCTCAGGCTGGGTTCACATCTGTGTTAGAGACTGTTGAAAATCAGCAGAGAAAATAAGTCCAACAAGATGGAGTTTTCTTTTTCTCCGCCACTTTCAGTTATGAAATAGTGAACCTCTAACAAACCCAAACAATGGAAAGCCTGATGCAAGTGTGAATATAGTGTCACTTTTTGAGTCTGTGCAGCATCGCTGCTGTCAGCATATCTGACCAGGCAATAAATCACTCCCATGAGTGGCTTCTAGGGGCAAGTATGCCAGGTGCTGCTGTGACATTTCATTCGCTAGCTCACTGGGGCAGGGATTGTTAGTTTTGAAATGAATGTCACAGCTGTGGTTAATGGACTGAAAATAAATAGGATACATATTAGGAAGGGTCTTGTGCATCCTGTTATTTGGCCCATATTTTTTTAAAAACTGGATAACCCCTTTAATAAAAAGTGGATTTATAATTGAAGGTACACTTCAAGTATTCCCTTAAAAAAGAAAAAAAAAATTGAATTTGCTCAACTCCTCCTGCTGCTTTATAGCATGCTGCTGCAGATTGGACTATAGATTCACTTTACACTTCAAAGAAGTTTCTCTGGAGCACAATAAGCTTATGGCTCCACATTGCAAGCCTCAGCAAAAAAGCAATACGGGAAAAATAGCAGCACAAACTTATTGTGGTTTATCTTGCAGCGCTTTTGATAAACTCTGCAGAGTTTTCCTCTGCGGACTTTCTGCTTCAATTATACCTATAGGGAAACCACAGGTGTTTCTGTAGTTATAATTGACATGCTGCAATTTCTGCTGCGCGTATTTTTCGGGATGGGATTCGATACTTCATTTACTTATGATGCTGCGAGCTTCAGAACTACTGTACTGGGCTGTGGAGTTGGAAAATTGGAAACAATTTTGGTTGGAGTCAGAAAAGTTACCAACTCTGGCTTAAAAAGAAAATCATTATTAAAATCCACAGTTACTGTGGCTCTACTGTGCTGCACCCAAAGCATCATTAACCCTTTCCTGGCATCAGCCATAGTATTACAGCGGATGTCGGGTATTTAAATATGGCGGTCGCCATAGCTGTCAGGTCTTTACTATATGTGTCAAAGCTTGCGAGGCACCATTTTCCCCAGATCTGGGGCCAGCAATCTGTTGCCATTACAACCGGGAGCCTATTGAGCATATACTGCTCTATGCAACCTGTAATAGAAGTGCCAGTATTTTGCAATGCATTGCATTACTGTTCAAAACCCCTAAGGAGTCTATTAGATACAGTATAAAATGAAAAAAAAAAAGTTATTACTTATTAAAATTTAAAAGAATTAAAGAGATTCAAAAAATCAGCCCCCCCTTTCCCTAGAATAGATATAAAAGTAAAAATTGACTGAGAGACACGTACACATTAGATATCCCTGTGTACAAAAATGCCCGGTCTCCAAACTCAAATATATTTTTCCCATACGGTGAACACTGTAGCAGGAGAAAAAAAAAAAAAATCAAGTATGCAAAACCTCCGTTTTTTTCCGTTTCGCTTCTGATAAAAATTTGAATAAAAAGTGGTCAAAGCAAGACATTCCTTAATGGTAAAACTAAAAAATAGATTTGGCCCCGCAAAAAAAAAAAAAAAAAAAATGCATATGAATACGGAGACTAAGTATTTTTTTTGCAAAGTTTTGGATTTTTTATGGGGCTAATATGTAAAAACTATATAAAATGTGGTATCACCGGGATCGTATGGAAACATAGAATACAAGTGACATGTCATTTTGGCTGCACAGTAAATGCTATAAAAACAAAGCCTGTAAGGATGTCGCACAAATGAACTTTTTCTTTAATTCCCCCCCCCCCCCCACATTCTGAATTTTTTTTTCACCTTCCCAGTACATTGTACAGAATATTAAATGATACCATTATGAAGAACAATTTGTCCTGCAAACATTAAGCCCTCATATGGCTGTGTGAATGGAAAGATAAAAAAAAAAAAAAAAAGGTAATTACTTACCGGTAATTGGATTTTCCAGAACCCACGACAGCACCCAGAGAGAGGATCCGCCCCCAGGGACAGGAAACCTACGGTATAAAAAGGTGGAGCCTCTCCTACCCCTCAGTTGTTTTATAGAAGCGAGAGGGAGACTCCAGTTAACTTGTAACTCATGACCCTAAGGTCAAAACTTTTTTTTTTTATTTTTTGCTTGGTACACCCAGTGCCAAACAAAAGTCCATCACCAAGAAAAAAGGGAGGGATAAAGGACGGTGCTGTCGTGGGTTCTGGAAAATCCAATTACCGGTAAGTAATTACCATTTTTCCCTTCACCCACGACAGCACCCAGAGAGAATAAAATAGGAAAACACTAGGGAGGGACCACCGCTTGTAAAACTTTCCTTCCAAAAGAAAGATCAGCAGAAGCCCCAATGTCCAGCCTATAATGGCGAAAAAAGGTAGAAGGTGAAGACCAGGTTGCCGCTTTGCAGATAGATTCTATGGAAGCATCAGCTCTCTCGGCCCACGAGGTGGCAATCGCCCTAGTAGAATGTGCCTTGAGCCCCACTGGTGGGGGAAGGCCCAAAGAACTGTAGGCCAGGGAGACTGCTAGTCTCACCCACCTAGCCAGACTACACTTAGAGGCCTTCCCTTTGTTGGGACCTGAAAAGAGAACAAATAGGGAAGTAGATTTCCTCCAAGAGGAAGTAGAGGACAAACTACTGGATTAGGCAACATCTTTCATCCAAACAGTGGTATTTCTGCTCTTTAGTACTACTTGGGTTAGCACAGAGGGAGGGGAGAACTATCTCCTGAGATCTATGAAATTTTGAGGCTACTTTAGGCAAAAAAGCTGGGTCTGGTTTAATTATTACCCTGTCCTCTGTAATAACAGTAAAGGGTGGATTAACTGATAGAACCTGCAATTCTCCTATGCGACGTGCCGAGGTAAGGGCCACTAAAAGAATCACTTTCAGGGATAAATTTTTAATAGGGATAGAGTCCAATGGTTCAAAGGGAGGTTTAGTTAAGGCAGACAGAACTAGGTTCAAGTCCCAGGGAGGAACTCTGGACATAACCACCGGTCTACTTCTAGAGGCCGCCTTGATGAACCTAATCACCCAGGGATCATCAGCCAATTTATCATTTAGTAGAACACTAAGGGCTGAAACCTGGACTTTTAAAGTGCTGGTACAAAGCCCCTTTTCTAGTCCCTTCTGAAGGAACTCTAGAATCTGTTTTCCAGGTATATCCCTAAGCTCCCCTGGAGAACCACCTAGAAATTCAAAAAACCGGAACCAAGTCCTAGCGTATATTTTAGTAGTGACCGGTTTTCTGCTTTTTAGAAGAGTGGAAATGAGATTCTGAAAAAACACCTTTAGAAGCTGGTAATCTCCGCTCAAATTCCAGGCCGTCAAATGTAAGTGGCTGGACTCCAGATGGAGAATGGGGCCCTGACATAGAAGGTCCTGGCTGACTGGGAGAATCCAAGGGTCCGAAACAGACAGGATCCTTAGCCAGGTAAACCAGGCTCTCCTCGGCCAAAAAGGGGGCAATTAGAATAACCCTCGCTCGATCCTCCCTGATCTTCCTCAGAACTGCTGGAATGAGATAGAAGGGAGGAAAAGCGTAAGCTAGACTGAAATCCCACTTGTAGGACAGAGCATCCACCCCAAAGGGGGGTTCCTCTGGGTTTAGGGAAAAAAAAATCTCTCCACCTTCTTGTTTGACCGACTGACAAAGAGATCTATTTCCGGGACTCCCCAAACCCTGGTGATCTCTAAAAAGATGGATGGGTTCAATTGCCACTCGCTCTGATTCAGATTGTGACGGCTCAGGAAATCTGCCCTGAAATTGTCTGACCCCCTGATATGCAGAGCAGACCAGGAGAGAACCAGAGGCCCTGACAGATGTAGAATCCGGGCCATTATTTTCATAAGGGGAAGGGACCTCGTACCCCCTTGCTTATTTATATATGAAACTGCTGTCATATTGTCAGACATGATCCTTACATGGAAATTCCGAATACCCTGACCTATGACTTTCAAGGTCTCCAAAAATCGCCATTAGTTTCCTCTGATTTGAGGATGCCTGAGAGACTCCTTGACCAGCAGCCTTGGAACACCTGATCCCTCATGTGGGCACCCCACCCCCAAGGGCTGGCATCCGTGGTAATAATTAGGGGGTCTGAGATCTTGCATGGAACTCCAATTTCTAGGTGACCCCTGACTAACCACCAACCCAGGGTTTCTCTTGTTGGCTGAGACACCCACATAAATTTGTCGAGAATTTTCTCTTCCTGACACCAGGCTGCCAGGATTTCCCACTGCAGGTCTCGGGAGTGGCTCTGAGCCCAAGGTACCGCTGGAATACAGGCCGTGAGAGTCCCCAGGATGGACATAGCCTTTCTTATAGTGACCCTGGGGGACTGGATCAGGATTTTTACTAGGGACACCGTGGAATATAGAATGATCCCTAGAAACTTTTTCTGTTGAGAAGGAACTAAACTTGACTTCTCTAGATTCACCATCCAACCTAATTCCTCCAGAATGTTCAGTGCTACTCTGACACTTTCTAAACATTCTATTCTGGATCTTGCCACAATGAGAAAGTCGTCTAGATATGGAATAAACAGAACATCTTTCTCTCTTACATGCGCCCCCATTTCTGCCACTATTTTGGTAAAGACTCCTGGGGCTATGGAGATTCCAAAGGGAAGAGCCTGATATTGGTATTGCTGAAATCACCCCTCCCATCTCTACTGCTACTCGCAAGAACCTCTGGTGACCTGGAAAAATTGGAACATGGTGTGAAGAATATCGCCTCGCCCAGCCGCCTGGCACGCCTGCGATCAAACTTCTTTCTTAACCTCCCACTCACACACTGTGAGTAGACCGGGTCATAGGATAAAATGAAATGAGCGATATAAATTTTATATGTTTAATAACCCAAGTGGGTCGGTATGGATTAATAGCATATACAGAAATATACAATATTAATATGATCAAGCATAAACATACAAGAAAAAGGGCAATGATACAATACACAAGAATAAACAAGGGAATTAAAAGATAGAGAAAATACCGGCATAGGCTCGTAGTCCGTTTCTCTAGGCCACAGCAGAGTTTTGGGCCTAGGGCGCAAGCTTAAGCAAGTTGCATAAAACAATCCTTCTACATGCTGTCCAGAACTAGTGAAAGGCTTCAGGCCTCACTGCTAGGCCCTCAAAGCATTCCTCAGTAGGGCATGCCCTCTCATCTTCTCCCAGATCAGAGCTCCTTACTGCCTCTTTGCTGAATGACCCCAGAATCCAGGTCTGCCCACAGCATATGGCTAGTGCTCCACCCACCCCTTGCACCCAGGCAGCCCCCCTTCTCCCACCTTTGCAGAACCCTCGGAGAGAAGGGTGAAGTTAAGGCTTGCTATCCCCCATCCCATCTGGCCAGGGATAATAAAAGTGCCTGGCTATAGCAAGCCATCTCCAATGAACACACATAAAACCAGTGAAGCCTATCGTCCAGCAATGTGAACTCAACTAAAGCACCGCATTCCAAGTGGGGGAAGGACTGACCTAAGCAAGTAAAACACACTTCCAAGAAAGATATAAAACTGAGGGTCGGTTCATCACACATGGTAATAAGCATCTTTCAGGTCTATCACCGCCATCCAGCAATTGGGAGTTAACAATCTCACTGCTGACTGCACTGTCTCCATCTGGAATTTCTTGTAAGACAAACTGATTTAACCTTAGATTTATTATGGTTCTGTAGGAGCCATCGAGTTTCCTTACCCAGAACAGATGGGAATAAAAACCCCTTATGAAATTTTCCTCCAGGCAGGAATTTCCTCAGTCTCCCCTCTACCCGGGGCCTGGCGTCATTGCCTATTGGGTCTTGGATCTTTATTACGGGGTGAGTTGTTAAATAAGAACCCCTTGTGTTTCTTATTGATTCTGCCCAGCTATTATCTCTGGACTTGACAATTTTCTGCCCTCTGTATGCTGCAAAGGGACGAAAGGACCTCCGTGTCCGACCAGAGGAAGGCAAAGGAAAAACTTTTTTTTTTTTTCTGCTGCCTTAGCTAAGATGTCATCCAAGGCTGGTCCAAAGAGATATTCACCGTCACAGGGCAGATTGCACAGCCGGGTCTTAGACCCTACATCACCTGTCCAACTCTTCAGCCATATAGCCCTCCTGGCAGAGTTGGTCAGGGCAAGGGAGCGAGCTGATAATCTTACAGCGTCTGCTGAAGCATCTGCCAAAAAATCAGCAGCTTTTCTAATAGTCGGCAGGGCTGACAGAATCTGCTCTCTTGGGGTCTTATCCCTTAATTGATCTTCCAGCTCCCCTAGCCAGATCATAACGGATCTAGCAGTACAGGTAGCCGCTATATTGGGCTTGAGGGACGCACCTACTGACTCCCAAGAACGCCTTAGGAAGCTATCTGCTTTCTTGTCTAAGGGATCCTTCAGGGTACCCATGTCCTCGAAGGGCAGTGCTGACTTCCTGGAGGCTCTGGCAACATCAATTTTTGGTACACTATCCCAAGAAGAGCAAGCTTCCTCTTCAAACGGGTATTTACGCTTAACTCCTCTAGGGATAAAACCCTTCTTGCTAAGCGATGTAATATTTTTATGGACTGGAAAGTGTCTCCTTTGACGAACCTCCAAACATAATGTCCTGTATAGAACGGGAATGTCTAGAGTTCTCAATCCCCATAGTCGCTCGAATGAGCAACTTGTCAGTGTCCTCAACTCGAAAACACGACTGTCCTCCCTCTACATCAGATATAGAGGAAGAAGAGACATCATCGGATAATTCTCCACTTTCACCTTGAACAGACTCCTCCTCAGAAGAGGAGTCTTGACCTTGGGTAGAGGAACTGGACTTCTTTTTCTGGCCACTTTTACCCTTAAGGGAACTCCTGACCTCCTCCTGTATCATAGATCTGATACCCTGTAAGAATGACGGGGACTCCTCAGCAATAGTTCTATTAATACATGATGGGCAGAGCTTTTTCTCATAAGAAGAAGAAAGTCTAGTTCTACATAAGGCACATTCCTTATTCTTAGGTCTATCCTACAAAAGACAGGGGAAACCATTAATCAATAAAAAATAAAGGGTTGGCACGCAGCCACTTACATCCCCCTAGAATACTGAGGAAGGTGGAGGTGGACCTTCATCTTGCCCTCCATCTTGGGGTCTTCCTCCTGCCGGCGGCAGCTGCTGTGGCTGCTCTTCCATACTATAGAGACTCGGCGCATGGAGGGCCAGGAACTGCTTAGCAGCTCCACTTTCCTTCAATCTGCATTATATGGCCATTCAGCCGCTAGGCCACGCCCCTGCCACCGGAAGCCACACCTTCATTACCAGTAAGCCACGCCCCTTCCACCGGAAGCCACGCCCACTTCCGGCAGGGCTGGCACCTCCATGTGTCTCCCTGCAGGCCCGGAACTCCTGCGGCCTAAAGCAGAGGAAACACACTCCTTCTGCCTGGATATCGGAACCCCCGCGCTCGGAACACCAGCGGCGCATAGCTGGGGGGATGGCACCTGACTCCAGACTGGGCCACAGCCACCCCTGGAAGAAGAGAGGCAACCCCTACCAGGACCAACTCTTTCCTATGCCATCAGGTAAGCCTTCCTCAAGCAGACACGTAGGTCTCCCTCCAGGGACAGGAAACAACTGAGGGGTAGGAGAGGCTCCACCTTTTTATACCGTAGGTTTCCTGTCCCTGGGGGCGGATCCTCTCTCTGGGTGCTGTCGTGGGTGAAGGGAAAAAAAAAGGGGTTTGTAAGACGAGGATTCAAAAACGAAAAATGCCTGCGGCAGAAAGTGGTTAATCAGTATGATGCTGCCAATGAATACTTGATTAGAAAAATATGACAGAAATCGCCACCAACGATCAAATGCAAACACGTAGTTTCAAAAAAACCCATGTATTATTGTGATTAAGAACACAGATTTGTAGTAGCTCGTATAGAAATAAAAGCGTGTTCCATATGCTTATGGACAATATCATCCAGTGGTGACAACAATTTCAGAGATACATGGTTTGCTTCTGGAAGTGATCAGCACAAAAAGAAGCTACAGCACCATGTATTCATGTTATTTCCAATCAAAGTGCACTACCTGTTCAGTGAAATCTGTCACTAGAAGAGACATTGAAACAGATTACATTAAGAGGGAACAATGTTTTTGTAGGTCAATCATCTTACATGCAACCTGTTTATGTTTCATCACAGCCTCTGCACAGGGTGACTAGCAAATAAGCAAGACTCTCCTCTCAGGTTTTCAAGTAGGGTTACCGCCCAATTAAAATGAATACATGGTAATCACAGGTATGCTTTATGTTGAGGTATTTCACTAATCATATGTTGTGGCTTGTTAACATGTTTCATGTGCTTGTCGCCTAAGGGCTCATTCACAAGATGAAATTTGGAGTGGATTTTGAGGTGAAATCCATCTCAATATCAGCTCTAAAAATTGCCCAGAACCTGCCTCCTAAGCAAAAGCAAATCACTGGAATGCAGTGACGGCCACTCAGCACACTGAGGCAAAATTTTTTTTTTTAAAAAAAGCCTTAGGAAGGATCTTACGCTGAAATATAAAAAGGTCTCAAGGTTTTGTTTGCGATTTTTTTAAGGGTTAAATATATTTATATATATTTGGTTTTGATATAATCTACTGACTCACAGTAGGGTGACGTCATTTTAGCTGCACAATGAACACCATAAAAACGAAGCTAGTAAGAAAGTCGCACAGTTTTTCTCCAATTCCATTCTCTATTTTTTTCCAGCTTCCCAGTACATTGCACAGAATATTAAATCGTGCCATTACAAAGTACAATTTGTCCCGAAAAAATGAAGCCCTCATACCACTCTGAGAATGGAAAAAAACGTATTTTTTTTTTTTTTTTTTTTTTGAAGGGCACCAAAAATGTAGTACTTTTGTTTTCATCCCAAAAAAACAAACAAACCAGAAACCGATCAGTTATTTTTATTCAACATTGATGCAGTTTTGGACTGGGATGCCTAGGGCCCACGCCAGGACCCCCGCAGATCAGCTGTACTGAGACAGCACGGCTACAGATAACAACATGTCGGGAGCCATGCTGCTCACCTGCCATACGATGTGCACCATCTAAACCCACCGCTACACTCTGTATAGCAAGTGAGCAGCATGTAGCCGAGCTGTCCTGGAAAAGCTGATCTGCAGAGGTCTTGACTGTTGGACCCCCGCAGGTGTAATATTGATGGCCTATTTTAAGGACAGGCTATCAGTATTACAAAGATGGCTAATCCCTTTAAACAATTTGTCCAGGAATTGGAACAACCCATGTGGCAGGCAGGAAGTGTTAAGAAAAAAAAAAAAAAAAAAAAAAAAGGAAGAGCATGCTCACCTTTCCCCAGTCTTCTTGCTGGGAGTCCTGCACCTCATGTGACTACTAAGATCAATTGGGTACAAGATTTCCAGAAATGAAGCGCCACCATGAGACCAAACAGACACATGCAAGTATGTTTTTTAAAAATTTTACACCACCCTGGCTACCACAAGGGTCGCTCCAACCTCTTTAAAGGTGTTGTTTGGGCCTAATTTTTTATGCCCACTTTACTGGTCCCCATAATATATGGGGAGCAGTGATAGGGCCAATACATTGTATGGAGGCAGTGATGGGGAGGAACATCCTGTGGTGGGGACATTAAACTGTGTGGGGTGTCTGCCCGCTTCCTATCAAGTATGTTTGGCCTATCCTTTAATACACCCCCCTAAAGCCAGACATTTTAATGTATTCCCTCACAGGGTATTAGCCCCTATCACTGCCCCCCGCAGTATAGGGGACCAATGAAGGGGACACTGTATTGGGGGGGGGGATATTGAAGGGGCCATCACTGGTTACCCCTATGCAAGTATTGGGTCTTTACTTACCTGCTCCCCAGTCCTGCTCTGTTTCCCTGCTCCGGGTGCACTGTGGTGATGTCACATGCACCCGGAGCAAAAAGAAATGCGAAGAGCCAGAAAACAGAGAAAAGTCCTTTGTGCAGGAATTCTCTCTATATGATTTTGGTCCAGTTCCTTACAGCCCAGTGATGACGCTCAGCTGTGAGGAACACCCCCTCATACAGCGCTATGAACGAACAGAAGTGTCAGGGAGGGCATTCCTCTGACAGTACCCGGCTATAGACGAGAACAGAGAGAGGGGGCGTTCCTCACAGCCCAGTGATGACGCTCAAGCTGTGAGGAACGCCCCCTCAGTACATGTCTATGAACCAAGAGAAGTGTCAGGGAGGGAGTTCCTCGCAGCGCCCTTCTAACAGTAAAACATTACACCACCGATATCTCCAGCCCCGGGGCACATACTGGGAATGCCGGCAGTGCGCTGAATTCAGCGCGCTGTCGGCTTTCTAGCGGTATGTAAAACCGCATGTGCCTGAGGACACGAAATGTCCTCTAACACTGCTAGTTTTTTTTTTTGTTTCCCCTTTCTGAGCATGCGCAGGGAAAGTAAATGGACATAAAATAACGGACAGTAACTGATGGCTATCAGTTACTCATAGACTTCAATGTTAAAAAAATAACGGACACTTGCTGTCCGTCAAGAATCCGTTTTTTTTCAAACGGACAAAAAGTCCTGCATGTAGGATTTTTTGTCCGTGAAAAAATAACGGACTTCTGACGGATTTGGTGTAAACTGACACAAACGGACACAATATAAAAACCCATTGAAATGAATGGAAATTTTAACGGATTTCTGACGGTTCAACTAGTGTCCGTTGCTAAAATCTTGTAACGGACAATAGCAACGGACACTACTGACGGACACCAACGGTAGTGTGAACGCTCCCTTAGACAGATTAGTCAATGGGTGTCCGTTAAAAAAAAAAACAAAAAAAACTGTCCGTTTGACAAATCCGCCCCCACCACCCTTTCTTCGTTCTGAACATGCACAGAGGGAAAACCGGTTTATAAAACAGACACAAACTGTTTACCATCTGTTTGTAATCAATTTGTGTCCACCTTCCATAAACCTCAATGTTAACAAAAACGATTTGCTGCTGTCCGACTTGTTTCTCTGCCCAAAAGAGCAGAAAGCAGATGTAAATGGTACAAACGGACACCTGTAGATGGTTATTATAACACACTGAAATGAATGGGTTTTAAAACGATCCATTAAAAGTTAGTTTTTGATGATTTTGAGATGCTTTCACATCAACGTGGACAGCCAAACGCTGATGTGAACCCAGCCTGAAACGGATGTAAAAATCGTGATCTGAATGGAGCCGAATATGAGCAAAGGTGCCAGGATGCAGTCCAATTACCCCCAGAAGCAGATCCATCATCAGCATGGGCTCACAACGGTGCAAAAGTCAAGAAATAAAGCCTGCAAATCACAGATCAGAAACGTGCGAGAACATTACTAAAGGCCGTGGCCATCGCCGCAACCACGACCCCTACACCGGCACCCGGGTCTCTTCTTCCTCACAGTCAATAGTACGCGTTGAATGACATACCCAGACCTCACAGCCGCCCCGGAAACTGCGACGAACAATAACATCCGTTCAGTGCCAGGCAGCCAATGCTGGGCGTCTTACGTAAGAGCCGTGCAGCTGGCCCGGAGAGTTCTCCATACACAGCGCTGTCAGTAAACACACGGAGCACACCGCATGTAACACTTAGCAGCAGCACCTCACCCTCCGGTCCATGCACTAAGCTCGGCTCAGAAGCGCAGCAGACACGCCTCCCCTCACACCCTCCGGCAGGCCAGCTCTCTCCAGCAGGAACCACCTCCCTCACATCTACCGCTCCTCCTTCTCTCCGCGGCGATACTAACAAAATGGCCCCGACTCCCATATGCTTCTCCGACTTCTACATTGCCGTCATACGCTTAGGCACGCCCTTTCTTAGTCACGCGATTGGCAGTAATTGTCCAGATCCCGCCCCACCCTCGGGGTGCAATTGGTTAGCCTCCTGTGACCCGCCCACTACTCCCTGGCAGCTCGGCGGCGGAGTCTAGGCATCGCAGGAGCCCAAAATGGCGGAGCTGTGGAATAGTGTTCGTGCTGCGCCAGCTGAGAAACATGAAACGCTGCCCAAACCGAGGGATGTAATTGTGGTGAAATCCAGCGCAGAAGGAAAGCCTCGCCCGCCGACCTCATCCTCCTCGTCATCTTCCTCCAGCACGAGCAGCCGTGACCTGCATCCCGCCAAGAAAATTCGGACAGATGAAAAGGTTTCCAAGCCGAAGCGTGTGAATGGCGAGGGCGGAGGGGGCGGGAGTCATCGACCTGGATCGGGCTATGCTACTTCAGCAACATGGAGTGCCCCGCTAGCGGCCAGCGGCAGCCTGTGCCTCGCCCCGCCCGGCTCGACCCGCTCCCTGCAGTCAGCGCCTCCGCCCGTTCGCCTCTTACCGAGCGAGAAGCCCCGGAAACCCAGTGAGAAGCGGGAGAAGGAGAAGAAGAAGCAGCAGCGGCGCGAAGATGGCGCGGAGGAGAACGGGGATGTCAAGGCTGCTGTCCCCAGCCTGCCCGCTGCGCCTGTCACAGGTGAGTGTCACTCGCCCTTTCATCCCCGTTGCCAGAAGCCTCTCCCGGGAAGTGGATGTGCCTGGCATTCCTGGCAGTGACATGCATGGCGGCAGGGGATTCCTGTGCATGCTGCTGCTGCTGACATGTAAACACTGCCTGCCTATGCTTACTCCTTAGTAGATGTGTCACGTCAGTCACTGGGCCATTCATTCTTGCTCTGTCCATATGTGACCTGCTGGGACCAGGGCCTGCTTTCCTGTCCTGCACATGTGGTGAGCTTGTGTGTTGTGGTATATCTTTATCACTTGTTGCCCAGGGTTTAGGGCCAGCACCCCCTGTATACATGCCTCATGCTCTATACACTGTTTGTAAACATCGAGCCTTGCCCCTGTTCTAGTGGGTCTGGTTTTTGGCATGGATGTGACATATATCAGTGTGTGCCTATACAGAGCAGTGGCGTAATCTGTAGGATGCTCACAATGCCTTTATGGTTTAGTTTGCTTTGCTATACTCTTGTGTATATGTATTTTGTTTTGTTTTTTTAACTGTTTGCACCTTTTCAGGCAGGGGCTTAGTTTTTTTTTTTTTCCTGCATGGCCACATAGGACTCCCATTACTCTCTGTTCAGATAAATGACCACAGACCCCATAGGACAGAGATTATTTCTGTAACATTCCATTGTTAGTCAAAGCTGTCTATCTATGATGGACATAAAGCATACCCTTTGGTTCAGAATGGGATTATAGGATGTATTGATACATTAGTGTAATAAGATTTTTTTTTTTTGGAGGAATCTGTCAAGATGAGGAGAGGGTGACCTAGTCTTAACAGGTTGTATATTTGTGATTGTTGTATTACTTTGGGTGTTTGAAGTTGAACACTCAGGATCATTGACCTTATGGCAGAATCTTAGTGATAGTCATGTGGTCATGTGACTATCAGGATTCTAGGGGTTGTGTATGACTGCAAAACCATTGCTACTTTCTTCTTATCTCATTGGTCACATGGCCATGTTGTAGTTCAGTCCCTTTAATTTTAATGGGATGGAGCTATGGAATGGCCATGTGACCAACGGATGCCACCTTTACTGGATAATAGACTGCAACTTAATAGGATATACCAGAATAATTGAGAAACTGGGAATAACATAAAAACAATTATACTCTCCTGGTTCTGGACCAGAAGTGGCATGAGTACTGGTGATGTATCAGCAGAGGTCGGCTTTAGGAAGCAGATTAAGTGTGAGGCACAGAAGGCATTTTTGATAGAACAGGGGGCAGGATTTTGAATTGTAGTTGTCAGTTGTATCTGCAGGCACCATAGATATACCTCCTGTTCGTATAGCAATCTATGATAGAAAAAAGAAATCCCATTGTAATCATGGGACTTACTGATGAAGGTGAGAAACTAGATAAGACACTAGGAGAGATTTATCAATCCCTTTATGTCAGTTTTCTGGTGTGGGTTATAATGGAAATCTCCGTAGATTTCACAGATTCCCCATACATTTGAGTGTATGGAGGGATCCATGAAAACAGACAGGAATAGGATATGACCTGTATATTAATGGTCCATTACAACGGACCGTCAAAATAACGATTATGTGAATAGCCCCCATTTACAGACATTGAATTCAATGCTGCCGTGTAACGTATGTCATGGGAAGGTGTACCTAATGGTACAGCGTTTTAATGTCAAAGTAAGCAACAGCTGACACCTGCATGTAACACCTGTGGCTGGAGCTAAGCTCCGATCGCAGGTGTTAACACCTTAAATGCCGTGGTTAATGATGACCGCGGCATCCCAGGGATTGCCATAGCAACCCGGTACTTTTACAACCCCCCCCACTCTGTCTCCAGGGAATGGAGGTGCTGTGATGCTTATTCTGCAGCCCGGGGCCTCTTCCGTGGTCCCGGGTCTGCGATCTGCACATCAGGTCTTCTGATCCTGTGTGCTTTATCCACTATGCAGGCCTGTCAGCATATGCATAAATATAGGCTGACAGCCAGTATACATTCCAATACTTCTTCATTGGAGTGTATAACGCTGAACCAGCGATCAAAAGATCGCTGGTTCATGTCCAGTATTGGAAGAAATAAAATATATAAAAAAAGAAAATATTTACGAGTATAAAAAAATAAATGAAAACCCTCAATAAAATGCCCCTTTTTCCCTTATACAGTATAAAGACACACAGTACAGTATAAAACACTACATATTTGGTATCACCGTGTCCGTAACAAACGGTACAATAAAAGTAAACCAGTAGTTAACCCACATGGTAATTGTCAGGGAAAAAAATGGAAATAAAAACGCTAGAAGTAACAATTTTTGCCATCTCGCCTAAGATAATATGGAATAAAAAGTGATCAAAAAGTGATATATAGCTCAAAATGGTACCAATTAAAAGTAGATCCTTTTCTGCAAAAAGTACTCAACTATCTCCGTCAATAGAAAAATAAAAATGTTATGCCTCTCAGAAGATGACAATGGAGAAATAAGATTTTTTTTCCCGAAATGGATTTTTATTCTGCAAAGTTAAAGATGCATAAAAAAACTATATAAATTTGGTATCTCCGTAATCATACCGACCCATGGAATAAAGGTAAAATGTTATTTTTGTTGTATGGCGAAGGGCAAACAATTTAAAATGTTAAAAATCAATACCAGAATTGATTTTTTTTTTTTTTATCCACCCAGAAAGAGTTAATAAAATTGTTAAATTATAGACACCCCAAAATGGTGTAATTAGAAAATGCATCTAATCCCGCAAAAAACAGGCCTATATATGGCTGCATAACAAGAAAATAAAAAAAAAGTTATAGCTTGTACAATGTGACGACCAAAAAAAACAAAAATTGCACTGGCTGCAGCAGAAAGAGAATGTATCAGCTGTGCGAGCGTATATCGGGGACACCCCAGATGTAGATTTTACAATTAAAAAGACACCAGAGTGACCCCCCCCCCCCTCAATCTTAGGTGGTACTGGGGAAATTGTAGGGAATTTGGTGTTCTCAATTCACTGTGCACAGCTTATTTACTCACTTTTCAACATCCGCTGTGCATTCCGGCCTGGGATACTAATGCTCACTACACCCCTTGATAAATTGTTTGAGGGGTGCAGTTTTCACAATGGGGTCACTCTCTAGAGGATTCCACTTTACTGGTACTTTAGAGGCTCTGCAAACATAACATTGCATCCAGATACCAAACTTCTAAATCTGTGCTCCTAAAGTCACATAACGCTCCTTCCCTTGTGTGCCCAAACTGCAGTTTATAATAATATAATAATAATAGTCCTTTAATAGTCCCACAATGGGGAAATTCAGTGTGTTACAGCAGCAAAGATAAGCAGATACAAATACAAATACAACATGTACAGGAATGTTCCAAGGTAAGAGGCATTACTTTGAAAGTCGACAGACAGAAAGGAAGTAGCGGGGGGGGGGGGGGGATTTAACAGGCAGAGAGATATTTCAGTTCTCTGTATGTAATGATCTCCGCTTAGGTCGGTGTTGGTTGTACAGCCTAACCGCGGTGGGGAGGAAAGACTTCCGATAGCGCTCCTTCTCACACCTAGGGTGGAGCAGTCGGTCACTGACAGTACTGCTCAGCGTGATCACAGTCTCATGCATGGGATGGGACTTCTTCTTCTTCATGGAGCTCACCACGGACAGTATCCTTCTGTCACCCACCACCTGCACTGGGTCCAGTGGGATCCCCAGGACAGAGCTGGCCTTTCTAATCAGCTTGTCAAGTTTATTTCTGTCCCTGGTTGATATACTGCTCCCCCAGCAGGCCACTCCAAAGAAGATGGCTGATGCCACTACCGAGTTGAAGAAAGTTCTAAGAAGTGCCCCCCGGATTCCAAAGGCTCTCAGTTTCCTAAGCAGGTAGAGCCCTTCCTGTACAGGGCCTCCATATGATCTGCCCAGTCCAGCTTATTATTAAGGAGCAAACCCAGGTACTTATAGGTGTTCACAATCTCGATGCCCGTCCCCAGGATGTCCACTGGTTTAGGAGGGCTTCTGCCTTTGCGGAAGTCCACCACCATCTCCTTGGTCTTCCCCGCGTTATGCCCACATGTATGACACTGTTGTATCCAGGATAACATACTTAATGTCATATGGGGGTATAAACTACTGTTTGGTCACAGAAGGGAAGGAGCACTTATTTTGTTTTTTTGGAGCACATATTTAGAAAGGTTTGGTTTTTAGATGACACTCTTGCAGAGCCCCTGAAATGCCAGTAAAATGGAATTCCCTGACATGTTACCCCATTTTGGAAACTACGCCCCTGAAGGAATTTATCCAGGGTACAGTGAGCATTTTTAACCCTCAAACACTGCATTAATTCAACTTCCAGACATGAATACGCAGCTGATGGTGAAAGGAGAAAATGGCAATTTTTCCAGGAATACGTCATTTCATTGTGGTGTATGTTGTGCCCACCTTGTATCAGAAATGAACGCTCCAAATGCTGTTGTGTCCGGGATACCTGCTTACCAGTATTTGGAGTGTGAGTCTCTGCTGACACAAGCTGGGCACAACATATCAGGCACTGAAATGGCCTATCTCTGGAAAAATTGCAATTTTCACTTTTCATTATCAGCTGCGTATTCATTTCTGGAAATTAAATAAATGCAACACTGAAGGGTTAAAAATGCTTGCTACTTCACTTGAAGGGTGTTGTGGAGTCACATAACTGCAGATTCTACTTTACTGATGTCCATAAACCAAACTGTGCTCCAAAAACCAAAATTGCGCTCCTTCCCTTCTGTGTCCAAACAGCAGTTTATACCCACATATGGCATTAAGTACATTATCCTGGGTGCAACATTGTCATACATGTTTGGGCACACAGCATGTGAATGAGCTCTATATGCTAATTTAGACTGTTGCTTTTTGACTGCCAT
This sequence comes from Leptodactylus fallax, assembly GCA_947044405.1. Taxonomy (NCBI): domain Eukaryota; kingdom Metazoa; phylum Chordata; class Amphibia; order Anura; family Leptodactylidae; genus Leptodactylus; species Leptodactylus fallax. The sequence goes on along the minus strand of CAMRHE010000001.1, from coordinate 7,224,759 downwards.
GTAACGTTTGCAGAGACCCTAAAATTGGACTACAAAATGGGGTCACTTCTTTGTGAATTTAATTTGATTGTCCGGGATACAAAAAAAAAATTAAACCCCCTGCCTAACTTCTAGGGCAGCACGGTGGCTCAGTGTTTAGCATTGCAGCCTTGCAAACCTGGAGTCCTGGGTTCGAATCCTGCCAAGGACAACATCTGCAAGGAGTTTGTATGTTCTCCCCGTGTTTGCGTGGGTTTCCTCCGGGTACTCCGGTTTCCTCCCACACTCCAAAGACATACTGATAGGGAATGTAGATTGTGAACCCTATATGGGACAGTGACTGTCAATGTCTGTAAAGCGCTGCGGAATATGATGGCGCTATATAAGTAAGTTTAATTAATTAATTTACTTAGTTTAAAAAAAAAATATTTATCTTTAATTACCTAGATCGCCAGGGCGGTTTTGTGTCCGCCCCAGGCACACTTTCTGATAATCCGGTGACTTTCCGTTTCCCCGTTTCCATAAACGGAACGTCGCCAAAAACACTCCTCTACCCCATCATACTTACCCGTCTTCAGTCAATCTTCTGGGGACGAAGCGTCACTTTCTTTGTTTTTGCCTGCGTAATAGAGCCAGTGATTCTAGCTCTGTTGCGCAATCGCCGGCAGAAGTGAAGAGCTGAAAGATACTGCCTACCACGCATCCACAAGAAGTCCACAGAAGAAGAAGCCGGCGGGACAGAAGAAACTGATCTCTGGGACACTGAAGACAGGTAAGTATGATTGGGTGGGGTGGGGTTTGGGGGGCTGAGTTAGTTAGGTAGGTAGGAATAGTAGTCTGTGGGCTAGCTAGGGAAACTGGGAAGGAGTGTGAGGGGGATCTGATGCTAAGACAGCAGGAAGCTACCCATGTAAGCAAATGTAGAAGATGCCTGAGCTCCCAGAGAAACTCAGAAATCGCTTTTTGCCCAGAAAACCGGATTTGAAGAAGTGCATTTGTACGACTCTTACTGGCTTCATTTTTACAGCACTCTGCAGACAAAATGACATGTCGCCTGTATTCTGTTTTAGTACGATTCTGGGGATACTAAATTTATATGGTTTTATTTATTTACATTTTAACCCCTTAACAAAAATCTAAAACTGTGCAAAAGAAATTTTTTTTTCTAAAAGTTGCCATATTTTGACACCTGTAAGTGTTTTTTTTTTTTTTTTTTTATACTTCCATGTACGGATCAGCATAGGGTGTCTTTTGTGGGGCCAGATGTACTTTTTAGTTATAGTATTTTGGGGAATTGCTTTGCTCACTTTTTATTAAAATTTTTATCAGAGGTGAAACAGTGAAAAAATGACGGTTTGACACTTTTGATTTTTTTTCCCCCGCTACGGCGTTTACCGTACTGGAAAAATATTTTTATAGATTTGTAGAATCCGTGTTTTCAGACACAGGGATACCTAATGTGTATATGTTTCACAGTATTTAAGTACTTTTATATGTGTTCTAGGGAAAGGGGGGTGATTTGAATTTTTTTTTACTGTGGTTTTTTTTTTTGTTTTTTTTTTTTTTTGCATTCATTGAACCCCAGGGGATCTGATCACTTATGCAATGCATTACAATGCAAATGAATTGCAGTGTATGGCAAATTACTGGCACTTCTATTGCAGGCTGCATAGAGCAGCCTGCAATTGAAAATAACGAAAGACAGGCCTGGGAGCCTTCAAAAGGCTCTCGGCTGTCATGCCAACGGGACGCTGGCCCCGGAGCTTGCTCCGGGTGCCGACGATTCCCGGCAAAATGGCGCCTCAGTCAGCTTTGACCAAGGTGCCAGAGGGGTTAATGCTCCCGAGTGACCGCCATATTTAAATACCAGACATCCGCCATACTATTACGGCGTATGTCGGGAAGGGGTTAAATTTACTGGCACCTGAAGGACTCTTCAAAAACAACATGGCGTCCAGAAAAGCACACTGCTCCTTCCCTGCTGTGTGCCAAGCAGTTGTTTACGCCCACATATACAGTTTCTTTGTAACCAGGATAACCCAATTAATAGTTTTAGGAGTGCATGTCTCTGACACAAAGTAGGCACAACATATTGGGCACTAAAATGGCATATTCTTTAAAAATTTAAATTTTCGCTTTGTACATTCATTTTTCGGAAGCAAAATAACACCCCTTGAGAAATTCCTTGTACTGTGTGCTCAAATATCAGTTTACATCCACATGTGGGTTTTTCTGTGCTGGGGAGAAATTGCAAAACAAACTGTGAGATGCGTTTTCTCCTTTAACCCCTCGTCAATGTGTTAATTTTAGAACTAAATGAACGCATTATTGAAAAAAAATATTAAATGTCTAAATTTCACCTCCATATTGTTTTAATTCCTGTGAAATGCAAAAAGGGTTAACAAACTTCCCAAATGTTATTTTGAATTATTTGAGGGGTACAGTTTTGAAAATGGGGCAATTTATGGGGGTTTCTAATGTATAGGCCTTTAAAATCCCCTACAGAGCTGAAGTGGTCTCTAACAAATGGGTTTGGGCAATTTTCTTGTAAATCTAGAAAAATCACTGTTATACTTGTAAGCTTTATAATGTCCAAAATAAATTAAAGGATGATGAAAAAATGATGCTGAGATATGGCAGATAATATTAATGTATTTGGGTAGTATGATTATCTGTTTGAAATGCAGAGTTTCACATTTTGAAAACGTCCATCAAATTTTCTGTTTGTGTGTTTTTTGTTTTTTTTTTCTATATGTAAATAAACACATAAAATATTGAGCAATGTTTACCACTTAACATGAAACACAATGTGTCACGGGAAAAAAAAAATCTCAAAATCACATGGGTAAGTTATTGCCATATAAAGTGACACATGTCAATTTTGAAACATGAGGCCTGGTTCTTAAGGGATAAAAAAAAAATGGACTTCACGTGGGCATTATTCACTGTTGTGTGAATATAGTTTGAATTACTTGTCTGCTCCAATTGGGCCTTTATTAAGACTGATGTATGATACGCCAGTGTTAAATGTATGTAGACAAACTGGTACTATTAAGGGTGTGGACTTTCAAACAATGAGTCAGATGAGTGTTCCTTTTAGCTTTCAATGTATTTTTTGTGGAATTTGGACTTCAGTTATCACTGAAGCTTCTCATTAAGCTCTATTCACACGAATGATGTTCATGGATGTGTGACAGCAGTTGTGTATGTAATGGCCTTCACACGTCTGCATTAAAAAAATTATTATGAATGGGGTTATTCACATGACTGCTTTTTTGCTTGTTTTCATGGAATCCTTAGTAGATTCAAATTTATGAGCAAACTGATTCAAAATGGCCGTGAAAATGTCCCTTTTTCTTGGCTGTTTTGCACCTTGACTCTCTGAATAGAGCCTTAGAGACTTTGACCATGTGGTTTTCACACCCGAATGTTTTATTGCCTATGAATAGCGTAACTCATAAAGTATTGGTTAGTGATGGATTGGCAGAATATTCAACAATATCAAGAATGGACCAGTTTAAAGAGGACCTATTACCACCTCCAACAAGTCCAGCTCTTTGCGTCATTTAATAGGCTCCACTGATTTTGGCACAGTTGGAAATTTTTCTCTAGTCGCCACTGTTCCTCAGCAATAAGCACTGTTAGTTTTTGTGTCTAGTATGCTATTTAGTCTCTGTACTGTCAGGAGGGCTTAACACTGTTCATCTGACAGTACAGAGCTTAAATAGCATATCGGACATCAAAACTAACAGCACTGATTGCTCGGGAACAATGGGGTAGAGAAAAAATTCCAGCCGTGCCAGAATCAATGGAGCAGCGTCTGTTAACAGATGCTAAGAACTTGAATCCGTGGACATGGTGAAAGGCTCCTCTTAAATAGCACGTCAGGCACCAAAACTACCTGCACTTGTTGCTTGAGAACAGTGGAGTCTAGAGATAAAATTCAAACTGTGCTGGAATCAGGGGAGCAGCACCTATTAACAGATGGTAAGATCTTGAATCCGTGGAGGTGGTGAAATGTCCTCTTTAACCCTTTCCCGACATCCGCCGTAATAGTACGGTAGATGCCAGTTTTAAAAATGGCGGCTGCTTGGGAGTCGTGCAGCTGCCATAGTCGCCGAGTCTCTGCTGTTTTATACAGCAGAGAACTGGTGCTAATGCCATTTTGCCGGGTTTCGCCGGCACCCGGAGCCCCGTTGCTATGACAGCCGGGAGTTTCTATGTCAGGCTACTCTATGTAGCCTGCAATAGAAATGCCGTTTTTTTGCATTGCATTGAAATGCATTGCATTAGTGATCAGACCCCCTGGGGTTCAAGACCCCTAGGGGGTCTAATAAATGCAAAATAAAAAAATAGAAAAAAAGTTAAAAAAAAAAAAAAAAAAAAATATATATATATATATATATATATATATATATATATATATATATTATATATATATATTAAAAGTTCAAATCCCCCCCCCCTTCCCTAGAACACATATAAAAGTACTTTAAGTACTGTGAAACACATACACATTAGGTATCCCTGTGTCCGAAAACGCCCAGTCTACAAATCTATAATAATAATATTTTATAATATTTTTCCCGTACGGTAAACAAATCAAAAGTGCCAAACCGCCATTTTTTCACTGTTTTGCCTCTGATAAAAATTTAAAATAAAAAGTGATAAAAGCAATAGCAATTCCCCAAAATAGTATAACTAAAAAGTACATCTGGTCCCGCCAAAAAAAAAAGAAGCCCTATGCATGCCTGTACACAGAAGTATAAAAAAGTTACGGGTGTCAGACTATGGCGACTTCTAGAAGAAATTTTTTTTGGGATTTTTGTTAACTGGTTAAAATGTAAATCAAACCATATAACTTTGGTATCCCCAGAATCGTATCGAAACATAGAATACAGGTGACATGTCATTTTGGCTGCACAGTGAACGCCGTAAAAACGAAGACCCATTCTGAATTTTTTTTCCAGCTTCCCAGTACATTATACAGAAGAATTAATGGTAGCATCAGGAAGAAAAATTTGTCCCGCAAACATTAAGACCTCATTTGGCTCTAAGAGCGTACAAATAAAAAAAATGTTATGGGGTTTGGGGGGGGGGGGGGGGGTCAAAAACGAAAATTGAAAAATTCCTCCAGCGGGAAGGTGTTAAGGTAAGTTCACAAGGTGGATTTTGTTGCAAAATCCACTGTGAATGTCTTACTGCTGTTGGCAGAAAGATTTTATGCTCCCATTCACGTCAATGAGTGGTATGGACAGATTATGCTGTAAGATTTGGGTAGGATGCACCCTTTTTTTTTTTTTTTTTTTTTTCTTTACATCATTTTTTTCAACTGGCAGAAAATAAGCATCTGCTCCTCACTGCAATGATTATGTTGTATTCTAGGGAAAAATTCAGTGTGAACTTACCCCAAAGTTGTGTTTTACATCTGCAGTGGAGACTCCATCACAAATATCAAACAGCAGTGCCGGGCTACTTGTAAAAGCCAAGGGTCCCCATAAGTCAGTAGGGTCTGTTGGACTTCTTTGGTGTCTCTTGTAATGGATGCATCACTACGGATTGTTCTTGTTTCTCTGCTCCTATGAATGGTGCAGATATGAACAGAGCTAAAGTCACATCATTATGATCTGCATGTCTACCATTTACTTCAGTAGGTAGACAATGTATAAATGGCTTGTGATCCTTTAGGTGCCCTCTTACCATGTGTGCATTCCTGAGTATATGTGAGGCAGTTACCCAGTCCCCTTTTCCCCACTGATGGTTTATTCTGCCCTTGTTGTAATTGAGATCAGCCCTTAATGCCCTGCCTTCCTGGTCAGCCCATGGTAGATGTGTATACTGTAATACTGTATACTGAGGGGAGAGATCCACAGCCTGAACCAATGATGAAGCTTAGGGTGTGTGTTGAACAACCTCAGTCTCCCTTTAGACACTCACTGTAAGTAAACTTTAGTTGCAGATTATAACTGCTGTAAAATGAAGCTGAAATATTAAAAAGGATAATATCAGAGAAAAATTTTCATCCCCTGTATCTACTGACTTGTATACCAGTTTTCAGCTCCCAATTGGACAGTAACTTTTTGCAGTTTTGCCTTATTGAAGTGCTATGAAGTATTGTTGAGAAAATCCTTTTGATACGTTTGTCACCTTTAGTGTCATTCTAGGTAACTGGTTACTTGTAATGTGTTACTGTTTGCTACATTTACAGACTGAATTTCTAAGTCCTCTAAATGATTCAGTTCTATAGTGATATGATGGATTGATGTTACACTTTACGCTTTATGTTAAAGAACCCACCACTAACTATAGTATCTGTTGTAAGACTATTCCTTGTTTGTCTGTTCTTTGGTGGGGTGGGGGAACGGTAAGTTTAGTATGCTTTTTTTTTTTTTATTTTACTTTTCTCAGCTGTATAATATTTTTTTATTCTCTGGAAAGTTCTTGGAGGTAAAATAAGAACAGTTTAGAGCTGTAACCTAAAATGGTTTGGCAATAACATTATTGCCCAGCTCCTAATGCCCATGATTTTGGAGCTGGTTGGTATAAATTTTCAGTCACTTTACACTTTTTTTTTTTTTTTTTTTCTCACTTTTTTTGGCCTCTATCTGATCCACTGTGTTTTGTTCCTCCTCGGCACATTTTTCTTCTATGAGCGGGCATAGAGCAGTTACATGACTGCACAATGCTCTGCAGCCTCCCATTTCCTATCATTCTTCTGACTGCAGAGTGTGCTCCAGAGTTCCGCCTGTTACCATTTTACTATTGTTCCTGTGGTACCGACGATATTTTATTTGGTCTACCTCTAGGTGCCCAACATCTTTCTTGCCCTGCTTACATGCAACCTTTCCAGTGGGCTGCAGCTTGTCAGTAAAACATTGCATGAGAATATGCCTTCACAAAAGGGGGATGCTAGCCACAGACAAGAAACGCAAACTTCAGTGACTTGCCTAAACAGTCATGTATGTCATAAGATGTCATCAAGCATTACTATAAAGAGGACGTTTCATGTCCTCATGCATATTTGCTGAATTCAGTGAAATGTCGGCTTTCCCGGTATGTGCCGTTAATTTCGGCACCGATATCTCCACACCGTCAGAAGGGCATTCCTCACAGCCTATAGTGTCATCGCTGGGCTTTGAGGAATTGTACTTTGCAATGGTACCATTTTATAAGCCATGTACTGGGAAGCTAGAAAAAAATCAGAACAGGGTGGAGTTGAAGAAAAACTTCATTTGTGTCACTTTCCAATGGGTTTTCTTTTCACAACGTCCACTGTGCAACCAAAATAACATGTTACTAGGGCTGGGTGATCATGACCTAAATAAAAATTGTGATTACTCTGGCATTTTAACTCTATTACGATTAATGCTGATTATTTAGGTCACGTCCCTTTAAAACCCCTCCCCCTTTATAGTATGATTAAAGAAGTTGTCCAGGCAAAACTTTTATATTTTAAATTAGGTTGGGGAAGGTGGAAAAAAAAAAAAAATAATAATAATAATAATAATTCTTGCCTGTCCCCGTTGCTCCGGAGTCTTTCCAGCATGGTCAGGTCCTTCTACTGGGGTGTCTTTTGAAAGTGAAACTGCTCGCTGGCTGTGACGTCCCGGATCCCTTTCACTGAACCGCTGTTTGGCCTCAGGAAGAGACCCCCGGACATCACATGTAGTGATGTCACATGTCCTTTACTGAGGCCGCTGATTGGCAATGGACCGGCAGGATCGGACTGCATGGGGAGGCACCGGGGAAAGGTAAGTGTGATGATATCTCTTTGGCGCGACTCCCTGCTGTCTTCGGCACTTCTGGCTGACGTAATGAACTGCTGATTGGGCTTCAGTGTCACTTTGTATTGTGATGTAAGCATTGCAATGCCATGTAATGTCAGCCAGAAGTTTCAGAGACAGCAGGGGACCGTGCCGGAGCCCTGGGGAGGTGAGTAATGCTGTTTTTTGTGTTTCCTCACCTCCCCTGGACCTCTGTTTATTATACTCCGAGGTCTGAAGACCCCACAGTACAATAGCAGTTTTGGTTCGGTTCAAATGAAACTAATAACCGAGATAGAATGTCATCCTGGATAAATGATGTAATTTTGTTCACATTGGTTATCCAGTTTGACTTTAGGTAATTTTTCAATTAACCGCTCAGCCCTAAATGTTACCTATATTCTGAGGGTTGGTATGATTATGACAATACTTAATTTATATGGCTTAGTTACGTTTTAACATCTTAATATAAATCCAAAACTTTGAAAAAAAAAAATTTCTTGCAGTCACCATATTCTGACACATGTCGTGTGTGTATGTATGTATGTGTGTATATATATATATATATATATATATATATATATATATATATATACACTAGCAGAAGGACCCGGCTTTGCACGGGTATATTTCATTTTTTGTTTATGTAGTGGACCATAAGAATAGGTTGGTGGCTATGGAAACCTGGTGTAAAACTGTGTGTATGTCAAGACTGAAGAACCTGCGAGTTTCCATTGGTCCATAAGCATCTCAGTTTGGATATCAGTGAAAACCCTGCGATCGGTTGTTATGGAATCCTGGAGTAAAGCTTGTGTATGTGACCTTGTGTAACAGTGTCATCCACAGCGCCCTGCCCCTTTTAAAGCTGACCTTATGGAAACCTAGTAAATTAAATGTGAACTTTATATTGGTTGATACATGTTATATGACTGAATATTTAAGAACCTACGAACTTCTTCTGACTAATAGAGGTCATAAATAAGTTGATAAGGGACGTGTGACCGTGTGTATGGCAGTTGGAGTATGAGTGAAAGACTTGCAGGCTTGTATTGGCTAATGCAGGTCATTTTTTGGGAATACTGTATTTCAGTAATGGTACGTCCTAGAGAGCCGAGACCAGGTCTAAAACCTTTCCGGACACCTGATGTACCTGTCTGCCAAATTTCCTGAGGATCGGTCCAGTCATTCGGTCACGCATAAAGAACAGACAGACAGAAACTAATTTTTATATAGATAAGAGATATATATATAATTATTTCCTTATATGGGGCAGCATAAGGTGTCTGACTATGCTGTGGAAAGGCCTGGAAGCCTTCAGTAGGCTCCTGGCAGTTATAGTAACAGAGCTTTGCCCTCAGATCTCATTCTGGGGGACAGCAATTGTCACAAATATGGTGGCACGCACGTGCTAACGGTAAATGGATGCCTCAGTCATGTTTGACTGAAGCATGTAAAGGGTTAATGCCAGTTTGATACAGTTGATGTTAGGAAAGGGCTAAAAGGGTCTCCAGTCTCAGAAAGTAAGTGTCACTGTTTATTGTCAGGGATCCAAAAGACCCCCTTCCACACAAGCATGTGACCTTAAAAGGGGGACTCCACACTCGTTGATCGCACTAGGCTACAAAGGAATGAAGTGATCCCAGCATCCAAACAAATGGCTGCCTCTAGCCCCCACACAGTGACCCTCTAACACACTGGCATACAAAATATAACAAAGCTAAGGGGTATTTTCCCTTTTTGGGATTGTGGGGACGTTTTAGAGCCCAGGACAATCTTATTCAATTTTGAGATTTAATATAAACAGTACAGTGCTTACAGTAACAAAAAGATGTAATATAAAGACATACACACAAGTAAACAGACTACAAAATAAAGGAAGGGATTTGGGCAGGTTTCAAGCTTGATTACAATGCCTTGCGAAAGTATTTGGCCCTCTTGAACTTTTCAACCTTTTGCCACATTTCAGGCTTCAAACATAAGGATATAAAATTTTAATTTTTTTGGTGAAGAATCAACAACAAGTGGGACACAATCGTGAAGTGGAACGAAATTTATTGGATATTTTAAACTTTTGTCAAAAATAAAAAACTGAAAAGTGGGACGTGCTAAATTATTCGGCCCCCTTAAGTTAATACTTTGTAGCGCCACCTTTTGCTGCGATTACAGCTGCAAGTCGCTTGGGGTATGTCTCTATCAGTTTTGCACATCGAGAGACTGAAATTCTTGCCCATTCCTCCTTGGAAAACAGATCGAGCTCAGTGAGGTTGGATGGAGAGCGTTTGTGAACAGCAGTTTTCAGCTCTTTCCACAGATTCTCGATTTGGATTCAGGTCTGGACTTTGACTTGGCCATTCTAACACCTGGATACGTTTATTTGTGAACCATTCCATTGTAGATTTTGCTTTGTGTTGGAAGATAAATCTCCGTCCCAGTCTCAGGTCTTTTGCAGACTCCAACAGGTTTTCTTCCAGAATGGTCCTGTATTTGGCTCCATCCATCTTCCCATCAATTTTAACCATCTTCCCTGTCCCTGCTGAAGAAAAGCAGGCCCAAACCATGATGCTGCCACCACCATGTTTGACAGTGGGGATGGTGTGTTCAAGTGATGAGCTGTGTTGCTTTTACGCCAAAAATATCGTTTTTGCATTGTGGCCAAAAAGTTCGATTTTGGTTTCATCTGAGCAGAGCACCTTCTTCCACATGTTTGGTGTGCCTCCCAGGTGGCTTGTGGCAAACTTTAAATGAGACTTTTTATGGATATCTTTGAGAAATCTTGCCACTCTTCCATAAATGCCAGATTCGTGCAGTGTACGACTGATTGTTGTCCTATGGACAGACTCTCCCACCTCAGCTGTAGATCTCTGCAGTTCATCCAGAGTGATCATGGGCTTCTTGGCTGCATCTCTGTTATGCCAAGGGAAAAAGATTCTTTGGATTCCGTGTAATAGAATAAAGTTATAGAATAAAACACTGGACTATTAACAATAGCTTAACATTTTAATTAAGAAGAGTATAAGAAGATATCAAAAAGGTCTTACAACAAGGAAAAGTATAAAAGATATTAGAATGTAATTAAATCAACACTTACAACACTTAAAAGTATATCAGAAGGTATATCAAATTAACACTTGCAATAAAGAAAGGTATATCACAAGGTAATCAAAGTTAATCAAAAGGTAATTAAATCAACACTTACAACACTGCCAAGCTTCATTGATGAACTCCGATAAGGGTAGCTTCAGGAAATACCACCAAGCCGTTGTGACAGGACTCTCATCATGCAGCATCAGGCGTCCCCAATAATCTGCAGTCAAGGTTGCAACAACAGCTGGGGGATATCATCCGTCTTTTATACCCTTTATGTGCGTCATAGAGTGGGCGGTTACAGAGGTGTATACACCTCTGTAAGGCTTTACTTGTCTTCAAGCTCACATTCCTGTGAAAGGGGCCAATTTTCACTGGAATATGTCTTGTGACACGCACGCTTCATACAGTGTTAAACTTTAAGCTGGTTTTTATGGACATGTAAACATCAAGTCAAACAGAGTTGAACCTTTGAGCTGATTTTTATGTCTTATGTAGACATTAGCTCATACAGAGTTGAAATTAAGGTTACTATGAGCTGGCTCTATATCCATCTTGTCAGCCATTTTATCAAGGGCAGCTATTTTGGTTTTTTTTGCATTACAATCTCTGATCAGTCTTCTCCTTGTTTGAGATAAAAGTTTAGAGGGACGGCCGGGTCTTGGTAGATTTGCAGTGGTCTGATACTCCTTCCATTTCAATATGATCGCTTGCACAGTGCTCCTTGGGATGTTTAAAGTTTGGGAAATCTTTTTGTATCCAAATCCGGCTTTAAACTTCTCCACAACAGTATCACGGACCTGCCTGGTGTGTTCCTTGGTCTTCATGATGCTCTCTGCGCTTTAAACAGAACCCTGAGACTATCACAGAGCAGGTGCATTTATACGGAGACTTGATTACACACAGGTGGATTATATTTATCATCATCAGTCATTTAGGACAACATTGGTTCATTCAGAGATCCTCATTGAACTTCTGGAGTGAGTTTGCTGCACTGAAAGTAAAGGGGCCGAATAATATTGCACGCCCCACTTTTCAGTTTTTTATTTTTTACAAAAGTTTGAAATAACCAATAAATTTCATTCCACTTCACAATTGTGTCCCACTTGTTGATTCGTCACCAAAAAATTAAAATTTTATAGCCTTATGTTTGAAGCCTGAAATGTGGCAAAAGGTTGAAAAGTTCAAGAGGGCCGAATACTTTCGCAAGGCACTGTATATCTCCAGGTATCTGACAAAAATGTCTTGTCGTTTTTTTTTTTTTTTTTTTTTTTTTTTTTTTTTTTAGGAGACTTATCCCAACCCACTTTTGGTAACCTCCCATCTGGGCCTGTCTGATTACATGCACCAAGTCAGTAGTGATATGACTTATTTTTGGAACATGCAATAACACTGGATGGTCACCTCATATCGGAATGATATGCTTGGCATATGAAATCCTAATCCTTTCAGCAGATATATAATTTGGTGTGGTTCTGAATGTTAACAGTTCAGGTGCTTGTGCAGGAGAAACATCTGTGTTCCCCGATCACATTTCTGTACGATGGCTTTGAAGTTATACAGTACATTTCCTTTGTTCGATACAAAGGCATTTGGGTTCTTGATATTCACTTATAAAGAGTTTAACCCTCTACAATTGAATTGACATCCTGGACCTAATTAATTGCCTGCACCATGGAAGGTGGCATGGGACTTCTAAACCAGACACACTACTACTTAAAACCAGACATGACTACAACAGTGATGCTTACAAATGTAAAAATAGATACCCAGCGGCACAATAGTGTAGATCTGTCGAAATTCCAAAATAACGTAAAGATGAAAGTTGAAATGACCAAGGTGGTCCCTCACCTTAGTAAGTTGTTAGTAGTATAATGTTGTACTGTGTTAGCCATAGAAAGTAGTGGAAGAGTGAAGAAATCAGGCGATACTTTTTAGAAGCTAACTGAGTATATTTGATAAGTAAGCTTTCGGAAGTACTAGCTCCCTTCATCAGACATGGTGTAATACTAGAAACTGAAAACTTACACTATTTATACACACACACAAGACATGGATCTTCAGAAGGATCTTGGAATAACAAAATGCAATATACATAAGTTATTTACAACAGGTCAGGAAATAAACAGTCTAAAATGTGTGGTGCATGACAGAGGGATCTGTTATCTATCTGTAATCAGGTGGTGATTTGTAACCTTCACAGGTCATACATAGTGTGACATGAAGCTGGCATGAATATTAAGTCCAAATTGCAGAGTGTGAAATTTTTGCATTAACTTGTACTCCCATTGTTTCCTCTCATTCTGCCTCTTAAAATTTCCTATTAAAACCACAACCCGCAAATCTTCAATAGAGTCTGTTGTTACCTACAACCCACAGGTGGAGATCCTACGAAGGATTGCCAAGGAGCTCCAACCTGTCCCTACGTAGGGACAACAGACTCAAAGACATATTCCTAGTTCCCCCTCTCCTTTCCTTTCAACAACCACCAAACCTGAGGCGTATTATTGTCCTGAAGGCTCCAACTGAAAATGGCACCTCACCTTGCCTGCAAAACAGGTGCATGACCTGCAAGCACATCTACACTGCTGACAGTGTACCTATCCCACAGTCACAACAGGTGCACAGAATTAGGGGGACATTTTCCTGCAGGTCTTCCAATGTGGTGTATCTCATAATGTGTGTGCAATGTTCCACCACAGGCCTCTATGTGGGGGAAACAGGGCAGAGACTTAGTCAGCGCATGAACTCACACAGATTCAACATTAATAACAGCAGAACAGATCTCCCAGTGGCCGCACATTTCTCCGGAGAAGACCACTCTATTGAAGATTTGCGTGTTGTGGTTTTAATGGGACATTTGAAGACGCAGAGAGAGAAAGAATGGGAATACAAGCTAATGCAAAAATTTCAAACTCTGCAATTTGGACTTAATATTCATGCCAGCTTCATGTCACACTATGTATGACCTGTGAGGGTCACAAATCACCACCTGATTACAGATAGATAACAGATCCCTCTGTCTCGCACCACAAATTTTAGACTGTTTATTTCCTGACCTGTTGTAAATAACTTCTCTACGTATATTGCATTTTGTTATTCCAAGATCCTTTTGATGATCCATGTCTTGTGTGTGTGTGTGTATAAATAGTTTAAATTTTCAGTTTCTTGTATTACACCATGTCTGATGAAGGGATCTAGTACTTCAGAAAGCTTACTTATCAAATATACTCAGTTAGCCTCTAAAAGGTATCGCTTGATTTCTTCACTCTTCTACTTAGTAGTGTCCAACGTCAGCAGATAACCGGACGTGAGAAGATACATATGAGTGTGTGGGGTTCGGAAACCCAAAAGGACTGGCTGCTCTCTTTGAAGACAAGGCTCTGGGTCACTTCATATGTAAAACAGTTCTCTTTATTGGATAATAAGGAGGCACAACGTGTTTTGAGGAAAACTCTCCTTTATCAAATAAACCTTTGACCATATCTTTTAGGCTCTATCATCCCTTCCTTACATCTTTGGTGTTGATGATCGGATTGGAGAATCTTTGGGTATTTGGATATTTTTCTAGGGCTCTATTTAGACCGAATCAACACCAAAGATGTAAGGAAGGGATGACAGAGCCTAAAAGATATGGTCAAGGGTTTATTTATTTGTAGCACTTGATAAAGAGGAGCTTTCCCCGAAACGCGTTGTGCCTCCATATTATCCAATAAAGAGAACTGTTTTACATATGAAGTGACCCAGAGCCTTGTCTTCAAAGAGCGCAGCCAGTCCTTTTGGGTTTCCGAACTCCACGCGCTCATATGCATGACTACAACAATGAACTGAATTCATAACTAGGCACAACTGGATATGTATGTAACTCATAACATTTATATAATGAAGTTATAACATTTCCAGTGTACTTTCTCTATCAATTCCTCATGTTTTTGATTACTGTGCTGTGCACCTGTGTGCATCACATGACCATGGACTGTTTTTTATCCACTGGAAGTAAACAAAGAATGACAGCAAGCAGAAACCATAAGGAATCGGTATAGGAAGAATAATGGAAAATTTAATTACTTTTCTTTATACAAACAAAAACATTTACTTGCTGAAAGTGGACACCCCCTTTTAAGAAACAGGAGGAGTTGCTTGAAAATCAAAATAAAATGTATTGTCTAATCTTTAAATGGTATTTTTCAGAATATTATAGAAAGTATTGCTGTCTACCATTCATTCTGTTTATTTTATGAGGCAACGTGCCCTAGTTTGAGTCACTTCTGCTAATATCGTGTAAGTTACAGACAGTGCAGAATAGACTAGACAGTACTAACTGCATAAATTTGATGCGCAGCATGTTAGACAGTTTATAGCTGCAAATTATGCCAGAATTGTGATAGTTTGCTGTGGATGTGTTGTGTGTATTGGAGGTGGGGTTATGTATTTTGTGTGTGTGTGTGTGTGTGTGTGTGTGTGTGTTTTTAATTATTCTTTGTAATGAATCCAGGTGACCTTTTTTATGTCTTCATGAAAAATATTGTACTGTTGTATGTCTGCAGTCCTATGTCTCTGTGGTTACAGATTTCAAGCAAATCATGTGTGTAGTCTGATACTTGAAGTTGTGAATGCCATGAGTCTGTAGTGCTGATAGTACACAACATATTAATGCAGATTTGTGCTTTACATCTGTATAGATATAGTATTTGATTTCTTTAGCAGTCAAACTGCACATTGAAAAATACAAAATGCTTGTAAAGATACAGATCTGACAGTCGCTCCAGACAATTAGATTGATGCCATACAGTATTTAGGATCTGTTTTGTACACGCTATGGCGGTAGACTGGTAAGAATGAGGCTTTGTCTACAAAACCTCTTGAATTCTGTAGAGTAGCAATAAAAAGATGGTGGTACAAATTGGATGAAGCATTTATTATATTGAACAAATAATAAGAAATGGTTGGAAGGTGATTAATGTGCTTTGTGCAGGGTTTTGCTACAGATAGGCAGCATAAATAGATTTTTATTTTTCCTTAATGGGGCTATCCCAGTTTCTAATATTTGTGGCTTATCCTTGGAATCGGTCATCAATATTATATCTGCGAGGGTCTGACAGCCGAGACCTCCGCAGAATTTCTGCAGACATTAAGCATTACCAGGAGTCCAGCTGTCCCCAAACAGTAGATCTGCAAGGGTCTTTGCATAAATCCTGGGACTCCCAAATAGGCCTGGTCTTTTCGTTCCATGGTCTATTAGAAATCATACATTAGATGGATATGAGACAAATTGGTGGGACTTGCTGACCATTTAATGTGTATGGGTCTCTTCATGTTGCATTTCCTTGTGTTCCTAGGGAGAGAAGTCACTGCCAGAGATATCTCCTTTCCTCTATAGCAGGCATGTCAAACATGCGGCCCGCGGGCCGCATGCGGCCCTTTACAGGCATATCTGCGGCCCGCACAAAAGTCTCTAAAGTTTAGAGACAAAGTTTGAGACTTTTGTGCGGGCCGCAGATGTACAAAACTCACGATCAGCACTTCCGGCTCATCATTCATTGGCCCATATCCCTGAATATGACCTGCTTACGTGATCAATGAATGACGACCCGGAAGTGCTGATCGTGAGTTTTGTACATCTGCGGCTCGCGTGGCTGCTGATCACCTAAGTCAGTTTTGTTGTGAGCGGAGGAAGAGTCGTGGCTGAGAGTGACTGGGTTACTGTGACCGTGCTGAGGAAGAAGGGACCCACTGCCGCACAGGCAAAGTCCAAGCAAGTGAGTGGCCCTCCTGTATGTAACCATTAAAAACTAAAGAGAGGGGTGAGCACTCAGATTATAAATAATTGTGATGCAAAAAACAGTGGTGCTGATTGGATGAAAAATGCAATCGAACACAAAGGAGAAACAGCATCCAATATAAAGCACACACAAAATTTCTTTATTAAATAACACCGCAAACAAGGAAAAATTAAAAGCAATTAAAATGCATGTGCACCCTTGGAGGCAAATACGAGGGGTGAACACCAAAAAGAACAAATCCTACAGACGCCCATTAAATAAATATAAAGTAAATAAATACAAATTGAAAATTCATAATAATAATATAAATAATAATATAATAATATAATATAATGAATAGGCCTATTAGCACAAAGCACAAAGAGGTGTCAAGCCTCAGAACAAAACACTAAAAATGATTGAAAAAAATGATAGCAAATAAATGTTTAGTTTTTAATTGCTGTATTTTTGTTAAATATATTAGTTGCTGTTGCGCACTGCAAATATATGTTGCTGTTACATATTACTACTTCATATCTTGTTTTCATGACTGCTGTTAAAATACGTGTGTGACATTAGCTGCTGTGTGCGGCCCTCGCAACAACCTCTTGTTACTCATGTGGCCCTCGGGGTACCCTGAGTTTGACATGCCTGCTCTATAGGGAGTACTAGCATTCTCAGTAAACTATCTTCACTTGTAGTAAAACTCCTGCTACATCTTGGTTTTCCCCAATAGTTAATAAATAGAAGAATTTTACAAATGCACAACCTTAATTGAAATGGGATTTCTGCAACATCAACACCTGTTTCTTTATTTTATCTCCTTAAAGACACAACTTATCGGGACAAACTGTTTTTTTTTTGTTTTTGTTTTTTATCTTTTATGCTAGCTTCACACTAGCGTTCGGGCTTACTTCCTTCGGGTCCGCATGGAGACCACGAAAGACGTAAACCCTGTCTGCTTAAAAAGCGGTTTCATGCGGAAACCCACATACCCCATAGACTATAATGGGATCCGCCGGGTTTCCGCTGTTATACTGAAACAAGCGGAGTTTTATATGGTGTTCACCACTAGATTTAAATGGCATAGTAACTTTTTGTGGGCCAGTAAGATTAAGAGGATACTTAAATTAAGTATATTTGTTTTCCACATTTATGTAATAAGGGTATGTTCACAAGGCAGAACCTGATGTATCAAGCAGATTCTGCCCTAAAATTAGTGGCATATTTCTCTCTGATTATGCCACCCATTGTTTTGGGATGCAGAGATCTGAGCAGGAAAAAAAAAAAAAAATACTATTTTTTTTTTTCTCCTCTTTGTAAATAATTTGTTTTGGTGGTGTTGCGTTAACCTGTTCCGTAGGCGGTCCCTTTCTTATTCTGCAAGGACATACCCATGCTAGAGGAACCCTATCAACTCTGCAGTTATGGGCAGGTGGCTATATTCCTCCTGTAACTGGACTAATATATCAGCCCCAGTTACAGGGGAAACCGGCCCCCCAACAAAAAAAACTACTGTTAAAATTTCCCCAAAAGTCTATCATTGGGGGGGCATTATTTGGGGAGTCGTAATGGGGGAAAAAAGCCCACAATTTTGGTGGGCTGAGTGATTATAACCTAAATCACGATTAATCAGGCATTTTACTTTGGTTATGATTGATGGAGATTTAGGCCGTGCCCCTTATGGTATAAGTATGTGTTGGGCGAACCTCACAAGATTTGTCCAGCAGTTTAGTTCAGAATGAACACATCAGAATCAGAGCTTGCTATTATACAAACATTTAAAAAAAAAAAAAATGTTGCCTCCTCTGGGCTCCGACACTGCTCCTGTTCATCTTCAGGCCTGTTGAATGTCAGACCATTGAGGCCTATGATTTGGTCTCATCTATATGTGGCATTGTGACGCAAAGACATAAGACTGTCAGTTTCGGTTATTTTTCGATTATTTGCCTAGCCCTTAATTTTGACATTCTTTATTTACATTGTTCATCAAACATGCGTCCATAGTGGTGGCTATTTATTAAGGCTGTTAGTTTTTTGTTTTGTTTTTCCCTACACCAGTCATAATCCATTCCTCTGCAGGTGTGAGATGCAATTGAGGCTTAGGCCTCTTAAAGAGGACCTTTCACCACCTTCAACTACTCTAGTTCTTAGCATCTGTTTATAAGTGCTGCTCCAGATTGCATAGCACGCAGTTATTTTTGATGCCTGATGATTTTTTTCAGCTCTGTAATGTCAGACAGGGGGTGTGTGATTCAGAGCTCCAATCAGAGGCAGCCAGTGTCAGAGCTCAGAATCACACCCCCTGCCTGACACCGCCCTTCTGACGGTACAGAGTCTAAACAGCATATTGATTGCTCGGGAACGGTGGGGGCTAGCGAAAAAAAATCCAGCTGTGCCAGAATTAGTGCAGCAGCACCTATTAAATTATGTAAAAAGCTGGACTTGTCAGAGGTGGTGAAAGGTCCTCTTTAATAATTCTGGAGAACTTTCTAGCTTCTACTACTTGCTGAAGACCTCATCATAGCCTCAATTAGAAATGTGAATATTCAAAGCTGTTCAATAAAAACCACACATAAATGTATTACTGTAACACAGTCATTCAGAGGCTCAAGCCAGGAACAAAGTGAAGATGTCATCATTGTATTTGTTGTTAGGGTAACGGAGCAGAATAGTCTTGCAGTTTCTGTAAGTGTGTGGAATAAAGAGGTTTCTCGTGCACAGTGTTGAGCAGCCTTATAGCCTTCTGAATGTATGTGACCTGCTAGCTTGACAGGGAAAGTAGTTGATGATCGCTACATTTCACCAAGATTACTCTTGTATGTGTACTATTTCATCCAGGTACCCTTAGCAAAGGTTAGTTGTGCTGAGGATACTTGGAGTTCAGTTTCCTAGTATGGATTTCAGTGGAATGATAGGTTGGTACTGGGGTCTAGTACCAACCTGGTCAGTGGGAGTTGATCCTCACACTGCCCAGGGGGTTGAACTTAATGCAGGATTAGCATGTTTAGTGATGATGCAGCAGGGCTCAGTAATAGAAGAAAACTCCCCCTGTGCTCCAAGATCCTAATTTGAGTAAAGAATAAAAGTGCTTTTTCTACACATCCCTGGGGCTCTGAAATATAAGAAAGGTATCATTTTTATTCTGCAGCAGCATCTACAGCACTGTAGGAGCGATTTAAAGTAGCTAGGGACAGTGATAGACTCCCTTTAAATTCCTCCCCATTTTGTCTATTTCCTGTTGAGTTTTGGGGGGAAAACAGGACAAATTGACATTAATAATGAAACTGAAGGAAAAAAATTTCTTAGGCTAATTGCAGAAAAGCTGCTTTTTTTTTCTTTTTTTTTTTTTGGTTGCAGATTTTGCTTCTCCCTATATAGAACCCGTTCCTGTTGAAAACACCCTTGGCTTTGGCTGAAAAAAATGCAGCAAAATCTGCAACATAAAACGCAGCTTTTCCACAATGTGTGGCCTCAGCCTTATGGTTATTTTTTTTTGGAACTTTTCTTTTCTTGAAATCCAATGCATTTCAAGTTGTCTTTCTTCTTGAAAGAAAAGTCAGCTGATTTCCATAATTTTGGTTGAAGGTTGTTTTTCGATAGCTGGTGATGGCTTTCTGCCTGCTGAAAATGACTGCCAAGTTAGACATTTTTGACTGAAGTTGGTCTAAGCTACATATATATATCTTTGTTTGTTTATTTTATTTATTTGATTCATTTTTACATGGCAACATGTCCCCAAAAGTTCTTGGAATAATGACTTAGTATATGATTATAGTATGTAAATTGTCACCGTAGCATAATACATAATTCTGGTTTATAACTTTTTTTTGGGGTGGGGGGAGGGGTTTCTGGTGCAGTATAGCACTTTATAGAGCCTATACCTTTTCACTTGCCAGCTGTTTTGAGGCTCAGCTCTGGTTTAAAAGCTCCTTATGAGAAGTGTTTGAGTGATGAGCAGTTGCTGGACTAGACCTCCACAGCGTTAAGGCTCTTTAACAAAGAAGTCCTGTTTCTTGCAGTGTGAATGTATGAAGCAATTTAGTTCTTTCTGCATGAAGTTGTTGCTGTTTTTGATCTTGTGTAAGGTAAAGAACCAGCTACTTTTCTATGGGAACATGACTGTTCCAATATTTACTTAGTTTCTTGCTCTTTTACTTCTCTCAGGTAGCAAGCATAAAGTGCGTGCATTCACATTTTGTGGATTTTGGCGATAAGCATACTGGTCACCTTTCATTTTGGTTTGAGTTCTTTGTGTGGATTGTTAAAAACTTTGGATGATGTTCATCTACAATCATAGCCAATATAAACTGGTCTTTAGTTCCCATAAGTATGATTTTTTTTTTATTTTTTTATTTTTTTTTACTAGCGACATTTACACAAGGCTTGCTGCCTAGAGCCACGTACAGAAAAGGAGAAGTTTCCCATTCGATGCATGGATCATACTGATGGAAATGTCCTTGAGACCAGTGTTTTCCAAACTTTTCAAGCAAAGTGAGGAAATGTCCCAACAGAGCACCCCCAAAGCAGCAGTATAAATGTTAGCAAAATAAAGCTTTGTTTGGAGCCTCCATCAACAGTTATGTAATGGCCTCTTCAGTACCCCCAACATGTAATATAATGGCCCTCACGCTCAGTAGAATGGCCCCTTCAGTGCCCCACATGCAATATAATGGCCCCCTTATGTAATTGTAATGGGATCCCACAGTGCTCCTATGTGTGAATATAATGGTCCACCATGCCTCCATCAGTACTGATGGAGGTGCTCATTCCAGTTACAGGCACCCCAGGGAGCGAGTGGAAAGCTATGTTCAGTACTCGCCACTCTGCTTCCCACTTCCTTTTTTGTTTTGAGGCCTATTATTATTATTATCATTATTAACAATAATTAGTACTTATGGAAGCACTCATTGTGCTTGTAAAGGTTGGAAGCTGAGGATGTTCATCCTTTGTTTTGGAGGGGGGTATGATGGTAGTGGCTTTCAGCATTGCTCATATTCCTGGGGGTACGTGTACCAAAGGTTGAGAATCACTGCTTTAGATCTCGAACATATGACCAAGTGTGCTTCTGGTGTGGGGCCGAGTTTGCAGCAGAATGCATTCACATCTATGGGGACTTAGGATTCACACACATGATTATAGAGGAAATCCTATCCTGCTCTGTGTTATCAGAATCAAATAGTTCCAAAGCCCTAATAGATGTGAATGCACTCTGATGTCACTCTGAATGTCATCTGAGTGCATTCCGGAAACTCGGCAAACCACCATTGGAAGCTTGGTCTTGTGAATGGGGTCTTAGAGACTCAGCCACAGTTTTTCTGGTCTGCTTCTGTAGTGTGTATGCGCCATAAATCTGTTTTCATACTTATGACCTTTACTTAGTATAGGTCATCAATATCAGGTTGCAGAGGTGTTGAGTTGCAGCTATCAGCCACAGCCACTCCCAAGGATATGTCGTTATTAGTAAAGTGCTGCAAATCTGCCACTACAGTGAAATTAATGACTTCTCCCCCGGATATACAAAGGTAAAATTATCATATTACTCTATCTTATTTAGGCATGGATTTCAGTTCATGTAGTGGCTGGACCAGCTCAGATACTGTTTACTTGAATAGGAGCTGAGCTGCAGTACCCAACACAACCACTACACAGTATAAGGAGCAGTCTGCTTCCAGGTCTGTATACTGTACAGATCTGACAGTGTCTAATTTGTGGGGTGCTGTTTAAAGCTAGATAATCTAATACCATGTATCTTTGCATATCTTTAAAGAATCAGACAGGTAAAGATGGACACACCTGTACCTTTGCAAACCTTGGCATATTGCTGTAAAAATTAATGAGCAGCATGTGAACCCAGCCTCTCTGCTTTTTATTTATGAAGTAAAATGCTATCTTTTGCTTTCTTCATTGTTGCTGAATAGACCTGATAGCGCACTGCTGTCCTACCGTTACCCATCTCCCATCACAGTAGCATAGTGTTGGGCCAGTTTCACAGAAGTATAATACAGGCATACACTGCGGTTTGATTACCCAAATTAACAGTATTTTGAGGGCCTATGATCGCACAGGCAGCCTCAGTGTAGAGTGGAATTAAAGAACCAACGATAGAATCTGCTGAGGAAGATCCTTACAGGCAACATCAATACAAGTGCATCTCAATAAATTAGAATATCATCAAAAAGTTATTTATTTATTTTTTTTTTAGTAATTCAATTGAAAAAGAGAAACACATATTTATATTGAGTCATTACAGAGTGAACTTTTTCAAGTGTTTATGTTAATGTTGATGATTATGGCTTACAGCCAAGGAAAACCTAAAAGTCATTATCTCAGAAAATTAGAATATTATATAAGACCAACTGTAAAAAAATTATTTAACACAGAAATGTTGGCCAGATGAAAAGTATGTACAGTAAATGCACTCAATACTGGGTCGGGCTCCTTTTGCATGAATGACTACATCAATGCGGCGTGGCATGGAGGCGATCAGCCTGTGGCACTGCAGAGGTGTTATGGAAGCCCAGGTTGCTTTGATAGCAGCCTTCAGCTCGTCTGCATTGTTGGGTCTGGTGTCTCTCATCTTCCTCTTGACAATACCCCATATATTCTCTATGGGGTTAAGGTCAGGTGAGTTTGCTGGCCAATCAAGCACAGTGATACTGTGGTTATTAAACCAGGTATTGGTACTTTTGGCAGTGTGGACAGGTGCCAAGTCCTATTGGAAAATGAAAATTCCATCTCCAAAAAGCTTGTCGGCAGAGGGAAGCATGAAGTGCTCTACAATTTCCTGGTAGACAGCTACGTTGACTTTGGTCTTGATAAAACACAGTGGTCCTACACCAGCAGATGACATGGCTCCCAAAACCATCACTAATTGTGGAAACTTCACTCTAGACCTCAAGCAGCTTGGATTGTGTCCTCTCCACTCTTCCTCCAGACTCTGGGACCTTGATTTCCAAATGAAATACAAAATTTACTTTCATCTGAAAACAACACCTTTCACCACTGAGCAGCAGTCCAGTTCTTTCTTTCCTTGGCCCAGGTAAGACGCTTCTGGCGTGGTTATTGGTCATGAGTGGCTTGACACATGGAATGCGACACTTGTAGCCCATGTCCTGGATATATCTGTGTGTGGTGGTTCTTGAAGCACTGACTCCAGCAGCAGTCCACTCCTTGTGAATCTCCCCCAAATTTTTGAATGGCCTTTTCTTAACAATACTATCAAGGCTGTGGTTATCCCGGTTGCTTGTGCACCTTTTTCTACCACACTTTTTACTTCCACTCAACTTTCCATTAATATGCTTTGATACAGCACTCTGTGAACAGCCAGCTTTTTTAGCAATAACCTTTGTGGCTTACGCTCCTTGTGGAGTGTGTCAATGACTGCCTTCTGGACATCTGTCAAGTTAGCAGTCTTCCCCATGATTGTGTCGCCTATTGAACCAGACTAAGGGACCTTTTTAAACGCTTATGAAGCCTTTGCAGCTGTTTTGGGTTAATTGTTCTAATTTTGTGAGAGAACTTTTGGGTTTTCCTTAGCTGTAAGCCATAATCATCAACATTAACATAAATAAACACTTGAAAAAGTTCACTCTGTTTGTAATGACTCAATATAATGTGTTTCACTTTTTCAATTGAATTACTAAAAAAAAATAACTTTAATGATATTCTAATTTATTGAGATGCACTTGTATGTGCCATCATGGGAAAGGAGACTATACAGTGAATGTAGAAGTAGGAATCGCTACATAAATGAAGCTGTGCAATTGCTTGCGAGCTAGTGAAGGCTGCAGCCTCCTGGATAAACAAACATATGCAGTGGGAAGGATATTCCCACATAAGAGAAAAGTCTGAAACTAGAAGAAGGTTTCAAAGAGGGCAGAAAAGAAGGAATGGACATTGTAGTTTGCAATTTACTGTACTTTTTTAAATAAATAATGGTAACAAAGGCTATATTACTCTGCCAGATTTCATTGATCAGCACTTCAAGCATCTGAGAAACACGTTGATCACCACTCTTTGTCATTGGCGTTATTGCATAGGCCGATAGGCAAACTGAATGTGATACGCCTGCATGGATTATCATTAGCACTGCTATTATTGTCCTGCACAAAAGGTGCGATCAGCATTTGTTTGCTAGTTAGCAGATCGGCTGCTCTATTAGACAGGGCTGTTATCAACATTGAGCCTTTCTAGGAGTCCAGTAGGGCCTTAGCACATGTAAAAAAAGTTTTTGGTTTTTTTTTTTGCTTAAAGATGTCTGCAACATTTGTGCTTGCTGTTAGCACAAACAGGAGATAGAGCTGTATAAATATTATTTGTGTAGCAGAATACTTAGATAGGCATACATTGCAGTTTCTTCTAGGTTATGATACAGTGAGGGGGCATTGGAAAGTTTTGATGCTTACACATTTACCTCAAACCAAGATGCAAGTTATCCTTCCATACAACTTCTGTTACATAAAGACATGGCTTTAGTTCTTCAAAAGCTGTCACTGAAATGGATTCACTCAGAATTTCATCTGAAATTTTTCTAGCTTTTTCTTCTAAAATATCACTTTGTTTTATTTTCTCCAAATAGGTGAGCTGAAAGAAAAAATCAAGATAAAGGATAAGGAGAAACAGAAGGAAAAAAAGAAACATAAACTTATGAATGAGTCCAAGAAGGAGAATGGAGAAGTGAAGTTGCTGCAGAAAGGTATGGCAATTTCAGGGCTCAAAGCTTCACATTGGTTCTCCGCTACACAATTGCTAGCTTTTGTTTTGTATCCTGTGTGTGTTTAAGTACAGAAGAAGAGACAGAGCAACAGCATTATACTAAAAGCTAGGGTTGAGGATGATGGGCAAAATTTGTGATGGTAGAGGTTTTCTTAAATACTAAATAATGTAGAGCTGTCTTGCAAGGCAAACCAGTAAATGGCAAATCTTCTTGTCTTTGCAGCCATTTATCATTTCTGTGACCCCCTAATTGATCTGATGATAATTCCTTTACTGATATGCTCACACAGTAGTCTAGTATGTCCATCTTCTAGTATAACTTGTATTAGACACACATTCATCTTTTCAGTCCTTGTGCTTGCTAAGCTATACCTCAGATTGTAATAGACTTTCCTTAAATCAATAGTACAAATGAAGTTAAAAAAACCTTTGAAATATATGATATTACAGAAAAATGTCTGTTTCTCCACTTATTAGACCCACCTCCTCTTGTACTGATAATCTACTCTAAGTGCACTGGTAAAACCCTTACACAGAAGAAGCCTTTTTCAGTTTCTCTGAGGGATTAGGCTGCTGCTCATAGAAGTCTGCAGTAACGTTCTTCTTACATCGCACACAGTTGAGATCCTGAATCCCATCTCCATCTTTTTCATATACACACAGAAGCAGCATGGAAGATGATATACTGCAGAACTGAGCAGTGCAACTGTGAATCTCTGTCCTGGGGGAGAGAGCTAATATGTAGTAGGACCAGCTGCACCATCTCTGTGTGTTTGTCTCTGCAGCTGCTCACTCAACATCCCCTCTCTATAGACTTTTGTGGGGATCAGCAGTAATCTCATCTCTCAGGCTACATGCATACGACTGTGTGCAGTGTACAGGTCAGTAAAAACGGCACAGATGACACATGGATTGGTGTGTCCGTTAGTCATCCGTGAGTGTCACTCACTCATACATTGAAATGAATTGATCGATCTACGAACAAGGACATCATATTTTGCAGCTGTTTTCTACGGCCCAGGCACACATCTGTAAAAACTATGGATGTGTGTATGGGGCCGTAGATATGTACAAGTTCATACTTTGATCCGCAATTGTGTATAAAACAATCAGTACAGTACAGCCGTGTGCATGAGGCCTCAGTGAAATTGAACATCCATCTCCTCTCTACCTTTCCTACTTGGATTTTATTTGTGAAATGATAGTGAATGATCAGTGCAGGAGGCTGGGGAGAGGGGACAGTCTAATAAGTGGAAAAAATTACATTTTTCTTTAATGCAATATATTAGTTTCTTCCCTTCACTTTTACTAATGATTTTATGTAAAGTTGATTATAATTGAATATTTATATTTCTTGTTAGACTGGTTTTCTCCATACATCATATGCTTTCCTTAAAACGTGTATGTTCACATTGATCACTACTATGACTACCGTATATAGGGTCCAGGAAGCAGTCGGTCAGATTTAATTTAGCTTGAGTTGGGTTATCTGTTATGCAAGTTACTGCTCAACGTGGAAGGTGCATTGAATTTCTCAATGGTTTACACTGTGGTATTTGGGTATCAGTCAACTCTGTTTCCTATAGCAGCCCAGGGGCAGAAATTCCTGAACTTCAGTCATAAATTAATTGTCAGGCAAATTAATTCTGTTATTCAAGCTGACAGGACGGCGTAAATCCTTCCAAAGTGAACTATACAGATTGTGCAGACACGTCAATCTATTCACAATGCTGCACATCCCGTACTGTTTGTTTCATTCAGTACAAGAATAGCCACCAAGAAGGTTACATCAGAAATGCACAATAAAACCTACAAGAAAGAATGTACCTGCATACTATAAACTAGGGCTCGATTAGTTGGGCATTTTACCTCTTATGGTTAAAAAGGGGTTTGACATAAATATTCACCATTAAAGTATGAGTATGTGTTGGGTGAACCTCATGAGATTTGTGCGGTGATTTTGTTTGAACCAAACACATCCAAACTGGGACTGCTATTATTATACTTTGGAGACTCAGACCCAGGGAAAGGTGATCAAACGTATAATTAAAAATGAAAAAAAAAACACGCAAAAAAAAAAAAAAACTAACAAAGTGTTACTCACCTCTCTTGGACTCAGGCATGACTCCTTGTTCTCAGGGACTGCTGAGGCCTGTAATTGGGCCTAAGCAATCATGTTGAACAGCGCTGCCACATGACCGCTGAGGCCCAACCACAGGCCTCAGTGATCCGTGACGACCGTCAAAAGGCCCAAAATCACGTCAGTTATCCAGACTGACATTCGGTTTTGGTTATTTTTCGATTAATTGCCCAGCCCTACTATAGACATTACAGTAAAGGAAGTATTGAACTTTATTGGTTATGCAAAACTCATGTTTATACACTGCAGTGGAAGATATGATTTTTATAGGCAGGATGTTTTTTAAAACGTAAGTTGTCTTAGCTTTTTTTATTTATTTCTTTTCAGTATGTCATGTGCCCTAGGCAATAAAGGCCCCCATATTAGAGAAGTTTACATGACTGGCTGACCATCTAATGTGTATTGGGCCTCAACTCTCCTCTGACTCCTAAAGGAGGGATGGGGCATTTTGAATTTCAACACCCAACTCTCTTGTCTACCCTGGAGGTAATCTGCCTACTTAGGCTTCGGGCAGTGGATTACTCTACTCTGCTGTACACAATAAATAAAGTTTTAGACTAAGGCCCCACAAAGCAAAACACTGCTGAAAATTTTTTTTTTTTTTTTTTCACAGCATTTTTCTTCCCGCATTAAATCTATAGTGAAAATACTCATATTTCCGCAGTTAAAATTGACATGCTGCGTTTTTCAAAAATTGAAATAGCGGTATACTAGGGGTGCGCCAACTTCACCATTTTTACCATAAATTAGTCACTGCCATAATTTTCTGGTAGAGGCATATCTCTTGTGGAAAGAAAGGATGTGGAATGTTGAAAACCAACATGCCAGATCCTCCCTTTTCTCCTACATCTACTATTGTCTGGTGTCCTGGAGGCTCCCATAAAGATTAGATTGTCAGCTGATGTGGCCAACTTTTAGTTAATATGTACAGACAGCTTTACAGGGAAGTCATGCATGAGTGTCCTTGAAGCCTTCTCTTCTACCCTGCCATCATTTCTTTCAACATTCTGTGAAATCTGTGAATTGGTTCAGTGAATGTATTTATCAAAATCTTGTCCTTGAAAATGTAGTGTAAACTGAGCTATGGTTGTTATGGGCAACTAGGATGCCTTTTGTCTGCAACTGTTGTACGCGAGTCTCATTGAGGTGATGGAATGCATGTTTGACATAGCGATTTATCAACACTTTATACACCAGTTTTCCTGCACTGTGAGATGTCAAAATGTGATTATGGCTTTCACAAATGTCATTCAGATTTTTGTAATAACTGGTTGGTGTGTGAGCTTGACCTTAACATTCCATTATTATTATTATTATTATTATTATTATTATTATTATTTTATATATATATATTTTTTTTTTATTTGTTTATTATTATTTTTTTAATAATCAGGTGGTCATAGTTCTCATCATATAAAGACCCAGGTTCATCAACAGAGGACTAGTGTATGTGAATGTATAAGGATCTTACCAGATCTTACCAGAGTGAGGGACAGTTTGAGTGAAGTAAAAAACAAAAATTACTGGCTTTGGCTTCAAATTACAGTGATTTAGGGCCGGTTCACATCTGCGTTTGGCTTTCTATTCGGGGATTCCACTTGCGGACCCACCGAACGGAAACCTATACGCATAGAAAAGCGGTTACCTAAGGAAACCTGCGGACCCCATAGACTATAATGGGGTCCGTGTGGTTTCCGCTCAGTTTCTGCACAAAAAGTGCTGCAAGCAGCACTCTTCTCTCCGCATGTTTCCACATGTTTTGGGCGTAAACCGAGCGTAAACCACACGGACCGCATTATAGTTTATGGGGTCCGTGGGTTTCATTAGGTAACCGCTTTTCTATGCGTATAGGTTTCCGTTTGGGGGGTCCCCAAGCGAACTCCTCAAACAGAAAGCCGAACGCAGATGTGAACCGGCCCTTAGTTTAAATTATACTTTTATTGATATTGTATAGTTAGATACATTGTTGCATATTTACTTTCTTGTTGTGACTTGGGCTAGATGAACATCTGCAATGGGCTCTCCTTCCTTCAGTTTGGCAGGGGGACACGAATGATGGAAAGCCGGACTGCCATAACAGAGGTTACACACGAACAGCGGTGGACCCCATTGACTATATTGGTGTCTGAAGCTGGACTTTTCTCTCTGCCAGTTTTTGTCAGTTTCTGTGCAGGTGTGAACTTAGCCTTAGAGGATTTTTTTTGCAGCTTCTTTCTGACCATGGCTGTCAGCCATTTATTAAGGAGTTAGACTGTGGGAAAAATAGGAGTATGTTTTGGGGCTTTGGCCTACTGACTCCACAGCTTTGGATATTACTGCTAACAATGGATTCCAAAAAGAACTTTAACAATTGGGCAAAGGGCCTTGGTCAGGGGGTTTTTTTTTTTTGTGAGCTTTGTCTTCAGCAGTGGCTTGTATAGAGCCATCTCTGTTCAGCCAGAGTTTTTGAATAAACTGTTATTAAAATAATCATAGGTTTTGCTGCAGCTTGAGAAGGCTGAACCGAGTAATTCAATCCTACAGTAATACTTTGATACAAAAGGCCTGGAAATAAATCTGCCAACATCTATGCCTGCCAGCACCATGTCTATGCTGTTCGGGTTACTAACATACTGTCACTTTGACTCTATTTATGAGGTTTCCTGTCCCAAATTCCAAAATGCGCTTGATGAAAGAAAACTTTTTATTGAGCAGCTTTTTTACTGTATTTCAAGAAACACAGGTGTTGTAATTTGTTTATAAGTGCATGATTGTTTAACTTTATTCAATTCTTAAGTAATATCTCCAATGATTAAACTTCTCATAACTAACTGCCATCATGAGTGGACATGCTGCTGTAGAGCTCCTGCAGTTTCCTCCAATATCATGCTACATCCTGCGTTAATTTGTACGTTTCAAAACCTGGCCTACTCCCTATGGCTAAGTGATAGCCCACCTTCATTAGCTGGGGAAATATTACCTGGTACACATGCAGCTTGCAGTTCGGTTTTGGTGCAGCTGCGCAGACTCCTTTGGCCCTGAATCATTTTCTATCCTGAGCCCCCTAGATGAGGCTCCATTGTGGTGGCCTGGAATTGCTGGCGCTCCCTTCTGGTGACCAGCCTGAAAGATTTGTGGTCCGTGGCTGGAAGATGGAGAAGAGCATTTGATCAAAGTTGTGACCTCTTCCACAAGGTGCCCCCTTTTGGACTCCCTGCAAAGGTCCCTGCTTCTGAACTGTTCACATCTGATGGCCTGCAACTCCACAAATGGGCACTGTTGCCAAGGTTGGCAGCTGTGAGTACTGTGTGGGAGAGACAGGACAGATTTTCCAGCCTGTGTGGCAGTGCCCCCCTCTGATATCAGGCTCTGTGGCAACCTATCTTTCTCTGTGACTGGCATCTTTCCCATACCTGATACAGTTTGGAAGTGTCATCTTCTCCTACCTGTCCTACACCTGAACGTTGTCATATATAGCTGCCCCCACACACATGGTACAGGCGAGTTTCTGTTGAGACTATACTGCTCGCTGTTGCACAGGTCACTTGTGCCCTCCTCCCCCTGTGACTTCTGTCTTTTCATTGACCCTGCACTGCAACTGTAAACTTGTTTGGATTACAATAGTTAAGAGACTTGGTGTATGTCTGAAAGCCACCTGTGATACTGGGAGACATTTTCGAAGAGTGGTGTACATGTCTCATTTGGTAACCGTTAGTACAGTGTATCTGCCTAGACCTGTGAAATCCTTCCACATGCCTACTCCCTCGAATTGCTAGCCACTATGACCCCTGGGCGGAAAAACGACATAGTAGATACATTTAAGTGCTTTTAGAGATCAGAGTTACAGACCCCACTCCCGCCCCCTTGAACCACCAATGATAGTCACTCTACTGTGGGGGAATCTCCACTGTGTACTGGAAATGGAATCGTCTCAAACTGCCCTAACTACCAGAATCATCAAAGGGGTTCTCTGGTATAAAATACGTTTACACTAAACTAAACATCCTCCCCCCGCCGGTTGCACAGAAGGAAGTGATCTCCCGTGCCCAGAAGATCAGGACAGGAATACAGGTAAGTATGATGGGGGGTGGGGGGAATGGGCTGAGTTAGTTAGTTAAGAAGGGTTAGTAGTGGGCGAGCTAGCTAGGGAAACAGGGAGGGGATGTGAGAGTGGGAGGGGGATCTGAGTGAAGAGCAATGCATCATGGTAGTTATAGGATAAAAGAGCAGGAGACTACCTATGTAAACAAATGCATGCCAAGAGCTCCCAGAGATACCCAGAAATCACTCAAAACACACTAAAGGTATCTAGGTGCACTTATTAACCCATTAATGGTACTGACTTCTCCTCCTCTTCCTCCTCCTTCTCTCTCCTCCTCTCAGAATCAAGGTGGCCGTTTTTTTCTTATTCAGCAAGATTCCTAGAGTACTAAAGACTTAATGAGGTGATGCAATGGGTTAGTGATATGGAAGACAAACAGGCACCTATGTAAAATACCCTGTCTGAGGTTACAGTCAGCCTTGACAGGTTTCAACAATACATGGAACACCAGGAGAACAGACTGCAGATGTGAATGTCCATTTTGTGGGACCCCCTGAACGATCAGAGGGACGAAGTGTAGCCTCATATTTGGAAAGTCTCCTCGTATAGTCAGATGGCAGGGATTACTTCACTATGTTTGCTGTGGAAATGTTCCATCATATTCTGTCTAAGACTCCTCCACTGGTGGGCCATCCCTAAACTTTTATTGCTAAATTCCTCTACTATTGAGATAAAGATGCAGTCCTATGCCTGTCCTGTGAGAAGGGCCCTCTACGAGTACAAAATGCAGAAACTGGTCTTCTGAGACTTCTAGAAGAAACCAGCCCAGTTTGTCCATGTCAAAAAAAAAAAAAAAAAATGCTGAGAGTCTTGTTTTTTAATATGTAATGTTGTACCTATCCAGGATCTGAGTCACTGGTAATGGTCAGTTTAGGTTCTTTGACTCTCCAGAGGAGGTTTTGTCCTGGCTCGATGCCTGACACCCATTGGCTGTCTGCATAGGGAATAGTGCTCTTCCTTGAGTCCTCATTGATAGACTGTTACAGTTTGGGGGCATTGATATCATCTACTTATCCTTCGGCACATCGTCCACCTCTGGGCATGACTCCCTAGTTATCAAATTACGGCTGAGTTTCCACTATTAGATTTCTTTTGTTCCTGTGGTTATGCTAATAATTTTAGAGTGATTTAATGGCTTGTCAGTTTACTGCATTGCTTAATCCCTTTTTCTCTACAGGTGTGTTTTTTTTTTTTTTTTTTTTTTTTTTTTTAATAAATGATACTACGGGAGAGGGGGGGGGGTTAAAGTATACCAAATGCACTTTTATATTTGAGATATCTGATGATTCTTCTTGATACACTTCTCGTGGACTCCTGTTGTCAATCCATTGATGTATTTGGGGAATATGGCTTAGAAAAGAGAGAATTGATTGTAGTGTCTTGGAATGTGTGAGGCCTTAATGAATTAAATGCTCCCTGGTACTCTGCTTCCTCTGGAAGTATGTTTGATATGTGTTTGCAGGAAACACTTCTAGGGGGTGAACAGGTTGGCTAGCTCCATAAACCTGGGATAGGCTGGGCATACAACTGTTTTTCCTCCAGTACTAGGTGGGGTGTCTATTCTTATAAGTAGGTCAGTTCCATTTGAGCCTCTTGAGGTTCTTGCAGGCTCTGCAGGGTATTATCTTACACCCATTAATAATTATGGGAATCTACTTCTCCCTTTTAGGTGTAGTATATTGCAGCCAGCCCTAGACTTTGTGGTGTCCCACTCAGGGATCCTAGTACTGTTGAGGGACTTTAATATATCTTGGACTGGCCTGTTCGATCATTGATCTAGCTAGAGATCACAGACAGTCTCCTTTAGTCCCACAACACTTATACTTTTGGCTTAGAGTGTTTGAAGATGCCTACATACAGACCTTAGAATCTATTTATGTTGTTCCTCCTTGTATGATTCGATGACCAGAATAGATTTGGGCCTTGTGGTTAGACTTCTCTTGCCGTATGTTGTTGAGGCATCCTACCTCTCTTGGTCCATTTACCAAGAATCATTTTGCACCCAAAGTAATGACGAAATTAAGGGCCCCCAGGGGACCACTCTGAGTGACCTAAGGAATATTTCCAAACTGTTTTACTCCATTACATTTCTATTGTCCCCCAGAGATGCTTATGACTACCTACATTGAATCTTATTACTGAAACACTCTTCTGACATGTTGGCATCACCCATTACAGAGGAGGTGGTGGCAGAAGGGGTGGCCTCCCTTGCAAATCTCCGGTTACCATCGGACTTCCTACGGAACTTTATAAATTATGTGGACAAGCTTACTCCGTGCCTCCTTAAACTGTATTTTGAGGCATGCAAGACAAGGAGCTTCCCCGCTTCTATGACTGACTGACTGGTTATACTCAAGCGGGGCGAAGACCAAACTCTCTTTGAGTCCTACAGACCAATATAATTGCTGCAAGTAGATAGTCAAATTCTTGCAAAGATTCTTGATAATCGTGTTAACGTGTTGTTTTGTCCATTATCTGTGCAGACCAAAATGGTTTTATATTTAAAGCTACCATCTGTAATCTCTGCCATTTTTTTTAACTCTCAGGTGGAAAATGCCGTTTGCAGCTTAAACAGGCTTGGTCTCAGTCTGGTTGTATTGAATAGTTTCTTGTGGCACATGCCAGGAGTGTCTACTGGCATCCCTTTTGTATGCCATAGCTATTGAGCTTCTCAATGCACTGCCTTGGTGGGCTCTGGGTGTATGCGTTTTCTTGAGTGGGACCATAATGGAGACCATGTCAATCTGTATGCAGGCGATACCCTACTCTACTAGAAGAATCAGACAGGTCACTGATGGGAGTCTTACAGCTTATCACTGAGCTCAGAATCCACTCTGGCCTTTGTATTAATTAATCAGTCTCATATTTTGCAGTTCAATGTTACTGTGCCGACCGAGACAGCGGCAGGGTAATTGTTAGGGTATCCTCAGAGATCACCTACCTTGGAGGTGATGCGTTTAAAATTATTATAATTATGTTCTCCCTCTCCTTGCTTTGTCTCAATGGAAGATGTAAGCTTGGTCCAAGCTTCTCTTATCCTTTCCAGCCTGTTCTAGTTGGGTTGCCCATGAGACTTTACTGTATGTATCACTCCAGTCAACAATGTATATCCCTGCCAGGTTCTTTCAAAAGCGCCATAGTCTTGGGGTTGCCTTTGTTTAGAATAAGAAAAGGGCTAGGATTGCGTTTGTTAATGTTTGGATCCCTGGATTATGTCAAGATGGCACTCCCTAATTTCCAATTGTACTACTGTGCTGCGCAATTATCTGATATACTTTGGGCATTTCATTCTGATGAAGCCCAAACTAGGGAGCTTCTTTTCGTCTCTACTCGGGTTCATAAGTTTCCCCAGGCCACCTTCTGTTCTCCAGTGCATGGGGTTTAGGAAGGTAGATGGTTAGCATACCCTATGCCCCAAGTTTGAAATTCTTTTTATAGCACAGGGTTTGACCCCTTTCCTATACCCAAGTCCTACTGGAGCTCTCTGGACGACAGGCAATCTCCATTCTATACCGAGATCTTTTGTCGGCAAGTATTAAGAGATCCCTGACCTCATGGAGGGTCAGATGGGCGGATGATTTGGGGAGTCTTACAGACAAGGAAAGGTAGATGGTGCTGGAGTCACTTAATCTGGGAGGACAGAATGTCCGAAGTTTATATCTTACACAGAGCATATAGGTCTACTGCCAGAGTCATTCATTTCCGATTGGGATTTAGAGAAGTGTCTTAAATGTGGGCAGGTTTTAGGTTCTTTCTTCCATCTGCTGTGGTCCTGTCCTAAGGTTAAAGGCTTTTGGGAACAGGTAAAAAGAGTCCTGTATGACAAGGCGGGAGTGGTGTATCTGATAGCTTGAAGACTTTCCTGCTCTTTATAGACTCAGGATTGTACCCTTCTCCCATAGAAAGGGTTTGCTTGAACTGAGGTTCTGTCCCCCTCAAAGCATCGACAATGGATAAAACTGGTTAATACACTGCCTTTTTAAAAAGTAACTTTAGAAACATAGAGATAAGGAAGCCAAATTTCATAGACTTTGGGACCAGTGGTTGAACTCTTCATCGAATCTCCTTTCCCAGCCGTCTCAATGGTGAACTGCATCAAGAATAGTGAGTGGTAATTTTTGTAACTTGGGTCATTTCCATGAAGTTTTGGGAGTAGAAACTGGAAAATCCCTTGCGTTAATTGGATCCCGGGAAGTGAGCAGGATGAGGGTGCACTGGTTAGGGATCGTTCACACTACCTCTCGTGACAGTCAGTAGTGTCCGTTGCTATTGTCCGTTACAAGATTTTAGCAACGGACGCTAGCAGAACAATCATAAATCCATCAAAATCCCATTGAACTCAATGGAATTTTTATCTGGTGTCCGTTTACACCAAATCAGTCACGTCCGTTATTTTTCACGGACGGTATAAAAAAGGACATTAATTGAAGTGTCTGTTTGATCCATTAAATAGATCAGTTGAGAACACATTAACATCAGTTAGTGTCCGTTAATGTCTGTTATGATAGGTGTCCGTTTTTTTTTTTTAACAGGCACTATCAGAACGAACATCCAACGGTAGTGTAAACCCACCCTTAAGCAATCCTGTATTAACAAAACATTCTAATACCTTATGTACATTTTTATTTATTTATTTTTTTGGTAGACTGTGTAATCCCAGAGAAACTGAGGTCCCTATTGATTGCACCAGCTGAGTGATTTAATGGTCACTGGTCTTTCAAGAGATAGCTTAAAGGGGTTGTCCTGTTAGGGACATTGTTCACAGAACAATGGGGGATAAGTGTCTGAGAGCTGGGTGCCAGTTAGCCAGGTCACTCAGTGATCAGGAGGATCGGAGACTAAAAGTCCCCCCTAAGACCTACTTGTGAATGTAGCGCCAGTATGCTTGGTGACAGACGCTCCAATCACTTCTACGTGGCTGCGGCTGCTGCCGGAGACTAGTCCTGACAGCCCCATACAAGTGAATGGAGCACCGGTCACGCAAGCACACCCTCCTTAGGGGGACTTTCAGTCCCTTGTCCTCCTGATCACTAGGGGACCCGGTGATTGGGTTCCCAGCGGTCGGACACTTATCCCCTATCCCCAGGACAGGGAATAAGCGTTCATGACGGGACAACCCCTTTAAGTTAATACAGTGTGTCCAAATGCCTGTTTATATGACTTTTATATTTGGTACTTTTAGCAGTTTTTCCTTGTGCAGGTCCTGTCTTTAATTCTAATTTGTCCCAGTTCTAGTTGGTAGAGATTAGCAGATAAGATGTCTCCTATAGACTGTGCACCTGTATTTATGTGAATAAAGAATTTGGAACAAGATAGAAACTTCTCATTAGCTGCTGTAGTCGGTATTTCTCCTCTCATTTAGCTCCTGCTTAGTCCTACCCCCCTCCATAGTCTTCAGTGTAATCTGATATCTCTGTAAACTATATCCTCTCTTTAGAGGGGAAAGCAGAATCCAGAGAGATTTCATTGAATGTCATTTTAGAGGTGAGGGAGGAAGAGAGCCTGATAAGTGAAGAAAGAAGTCTACTAGGAGTCTACCACCTCTCCCAAGCATACTCCACTATCACCACTGTTTACAGAGCACATTACAGTGATAAACATACCTCCTTTGTGTCATCTTCGTAGAAAAATTTACCTTAAAGCTATATGCAAATATGGCACTTGGTGCACTGAGTTAGTGGGAGTGGTTTGGCTGTTATGCCAGCATTGAGACTGACCTGCCTTTTATGAAAATATTTAAAATATCCCATAGAGGCAACAATATAGTGTGAAAGTTCAAAAAAAACAGTAAAAAATGAAGTTTCCCAAAATAGTATCAATGAAAACTACGTCTTGTCCTGTCAAGAAGAAGCTCTCATATAGCACCGTACATTGAAATATAATAAGGTCACAGGTACTATAATATGGTACCACAAATACATTTTTGCATTATTCGTTTTTTTTTATTTTTATTTTTTACAATATTAAAAACACACGTCTTTATCTTCTCTTAGAAAAGTAAACAAACATGACAGAAGCTAGGGTCCGTCATGTTGTTTACATTAGTGCAAGTATAAAGACAGAAAAATAGGGGGCACTCACTCAGACTTTATGTAAAAAGGAGACTTTTATTCAAAGATTGTCCATTAAAATGTTCATGTCACATGGGAGAGAGGAAACAAACGCCCTAAGGGAAAGGCCTTTAATGGCCTATTATACCTGAGCTGGTAGACTTCTTCTTTTTTTTTTTTTTTTCCTCTCCAAGCAACCCTATACTGCCGTGTTAGGCTCTGTGCACACGACAGTCATTGACCAATGTTAATGTGCTAGTGGTGTCCTCAGACATTAATTTTTTTATTCATTCATCTCTCTGACCCCATACATTGTTTGAACTTAGGAACGCTTAGGAAACCTTTGCAGCTGTTTTGGGTTAATTCTAATTTTCTGAGATAATGACTTTTGGGTTTTCCTTGGCTGTAAGCCATAATCATCAACGTTAAAATAAATAAACACTTGTAATGACACTGTTTGTAATGACTCAATATAGTATATGTGCTTCACTTTTTCAATTGAATTACTTAACATAAAAAAAAAAACTTTTTGATATTCTAATTTTGAGATGCACTTGTACTACACGGTTTCTGCACCTCTGATGAAACACCCGCTTTGAAACTGCTGATATAGAAATGTATCACGTGTATGGAGGAAAATGAAGTTGAATAGATATAAATCCCAGCTCCTGCTTAGACCTAATATGGTGGTAAAGGACAAGGGAGGGTGGGTGTATAAGTACAGGGAAATATTCATCTGATCTGTTATAGCTCCCTTATACCTCAGGCAGCTTCCTTTTAGAAGTTTGATTATTTTTGGTTGACTAATAAGAGCTCCTGTTTTTTATCGATATTTAAACAGATTTTGTGTTCTTTTTATTTAGTAATTTTTTTTGAAAGTATTTTGTGCTTTAATACAAATACAGGAGAGCATTATGGCTATTGAAGAATTCACCAGTAAATGAAAATTAAAGTAATTGAAATTGGGAAGAGGGGGGAGCGACTCCCACTGATCTCCTGTATGAAGGGGTTGTGGCTATTGTACGAGTGCTATGACCCCTTCACTGTTTTCATCACATATCATCAAAATCAGCCTCCTCCCTTAAAAGTGAATGCCAAAGGCTGTTGTGAAACGGACTGCATTAGCTCGAGTGCTGCAAGTTCCTTCAAACAGCTGGTTAGCGTGGATCCCGGGTGTTACACTCTCACTGATTTGAGGATGCTGATGCTGAGGTTAGGTAATCCATAAAAAAAAAAAAAATTGTTTTGCCTCCCATAATGGTATAAATAAAAACATGTTGCCCTGCAAAAATACTTCTTGCACAACTCCATACACGGAAATATAAAAAGTTATGAGTGTCACAATATGATGCAAAGAAATACTTGCAAGTTTTTTTTTTTCTAGTTTCAAATTTTTCTAAAGGTTTTAAAACATGAAAAAATAAATAAACTGTTATTGCTGCTGTCAGACTGAACTGCAGAATATCAGTAGTGTGACATTTTTACCGCACAGTGATTGCTATAAAAATTCCACAATTCCACTCCATTGTGAATCCCCCCCTTCTTCTGGCTTCAAGTACATTGTAGTATTATGATTATTATTATTATTATTATTATTATATAGTGACAACCTTTTCTGCAGTACTTTACAAATCATAGGGTTAATGTACAGACAAGGTGAGACATTACTGTATAATACATCAATTCATGCTGTAGGAGTGAAGGCCATGTTAGTAAGAGCTTACAATCTGAGTTATGTGCATTGTACATGAATTTTTAAATATGTAAGTAATTTATGATTTGTTGGCTGAATAAGGCAGGGTTCACACTATCGTTGGCTTCCATTATGAAGGTGTCTGTTAACAAAAAAAAACGGACACCTATCATAACAGACATTAACGGACACTAACTGATGGATCAGTTAAAAAGAAAACCGATGGATCAGTTAAAAAAAAAAAAACGAACACATTAGCATCAGTTGATGTCCGTTTTTTAACACTGTCCGTGTTTTTTGTTTCTGCTTTCTGAGCATGCGCAGAAAAAAGACATAAAATAACGGACAATAACTGATGGCTATCAGTTACTGTCCGTTACAAGTCCGTTACCCATAGACTTCAATGTTAAAAAAAAATAACGGACACTTGCTGTCCGTCAAGAATCCGTTTTTCCAAACGGACAAAAAAGTCCTGCATGTAGGATTTTTTTGTCAACGAAAAAAAAACGGACTTCTGACGGATTGGGTGTAAACGGACAGTAAAGGACACAATATAAAAACCCATTGAAATGAATGGAAATTTTATCGGATTTCTGACGGTTCAGCTAGTGTCCGATGGTAAAATCTTGTAATGGACAATAGCAACGGACACTATTGACAGTCACCAACGGTAGTGTGAACGCCCTCTCAACTCACTTTTTTGGAGTGCTTTGTCTACTGTTTGCTATGGCTGTGGAATCGATAGGGTAAAGTGCTGACTCTGACTCGTCCATTTTTCTACAGGTTGGCTCTGACTCCTTCACAAAAGGCTGAGGTCATTCAAAAGCAGTAAAGATTTATTATTTATTTAAAAAGTGATTGAATTCCTATAAAAGTAAATAAGGAACACACTATGCATTTCATTATAAAATTTTTAATAATTGTACAATATATAATTTGATATAATTAGAAAAATAATCATTTTATTTTGAAGCCGGAGTCTGCCTTTTTTTTTTTTTTTTTCTCCTGCCAAAATTGATCCAGACTCCATAGACCTAGAGATATTATGTATGTGTGTGTGTGAATAGATAGATAGATAGATATAGATACAGATATTTGGGAGATTTTTTTTTTTTTTTTTTAATTGTGCAGTTTTCACTCTGGCCTCAAAACCTAATATTTTTACATTTCCTGTTCTGTAGTAGATTTCATGGCTCATATGTGGAAGCAAGCAGGAGAGCAGCTGAAAATCAATGACCGCATCAGATTATCTACGCAAACCTTTGGGGGGCATCATGCCAATACCCTCCTGGGAGTTCTGCTGCCCCTTCTGCTCTAGTTGCTGTACAGGCACAGCTCTACTGTAACCAGGACATGGTGTATAATAACAGTGTGGACAACATCCTGAAGCTGTATGACGTCAGTACACAACTGTTCTAGAATGTTGGTTCTCATAAGAGAAGCCATAGAAGTGTATGCATCACGCTGCAGTGCAGCAATAGCTGCCTGGTCTGGCTATCTTTTCTTTTTGCTGGTCTGATTTGATATAATGCTATTGTGCAGCATTATATATGCATATTAACCACTTCCATACCAGATGCTTTACCCCCCTTCCAGACCAGACACATTTTCGGGTTTTTTGTATGTGCAGTTTTGAGGGCTATAACATTTTTTTATCATTTGCGTTATTCAACTAATTTCTGCATCTTTTTTTTGGTGACACATAGGGCTTTATTTTTATGTTTTTATTTTTGCATATGTTTTCATTTTTTTAAATCTGGGAAAATATAAACAAAAGAGGAGGGAAAACGTGTCTGTTTTTCACTTTTCATTTTTTTTTTTTATTTAATAACACAAAGTGCTACTAAAAAAAACTTTTTGAAATAGTTTTTCCTCTCCGTTAAAGTAAATTTTTTTTTTTTTTTTTTATGGTGTCGTCGGGGGTGGGGCTATAACCTGTAATAAGGGCGTATTATTGCTGTATTTTATTTATTTTTTAAATTGTGTCCCCATAAGGTCATAATAGACCATTGGGGACATCTGATCACTGTTTTTTTTGGGTTTTTTTTTTTTTAATCTGGGGAGGCTGCTTTCCCCTATAACTGGGGCTGGTACATTTAGTCCCAGTTGCAGGAGGAATGCAGCCTCCTGCATGTTACTTACACAATACTAAAGAGCTGATCCTGGTCCTGTAGGACCCAGCAGCTCTTGCAGACGCTGCACCCGGCGGATCACATGACCGCTGGGTCAGAGGGTGGCCACAAGTTGGCGGCGCCAATAGCAGTGTATACAGCGCTCATTGAGTGCTGTATACACAGTGATCGGAAAGGCAGGGAAGGTAATAAA
The DNA here is from genome assembly GCA_947044405.1 of Leptodactylus fallax. Classification (NCBI taxonomy): domain Eukaryota; kingdom Metazoa; phylum Chordata; class Amphibia; order Anura; family Leptodactylidae; genus Leptodactylus; species Leptodactylus fallax. The sequence goes on along the minus strand of CAMRHE010000001.1, from coordinate 7,183,164 downwards.
CCTTCCCGGTCTTCTCTCTGGGAGCTCTGGCTGAAGTTACAGCTGGCTCCCCATTTCAGTAGATGCACAATCTCGTGCAGCTGCTGATTTTTGCTTGGACGTACTGGTACGTCCTTGCAGAACTAGACAACCACCACTTGGACGTATATAGTCTATGGGCAGTATGGAAGTGGTTAAAGAACACCTTTCCTCACCTCCAACAAGTCCTGCTCTTTACATCAATTCATAGTTTGCTGGCATTAATGGAGCGGCGCCTATTAACAAATCTTAAGAACTTGATTTGGTGGAGGGTCCTCCTTAACCCCTTCCCAACATCCGCCATACTATTACAACGTATGTCAGGTATTTAAATTTGGCAGTCGCTCAGAAGCTGAGCAGCCACCATAACTTGCACTGATCGAAGGCATCAAAGCCTCCGATGTCTCTGTCAAAGCAAACCAAGGGGCGCCAATTTTGTGGAGATGCATGGGTGCCGCCTTTTTATTGTAGATAACCAGTGCCCAGAACGAGACCCGAGCCTGGCGATCAGTTGACAAGACAGCTGGGAGCCTATTGAAGGCTCCCAGACTTATCTAACATTAATTTGTATTACAGGCTGCTCTATGCAGCCTCTAATACAAATGGCAGTATATTACAATGCATTAGCACTGTAATTCATTGCATTAGTGATGAGACCCCATGGGGTTCAAGACCCCTAGGGGGGATCTAATAAACATAAAAAGTAAAGAAAAAAACATAGGGAATTAAAAACTCAAATTACCCCCCCCCCCCTTTTCAGTGTTGTGGTGTTTTGTTTTTATTTTAAACTTTATATGTGTTCTAGGGAAACACATACACATTTGTGCCCGAAAATGCCCAGTCTAGAAACGGTGAACACTGTAGGGGGGAAAAAAATCAAGAGCTGAACCCCTGTTATCTTTTCACAGTTTCGCTTCATAAAAATTTGAATAAAAAGTGATCAAAGCAATAGACGTTCCCCAAAATGGTATACCTAAAAAGTACATCTGGCCCAGCAAAAAATGCTATGCATCTCTGTACACAAAAATGTAAAAAATCTAATGTCAGAATATTGTGACTCCTAGAAAAAATAGTACATAAAACTATAAATTTGGTATCCACAGAATCATACCGACCCATACAATACAGGTGATGTGTCCATTTTAGCTGCACGTTGAATGTCATAAAAACGAAGCCCGTACGGAAGTCACACAAATGCAGTTTTTCTCCAATTCCACCCCATTCTAAATTTTTGCCAGCTTCCCAGTGAGTATTACAGAATAATAAATGGTACCATTATGAAGTATGATTTGTCCTGCAAACCATAAGCCTTCAATATGGCTTGCTGAATGGAAAAATAGTGTTATGGGGTTTGAAAGGCGAGGAGGTCAAAAACAAAAATTGAAAAATGCATTGGAAAGGGTTTAAGGAGTCATTCTTCATGTTTATATGGTGCCCAGCAATTTTCTTTAAATTGAATTTATCACCTTAATAAAGAGAGAGTCCTAACAAAAATAATTTTCTACATGCAATATATAGAATTTTGTTTGTGGGATGCAACTGGGCCCTGGAATTTTTGCAGGCTGCTCGTACTGGTGGGATGCATGTATGAGGGTGCTGGACAGTCCAATCACATTATCATGTGACTAGCACCTTATACAAGCTTTATCTGTATGCATCTGTTTTTAATAAAAGGATATTCATGTCACCATTTGCAAATTCTAGAGTGCATGAATGAACCACCATAAACCGCTATTCGACTGGCTGCCCTATGCTAATCCATTTTGTCTAGTTGCTAGAGATCACCTTTATGCATAACAATACGCTATGGAATTGCAGTTTATGCAATTTATTACCATAATTGTGTAATAGCAGAATGACCATAAAGATGATGTATGGCACCAGAACCTTGTATGTCTTTGATCCTGAACATATTCATTGAAAACGTGCATTATGTTGACAGGCTGGGAAAAGGATCCTAAGTTACGTCCACAGACGTTCCATGTGTCTACGTTAACTGTAAATTCAAGTATACAATTCAAAAGTTGCTAGTAGCGTGGTAGAAGCATATGGAGAAAAGTCTCTGCCAACTAAGACAATTCTTGTTGACCTCAGAGAGTGTCCGGTCAACCCTTCCTGTGCTCTGCAGTAGTTTGGAGTGATCGCATGCCTGTGGAAGGTCTCAGTCCCCGTGTCCAGATTCTGTCCTCCCCTTGTACTTTTGTAGCACTACAAGAACAAATCTATCTTCAGATTTAACGTTTCCCAGTACAACAGTACTAGCAATAGTGAGTGCAGCTGTTTGCCATTCAGCAGAGTATAACCTCACTTTCCTCCTCTTCACATTGTAGAATTGTTCCTCCCACTCAAGTCTGTCACATGGGCATGACTTCATTGAAGGTCTTTTATCTCACTAACAAATAACATCTACCATGTCTTTTTTTCCTCTGGTGGGCAACTTGTGCTTCATAGGAGTGTAGCAGATGTGCCTAGTATGGAGTATCTGCTAAATGCAAAGTGAAAACTGATTTAATTTCTTAAATTTACAGCACAATGGAATTAGTTGCAAATGGTGACAATACTGTAAATTCTTGTTGCTACCTGAAGCCCTGCTGTACGTACAAGCTTTTAAAGCACAGAGGCCCCTTACCAGGCCAGTTTACAAATGAATTGCTGTCTGGTGAAGGGGCTGCTGTGCAGCGACAGCTTGCAGATAACAGCATGCTGCTTAGCCACTAAAGGATTACTCCTTTTGGACACAAAGCATATACAATGTTATGTTTTGTAGTGAATGAATATTAAAAAATATTGTATAAGATGTTTTTTGTTTTTTTGATGGCAGGATCAAATGAAAAGGCAAAACCAAGCACAGAAGAACTGCAAATTAAGAAAGTGAAGAAGAAAAAAGAAAAAGAAACACAAAGAGGGTGAGAAACGAAAGCAGCCGAAAATGTACAGTAAATCAATTCAAACCATCTGCTCAGGACTGGTATCTGAAATGCGGAAATATGACATCCAGGAAGCCAAAGTAGGAATTCGTGAGGCTTTTAAAGACTTTGTGGTGAAGGTAGAGGAAAAGAAGTTGGTAGCAGAGAATGAGTCTCCATTTGTGTCTCTGAAGGAGCCTCGTGTTCAGCACAAGCTTAAACGATTGGACTCTCTGGAATTCAAGCACCTCATCCACATAGAACACCAGCCCAATGGCGGAGCGTCCTTAATACACGCCTACAGCAGTGAACTCTCTCAGCTGTCTCCTGTGGAGATGGAAAGGTTTGCTGAGGAATTTGTTAGCTTGGCATTTAGTGAAAATGAAAACTGTGCAGCTTATTACGTCATGGGGATTATACATGGGGCAGCTACCTATTTACCTGACCTATTGGATTACTTTTCCTATAATTTTCCCAACTCTCCAGTGAAAATGGAGATCTTGGGGAAGAAAGACATTGAGACAACAACTATTTCCAACTTCCATGCTCAGGTAAGGAGGTGGTTCGTTCACTATACTGTGAAAGTAGAGCTGCTTGTAGTAGTGTTTCTAACACAAGAATTAGTTTTATTAAAGCCGCAGCAGACTCATGCATGGTTACATAACACTTTTACCAGATGTACCTCTGTGCTACACCGTTACAACCTCGCATGTACACATCCACAATATTTTGTAAACCCAATTGCGTAGTGTCCTAAGGATAAACTCCATTCTGTAAAGGTGACACTTGAAGAAAACAACATATAGTACAGTGGAATTCTTTGAAAATCTGTGAAAGAGAACTTCCTAATATAATAATGCTTGTGGTTTCCTTTACCACAATGACAATATTTTTTAACTAAAATCTTGTACAGTACAAAGGAACATATTAAACATGCGTCTGTCGCCCCAGTGTCACTTGCACCACAGTGTCAATAGTTACAAATGAACAAAACTGTATCAGAATTAGCAGTTTGTACAGGGTTTGCCTTTAGAGATTAAAGAAGTTTTCCAGAGCTTTTAAATTGATGACCTTATCCTTAGGACAGGTCCTGAATTAAAGATTTGTGGTGGTCTGACACAGGAACCCCTTATGATCACCACTCAGTCCCTTTCAAGTGAATGGGCTGAACTGCGATAAAAAGCACAACTGCTGCTGTGCTTTGTAAATACTGAACAGACTGCAGTGCTAGAAATCTCCATTGTGATAATGATGGAGGGTGATTGGCCATCCAGCATAGTGTGATAGCCTTTTAGGCCAGAAACAATGGTTCTTGAAGGAAAAAGATGCCAATACATCTTTAGGAGCTGTTGCCTGAACAATATTATTCTCGACTGTACTATACACATCCATAGAATAGGTGATAATTGTCTGGGCTCTTGAGACCAGCCTTTGGGACACTTGTTGATCATGAGAAAAAGTCAAACAAGCGTTCTTCAGCTTCTTTCAAAATGTTTGGGAATGCCTTAAGTACAGTTAGGGACAAGAATCTCTCACATTGAGGAGAGCACCAGTGAAGGTGTGTAGAGATTGAATTGCCTTTTGCCCTCTACTTAGCATCTACATATCACAAGGCATTATGGGAAAGGAGCTGGGGAGCTCATACGCCCTCTGTTGGATGTAACAGATCCTCAATTTGCTTTTGACTCACCGAGTCTTGAGACAGCAAAAGGGATTTTAGCCAAGCCAATTTCACTTATCTGCATACAGCGCTGTTTCAGGATTGTTGTCCCTCATCTGATTAAGTACAGTGTAGGCTATTTATGGCAGTCGAAAAGAGTTTGAATAGAGCAATACTGTGCATGCTCGACTGCTGCTCCATTCAGACAGGGAGACTTTCTTGTGATCGTTGCTGGTCCCAGTGGTTGAAACCCCACTAATCAGACACCAGTGTATGTTTTGATTTAAGGTAAAAACCCTTAAATTATTTTTAGTCAATTCCCAGTTAAGGTGGAAGATACTGATTTAGTATAGTAGCATGGTTTGCTTACACCAGCATATTTTCATTTGCTAGTAACGCTTTAGCAGGTAGTTATGCTTTCCAGTGCGTTTCTATATATAGGTTTCTGATTCACCGATCTGGATAACTTACAAAAATTCTGAATGTAAATCTTGACCTGAGTATTAACAGAATCTGTGTCATGTCAAGGCTTTTCAAAGCAGTAAGTATTTAGAACAAGATGAAGCCCTGAAATGTTTTGCTATTAAGGGACAGTTGCGTGTGTGGTGGTGATCAGTATTTACAGTGCATAGTAACATGGTCGATTTTGTTTGTGCCCTGCAACACACATGTTAGACAATGGCCAAAAACTAATTTAAAGGGTAATTTGGAAAAAAAAAACAAAAAACAACTCATTGTAGACCCTTCAGCTGAGTTCCTAATCCCCTGTTTAGACCTATAATTTAAAAGGAAGGCACCAAGTCATATTGATGTATAGTTTTCTTAGAAGAAGAAGGGATTTAAATGAAAAAAATGAGAAGTTTACTTTACTATGCTTAGGAGTAGGACTGGGCAAGTAATCTAAAAATAACCAAAATAGACAGTCAATCTGGATAACTGACGTGATTTTGTGCAAGTCGGTTATTTCGGTTTGGTTATTACAGTATTTGAACTTTTAACTGAAGTTTCTCTTCAGACCCCACAGTATAATTAGTGGTGCCCCATGGGAGGTGAGTAAACACAAAAAAAAAAAAAAGTGTTTCCCACCTCCTCTGGGCTCCGGCGCTGGTCTTCATCCTCTTCAGGCCTCATTCAGCTTCCTGAATGACATCAAGTACTGATGCGGTCGGGTGGTGTCTAGACTCAGACTTAAGCGTCCCGGTATCCCCGACGTCATTCAAGAGGCATTTTGAAGGTAATACTGTTTTGTTTATTTTCTCACCTCCCATGGGCCTCTGTTAATTATACTCTGGGGTCTGAAGAGACCCTATAGTATAATAATAGCGGTTCTGGTTCAGACATATTTCGTTAGCCCAAAACACGTGCTCTCCTCCTGTAGACCCCCAAACCACCCCTAAGTAATCCGGGATGCTGATACAGTTTTTACGAGGTTGGATTATAATGAGGGCAGATGGACAATTACTTGCCCTTGCTACAACCCATTTTGCCCTTATTATGATCTGCCTCTGGACATGTGGTTTTTAAAATCCAAGTGGCTTAAATCGTCATTAAAATTGTAATTGAGGTAAAGTGCCACAAATTTGATTTGGGTCGTAATCGCCCAGCCTTACTTAGGAGTTAAGTGGGCAGTCCTACTGGTGGTGCAGAGTCATACAGAAAAACCTGTCGATCCCAGACGACCCAGCCAACTCCTAAGCTTAAAAAAAAAGGTTTTCTTAGTAAAGTTTCTCAGCTCCTTCGTCTTTATAAGAGACAGATTGCACAGCATTTTAATTGTTACAGGTTTTCTTTCAATCCTATTGTAGTTACTGGCAGTTGCTGCTGCTAGAAAGAATTCGGCGCACTGTCAACTTTGCCACTATGTGCCAGAGATATCCCTCCACTGTCAGAAGGGTGGGCCTTACAGCTCCCTGTCATGGCTGGGCTGTGAGGAATGCCCCCCTGACAGTACAAAGCTATGGAAGAGTACTATCATGGGGCGTTCCTCACAGCCCAGTGATGACACTAGGAAACTAACGGCACCGGTATGTCTGGCATCGGGGTGCATACCGGCAAATATATATAAAACTGCTGTCAGAGGACATGAAAGGTCCTTTTTAATGCTGTAGTTGATCAGTGACTGTAGGCAGTCACTTCCTTCTAGTGGTATACAATACCCCCAATGTCAGAGGTCTTAAAAGGTCATCTTTAAAACAGGATATATCACCCTGTTTCTCCAAAAATAAGCCCTACCCTGAAAATAAGCCCTAGATTGATTTTACAGAGTTTTTGGAGTAGGCTTAAGATATAGACCCTACTCCAAAAATGAGCCCTAGTTAGTCAGTGCCTCCAGTGCTAGGCTATGTCATGTGATGTCACAGAGACAGAGAATAGGCATACCATAGTTCCCAACTGACCTGGACAAGTGCCCCACTATCTCCCGCCACGGCAGGGCAAAATCCGCTCACCTGCTCCCAAGTCCCGCTCCAGAGTCCTGCCTCCTGCCTCCAGAGCCTGCCTTCCAAGTGCTGCCTCCTGGGTCCTGCCACCCGGCCGCTACTATGCTGTGGGCTTGGCTACCTACATGACCAGACCTCAGGTGCCACCTCTACTCGCTCCCACAGATGCAGCCATTCCACTACAGCATCTCCCCTTTAGCGTAAAGTAGAGGAGATAGAGAGGACACAATGCCACTGCCACACAAAGTGTTTAGAGAGAGAGAAATGCCAGTAATTTTGTTAAAGACCCACTGACAATGTACCGTCAATTGTGAATGTAGGTTAGCGTTACTAACCTTAAACCTAACCATTTTACAAAATTTGTCTGGAGCGAATCGGAAAAGATTCTGGTTTGCTTCGGTGCTTGAACAGTAAGCCCTAGCCCTTTTTCCGGAGAAATAAACAAGACTCTGTCTTATGTTCGGAGAAACAGGGGTAGGTGATAGTTGGTTCTTGAAGTTAGTGGGTGAGATTTATTATTCCTTTTATAAGCCTGTTGTAAGAAACTTTGTAGTTATCTGAGAGAAATGCCTCTTTCTGCTCTTATCAGGCTGTTTCCCTTCTCATCCTCCTCCCTCTGATAACAATGTTCACTCTGAAAATCACTTCCCTATTCATCTCAAAATGGACTGCAGGTCACATGACTCTTCTATAGAGACTTCTGGGGAGGGTGGTGGAGTGAGCGGAAAATACAGATTAAAGGGTTGGTCAGGATTTTTTTTTTTTTCTTCATGGCCTATCCTTAGGATGAGCCAAAAAAAAAAAAAAAAATCTGTCAGTGGCGAACTGACAGGCAGCTATTTCCGACAACCGTACTATACACTGCACGGAGATAAAAGTGCAGGTCACTCCATTAAAGGAGTATTCCCACGAACATGAATATTTAACTTTGTAGACCATTCATAGTTTAACATTTTTAATAATACTATATTTGCAAAAATTGAGTTTGAGGTTTCCTCTAACGATCTTCGTAGTGAGTCTGTTGTTTTGATTGTTTGCCAATAGACATGACCATGAATGTAGAAACTTTCTATGGTCTGGGATTTGTCACAAATCCAGTCAAGGTTTCCTCATTATGGACAGGTTATCAGACATGGACACTGCATGCAGTAGAACATAACCCGACCACAATAAGGAAATCATGGTTGATTTTGCAACCATAGAAAGCTCCTGCATGTATGGTTGTATCCACTGGCAACCAATCACAACAACAGATTGTCAACATCAAGATGATTAGAAAAATTCTTGAAAACTCTGCCTAATTTTTTAATATTTGGAAAAATGTTTAACTTTCAGTTGTCTAGAAATGTAAAAATGGTTATGTTCATGGGAAAATACCTTTAACTTTAAAGCCATCTGCTTCCAGCGCCATACAGTGTATAGTATGGGCATTGGAAGTGTCCCCAATATAGCTCCTGGCCAACCCCTTTTTAATATTCAGATCCAGAACCTCTTAACACTTCAGGCGCATGTCTTGATAACATGAGAATAGATAGACTTGTGGTGATGCCAGTGTGTGGCAGCTAGTCTCCATCCACCAGTTGAGGGAGCTCCATATTCAAGGTACGTGTACAGCATTCAGAGGTAAAAACGGCAGAATTTAAGTCCTATAATGACCAGAAATGGTGTTACTCACACATATACATACATGAAAGGAGGGGGGTACACTTTAAATAAATCAAGTTATACTGAATGTGTTCCCATAAAGCCATATATCAGTATGCTCAGCTTCTCCTGGTCAGCAACACACTTGCAGATTATATATGTATTGTATTGTCCATGTGACAGGTTCCCTTTTAAAAGGCCAGAATAGTGTAAGCTGGTGGGAGAGAATGGCTTTCTCACATTTTCTGCTCCCCTAATTGGCACTTTGAGGAACTGTGTATATGCTGTGTTTATGTCTACTATTTCACTATTTCAGTGGTATGTGTATGCTTTAGCTACAGAGTTTTAGTTGCTTGATTTAAAATGTTTACCCAGAGTTCTGCACAAATACACTGTTTGACATCTGTGGCAAGGAAGATAGTAATGTTACTAAAAACAGATGTATCTTGGCTGACTAACTCCTGGGGATATGTCTAGACTTACCTTGATACATATGCTCTTTCTTTTCGGTAGGTAAAGAGGACGTACTCTCATGGTACTTACAGAGCAGGTGCAATGAGACAGATCAGCCTGGTGGGAGCAGTTGATGAGGAAGTAGGGGATTACTTCCCAGAGTTCTTGGACATGTTAGAAGAGTCTCCTTTCCTAAAGGTAAGAAAACCATTATATCAGATAGGGCATGTCACCTCTCTTGGAATGTCTGTTAAAGTTATGCACAGTAGTCCTTGAAGTAGATTCAAAATCTGGTATTGCTATCACCCATGTCTAGTACTTCTAGCCATGTCTGTTTTATTTCCAGTGTCTACAAAATACTGCAGAGCTAGTACTGTAATGCACCATTCAGGATCTTAGACTGTGTGGATGTCACCTAAGGTCCTTGTAAAGCTGCTCTTGATAATACTGGGGAAGGTAGTGGGGGCATGGTAGCCTGACTGGGAGAGAGTGGGGAACTGTGGACAGTATGGGGGAAGGGGAGGGGGCAATGTGTGAGACAGGGGAGGTGCAGAGGCATTTTGACAGAAATATGGCGGAAGAGGGGAGGGGACTTCGATTAATCTGAGGTCACCTTGTAGCCCTCAATATTATTTGCAGACTGCAGAGAGAGATCTCCTGCTTGCACAGCAACCCATGCTAGAAAAACAGTTCTAGAGGATTTTATTTATTTATTTTTTTAATAACTGTGTGTTGTGATTGTGATTGTCCTTTTTTATTCCGCCTGGCCTTTCAACAATAAAAGTTGGCAATTGGGTGTTAAAGGGGTGTGTCCCTACAGATGGTACTGATTGCACAGTGTTACACTGTTGGACATAGCCCTACCCAATGATGCTTTTGTCATTTTATTCATAAATTTGTAGGATAACGAACAGGGTACAGTCACATTGCAGAGTTAAAGGTGACAAGTCCTCTTGAATCATTTTCTTATTATATTAGCCATTTTTGCTAATGTTTGATTTATTCTTTGTTAGCAAATGTGTAGAAACTGACTGTGTCAAACTTTCAATTGAATGACAGAGAACTTTGCCTTGGGGGACTTACTCAAGCCTTGAGCTAAAGAGCCGCAAAGAGAGTGATGATGGTCCTATAATGTGGGTGCGCCCAGGGGAACAGATGATTCCTGTGACTGATATGCCAAAGTCTCCTTTTAAAAGAAAAAGGTACATATAGCAGTGAACCTGTGTGATAACTGTGTGTATGATGGAAAATGTGACTGCCGCAGAAATCATCTCTGTGTCCCTTAGGTATAAAGCATAATACAAGTCCTCCCTTCTCACAACAGTTAGCTATTCTCTATATTCTTATTTATTTTTTATCATAAAAGCATAAAAATATTTGGGAATAATAACAAATGTTGTTTTAAGCATTATTCCCTTTAGGTACAGCTGCATCTTGCAAGGTGAGGGTGGGTTCACTCTGTCCGCCGCAAATCCGACCTAAATGTCGGAAAACTGTATAGGGACTAGATAGGGAAAGGTTTGCGACGCTTTGCTTAAAAACCCATTCACTTAAATGGGTTTTTAAAGCAATGCGCGGGTATGCACTTACACCCTCTGCGCCGCGAAGCCGTTTTTTTTCGGTGGAAATAAAGTTGGACATGCAGGACTTTGTGTCCAATTCCAGTGAATGGGTTTTTAAGCAAATCGTCACAAACCTTTGCCTATCCTGTTTTCTGACATTTAGGTAGGAGTGCCGCTGCAAGTGTGAACCCACCCTGAGAGGGAACGTTCTTATCCCCAGCTACTCAGAGGCTATAATCTCTAAATGAGACTAGACAACATACCATCATATAGCAGACTGTAGAGTAACTACTGGGAATTTATATTGCCCTTTGTTCAGAACACTATTGCTTGCTAATGAAGTAATTTTAATGAATCTAAAAGGAACCTGTGAGAGCTGTTTCCTCCTTTACAGCAACAGGTAGGGATGAGAAACACATAAGCAAACATACCTTTATTGATGTGGCAGGGGTGTAAGTAGAGAAAGAACAGAGTTTTATCCTGGATGCAAATAAGCTGCAAGTGCCCACTTGGCAGTCCCATTCGCATCATATGCTCAGTCTCTCCCCAATTCATTCCCCTTTTGCAGTGTGACTTTGCTATTGGCAAAGGGGTAGATGCATGGCAGTGCTAAGAGAGACTGAGCACCACTGGGCACTTGCAGCTCATATGCATATTGGATTACAGCTGGTTTTCTGTTCAGTCAGGCCCCATGCACACAACAGAGTGTGCTTCTGATATGGGGCATAGTTTGTAACGAAGTGCATTCGGATGACACAGAACAGAATGAATCGGAAGCCCCATAGAAGTGAGTGCATCACATAATACACTCAGATTGAACTCTGATGACACTCAGAGTGTATTACGCTGCTTTGGTCATGTGCATGGGGCCTTAGAGCCCAGGGTGTATCAGTAAAGGTAGGCTTGCTTATGTGTTTCTCTCCACTATCTGGAGAATATAAATGGAGCAATTTCAATGACACTTTATTTAAGGGTATATTCACACATAGCAGATTAGTTTAAAAAATATTTGACTGAAAATCTATTCACTGTCTTAATAAGTTTGTTTTGTTGGCAACACATGGATTTCTGCTAGCTCCATTGAGATGGATTGGACAATCTATAATGTCTTGGATTTCTCTTGGGGTCTGTGATTTTTACAACTGTTAGGGTCATGTTCACACTGGAGACAGACTTCTGTTTATACATAATCCATACAACTCCATTGACTGACTTGCATATTTTATTTATTTTAATGTTGAAATCTGTTATTTTTCAGATTGATCTAAAAAACTGCAAATGCAGTGGGAGAATTCATAATTTTCTCTAGGCCAGTTTTCTGGCGTAGAGGAATGATATTGAGTCGCACGTTTGGCCCAAGGTCCTTTCTTGCTCCATATTTACACCACAAGTCCCACTTCACTCCTCGTTTTCCATGTTCTTTAAATGTGGGCGGGGCGGGCTGAGGTGTTGTCTCCTCGGCCCAACTTACAACTCGCGCCAGTTTTCTAGCGTGAATTAGAATGGAAGTTTACGCCAGTTCCTACTTGTGATATATATTTACATTCTGGTCCCGGGACGTCCAACAGATTTATGAACAGGCTGCAGCCTCTTCCTATAGCTCTCGTTCCCTGTGCCACTCGGGCCATTCATTAAGACTGGCATACAATATGCCATTCTTAATTAATTTGCCTCAGTGTCAGTGTAAGAGTGTAAATAATGCCAAAAAACCAGGCCTGTGTAGTTGTCAAGCCACAAAAACCTCTATTTTTCCACAGCCTCACTTTGGCCATGCACTCGGCAGTGTTCTGTCTGGGAAACACTCTCCATGTGTGGGTCACATTTCCTGGACTCTCCACCGCTGTGTTCATTGTACTTTTTTAAAGTAGTGATCGGCCTGTTCAGGAGCTTACTGCATCATAACGGACTATGGCGTGTGCATAGATCTCTCTGCATCAGAGTTCAGTCCAGTAAATGCAGCTCACACACGGGTCTTGTTTCCCATATGGAACACAGACGTGTTCATTGCCACTAACTCCAACACCTGCTCCAACTCCTTCATGAGCCATGGTCAGACAGATGCAATAAAGTTCTTCTAATTCTAATAAAAGCAAAAACAAACCAGTAAATATGCAACAAATAAATGTATCTCATTAATTATTCAATATCAATAATTGTATAATACAATTTAAAATTTTATTTAGAATTCAAAGTTAGACTCTGACTCCACCCAAAACTTTGCAGCTATTACCTCCCCTGTATACACTTGGTTATTAGTGGGTGGCCGAGGCATGGTTTCAGTCATGCCACACACGAGGAATATCTAGTGAGCCTTGTGCTCCCTGTGGACAAGACTGATTTGTGTACTTCAAAAAAAATCTTTATATTTTATTCCCAGGACTACCAATGAAATAAAAAACCTGCAGTACCTACCTCGAGCTAGTGAGCCTCGGGAAATGTTATTTGAAGATAGGACAAGAGCACATGCTGATCACATAGGGCAAGGGTTTGAGCGTCAGACCACCGCAGCTGTAGGTGTGCTAAAGGCTGTGCATTGTGGAGAATGGTAAGTGACGGCAGCTTCTTTTTACCAGTTTATGGTTTATATTCTGTTCATTCTTATAGTGCCTGCAGTTCTTTCGTTTACACAACTATAATATAGAATGAATGCTCCTTCCTGATCCTCCAGAGCTATGCTTGCACTCTGTAAACATAAACAGACCCTGTCAAATAGGACACTATTCAAAACATTTCAACAGATTAAATATCTGAGCAGTACCGGTATCGCCCCTTTGGGGTACTTGTTTAAAATGCATGCTGAATGCCAGGTGCACTACTTCTGGTTTATTTAGAGGTATCCTGTTGCCACATCCAGCTTCTACACAGAAGTGATATAGATAGGTTCACTTGGTGTTAACATCAATATAATTTACCCTGTTTCCATCACCTATGAGCTTGTAGCTTACAGCACTCTGCCACTTGACACAGTCTGCCCAATCCTACAGTAGAGACCTAGTTAAAATGATCAGTGAGCTCTATGTTCAGTATTAGGACCTGAATGCAGGATGGAAATGGTGACTCACATTTGGGCTGTTGCCATGGAAATGCCATGATGTCACATGCTTTCTTTCATGTGTCACGCTGAGGAGGGAGCAATGCTGCGAGGATGTGTATGCAGATCAGTGCCAGTAGTGAACTGCATCATGAATGTCTCATGTACAATATTACGACAACATAGGTCATCTTATAACAGGGTTCTCCAACCCAGGGGATCAATGAAAAACAAACCTAAATAGTAGCTGCCTCTACCAAGACATCATCATCCAGACATTTTCATGAGTTTTCTATGCACATGTATTCATAATTTGGAGATTGCTTACAGAGTTCTGTTCTTCTCTACCAGAACTCTTGCAATATAATTTTTGTACATACCAGCAAAGGACATGAGACACCCTAGAATTAAATGGAGACCTTTGGTATTGTATCAATGATGTATATTAAAATCCTCCTTGGGCAGATGGGTGGCATGCACAAACTGACATGGATTCAGCCCCACCCATGTACAACGCAACAAACAAACAAAAAAAATGGTCAGTACTGCCAAACAATGTAAACAAGAAATGCATATGCATGTTGCTTTGCACATTTTTTTGTTACACATTTTAAACAATTATTATTTTTATTTTTAATTCCATGTTCTGACCACTAAGCCAAATAATACGCTGACACCTGTTTTCTGTAGGAGAATGCTTTGCAGCAGCCACCTCACTTATCAGCACAGCTGTCATGTATATGTATAACTACCCCAAGTTGAGGTCCCTAGGGTGGCCACCATTAAACTGAAAAAAATCAAAGTGCCCTAGACAACTCAGCAAGATGGTTATAGGACAAATGTGCTGTAAAAATAAATTTTATCCTACCTGTTTCCCATTAAAATGAGATTTTGCGGTGTAAAACTCAGCCAGCTTGTGTGGACAGGACATCAACAAACTGAAAGTGAAACCCAATTTGAGCGGCAAATATTGCTACAAGTCGGCCCCTTGAATCTAGCACCAAAGCTTCTACTTTGACGTTAAATTCAAATGGACCAATCAATGAAACGCCGACAGTAGATATTTTGGCCGAATCATAGCTGGCCCGCCGCGGCTATTAGCAGTGTCGGACACCCTATGATTCAGCCCTGTGCAGATGTTAAAGAAATTCATTGGTAATCAATGGTGTGGGTTTTTTTTTTGTTTTTATATAAATAGCTAAATAAAAAGCATAGCGAAGCTGCTCATCCTGCTATGAATCTGCCCTTATGGCCAATTGAATTGAGCGCAAAAGTTCTTCCTATGGCACGAAATTCAAATGGGCCAATTAATTAGAAGCCGATGGTCACTAGTGAAATCAATAGTGGTCGTCTGCTCCACTCATATGTAGTTTATTTTAAAACCACTGACCAGTAATGTATTTACTGTCTTTTCCCTGTACTGTGACATCACTGTCATTGCACAGGGCTGAATCCTAGGGAATCCGGCACAGTTAATAACTGCGGTGGGCCCACTATGATTCAGCCAATTTGAATTGAGCGCCAAGACACCTGCTAGGGCCAAGCAATAAAATGCCGATGGACACTATTGATTTCCCTAGCGACCGTTGGCTTTTCATTGATTGAATCTAGTGCCAAAGCTTCTGCTTTGATGTTATATTCAAATAGACCAAAGAGCTGATTCATAGCGGAATGCCCCGCTAGCTTCCCTATGTTTTGTTCAGTTTTATTTTAAAACCACTGATCCCCAATGAATTACTGTAACCTTACTGTCACAGCACAGGGATGAAACCTAGGGTGCCCGGTGCTGCTGATAGCCACAGCGGGCCTACTATGATTCGGACAGTTTGATTTAAGTGTCAAAACACCTGCTTTGGCACTAAATTCAAATGGGCCAATCAATAAAATGCCGACAAACACCATAGATTACAATAGCGACCGTCGGCTTTTCATTAAATGGTCCATTTGAATATAACGTCAAAGCAGGAGCTTTGGCTCTCGATTCAAAGGGCCAATTCATAGCGGAATGCGCTGCTTTGCTATGCTATTTATTTTATTTTTTTAAATCATTGCTCACCAATGATTTACTGTAACATTGCTGTACTGTGACATCACTGTCACACCACAGGGTTGAATCCAAGCGCTGCCAATAGCCGCGGTGGGCCCCGTAGGATATTACTTCTACTGTGGAGGTGTGCCCTGAAGAGAGTTCGGAGAGGAGCGATATATATATGATGGGGCCCTTGTGGAATATTTGTGGGGATATATATTTATATAGATCTATGGATATAGATCTATATATAGTTCTCAATTAGGTTAGGTAAGAGACAGAGCACTATACTCACCCTTTTGGTATGTTTAGTTTGCGATGAGGAAATTTGAGGTAATGTCATTGAGGTTATCCGGCACCAGCAGGATCTGCACTAGTAATGGACAAATCAGAAGAGCAGCGCAGGCGCACACAAAGGCACATGACCTGGTCGATACTGTATCACAGGTCTCTTCATGCCACATGCTGGGTGGTCGAAGGAGGTGTGTCAGAGAGCTGGTGGGGGTGGCGTGGCTTCAAAAATGACGATACAGATGTAGAAATGAAAATGTCTGAGTAAGTTTATTATCTTTATATCAACCCCTTTAGGAGAACAGCTCAGTGCAGTTTCTGTAGCTCCCATTTTTCTCAGAGTTACCAGAAGAGTGTCAAGCAGCGCTGCTCACATGTTACAATTTGCTGAGATGGGGATAAGGGGAAATGATCTATTGTTTAAACATATTTTTAAAGATGTTTTTTTTTTTTTTTTTAATGTTCTATGTTACATATATTTTTAAAAATGTTTGCAGTTCCAAGTGTGGCCAGCAAGTCTAAAATTGTTTGTCATTTCCTGTTTCCTGGAAATGAGCTATAGACTCAGTAGTCTGAAGCAGATCCTATTGAATTCTGTTGGAAAGTTTTCTAGGTATGCTGTGTGACTTGTGTAAAGAGGAGAGAAATTGTGAGTGCCTACTGTAACTGGTGGATTGTGTGCCTTATCCACACACGCGCGCACACACACACACATTAGCTGTGTGCTGTGGAGTGAAGTGGCTGCTGCAAACCACTTGCAGAACAAGTATAAGCACACAATCTGATGTGAACGATAGGTCATTTAATTCAGTCACTAAGCAGAGGGGACGCACTTCCTATTACTGTTGCCTTTTAAGAGTCAAGTCTAAATGAGATCTGATCCTTCTTAACTGTTCACTATGACCTGCTTCAGGTTAACTGGATCCTCATAGCTTGGCTAAGGTCCTACTAGTGCATATTAGCAATACTAATATATATATATATATATATATATATATATATATATATAGGGTTTTTTTGTGATATTTTTTTCCTGCAGTGTTTTATTTAGCTTTTCACTACATGTTGCCTTAGTCTTAAAGGGTTTTTCCATTAGCCACACTTATCTCCTATCCTGAGTACAGGGGACTAGTGTCTGATTGCTGAAACACCCATGAATCAGGAAAACTGGGCTGCCTCTCCTGTTTGAAGGGACAGAGGGATGCACCTGTCTGCTTGCCACTCTATTCAACTAGTATGGTACTAGTGAAGAGAGCCAAGTACAGTCTTTGGCCATCTCTCACAATTCAGTATGTAATAATAATAATACATTTTATTTATATAGCGCCAACATATTCCACAGCACTGTACAATTTGTAGGGTTCAAGTACAGACAAAAAAGATACATTGCAAAGAAATAGTAAATTCACACAATGGGACTGAGGGTCCTGCTCGCAAGAGCTTACAATCTATGAAGTAGAGGGGGTGACACAAGAGGTAGCAGGGGCGGCATCTGAGGTAGCATTGCTTATACAATGGTCAGACAATTTTGTAATAGAGGTTACTTGACTACACATATAAAGTTGTATGAGCCGTTACCAGTCGTGTCCTTTAACGTGCAGATGGTGCCTGGACATATAGAGTTAGTCTGATACGGCATCATATCCTGTGAGGTTATGTGGGAGCGTGAACAGAGGGGGGGTACGTTTTAGGGAGTCTAACTACGGAAGGGTTTACATTAGGAGTTGATAGGCCTGTCTGAAAAGATATGTCTTTAGTTTGTGCTTGAAGCTGTAGAAATAGGGTTAATCTGATAGTCCAAGATAGAGCATTCCAGAGAAGTGGTGCAACTCGGGAGAAGTCTTGGATACAAGTGTGGGAGGTTCTGATAATAGAGGATATTAGTCTTAGGTCATTGAGTGAACGGAGAGCACGGGTTGGGCGATAGATAGAGATGAGGGAGGAAATGTAGGGAGGTGCAGCATTATGGAGAGCCTTGTGAATGAGGGTGATAAGTTTATATTGTATTCTGTATTGAATAGGCAGCCAATGTAGTGACCGACACAGACCGGAGGCATCTCTGTAGCGTCTAGAACAGGGGTCTGCAACCCCCGGCACGCGTGGCTTATTTCCCTGGCACAGCAGCGGAGTCCTCACCCAGCAGTTTCGATCGGACCAAACATGGCCGAAACGAAACTGCTATTATTATACTGTGGGGTCTCTTCAGACTCCCGAGTATAATAAGCGGAGTCCCTGGGGAGGTGATCGAACATAAAAAACAATGTTAACTCACCTTCCCTGGATACGCAGCCGCTCTGTGCTCTTCGGGCGCTTCTGTCTGACGTAAGAGACTGCTGACAGGGCCTCAGGGGTCACGTCCAACGTCATTACGCATAATGCAGCGACGTGACCCCTGAGACCGAATCAGCGGTCACTGACGTCAGGGAGAAGCGCCCACACAGCGGCTGCGGAGTGCAGGAAAAAGTGAGTAAGGGTGCGTTCACATATGTCTGCCGCAGCTATCTGTTTCCCTCCGGCTTGTGTGCACCACGCCGGAGGGGAAACTGATGCCAGGACGGATCCCATAGTTTTCTATGGGATCAGTTCTGGCACAAGAGGCATCAGTTCTGGCGCCGTATCTGTGCCTCAGCTGGATGGAAAAACGCTACCTGCAGCGTTTTTCCATCAGGCTTCCTTAAAATTTCATTAGTGCCTGAAGATGGATGCGGCAGCATCCGGCTTCTGCACAGTCTATGTACAGTAGTGAAGCCGGTAATTGCCGCTTTCACTACTGTACCTGAGTGAATTGCTCAGGATTGGTTAAAGCTATAAAGAAACACTTGGATTCATTTTAAAGATGAGAATCTCATCTTTAAAATGATACCAAGCTCACCATGATCGTCCTTAAACATCCTCAGCGATTGGCTAGTGAAAACGATGTTCGGGATTGAAATCCCAATGCAGATCTCAATTCCCGACATCGTTTTAACAGTGAATCGCTCTGAATGTGTAAGGTCTATCATGGTGATCTTGGTATCTTTTTAAAGATGAGATTCTCATCCTTAAAATGAATCCAGTTGCATCTTTGTGGCCCTAACAGATCCTTAGAAATGGGGCTCTAAAATTGTCCCCCCCCTCCTGC
Organism: Leptodactylus fallax; assembly: GCA_947044405.1. Lineage (NCBI taxonomy): Eukaryota > Metazoa > Chordata > Amphibia > Anura > Leptodactylidae > Leptodactylus > Leptodactylus fallax. Next base: position 7,164,011 of record CAMRHE010000001.1, on the reverse strand, counting down.
CTCAGGCAGCATTTTAGAGCTAAGGAAGGAGGGGGAGGAGGAGGAGGAGCTGCAGAGACAATGATAACTCATCATTGTCTGTGCATAAGCTGCAGATGACCCCAGGGGGGGTAGCAGGGACTTCTTCCCATGTTATCCCCTCTCCGATCAATCAGAGAGCATACTGTACTTCTGCTCTGTCACCTAGAGGGATAATGTAATACCCCTCTGAGCCTAATCACATAACCAGGAAGTTTATTGGTGCTGTGACCATCCTCCAGGTCGCAGCGCCAAAAGTGTCGCACCAAACACTTACGCAACACATGCACAAAGTCACCAATAAAGTTTACATTTTTTCACTGTCCCTGTCCTGTCCATACCTGATCTTTATAGAGTAAAATACGCCGCCCGCCTCTCTAGTTATATCCGTTACACGCTAAAATAATAGCAATAGCGATTATCACTAGCGATGAACATATAAAACATTTCTGCCACTATGGAGGATAATACTGTGTGCAGGGGCCACTATAGAGGATAATACTGTGTGCAGGGGCCGCTATGGGGCATAATATTGTGTGCAGGGGCCGCTATGGGGCATAATACCGAGTACAGGGGCCGTTATAGGACATAATACCGTGTGCAGGGGCTGCTATAGGACATAATACCGTGTGCAGGGGCTGCTATGTGACGACATACCGTGTGCAGGGGTCGTCAGACTTACAATTATTGACCGGCACTCCGAGTACCTCAACTTTGATTTTTTTAATTGAAATCGGTACACCGAACAAAAAAGGTTGCCTACCCCTGGTCTAGAATGATAGATGAGCCTGGCCGCCGCATTCAGAATAGATTGTAGAGGGGACAGTTTAGTAAGGGGAAGACCAATTAGTAAGGAGTTACAGTAGTCAAGGCGAGAGTGAATCAAGGCAACAGTAAGTGTCTTTAGTGTATCTGTGGTAAGGAAAGGGCGGATTCTGGAGATGTTTTTGAGGTGGAGATGACATGAGCGTGCGAGTGATTGTATATGGGGGGGGTGAAGGAAAGGTCTGAGTCAAACATAACCCCGAGGCAGCGGGCATACTGCCTAGGAATTATGGTAAGGCCGGAGACTGCAATGGAGATATCAGGGACAGATCTATTAAATGTTGGAAACAGCAGTAATTCAGTCTTTGAGAGATTCAGTTTCAGATAGAGCGAAGACTTGATATTTGAGACAGCAGAGAGACAGTCACTGGTGTTCTGTATTAGTGCAGGGGTGATGTCATGGGATGACGTATATAATTGTGTGTCATCAGCATAAAGTTGGTACCCGAAGCCAAATCTGGTGATGGTTTGTCCAAAGGGGGCTGTGTAGAGAGAAGAGCAGGGGGCCTAGGACTGAGCCCTGAGGAACCTCAAAGGTAAGGGGAAGAGGGGAAGAAACAGCCCGCAAATGATACACAGAAAGTGCGGTCAGAGAGATAAGAGGAGAACCAGGAGAGCGTGGTGTCCGTGAGGCCGATAGAACGGAGCATAGTGAGGAGGAGTTGATGGTCAACAGTGTCAAATGCTGATGAGAGATCTAGAAGAATAAGAGAGAAGTCACCTTTGGATTTATCCGTCAGGAGATCATTGGAGACTTTTGTGAGGGCCGTTTCAGTAGCGTGCAGAGTGCTGAATCCAGATTGTAAGTGGTCAAGAAGAGAGCAGAAAGATAGCTGATTAAATGAGAATAGACCAAGCGTTCCAAGATTTTGGAGATGAAAGGGAGGTTAGAGACAGGTCGATAGTTAGCAGCACAGGACGGGTCAAGGGAGGGTTTCTTCAATAGAGGAGTTATCACAGCATGTTTGAAAGAGGATGGGAAAATTCCAGAAGAGAGAGGGAGGTTAAATATTTTAGTAAGGTAAGTCCTGACAGCTGGCGCCAGAGACTGGAGAAGGTGTGAGGGGAAAGGGTCACTACTGCAGGTCGTAGGGCGAGAAGAAGAAAGCAGCTGAGATACTTCCTCTTCTGTAACAGGTTCAAAAGGTGAGAATGAACAGTCTGAAGTGCAGTTGGTGAGGGGATCAATGCCACCTGGGGATTAGGCAGTTATTTCATGACGGATCTTATCAATTTTGTCATGGAAATAAGTGGCCAAGTCATCAGCGCTAAGGTCTGTGAATGGCACTTGCACCTTGGGGGTGAGTAAGGAGTGAAAAGTTTCAAAGAGCCTTTTAGGGTTACAGGAGAGATGAGTGGTAAAATAGGCTTGTTTGGCGATGTGAAGTGCAGAGCTATAGGTTTTATGCATAAATTTGACGTTCAGCATACCTAGAGCACTGCTGAAGGAAACGTGTCTGTGGCGTGTGCCAGGGTTGCTGGTATGTATGTTGGAATATGTTAGTATATGCAGCTGGCAACAGCCTGGAGTCATACAGTGCCTCCAAATTATTGGCTGTTTGGGAATATTTTCTGCTACCACAGATGAGTCAATGCTATGTGTAGAGAATGTGTTGCTGTTATAATGTATTTTCTTCATCTACAACATAGGAATGAACAGCCTCGGATAACCAAAGATGTAATATGTTTCCACGCTGAAGACTTCTTAGAGGTGGTACAAAGATTACAACTAGACTTGCATGAACCCCCACTGTCCCAGGTAGGCTCATCTGTTGGTGCTGTTTTTTTTGTTTTTTTTTTCTTTCCTGCATTGTATTGTTTGCTGTTAATGTGTTTTATGGTGTTTTGTCTTGAAAAGTTCCTTTTTGTAACCTGAATTGCACTCTGATAATGCCCCTTGATTGCTCATTTACCATTTACAACTCAGAAGGTGATTTATTAAGTAGTACTCTTACTTTGCACCTCCAGGAAGATCATATATTCTTAAGTGCCGTCCAATTTAACGCACTCTGAGATATTTTTCAATCATTGGCCTAGAAAAGTTGAAGATCCTAACATTTAAAGCAACCCCCTGATTCTTCATAAAAATGTAACATAATACAGGGAATATATAGTTACAGATGCCCCACTTTTTAGTCCGTCTACCACTGATCCATTGATTGTTGGTCCCCTCTGCATTTATCTACAATAGCTGACTGCTTCTCAGACTACCCTAGGTATACTGTGCTCGAGTTGTCTAAGAAACTCTCCCTCAGCTCTTGGTCAGCACAACTCTTGAACAAGAAGATATGGCTCACAATTAGTGGTCAGATTCCACCCAAAGATTTTTGTTGGGGTTAACATCACTACTCTGTCTAAACTACTTGACCAAACCAGACTTGTCAAACCATGCATGGACTTGCACTATACACAGTTATTCTGGGCAGCCATTGCAGTGAGCTAAGGACTGGTATGATGCAATTGTGCTGAGATTGGTTGTGTAAATTAATTGAAAGTGGTATATTGATTTGTCTGAAAAGCCTATATAGGACATGTTCGTGTAAGACACGTCATAAATTATTAAGTCTAGAAGATCCCTCCATCATGTAGAAAGCATGACCAGAATGAGTAGATGCTGTATTATCTGCAAAGGTGACATCAACTCCATGGATTTAGAATAGGCTATCATAAATGCTCTTGTACTGTAGGTGTAGGTCTAATTCCATATATAGTGTGTTTGTATGTATAATTCAGATTTATAAATGTCTCATGTATTTTTAAACTGCATTCATTTACTTTTCTCACCATATCAATGTATTCATGAACTATTTGCATTGTCTTGATTTCAGTGTGTCCAATGGGTGGATGATGCCAAGCTAAATCAGCTGCGCAGAGAAGGCATACGCTACGCTAGGATTCAGTTATATGATGATGACATCTACTTTATCCCAAGAAATGTTGTGCACCAATTCAAGACGGTGTCAGCTGTGTGCAGCCTCGCTTGGCATATCCGACTCAAGATGTACCATCCAGAAGTGGCTCAGAACAACAGTAATTTAGAAGAAACGCCTGAAGAAAGTGAGATCAAACCAGATGTTGGGAGAGAAGACAATACATTCTGTGCAGCAAGCACATTTACCTCTCATGTACAGTGTTCTGACATTTGGCAGCTGAAGGACCTTGAGCAAAAAACCCAGCAAGTAAAACGGGAGCCAGTGTCACCCCACCAAATTAATGATGCTTTTGGCAATATTACTCTTCCACCTGTTTCCACCACAGCCACAGAATGTGTGACATATACAGTGAAGACTGATAATATTAAGGACAACCAAGGCAAGAACGGGAGGGAGTCCATCTTGGGACTGATAAATACGGACTCACTAGAAAGTAAAGATGACACACGGCATCCTATATCCACAAACTCAATTGTGCGGACAGAAGAGGAACCTCTGTGCTAAAATCTGTATATAGAGTTTTATTTTCCTTTCTATTCTACATGACGTAATAATATTAATAATAATAATGTAAAGATTGGTAAATCATGGGACAAGCTGCGGCTTGCTCTGTAGTCTGTTACTGAATATAGTTATGTAGCGATGTAACATTCCTCAGTGCCTGTCCATAACTGTGAACTATCAAAGCACTTCGGGCCAGATGCACTGTAAACACTGCAGGTTTAACATAAAGTCTCTCTAAGGTTTTGAGTTTTAGGTTCTAGGATAGAGCTGACATTAACATATATATTTTTTGTAAGATGAGCCAGAATTCTTTTTGACAATTCCCGGCTTTTCCATAGAGCTTATTTATATCAATTTTTCATTTTAAAGGTGTCAGCACTGTAGTGTAAATAGCTTTTTTTAAATCTTTTTAGTGTGATTTATACTGAAATGTGAACCACCTAATAAAGGTTCATTACAATGCATTTGGTTTTATTTGCCGACATGGTCTGGGATGGCTACGCTTGTGGGATTAATGTCATCATTTCCAGTTCTTCCTTCACAATGGTAGGTTAATCCTTGTACAGAATACACAAACTATAACTGCACCTTTTACTATTATGCAAGTCCATTTCTTGGAAATACAACAGCAGCCGGATTGCTTAAAATCTTTATTTCTATTATGATGATGGATGTAGTTCTTGATCACCTGCCCCTTTTTATATCTTGCAAATTTCTCACATCCCTCCATTCTAATCTAGACTTGAAGGAGTCTCCCTTTATGGGTACTCTATAATGTAAAGGGGAGAGTCTTCTGATATTGATGGAGTCTGCACTCAGATGTTTATTTCCAACACTATAGAGTACCTGTGCTCTTCACTGCACCATTCTGTTATTTATGACTGGGAATCTGAAATTTTAAAGAAATGATCCAATCTGTAATATTCTGCTAGAATAAGGACTGAACACAGACTCCAACATGCAGGAAGAGTTGTGGAGTTAGTGGTTGCCATACAGACATTCATCTTCAACACCCACAAGAGTCATTTGTTTTATGGGAAGCCAACTTGGCTATCTTCACATTGGCTCCATGGTGAGCACTGTTACCTTGCAGCACTAGGGTGCTAGATTCAAATCCAACCAAGGACAACATTTGCATGGAGTTTGTATGTTCTCCCCATGTTTCTGTGGGTTTCCTCCCACACAACAAAAATTATACAGGTAGGTAAATTGGCTTCCTACAGACTCCAACCTGTATCTTATGACCTATCAGAAGATTAGTTTAGCCAATATTTGTAAAGACAACAGATCCTTTACGTCATGACCGCATTGCTTATTATTCTGCCAGACTGCTTCCTCAAGAAGATGGCCATATGGTAGAGAAGAAGCAGCAAGCCAGATCTGAAACTGTAGAACTGCAAGGTGGCCCCTTCAGAACACTCATATTGTCCTAAGGATAGGCCATCAGTATTGTATTCTCAGAAAACCCCTTTAAGAGACTAATATTGATGCGTCGACACTCTTGAAAGCGTGACTGTTTTGATACAGACATCTGTAAATGCCTAAAGACTGTTAGTATAATGGGCACAAAGGACCCTCTAACCTGAGATCAGTGGTGATGTAAACCAATCACTTTCAGTTGAAAGACATGTAAGGACTTCTTCGAGAGGAGACACTGTTTACTGGGCATTTCTTGACTCCTCAGTGATGCCGTTCTTGTGGCTCCTTCGATGGAAATGGCTTTTTCAGAAGCGCATGCACTGAACTCCAGTCCAGTGGCTGAACCAATTATTCTAACTCCTCTGTCATTTCATAGATCTCTATCTAAAATGCCATTCTCTTGACAGCACACTTATCATAACAAAAAAATGGAAGGTACAATTTAGGATAATGAGAAGATAATGTTAGTTATATGTATAAGTACTTTTAAGATACTTGCTTACAGTTTTTACTCTTGCATATTGAACTAGAAAGTGATTTGTTACTGTGGCCAACTCAGATGCTATGGGATGCCTCCGATATTTTTGTATTACAAAATGAAATCCATGGCTCATCTGTATTATGCAGGCGTGCTGGATCATTGTCTGGTTAATAGAGGGGGGCACAAGAATGGGAACCACTCTACTTAAAGGGGTTTAAGGCAGAACACTCACTTTATGTTGAGGGGGGTTTACTGTTGTATTCTTGTATTACTTCACAAAAATTGTCATTATCTCCAACCTGAAGAGAATCAGATGTATTTACAAGGTCTCAAAGTAGAACCATGTGTCCTTTATCGTCTTTGCACATACTGCCTAGAATAGTGGGACTGAAATGCTTGTCTGACTCTTAAATAGGTTTATGTAGTGATGCATTTGATAACATTGGATCTGATTGATCTTCTTGTTTACTTTGCTGACAAATAAAATACTATATTGAAGGCAAAAATCAATGGTGAGCTCTTTTGACATGACTTATACTTGCCAAAAGATCACATTGGTGATGGACCGAGTGCTTGGACTCTTTTCCTTAATAAGAAGCACCTGGCATTCATTTTCATTAGATGGGTATGCAGGTGTTAAAATCAGTGGGAAGTATACAACCCTCTCAATTGTACCTTTTCTGTACTATAGGTCAAAGGCATAGTTTAACCCTTTCGCTGCCAGGGGTTTTCAAATAATTCGAACCTCTTGTAGCCAAAGCTTTTTTCAGTTTTGAGATGCACAAATAAAACCTAAATTGCAACATTAAAAGATTATACTAACCTCCTCATACCTATATATTTTTTGAAAGTAGACCTACAAAATTGGCAAAATGCCACTTGGTACTGTAAACAAACAGGCACCTTCATGCAATGTGAAGAATTCATACATACCACACATACATATTTACAGGTGCAGGTGTTAAAGAAACGCCAAAAATGCAGCAACCAATTTTGTGCCTGCAAATCAAATAGGGGCTTACATAAGAATATCATTTTCCATCCTATAAAAATTGTAACTCTAATGAATAATTATACTCTCTATACCTAACTAATGTGATAACTGGGGCCGCTTTATTGCTCACATATTATGGACACACCTCTGAAGTTCCTGCGGTTCATCATTACTGGTGGTGTTAGTCATAATTCTAGATCTGATGTCCAGGTGTTTCGTTTGTACTGTGGGTGCAAAAAAAAAAAAAAAATATCCGGCTATTATACCCATATGACAGCTGCCAAAAGCTGGAATTTTATATGGTGACATTCAATGGGTGAAAATATGTTATCTGACAGAACTTTTCCACCTCTCAGAAGTTTTTTATACGTTCATCTCTAGTGATAATCATTATTGCTATTATTTTAGTGTGTAACTGATATCGCTGGAGAGGCGGTCGGCGTATTTTACTCTATAAAGATGAGGTATTGACAGGAAAGGGAGTGTGTCAAATGTAAACTGTATTGATGACTTTCTGTTGTGTAATTGTTTTGTGTAACTCTTGGCACTGCGATCTGGTAAACGTCTGGGTCACAGCGCCAATAAACTTCCTGGTTCTGTTCAGAGGGTATTACATAAGAATACCCCTGTGGTTAGGCTCAGAGGGGTATTACTCCTCTGCTCCCTCCTCCTCCACACTGCTCTGAGATGCTGCCTGAGGCTGGATGGGAAGGACACTTTAGAGCCCCATATCTAAGGATCTTTTAGGGCTATCATCTTTGCATTCATTGAAATGAATGATACCAAAATGATAAAATACTCAGTTTCCTTGATTGATAGAGAAGGTCCCCTATCTTGCTCCGTATCATCAGAAAAAAAGGCACTTGGATGAGCGTGCATTCCTCATATGCACCCCCCAGTGTGAGGCCTAAGGCTAATATTTGTTGAATTTCCAATTTTGTTACATTATAGAGCAAAAGTGAAATCCTGACTGGGATTAATGGTCGTATAACTGACAGAAACAGATCCTGATGGACTTCATGTACTATAATGGGGTCAGTTGGGTTTCCATTATGGTGTCCATCATTTTGCTGGATGAAATAGTGCAGTATACGGTGCTATTTTGTTCATGAACCTAACCTTTTGCAATCAATACTCTGCCTGACTCCCAGATACACATCACACTTGTCTGACCAGTGCATGTGTACCAAATGGGAGAGGGGAGGAAACTCTGGCAGTGACTTATTCTCCAGAGGGGGTAATAAAAATGATTGGGTGGTAGAAACCCGACGGCCGAGTGGTGAGGACCCCAGACACATAATGGAAGGTTGCCTCCTAAGCACCATCTTTTGCAAGAGCAGTGTGAATACTTATATTCTATTTTGTGCTTACACTTTGCAAGTAAATGTCTGTTATTTTTCAAATCCCCCAGCACTGACCCCATGATCTCCTGCCAGTCTTTGCTTACGATGCTGCAGCCATGATGTATTTTCTCCACATGTGACTGCAGCAACCAATCACTGGCTTCAGTGGTGCCATTTTCACCTGAATAACCTCTTCAACCTCAGATCAATGTCGAGAGATTCTTTAGACCTACAGTGGGGAAAAAGTATTTAGTCAGCCACCAATTGTGCAAGTTCTCCCACTTAAAAAGATGAGAGAGTCCTGTAATTGACATCATAGGTAGACCTCAACTATGAGAGACAAAATGAGAAAACAAATCCAGAAAATCACATTGTCTGATTTTTAAAGAATTTATTTGCGAATTATGGTGGAAAATAAGTATTTGGTCAATAACAAAAGTTCATCTGAATACTTTGTTATATATCCTTTGTTGGCAATGACAGAGGTCAAACGTTTTCTGTAAGCCTTCACAAGGTTGGCACACAGTGTTACTGGTATGTTGGCCCATTCCTCAATGCAGATCTCTAGAGCAGTGATGTTTTGGGGCTGTCGCTGGGCAACACGGACTTTCAACTCCCTCTAAAGGTTTTCTATGGGGTTGAGATCTGGAGACTGGCTAGGCCACTCCAGGACCTTTGAAATGCTTCTTACGAAGCCACTCCTTTGTTGCACTGGTGGTGTGCTTGGGATCATTGTCATGCTGAAAGACCCAGCCAAGTTTCATCTTCAATGCCCTTGCTGATGGAAGGAGGTTTGCACTCAAAATCTCACGATACATGGCCCCATTCGTTCTTTCATGTACACAGATCAGTCGTCCTGGTCCCTTTGCAGAGAAAAAGGCCCAAAGCATGATGCTGCCACCCCCATGCTTCACAGTAGGTATGCAGCTCAGCATTCACTCTCCTCCAAACACGACGAGTTGTGTTTCTACCAAACAGTTCTACTTTGGTTTCATCTGACCATATGAAATTCTCCCAATACTCTTCTGGAACATCCAAATGCTCTCTAGCAAACTTCAGACGGGCCCAGATATGTACTGGCTTAAGCAGGGAGACACGTCTGGTACTGCAGGATCTGAGTCCCTGGCGGTGTAGTGTGTTACTGACGGTAGCCTTTGTTACGTTAGTCCCAGCTTTCTGCAGGTCATTCACTAGGTCCGACTGTGTGGTTCTGGGATTTTTGCTCACTGTTCTTGTGATCATTTTGACCCCACAGGGTGAGCTCTTGCGTGGAGCCCCTGATCGAGGGAGATTCAGTGGTCTTGTATGTCTTCCATTTTCTAATTATTGCTCTCACAGTTGATTTCTTCACACCAAGCTGCTTGCCTATTGCAGATTCAGTCTACCCAGCCTGGTGCAGGTCTACAATTTTGTTTTTGGTGTCCTTCCACAGCTCTTTGGTCTTCACCATAGTGGAGTTTGGAGTGTGACTGTTTGAGGTTGTGGACAGGTGTCTTTTACACTGATAACAATGTCAAACAGGTGCCATTACTACAGGTAATGAGTGGCGGACAGAGGAGCCTATTAAAGAAGTTGTTACAGGTCTGTGAGAGCCAGAAATCTTGTTTGTTTGTAGGTGACCAAATACTTATTTTCCATCATAATTTGTAAATAAATTCTTTAAAAAATCAAACAATGTGATTTTCTGGATTTGTTTTCTCATTTTGTCTCTCATAGTTGAGGTCTACCTATGATGACAATTACAGGCCTCTCTCATCTTAAGTGGGAGAACTTGCAAAATTGGTGGCTGACTAAATACTTTTTTTTCCCCACTGTATAAAGAACAAAAGTCGTTTGACAGGACTCCATACCATCTGAGCTCTAGCAGAACTCAAATTGAAATATGCACTGTTTAGTTACTTCTATTAAAAATTGTCATTGTAAACTGTAACCTGAACACAGGATCTGTATGTTGGATCTATCCCATGATGTCCATCACCGGTGCCAAAAAGATCCCACAATTTAAAGAGAAACTTTTACCATCTCCACCAATTCAAGTTCTTAGTATCAGTGACTAGGTGTCGCTCCAATGATTCCAGCAGTGTTGGAATTTTCTCTCTAGCCTCCACCATTCCCAAGCAACAAGTGTAGTTCGTTTTGGTGTCTGATGTGCTATTTAAGCTCTGTAATACCAGAAGGGCAGTGTCAGGCAGGGGCCGTGATTCAGAGCTCCAATCAGAGGCAGCCAGTGTCACAGCTCAGAATCACACCCCCTTGTCTGCTCCTGCCTGACACCACCCTCCTGACAGTACAGAGCCTAAACAGCATATCAGGGCCTAAAACTTACAGCATTAATTGCTCAGGAATGGTGGGGTCTAGATAAAAAATTCTAACTGTGCTGGAATCAGTGTAGCAGCACATTAAATGATGTAAAGTCCTCTTTAAGCTGTCCACAGATACAAAAGTTAGCTTAAAGGGGCTGTCCAGGCAAAAATGGACAACATATTTTTCAAGTTTAAGCTGGGGGCACTGAAAAAAAAAAAAAAAAAAAAGTATATTAACCTGTCCCCATTGCTCCAGTATCTTCCCGCACCTCCCTGTTCATCTGCTCTGGTGGCGTCTTCCAGCATTGTGCTGAAGCTGCTGATTGGCCTCAGTGGTCACGTGACCACTGAGGCCAATCAGCCAATGGCCTGAATGTCACTACCTGTGAAATCCCGGGCCCTCTTCCTGAGGCCGCTGATTGGCCTCAGCCTTCTTGTGACCACTGAGGCCAATCAGCGGCTTCAGCACAACGCCAGAAGAGTCCCGCCAGAGCAGAAGAATCGAGAGGAAAATGGAGCAATGGGGACATGTGAGTATACTTTTTTTTTTTTTTTTTTTTTTTCACTGTCCCCAGAAGATTTAACTTTTAAAAGTTTTGCCTGGACAACCCTTTTAAATGGACAAAAGTTTGTCTTTTCATTGGGGAAAAAGGTAAAACTTTCAGGTGCACCTGACCAATCTAACTGTGTTGCTGGCGTAATATACTTAACCTTAGTGACTCCTTTTAAATAGTCACTAACGTTTTAGACAACTTAGTGTCATTTCATAGAGCATGCAATTCCGGACTTAAAACTGCTCTTTATTTAAAAATGTTGCTACTTTTTGCCTGAAAAAAATGTCTCTAATGTTCCTGTTACCAGGTCTCTGCCTTCTAGCCAATTTACAGTTGTCTCCATTGTTACCAGGGAAATATGTCCCTAGCTACATTAGATGAGCAAGATGGAAAGACAGGTGAGGAGGGGGCTGATTTTCCTCACCCATGCCTGCAAACTACAAGGACTGAACGTACTGGACATCTTAGTAATGTAAGAAAAGAATGTCGTGGGAGTCTGCTCTATTTTTGCAGTTCCTGATCTCCTATATCATGGTCACTAAGGCTTTTCACAGGTATTTGTTAGCTCTTGTACAGTCACTCCTGGCAGAATTACATGTAAACAAACCAAGCTAGTTATAATGAAGGGGGGGGGGGGGAGACTGCTCCTTATTGTACATGCCCACAGCTTCAAACTAAAATGCAAAATGAGTTGCAGCCATAATATGATAGAACACCATGTATGAAGGCACATACAGTCATAGAACAAACTGTCCAGCAAGGCCCTGCACAAATTTCAACTTTTCATGAAATTTCTGGTATCCCTTAAATATTACCACGCACTTCCATCTGTGATGGTAGACTTTAGTTTGGCAAAAATATGGTTGTATTCAAAATAATCACATGTGCGTTGGCCAAACTGTGTATCAGTCAAATTTTGCACTTTTTTTTATATAATTCTTCTCTGATAAGACAGTTTAGTTGATGGGTGGGGGGGGGAATTGTTCGATCAGCAACATCATACACTGCTTATCCCATACGTATGGCTAGCTTAACAAAGAAATGTCACGTTCTGCTGTGGTGCATCTGGTTTATCTCCATTGCAGTTGTGAATGTAGCTTTATGCCAGCAGCAGCCTACAGCTCATGGTAAAACCATAGATTTGACTTGGTTAGTACATCCATGGACTCAAATAGGGTAGATACATATATATTAGAAAATGTTGTTTCCTATTCTACAAATTAAAAAAAAAAAAAAAAACTAAATAACCCTTTTTAATCACAGCTACAGTTGTTGTTATAAAGCATTACAAGGAGATTAATAAAACAATGTTTCATTGTTACTGGATTTTTACTTTCCACTTCCAGGCATAAATCCCAGTCATAGATCAATGAATCCAGTGTAAAACCTAATAGATGGGGAGGAGATAGTGGAAATATGCATTTTCATGGTGTGTGGGTTTTGCTATAAACAAATGACTGTAGCTGGAACTAAGCTGCTTGTTAGATCTAACTAAGGCTAAGGCCCCACATAGCGAGCCACAGCCAAAAAGCATCACATTTTTTTTCCCACAGCACTTTTCATAGAAAGTCCGCAAAGTTTTCCTCTGCAGATTTTCTGTCCTTAATATACCTATAAGGAAAGCATCAGTACTGTTTCTTTGCTAACGAAATGCTGTCGAAACAAATGCAATATAACCTCAAGTTAATGAAGCAGAGTTGCAGCACCTGCATTGGATTACTTGTGCTCTTGCACCCTTAATTCTAGTGATGATAGAGGTTTTAGACTGAGGCCCCATGTTGCAGAAAAGCAGCTGCTTTTGTTATAGGTTTGGCTGAGCCAAAGTCAGAAGTGGATTGAGCAGAAGGTAGAAGTATAAGAGCTTCCTAGATATTTCCCATTCCTTTTGTAGCCACCTCTGCAAAAAAAACAGCTACTTTTCCACAATGTGGAGCCTTAGCCTTAAAGGGACTTTCCATACTAAGTAGTTAATGACCTATTGTCACTCTTGTGAATATGCAAATGAGTTTACAACAAGGGTGTTGCCTTCTCTCCAAAGTAAGTGGCAATGACCTTTTTGCTCCAAAGAGCTCTTTTGCATATTGACAAAAACAAGAATCTCAGTAACTGAGGCAGCAATTCACAATGAGACAGGTTAGGGTCATCCGAATGAAACTATCTGCAGGGTGGGTTGATATGCTGGCAACTTGTGACAGACTCCCTCTTATACCTTTAACTCAAGTTTAGTCGAAGTCCTATAGCTCAACTTCTACCAGTCATGAAGGGGTACCTTATCCTAGCAATAAGCCGTCTCTTTATAAGATGGGAAATACATTTTCAAAGTGAAGACAAACTGTTTTGGCCACTCATAATTTAGACAGAGGCCTTGACCTGAGGATAACATTGAGATAAGAGGTAGTAGGAGAAACAATGTGCATAGGAGTCATAGACCATGTGCAATTTTTTTTTTTTTTTTAAAGATACATTATAACAGTAAAGAAAATTTAGTCAATTTTTATTGAGTTTGCCCACCAAACCTTGATGGAGCTGTTCCCACAATTCTTAGTGATCCGGCATTAAACAAGTTGGAGCATGTTACAATGCTGTTCAATCTGTTTTTCAAGTGTGCGATAAGCAATATAAACAAACATACATGCATTCACACAATTGTAACTATAAAAGTCAGGCTATTACTTTCACCATTTTCAATAGAACAGAGTTCTTCTATACTTGCCGTTTGCATACAGGATGCTTTTCTTTTATGTATAAATCAAAAGGAAGCTATAACTGTGTATATAGTTTATTTAGCAATATTAATATAAAATCAGCAATTTTTTATTGAAAAACTGCATAAAGTTATAGTTTAAGAAATAAATGTGGTAGAGTAGGAATGCTCTCCTGTACAGCTCATGGAATGAATGCTCAATCTTCCAGACTACAGAACATCACAATAGAATCACTTCACATTCATCCCCTATCCACAGAATACGTGTCTTATCAATGGGGGTCCAAATGCTGGTACCACAAGAATCCATGAGAACCCTTGAGTGCTCCATGTGAATGAAGCAGTGGTTCCATGTATGGCCAACACTCCATTCACTTCTATGGGGTTGTCCGATATGGCACTGTGGGTCTCTATTCACCTGATAGCTTTAAATCCCCATGGTCGGATTCCAAATTTCAGACACTGTATATAGATAAACCCTTTTAACAAAAAAAACAGTTTAGTGTTATTCTATGTACTAATACCACAAATCTGGATTTTGGAAATCCAATGCTTTAAGATTCTAAAGTGATCCAAGTTCAGTTGATGTGGCTATATGACTGCAAACTAATGGGACAGTTTAAAAAAAATATAAAATAAAGCAATGCCACCATAATGTCCTAACCAACTTTCAGCTAGACACTACTTTCTGGGGGAAAAAAAGTGCAAAAAAAAAAAAAAAATTTATATAACGTACCATTTTCTGTGTGTGCGACACCATGTAATAAAGGAAGCCTCTGGCAGCTCCAGTGTTAATTTAGTTTGTGTGTCAACAAAGTATTTCAGGTTATCTTGCAAAATAAAGAGATCTAAAACAAATGTATAAGTTTGCTAAAACCTGAAGTTACAGCAGTTGCAACTTTAAGAAAAATACTGTAGCATCAAACACACGCAATATGTTTGATATTACACAGTATATTAAAAAGTAGGCAAGCTAAACGTTTGGGCAAAAGCAGAATGAGGCAGGTTTATTATAGCTTGTATGGCAGTTTTCTGGTGTACAAGGCATAAATCGCCAATTTTTTATTTAAATCAGATTTGTGCAAAAAAAATTGTCCTTATCATTTCTGCGCCACCACTTTCCAAAAAAAGGGGGTTTGACATTTTAAAAAAAAAATCGCAGAATTTCCGCTGTAGATATTTTTTCTGCAATGTGTGGATGGGATTAGCCAGAATCTCATCCACTTTGCAGGTACTGTAAAATGCAGTGTTTTTTTTTGACAACAGCCATAATGCTGCGTTCTCAAAACGTGGGGTCCCAGCCTCAAAATTGTGTGTTTTGTTTATTTTTTTTTCCGCTGAGGGAATGGATATACCCTCTTTGCCTAACAAGGACAACATCTTTAATGATTGTTAGAAAAAGTGGTTAAAGAGGACCATTCACCACCAACTCCAGTTCTTAACATATGTTAACCCTTTAAGGACGCAGGGTAGTTTTAATATTAATGTTTGGCAACTTTTTTCATATTTTCCTTCCCCGCCTTCCAGAATTCACTTTTATTTTTTTTTTTTGTCAACATAGCTCTGAGGGCTTATTCTTTGCGTGACGAGTTGTACTTTTATTTTGCACCATTTTTGTGGTGCATAGTGTTAACTTTTATTTTTGGGGGGTCCTTGTGAAAAAAATAAAACAGACAATTCTATCAAATTTTTGCATTTCGTTTTTACGGCATTTACTCCATGAAAAATATATTGGCAGCTTTGTCTGGCATGTCATTATGATTATGGCAATACCAGATTTATATTGGGTTTAAGTTTTACAAATAAAACGTCCCTTTTTATAAAATAACGATGTTCCTGTTGTCACCATATTCTGACACCTATAGCTTCTTCACTGTTTTGTTGACAAAGATGTATCAGGGCTCTTTATTTACAGGGCAAATTGTACTTTTTAGATAGTGGGGACTTCTACGCACATGAGGAAATCTAACATACGTTATGTGTTTTTTAAATGTAAAGGTAGGTTTGAATTTTTTTTTTTTAACTTTTTACTGTCCCTCATGGGGACTTTAACTTATGATCTCTGACAGTATTGCAGGGCATCGCACATAGGTTTCCTATGGTGAATGTGCATAACGTTGCTCGGCCATCACGGGGGATCCGAGTAGTGGCAGAGGGATGGAGGGGGTGATCTTGCCAGCTGAGTTCCTGTGCTCGCAGCATTACAGCGCCGTACTATAATGGCGCAGAACGTTAAAGGGTTAATAGGTGCTGCTCCACTGATTCTGGAACAGTTCGGAATTTTTTCCCTTCGCCTCCAAGGAACGAGTGTAGTTACTTTTGGTTCCTGATATGCCATTTAGACTATCTGGAGGGCGGTGTCAGACAGGGGGTGTGAATCTGTTCCCCAATCAGAGGTGAACAGTGTAAGAGCGCAAAACCACACCCTGTTTTCTACTACAGCGTGAGACTGCCCACCTGATAGTACAGAGCCTAAATAGTGTATCAAGAACCAAAACTAACCACTTATTGCTCAGGAACAGTGGGGGCTAGAGAAAAAAAAACTCAAACTGTACTGGTATCAGTGGTGCAGAATCTATTAAAGGGTACCTGAGTTTTCATGAAAAGTTGAAATATGTGCACGGTCTTTCTAGCCAATCTGTTCTAAGATTGTATAAACCTTCATACATGGTGACTTATCAGTTTCTGCTGCTAATAATCACATTATGGCTGCAGCACAGTTTACATTTCTCTCTCAGGCGGTGGTTGTGTGCAATAAGGAGCAGTCTGGCCCCTTCCCCTACCCATTATAATTAGTCTGGTTTGTTTACATGTAATTCTGCCAAAGTAACTGTACAATAGAAAACAAATAGCTGAGAAAAACCCAGGTAATATAGGACAGGGGTAGGCAACCTTCGGCACTCCAGCTGTTGTAAAACTACAACTCCCAGCATGCATACTTGCTCTGCTGTTCTTGGAACTCCCATGGAAGTGAATGGAGCATGTTGGGAGATGTAGCTTCACAACAGCTGGAGTGCCAAAGGTTGCTGACCCCTGATATAAGAGATCCAGGAACACTAAACTGCAAGGAAATTACATGTAGGCATGATGCAGACAAAAAGATCCATGACATTGGAAAAGAGCAATCTATGAGCACAGTCAGGAAAGTTGCTTGCTGTCTGTGAATAATTTCCCACCTGTAATCTCACAAGCAGCCAGAAGTAGGTACAAGCATATGGAAAACTTTCCTTACATTTGAAGCTGAGTCATGTGCAGAACGTTCAGTTCGTTGCACAGAGAAAGCAGTTCCCAGAGGTGTGGAAGCTATGAGGGGAATCAACTCCTCCACTCTGCATTCACAGTGTGAAGACAGAACAGGCTTTCTCCCTCCACTCACTGGGTGAAGCTGCCTTGCAGCTATGGATGGAATTTCCCTAGCAACAGGGAGTGAACTGGAAATTAGCTAAAAGGGAGGCATCTAATGGAAGGAACTTTAGAGAGATTTTTCGGACAGAAAGCAACGACATTTTGGTCTAAAATCAAATGCTCTATAAATTGAGACTACATTGTGTTAAAAGTTAGTGAGCATTTAAATGATGAAAAGAGCAGGACCTAAATGATTAACATAAAGATAAGTTCATTGTAAACAAAGGTTTGGAATTACATGATTATATGTACTTTATTTACATACTGTACAGATCAATAGACAAGTTAGAAAGTGCTGTTCTACAGCAGGTACCAACCCAGAGGAGTTACACTTTCGGATAATTTTACCAGCTAGTCACGTCTCACATAGAACACGTTGTACCCAAGTTCAATTAGTCCTCCAATGAGCAAGATCCACAATGGAATAAATACAAGACATAGCAACATACTAGTGAACTGTTCCAGCAGGGCACATAGGGCAAGACAAAATGCCAATTTCAGGAGCATGGCAGTAAGATACCAAGACTTTTTCTTCATATTTTGAGCTCCATTCCTGGGGTCATACCCAGATTTACACCGTCCTGCCATTTTTACAATTAACATAACAATTAAAATCGTGTCAAATATCCAGATGGGTATGAAGATGATGAACCAGTTCCATGGGGCTTTCTCATCCAGCTTCAGCACCAGCATGATCAAGAACAGTAAACTGAAGAGCCATGTCAGCAGCACCCTCTGCGCCAGGGACATTCTCATTTAAACTGATTTTAAGGGGTTTCAGAGCCCAGATGAAGAGTTGTATTCCTACACAATGAAGACATACAAAAGGTGTAAGTACTCATTAAGTAGCACATTGAAAGCACTGTTCACATCCACCTTATAATGTTGTGCCAAAACTGTGAAACCTTGAATCTAAAAAGAAAACAGACCCTGCTAACTTATAATGTGATGCATCCGTGCTATTACTGCCATCACATTGTTGACGGGCTCTGAACAACAATGTAAACATGGCCTAAATTTCATAAGCAACTAATGTAGAACTACAAATTAGGACCCCATTCAGATGACTGTTGGGTACAAGAAACGCATTCCATGTGAAGGCTGCATTTCCCAGACTGGCTGTGGCTCATCTGAGCTGATATCATTAAAGGACTAGGGCTACACACTGATTCTGGCAACAACTCCCATCGCAACACCAAAGATCGCAGGGCCGTCCTGCGACTACTTCTCTCATGTTGAGTGCTGCAACCTCGACTTCATGTCTCTCACTGCTTGATTTTTTTGCGACATTTTCATTCACTAACAAGAGAAAAGGAGTCACGAGGCAACCTAGCGATCTTTTGTCACACAAACGGGAGTAGCGGCCTAAATCGCCATGTAGCCCTAGCCTAAATGTAGTTAGTTCAATTCATATAAGCCAGAACAAACATGGCTTATCAGTCACAATCTCTGGATTTCTCGAACAAAACATGTATGTCTGAATGGGCCAAGTGAGTCATTATCTTTTGTTTATCGGTGTCTGCTCACATTTATTTCCAGGTCAGAGAGAACTAGACAAATCGGCAAGCACTAATGGTGCAGCGTGTGACCAGGACTGTAGCACTAAGGGGTGCAGCAGTAGCAGACGCTATCGGGCCCAAAATCCTGATGGAGCCCCAAAGGTCTCTTTGCACTATAAAATATACCACTATTCTTAATTGCAGAAGGTAAATAAGGTCTCATTATATATTTTGCACTGGGTCCCAGGAGCCTCAACTTACAGCTCTGCCTGTAGTCATCTATAGTAGTCATATATTGTAGAATGTGCGGATCTTTTCCCTTGTGGTACGCCACAAAGGAGAAGATGGGGTGACCATGCATGAGCGCAGCTATCATCTCTGTAGTTTATGGGAGTAGTTCACACCCAGCTGCTTCAGTATCTCACAAACTAAAACGTAGGGGGCCCATGATGTATGCATGATGTGTCTGCATTTACTTTCCAAATTCCATAAATGGCTCAGATTGTAATATTCATTTCGTTTTATTGCAGCCCTGGGGGTTATTTTAAACCTGACAGCGTGGCCCTTGGTTATACAGCCCTGCTCGAAAGGGAGTCTGAAATTTACATTCAGTCTCAAGCTACTGCTTAGTCCAAGCACCATGCTTTACACTGCATCCCTACCTGTCCAGATTGCTGCCATCAGTAATAGCAACTGTGGCAAGATAGATACCTAATTCAGCACCATACTAGCCCCACTCGGAGTCCGCAACATTAACCCCTTGTAGACAGGAGAATACTGAATGATAACATATGCTAGAGGACATCAGCCTCTCCTGAGTGACAACATATACCCGAGGACACCAGCCTCTCCTCACCAGGGAGCAGCAGCGCGGTGTGGCGGTCATCATGACACCTAGGCAAGGCGCGTCATATCCAGCATGTCATCCAGCAGATACAAGGCACTGGTCACCCTCCGTTAACAACGGCCCAGCAGCAGGATCGCTTCCTGTTATCATCTCGTTCACTCATTGGCCTTCATCAAACAACGCTCGGCCAATGAACACGCTTCCTTCAGCTGTCTGAGTACGTCAGCTAGCTTGCGGACATGTTTAGTGAGGGAAACATTATTTAACAATAGAAGTTACGAAATAACGACGAAAGGACAACTTCAATACAATAATGTCCTTAGACAGGTGGTACAGTATAAACCATATCCTGCTTCCTTCACAAGCTTCAGCTGTTCCCTAATTAAACATGGATGAACGGCAACATTTTAAAGTAGCTTCTTTGTGCTGTCGCCATATTTGTTTAGGGACCAGCCTTGTGTACCCGTGCCACCAATTGGATGACTGCAAACTATTGCGACCGCCCAGGTTACTACACGTGACCTGACGGCAGTCTGATAGGTTAGTGTCCTGTGACGCTATAGTTGTTGCCAGGGGCGGTCCCGGAGAGTGCCTGTAGCCCTGGTGGACTGGCTCGTGCCCAGGGTACCAGGGAGCGTGCAGACCCATAGCTCATGTTCCGGTAAAATTCAAAGAGCTCCGTCCGGTGTCCGCGGCGGGAGGAGGAGGAGGCGGCTCCGGGGCAGCAGGTAATTAGGCAGACTGTAGTGAGGTGGTGTGGGCAAGGGGAAAGCGGCTTTGAGATTCGAGATGACTGGATGTGTGGTCTCAGTGTGACAGATAACAGGTCCCTGCTCCTGTGCAGAGTGTCGCATCTGTCATTAGTTGTACGAGCAGCTCGTATGCTGACAATGTCCGAGGTGGAGGTCACACCGGTGTTGGTGGCTGCTGCCGCCTCTCACTAGTGTGAGGGTGACTGCCATCTGTGCACTTACCCACAACGAACACAAGGTATGTCCTAGGGAAGAGCTGTTGGCTTGTGCTTCTGTCTATCTGGTACCTAGAAATGTAATATCTCTGGTCCCTGTGTAGCTGACAAGCAGCTGTGTTGTATCATGTACATGACCATTCACCATGTAGGACATATTGGTTATGGAGTCCACCTTTGTGCGAATAGTCACTTCTGTTCACTTGAAAATATCAGGCTGGATTTATTATTTCACGTGTGCCAACAACTGATGCACATGCCGTTTCTACTGTAGTTGTTGTTATCTCTTAGTTTTGCACATTTAGCAAGATGTTGCAGATCTATTATACAGAGTGTGCTACATTGATTCATTTGGCGCATCATCTGAAGTGTCTCATGTTCACTCTATGTAAATATTAGCATTAGTAATTGTGGGCCATCATGAATAACAAAAATTGTTCCATCTTCAGCTCCGGATTATTGCATTCCATCTGTTATATAGGTTCAGTACTATAAATACTGGACTGCAAATCGTCTGAGCAATGTATAGGAATCACGCACTCTATAGCTAATCCTGATTACTAGAACATGTTCTATTAGTAACTATATATACTTATGTTGTAACGCAGGTGCTATGACTAACACATATATATGTGCACATTGAAGGGGTGCGTAGCACACTTGCTGTTTGACTAATGCATATATCCTTACTCCCTAATGTACTTGCACATGTTCACTTGGTGGGACATGTTAATTACTTACACCTATAGTCATTATTATAGTTTATTTATATAGCACCATTAATTCCATGGTGCTTTACATATGAGGATTTACATACGGTACACGAGATATACAAACATTGACCAACTGGCACAGTGGGATAGAGGACCCTGCCCGCAAGGGCTTACAGTCTATGAGGGAAGAGGGATAGAGACAGAAGGTGAGGGTAGAGGCTGTTCAGGTGGTGGTGTGGTGACAGTAGTGTTATTGGAGATTGTAGGCCTTCCTGAATAGGTGAGTCTTCAGGGCCTTCTTGAAGCTTGTGAGGGTGGGGGACAGTCTTATGTGTCTTGGTAGTGAGTTCCAGAGTATGGGGGATGCACGGGAGAAGTCTTGAAGACGATTGTGTGAAGAGCGGATAAGAGCAGAGTGGAGTAGGAGATCTTTGGAGGATCAGAAGTTACGTGCGGGCAGGTAGCGGGAGATTAGGTCGGAGATATATGGAGGGGACAGGTTGTGGATGGCTTTGTATGTCAGCGTTAGTAGTTTGAACTCTATTCGCTGGGCGATGGGTAGGCAGTGAAGGGTCATGAATCCGGGCAGCCATTCCTTTTGGCATAACGCACTTTATAAGCAGCCAGCTGTGTTCTGATATACAGTGGAGCATCAGTTTCTGGATAAAGTACTATATTTGGCTGCCAACAAGTAATTTGGCTGTGAAATCTGTGCCAGACTGCCAAAACTGAGCATTGGGTTACTGCCATGGCCCTGCACATGGAGTAACCCCGTTCTAAAGGGCTAGTCAGGGTGTGACCCCTGTCTTGGTTTCAGCGTTGTTTCCGCTGCGCTGCTGAAAGCGCAGCAAGTTAGGGCAAGATGCTTCTTTTTTCAGTGCATTGAAGAAGTGTTCGTTACTGTCTGCCAATGAAGACAGGAGACAGATTTAGGCAACATGTACACGACAGTGTCATCTGTGCGCCGCTCGTACTTCCACGTCCCCATTTATTGGGGGCCATGAGCATGGTCTGCAAAACAGACAAGCATAGGATCTGTCCTGAGCTTTGCTCGCGGCCCCATACACTGTTGTGTGTGTGGGACCATAGAAATTAATGGGTCATTGTACTAGCCGTGAAAAACACAAACTAACAAACTGATTTTTGCTGTGTGTGTTTTTTTTTGTTTGTTTTTTTTTTTCCCCCCTAATAAATCTATAGGGAAAATGCTCATGATTCTGCAGCTAAAATTAACATGCTGTGTTTTTTTTTTTCCTGTGATATGTGAATGAGATGAAATTAAATCTCATTTGCTTTGCTGGAACTGTACAATACAGTGTTTTTTCCGCTATATTTCTGTAGCAGCCAAAAATGCTGCGTTTTAGCAGTGTGGGACCTTTGCCTTAGGCTACAGCCCCACGTTGCGGAAAAGCAGCTTTTTTTTGTTGCGGCTTTTTTGAGCCAAAGCCAGGAGTGGATTGAGCAGAAGGTAGAAGTATAAGAAATTCCTATATATTTCCTATTCCTTTTGTAGCCATTGTTGACTTTGGCTCAAAAACCGCAAAAAAAGCTGCGTTTCCACAACGTGGGGCCGTAGCCTTAGCCTTCTCCTGACACTTTTTCCACTTGAGAATCAGTGTGAAAAAATACTTCATGAACATACCCTTAGCAATCGATTCCTGGAACGTTTCGCATATTCTTAATTCATACAATGTCACACATCTTGTGTGTTAAACATATTAAGATACTCAGTAGGTACCTCAAACACCAACATACTGTGCAGACTGAACGCCCAACTTGATACAAATTTATAGTTCCATGAGCTTTAGAACTACTACAGCTCTGCTGTCCTGTGCTCACACAATGCCAGGAGCTCAGTTTAGATAGGCCATGGTCGGATGAATATACAGGTTGAATTTCTCAGTCCAAATACAGTTGTGTGAAAGGACTCTTTAGATCCCATTCTATTAGTAAAGCCAAGAGTTGCTGCAGCAAACAGTTCTTGCTCTGGAGCACGTGGTATGACTTCTATTTCTGCATAGTACTATGGAAAATGATAGGTAAAGTAACATATTTATTTAAAGAGGTTGTCCGGGCATTTTTTTTTTTTTTTTTTTTTTTTTTAAATATGCTGTGGAGGTGAAAAAAAAAAATAAAAAAAAATCATACTCGCCTGTCCCCGGTGCTCCGGTGTCCTCTCAGCGTGGTCCGATACTTCTGCTCCGGCCTCTTCTCACGGGTGTCTTCCTTTGTTCTGCTGATTGGCCTCAGTGGTCACATGAACCCTGAGGCCAATCAGTGGCCTCAGGGAGAGACCTGTGATGTCACAAGTAGAGACATCGCATGCCCTACACTGAGGCCACTGATTAGCCTTAGCGGTCATGTGTAGCTGGAACTTCCACCACACGTCATCACTGGACTGAGAAGACCAGACTCCGCTGGGAGGCACCGGAGCACCATGGAAAGGGGAGTATGAATTTAATTTTCCTTTTTTTTTTTTTTTTTTTTTTTTTCCACTGCCCCCAGCTGATTTAAACATTAAATGGGTTGTACGTTTTTGCCTGGACAACCCCTTTAAGCTGTGCAAAGGTAGTACCAAAATATACAGGTGCTAGCAGCAGTAGATTTAATATATATCTACAGCTACTTATGGAGTGAGGATAGTGCACTTTGAATCTGCCAGCAGCAAATTGTTTTAATGTGTTGGCTATCTAAATCTTGGCATCTGTCTGATAATGGTACAAGTAAATCTGGGCATAAACTCAGAGAATACAGCTACAACATCCAATAAAAAGCTTTGACTGATGAGGTATATATACACGTGGCAGATATTTTACAAAAATCCGCCCCAAGTGGCGCTGGTAAAAATCACTCCAATTCTTCATAAACCACCATGATTCTTTAGATTTTAGACCACAGAAATTTCTGATATCACTTCGCTGTGTGATGTGTTATCTTTGGCAATGACAAATCTTTTTCAGTGGTCTAGAAAAACATGCTGTTTTTACCAGTACTGTGTCATAAATGTGTTTTTTATTAAAGAAGCAGATCAGAACTGTTTCTATGGAGAACATAATGCATCACAGGAATAAAAGCAAATAAAAGAAAACTTAAAATTATTGGGAAGATTGTACAAGTATGTCATGTTCCTAAAGTGTTGCAGCTGTCAGTTTGCATTGTGTGAACAGGATTTCATAGCACCCTATTCAATACATGATCTATAGGGACGTTTATAATTTTGTTAATTCTCTGTTACTCAGTAGCTTTTTTGGAAGTTTCTTACTAGGTTTGTAGTATTTACTAGACTGCATGTACTGTTTCTGTTTGTAATATCTGACACATTTTCTGGCAGAAATATCATCATGGCCACTATCTCATGCTATTATTAACCATTGATAAACACATAGGTCAGATATACAAGGCAGTCACTTCTTTGGTTTGTTTATGTGAACCTGACAACTGTTTTCAGGATGTCTTGGGCCTTTCTTTGTGTTTTACTGTTTTAATGTTGTTGCTTCTTTTAAAAGGGATTTCCATGGTTGATGCTCTGTTCCTAGAGGAGACCATCCATGTTTGGTGGGGTTTTGACTCCTAGTACCATGCTTTCATTGTTGACACATACACAGCCCCATACAGATTTGCTGCCTTGTGCAATGATGGCTCAGTCTCAGCATGGAATCTGTTCTCCACTATATTCAAGATTGACCTATAAAAGGGGAGGATCAGGTTGATGAAATTACAAGTGAGAAGACAATTCAAGCCTTCATGCTATTGCTGTTTTTACTGTATACATCAGTGTCTTGCTTTCTAACTAAACTGCTGGCTCCCCGGCTCTTACATGTTTAAATTATATGGTGGCATATCATTCTCTATAATCCTTCAGCCATCATCTATTCCCTGGTACTCATTGAGCAGGTAAAGAACAGACCCAGCACAGGAGGGGCTAATAGATTAGGTGACATTCTTGTTGGGAAAAGAACATAACAGTTACTTAAAGAGGACCTTTCACCACCTTCATTAAGTCCAGCTCTTAACATAATTTAATAGTTGTGGCCCACAGACTCTGGCACAGTTGGATTTTTTTTTTTCTGTAGCCCCCACCATTTCTGCACGATCAGTGCTATTAGTTTTGGTGCCTCATACGCTGTTTAGTCTCTGTACTGTCAGGAGGGCGGTGTCAGGCAGGAACAGGCAAGGGATGTGATTCTGAGCTCTGACACTGGCTGCCTCTGATTGGTGCTTTGAATCACATCCCCCTGCCTGACACTGCCCTTCTGACATTACAGAACTTAAATATTACATCAGGCTCCAAAACTAACTGTGCTTGTTGCTCGGGAACAGTGGAGGCTAGAGAAATAATTTCAACTGAGCTGGAATCAGTGGAGCGGCACCTACTAACAGATGCTAAGAACTTGGATTGGTGAAGGTAGTAAAAGGTCCTCTATAATACTTCACTTTTGTCTGTGTCCCGCAGCTGTACACACATTGAAGACTCATAGGGGCTCAGGATTTGCATTTGATCCCTACCTAGTTGTAAAATAATTTTGAGAAACAGGATATTGAAAGTTGAGAGGGAAAGTGAGCGGCATGCATTATACCTGGGGTTTGCTATGGTATGGTAACTTTTTATATACATTTGAGCCCTCTCCTTTTCATGTTGTTTCAACTGTATGACCCAACTGTAACATTAGCAAAGGTTTACTGATCCTAAGTACATCTCCTGCCTTGTCACTAGAAATACCAGTATCTACCCACTCCATGGCTTGATGAAAAGTGGATTCAGTGAATATGTGGAAACCTCAGTATAACCCATGGGCTGAGTGCCAAATCTTCACTGAAATCAGAATGTGACATGTTGTCAGATTTGTTCTTGCTCTGGGTTTGGACCTGTAGGATTGATGTCTATGACGGTGTCACCATTGTCTTAAATCATTTAGATGCCTTATCTCATATGTTGAGAAATTACTGAGTATTATATTCAGCACATACAGTATTAAGGTGAACGTCTAAGCTGAGTGCCTTGGTTTTGTAGTAATGTCCTGAGTGCTATGATCTAAGTTTCATTCATTAAAGCTGTGGAGGGGTCTGCATGTATATTGGGTCTGTCATTGGCCATAATATGGATACTGAAATGTGGACATATTACCCATGTATGAATGCAGATATTACTGCTTTTCCTAGTATCACATAATTGTACATGCTAGATTTATCTAATATACTTTCTACTCACTGTAAATGTATTACACCGCACAAGTATATTTATAACCATCTGCTCCTCATAGACAGCTGTATACTAGTTCTACGTCATCTTGTCGTGATGGATATTGGTTTACTTATTGTACAGTACACTATAATTACTGATATTGCATAAAGCTTTTATCTGAAGATCTTATTGGCATCTTCCGCTTACTTACCTTGTAACCCATTTTATATCCCTGATCTTTGCTTTGTCATGTTGACTGAGCGTCACATTTTAGCCTCCAGCATTTTGTGTCCTGCTGTGATGGAAAAGTTACATAAGGTGATTCCAAAAGTAGATCCATCATTTCATTAAAAATCACTTCAATTTAGGTCAAGTCAGACTACTCTCAGCAACTATACTTTATTATTTAAAGTAATTATGTGGAAGCAAATGTATACTGGCTAGATATATATTAAGGGGTTTTCTGGCATCAGTATATTGTCTGTGGTTGAATATCAAATCTGAGGGGGTCCATTTCTTTGCACCCGAAGGGTACGTTCACATAGAGGAATTTTCCTGCAGCAGATTCTGTCCAGAATCTGCCTCCCATTGAAAACAATGGGAGGCAGAGATCACAACAGGACGCTGAAAAAAATAAGCGTACTGCTCAATCTTGCCGCGGATTCCGCAGCTCGAGGCTCCCTGCTGATTATGCCCATTTATCTGCATCGGCATCTTGTCACAGCTAGAACGCAGCCGAATATGGTGACGGAAAACTACGGTAAGCAGAATTCCTCATTTTCCACCATGTGAATGTACCCTTTACTGATCAGCTACTGAAGTCAACATGGCTGCCGTGTAAGCACTACAGCCTCTACAGTGTTTACTATTGAATATACAGCATGCATATACATG
Organism: Leptodactylus fallax; assembly: GCA_947044405.1. Lineage (NCBI taxonomy): Eukaryota > Metazoa > Chordata > Amphibia > Anura > Leptodactylidae > Leptodactylus > Leptodactylus fallax. The sequence continues at coordinate 7,136,426 of CAMRHE010000001.1, read as the reverse complement.
GACAGTTAATGAATATGCCACAGCACTGACATAAGCAGGAAGCCTTTTTAAAGGGAGTCTATCATAAAAAAAAACAAAAAACACTTCTAAGCTAATGGCATGTTGGAATGGCCTTTAAAAAGGCCATTCTTCTCCTACCTTTCATTGTTGTTTTCTCCCAGCTGTTTCTGTAAAAATCCGTTTTTTCAATTATGGAAATGATCCTCACGGAGCAACCAGGGCGTTCCTCTGTGGTAGCGAGCACCCACCGCATCATCACTTGTTGTTATCATTAGTCTGTTGTGGTGACTCCAATCTTGATCTTCTCTTCTACTTTCTCTGACGCAGCGCTGAACGGCAGCGACTGCGCACAACGGCCGCCATTTTCTGGTGGTCCGTACTGGGCCTCTTGTGAAAGACCACCGGAAAATGGCAGCGGTCCAGCGCTGCATTAGAGGAAGTATAAGAAAGAAGATACAGAGAAGACCAAGATGGGAGTCACCACAACAGACTAATGGGCGGTGACACGTGACAATGCGATGGGTGCTCGCTGCCATGGAGGAACGCCCCGGTTGCTCCGTGAGGATCATTTCCATAATTGAAGAAACGGATTTTTACAGAAAAGGCTGGGAGAAGACAACAATAAAAAGGTAGGAGAAGAATGGCCTTTTTAAAGGCCATTCCAACGTGCCATTAACTTAAACGTGTTTGTTTTGTTTTTTAATGATAGATTCCCTTTAAATAGCTGTTCCACCTGTGTGATATTGATATATCTTACAGATCCCAGAAATCCACTTTGATGGGTTTTCCAAGAATCAAAACTTCTTATCTATCTGCAGGTGACTGCTATGCCATTCTAATGGTGTAGGTAGGATCCCTGTTCTTGTAATCGGTGAGGGTCTCAGCAGTTGAATCCCCCGAAATAAGACCATTATTACCTATACTGTGGATACGTTATATGTTGTGATTATCTGAAAACGCTTTGTCTGCTGCCCCCTGTCTCCTAAATGAATAGGTCTGTGTTCTCCCTTACACATCTAGTTGTCTTCTGCAGTGTCGACTCCCCCTTCTTTTATCTTGGCATAGTTGTTCATTCTTTGTGTATACAGGTGAAGCACCCGAGTTTTGGAGGGTGACACACTTTTGTGTGTCATAGTTTGAGAAGGCTGAAGGCAGTGATGTTGTCTACTTTGTGGACACAGAGGAGAGGAACTTTTGATCAGAGTACGAAACGTAACTGCTCCTGATCCTGCATTCAAAAGGTAACTTTTAGGCTAAGGCCCCACGTTGTGGAAACGCAGCTTTTTTTGTTGCAGATTTTGTTGCGTTTTTTTTGAGACATAGCCAAGAATGACTACAAAAGTAATGGGAAATATATACACTAGCGTTCAAAAGTTTAGGGTCACTTAGAAATTTCCTTATTTTTGAAAGAAAAGCACAGTTTTTTTCAATGAGGATAACATTAAATGAATCAGAAATACACTATATACATTGTTAATGTGGTAAATTACTATTCTAGCTGCAAACGTCTGGTTTTTAATACAATATCTACATAGGTGTATAGAGGCCCATTTCCAGCAACCATCACTCCAGTGTTCTAATGGTACATTGTGTTTGCTAACTGTGTAAGAAGGCTAATGGATGTTTAGAAAACCCTTGTGCAAGTATGTTAGCACAGCTGAAAACAGTTTTGCTGGTTAGAGAAGCTATAAAACTGACCTTCCTTTGAGCTAGTTGAGAATCTGGAGCATTACATTTGTTGGTTCGATTAAACTCTCAAAATGGCCAGAAAAAGAGAACTTTCATGTGAAACTCGACAGTCTATTCTTGTTCTTAGAAATGAAGTCTATTCCATGCGAGAAATTGCCAAGAAACTGAAGATTTCCTACAACGGTGTGTACTACTCCCTTCAGAGGACAGCACAAACAGGCTCTAACCAGAGTAGAAAGAGAAGTGGGAGGCCCCGCTGCACAACTGAGCCACAAGACAAGTACATTAGAGTCTCTAGTTTGAGAAATCGACACCTCACAGGTCCTCAACTTTCAGCTTCATTAAATAGTACCCGCAAAACGCCAGTGTCAACGTCTACAGTGAAGAGGCGACTCAGAGACGCTGGCCTTCAGGGCAGAGTGGCCAAGAAAAAGCCATATCTGAGACTGGCTAATAAAAGGAAAAGATTAATATGGGCAAAAGAACACAGACATTGGACAGAGGAAGATTGGAAAAAAAAGTGTTATGGACAGACGAATCGAAGTTTGAGGTGTTTGGATCTCACAGAAGAACATTTGTGAGATGCAGAACAACTGAAAAGATGCCGGAAGAGTGCCTGACGCCATCTGTCAAGCATGGTGGAGGTAATGTGATGGTCTGGGGTTGCTTTTGTGCTGGTAAAGTGGGAGATTTTGTACAAGGTAAAAGGGATTTTGAATAAGGAAGGCTATCACTCCATTTTGCAACGCCATGCCATACCCTGTGGACAGCGCTTGATTGGAGCCAATTTCATCCTAAAACAGGACAATAACCCAAAGCACACCTCCAAATTATGCAAGAACTATTTAGGGAAGAAGCAGGCAGCTGGTATTCTATCTGTAATGGAGTGGCCAGCGCAGTCAACAGATCTCATTGAGCTGTTGTGGGAGCAGCTTGACCGTATGGTACGCAAAAAGTGCCCATCAAGCCAATCCAACTTGTGGGAGGGGCTTCTGGAAGCATGGGGTGAAATTTCTCCAGATTACCTCAGCAAATTAACAGTTAGAATGCCAAAGGTCTGCAATGCTGTAATTGCTGCAAATGGAGCATTCTTTGACGAAAGCAAACTCCACTATGGTGAAGACCAAAGAGCTATGGAAGGACACCAGAAACAAAATTGTAGACCTGCACCAGGTTGGGAAGACTGAATCTGCAATAGGCAAGCAGCTTGGTGTGAAGAAATCAACTGTGGGAGCAATAATTAGAAAATGGAAGACATACAAGACCACTGATAATCTCCCTCAATCAAGGGCTCCACGCAAGATCTAACCCCGTGGGGTCAAAATGATCACAAGAACGGAGAGCAAAAATTCCAGAACCACACGGGGGGACCTAGTGAATGATCTGCAGAAAGCTGGGACTAACGTAACAAAGGCTACCGTCAGTAACACACTACACTGCCAGGCACTCAGATCCTGCAGTGCCAGACGTGTCCCCCTGCTTAAGCCAGTACATATCCGGGCCCGTCTGAAGTTTGCTAGAGAGCATTTGGATGTTCCAGAAGAGTATTGGGAGAATGTCATATAGTCAGATGAAACCAAAGTAGAACTGTTTGATAGAAACACAACTCGTTGTGTTTGGAGGAGAGTGAATGCTGAGTTGCATCCAAAGAACACCATACCTACTGTGAAGCATGGGGGTGGCAACATCATGCTTTGGGGCTGTTTCTCTGCAAAGGGACCAGGACGACTGATCTGTGTACATGAAAGAATGAATGGGGCCATGTATCGTGAGATTTTGAGTGCAAACCTCCTTCTGTCAGCTAGAGCATTGAAGATGAAATGTGGCTAGGTCTTTCAGCATGACAATGATCCCAAGCACACCGCCATGGCAACGAAGGACTGGCTTCATAAGAAGCATTTCAAGGTCCTGGAGTGGCCTAGCCAGTCTCCAGATCTCAACCCCATAGAAAACCTTTGGAGAGAGTTGACAGTCCGTGTTGCCCAGCGACAGCCCCAATACATCACTGCTCTAGAGGAGATCTGCATGGAGGAATGGGCCAACATACCAGCAACAGTGTGTGCCAACCTTGTGAAGACTTACAGAAAACGTTTGACCTCTGTCATTGCCAACAAAGGATATATAACAAAGTATTGAGATGAACTTTTGTTATTGACCAAATACTTATTTCCCACCATAATTTGCAAATAAATTCTTTAAAAATCAGACAATGTGATTTTCTGGATTTGTTTTCTCATTTTGTGTCTCATAGTTGAGGTCTACCTATGATGACAATTACAGGCCTCTCTCATCTTTTTAAGTGGGAGAACTTGCACAATTGGTGGCTGACTAAATACTTTTTTTTCCCCACTGTACTTCTCCCTTTTGAGCAATCCACTTTTGGCTTTGGCTCAAAAAAAAACGCAACAAAATCTGCAATAAAAACAGATGCGTTTCCGCAACGTGAGGCCTTAGCCTTAGACAACTTTTGATTTTCTGGCAGCATTTGTTATAAATACATTTTGTAATATAACTTATTAACAAATCCTACATTTGTTAACTCTTTCCCTTCTCTATTGAGAGCTGTTATCTGCTTGTCATTTTGTATGGTGTACAGGTTATGTAAAATAACAGAAGATATGAGTGAGGAGGGTCACTTCAAACGGCTATTTCTCGGGCATTATAAAACGTACAAACTTGTTTTTGGTATTAGATGAAAGAGGAAATTGAATAGGATGCAGTTCTACCTGTTTAGCCCCCTTCCTGACATCCACCGTAATAGTACTGTTATATGCTTTTGGAATTACCGGTACATCTCCTCAAGCACCCCGGATATACATATAAGGAGTGCCTACCATACTACAATTTTGGCTTTCGCTCTTTATACCCTGCAGGAGGATACGTTTAGTAAATTCTGTGCATGCAAATACTAAGTGACATGCATAATAACAGCAGAAATGCTACGTGTGGATGTCGGGTACCTTACATGTGCATTGGTGGCATCCGGAACGACATATGGCACAAAAATATAGAGTACATAACTCTGATAGCAGTCATTGCACTAGCACAGGATTACTATACTTGGTTACTTCTTTACTTTTCTCATCTTCACAATATTGCTACTAATGTAATATTTTTTTATTTTTTTTTTTGTAATGAAGCTCAAGCTAAAAATAAAATTTTAAAGCGTTTAGTCTATAAAAAGCCCCCCTGAGCATTATGGCCCTAAACCAATGGCTTCCTTCCAGCTGCATAAGCCAATATAAGCTTTTCTACTAATGTGTATAAGGGTTTTGTTAATGCCTGTGTGGGACTTGCCATTACCCCAAAGACACACTAATAGGGAATGTAGATTGTGTGCCCTATATGGGACAGTGACTGACAATGTCTGTAAAGCACTGCGGAATATGATGGCACTATATAAGTAAGCAAAATTAATAAATAAGTAAATTACTTGAAGGGATTTCTGAATTCTAGTAAAGCTTGGTACAAAGTATGGTAATCATTAAGATTATATAGACAGATGTACTGTCATGGCCAAAAGTTTTGAGAATGACACACATATTCTATTTTCACATGATCTGCTGCCCTCTGGTTTTTATGTGTGTTTGTCAGATGTTTTTATCACATACAGAAATATAATTGCATTCATATTATGAGTAACAGAAGCTTATATTGACAGTTAGAATGAGTTAATGCAGCAAGTCAATATTTGCAGTGTTGACCCTTCTTCTTCAGGACCTCTGCAATTCTCCCTGGCATGCTCTCAATCAACTTCTGGACCAAATCCTGACTGATAGCAGTCCATTCTTGCAGAATCAATGCTTTAATTTTGTCTGAATTTGTTGGTTTTTGTTTGTCCACCCGTCTCTTGATGATTGACCACAAGTTCTCAATGGGATTAAGATCTGGGGAGTTTCCAGGCCATGGACCCAAAATCTCTATGTTTTGTTCCCTGAGCCATTTAGTTATCACCTTTGCTTTATGGCAAGGTGCTCCATCATGCTGGAAAAGGCATTGTTGAGCGCCAAACTGCTCTTGGACGGTTGGGAGAAGTTGCTCTTGGAGGACATTCTGGTACCATTCTTTATTCATGGCTGTGTTTTTAGGCAAGACTGTGAGAGAGCCGATTCCCTTGGCTGAGAAGCAACCCCACACATGAATGGTTTCAAGATGCTTTACAGTTGGCATGAGACAAGACTGGTGGTAGCGCTCACCTCTTCTTCTCCGAATAAGCTGTTTTCCAGATGTTCCAAACAATCGAAAAGGGGATTCATCAGAGAAAATGACTTTACCTCAGTCCTCAGCAGTCCACTCCCTGTACCTTTTGCAGAATATCAGTCTGTCCCTGATGTTTTTTCTGGAGAGAAGTGGCTTCTTTGCTGCCCTCCTTGAGACCAGGCCTTGCTCCAAGAGTCTCCGCCTCACAGTACGTGCAGATGCACTCACACCTCCCTGCTGCCATTCCTCAGCAAGCTCTGCACTGCTGGTAGCCCGATCCCACAGCTGAAACACTTTTAAGAGACGGTCCTGCCGCTTGCTGGTCTTTCTTGGGCGCCCTGGAGCCTTTTTGGCACCAATGGAACCTCTCTCCTTGAAGTTCTTGATGATGCGATAGATTGTTGACTGAGGTGCAATCTTTCTAGCTGCAATACTCTTCCCAGTTAGGCCATTTTTGTGCAGTGCAATGATGACTGCACGTGTTTCTTTAGAGATAACCATGGTTAACAGAAGAGAAACAATGATGGCAAGCACCAGCCTCCTTTTAAAGTGTCCAGTGGTGTCATTCTTACTTAATCATGACAGATTGATCTCCAGCCCTGTCCTCATCAACACCCACACCTGTGTTAATGGAGCAATCACTGAAACGATGTTAGGTGGTCCTTTTAAGGCAGGGCTGCAATGATGTTGAAATGTGTTTTGGGGGATAAAGTTCATTTTCTAGGCAAATATTGACTTTGCAAGTAATTGCTGTTAAGCTGATCACTCTTTATAACATTCTGGAGTATATGCAAATTGCCTTTAGAAAAACTGAAGCAGTAGACTTTGTAAAAATTAATATTTGTATCATTCTCAAAACTTTTGGCCATGACTGTATATCTCAAATGTTTTTTTTTTTTTTTGTTTTTTTTTTTGTGGGGGTTGTTGAATGGGCCTATGTTTTGTTTTCGCTTATACTTCTTCATTTGTATTTATTGTTTACGCGTGTGACTGTCCCTGTCAAAGCCTTACAAGACCAAATGTTTTCTTTAATTCTAAAAAAAAAAAAGAGAAATATTCAGTAAAACTTTATTAAATAATAGACAATTACTAATGCACACTGGTTCTCATATTCTAATATGAGTTGTACCACAGTATGTAATTGCAGCATAGCATACATTGTAGTCCCCATGACAGTAACAACGTGGGGATGTCTGGTGCCACAAACACAGCACACAAGATAGATGTTAGCCTGCTCACAATGGAGCTAAATAGTCCGCACTAGGATTGTCCCTGTAGCATGTGAAATGAGGTTTGTTATAGTTTACTGCAGTTTCACGCACCAAAATCTACAACAGATACGCAACTTGTAATCTTGGCCTAAAGGTTCTCAGAACTATACAGTGGGGGGAACTTATTAAGCAAGAGTTGATGAGATCTAAATCTAGGAGAGGTGCTGTATATTTGTGTGTGGCAGGTTTGTTGCAGACATGTCTGCGATTGTTCCATTCACTGCAAAGGTAGAAATCCATGAGCGTGCTGCTGAAACAACCCCACTCAAATAACTGTAATTGATTTTTGTCTGGAACTCATTTTATTTCAGTGACTACCGCATAGATTTGTTGAATGGGACAGTTGCAGAAATTTCAAACTGTTTTGTGTGAATATACCCTAACCCTTTTGGTTTAATCATTGCAGCTTTAACCATACTGTTGACTTTGCAATGTCTTTATACTTTGGTAACTCATGTGTTTGTTTAGTAGGATTCAGTCCTTGCCATTTGTATGGGACTTCAGTGTTGTCAGAAAAAATAATGTAAAAAAGAGCATTGGAAATACTGTATAGTAGTGTATATGTATGGCTTCACATGGTTCTGGTCTAAGGTTACTGGGCATTGAAATGACTCTTCCATAGGCTGTGGTATGCATAGAGTGTTACTGGGATAAGCAGTATGATAGTGATCTCTGACAGAAAGCTGCCAAGTTCTTGTGACCTTACAGTTGATGTGACTCTGAAATGTTATCTGACTTCTGGTAAAGAAACTGCACCAACCCTGTTTTTATAACCACCTAAAAGTCGCTGCTCAAGACTTCGCTTTCTGGTAAGTGCTTGAGTTTTGCTGCAATTTCCAGCAGTTTTGGAAGCTCAGCCAGATGATATGACTCCCAGCCAGCCTCAAAAGACTTGTTTTATGAGTCAGGATACACTGGATAGCCTCCTTCCATTACACAGTATAACGTCTATCAGGAGAGTACGAATAGTGAAAGTAAGGGCAGACTGTAGATGTGTGCAGGGTTTATGTATATTTTGTAACTTCAGTATATGGAAATCTCAATTGTGTTGAATGTAATGACTCAAAAGATATCTGAACATCTGTCATGTACAGAATTCAGGGCTGCAGTTTTATTCTATTGTTTTTCAGTACCAGTGGCATAACAAGAGTGTTATGGGCCTCAGCGAATATTTTGGTATATTCTGGTATATTTAAAGGGGTTTTCCAGGCATTTTTTTTTTTAAAGGTCTGTTAGTGCTAATAATGGGTTAAAAGTACACCCATATACTTTTACAGTGATTTATGGGTTTCTGTGGGAGCTCCTGGCATCTTCTGCATTTGTTTACATGGTGTTAGCTTCCTGCTGTGTAACTTCCTGTGTATCTTCCACACTACCTCCCTGTCACTGAAATAACAGTATGCAATCACCCACCCTCCATTGACTGTTTTTAACAGTGCGACAATCCTCTCTTGCGCTGCATATGGCACAGGATGGTTTCTTGCACCACTTTTTTTTTTTTTTTTTTGCCTCTCTCTGTGTGGCACCACTGGATGACCATGCCTGTGGTAGCGATGACTGACTATATATACACATAAAATAGGAACCCAGCCCTGCTATACTGTATGGGCTAAGAGTTTAGGACTACTAGTTAAAATTGGACTACAAAAAGTCTGTGTTCAACAGTACAATTTGCATGGGGTGCAGCGACTCTGTGATTGACTATCATTGCTACTAAAAGAAAGACATCTTCTCACACCTTAATCTGAAAACAAGACAGTCAGAGGACACACAGCCTCCTAAAAAGGGTGATAACAAGAAGAAAAGTTATGTTTTTTTTTTCATGGTACCAGAGGCCAGTATTGGTTGAACATGACTACAAATATTCCTTTGCTTGTGTAGTTGGAGCATGTCTAGGGATAAAGACTGCATACACAACTATTTTTGTGTTTAAATGCCATCTACAGTACTGGTTCCCAAGGCTCACTTACAATTAGGCCAATTTTCCTGTGATCCAGTGGGTGGCGGAGTTAACGGTGGCAGGGCAGGTTTGGGCCATTAATAAAGTATAGGTAGGGCCGTGGAGGGCCTATCACTCAGGGGGCACTATTACAGTATTATCTGTGTGTGGGGGGCACTACTAGGGAACTATCACCTGTGTTTGGGGGTCAGTTATTAACTGTAGGAGGGGGCACTATAACTGTAATAGTTCCCCCCCCAAAATCCCCACACAGCTAATGTTCTTAACTGCTGGGGCACTATTACTGTAATAGTGGCCTAGTAGTGCTCCCCACACGCTGATAATACTGTTAGTCCCCCCACTTCCCTATCTATACTTTATTAAAGGGGTTTTCCGAACAAAATTATTATTTTTTTTTTTTAAATGTCTGTTAGTGCTATTAATGGGTTAATACACCCATATACCTTTTAGCCATGTTTTGAGTGATTTCTGGGTGTCTCTGGGAGCCCCTGGTATCTCCTACATTTGTTTACATGGTTCAGCTTCCTGCTATGTAACTTCCACACTAACCCCACTCACCTTATCTCTCTGTCTCTAATCTCTATATTCTCCCTCCCATACACCCACTCCCTGTCTCTCTAGCTATCCCGCCCTTCCCTACCTACTCAGCCCATCCTCTGACCCCATTATATACTTGCCTTCCACACTTCTTCCTGTGGGTCAGCCCCTCCTTCTTTACTGATTCTGCAGGCACACGCTCTTCTCCAGCGCTGCTCTGTTCTCTGCAGCGATGATCCACCTCTACTTCACATGCGTGAAAGCTGCGCAGTAATGGTGGATTATCGGCAGCAGTGCGCAGAGCAGCGCTGGGAGAAGAGGGGCGCGCCTGCAGAATCAGTAAAGAAGGAGAAGTCATCCTCCCAGGAAGAAGGAAGAGAGGTAAGTATAATGGGGGGTGAGTAGTAGTGACTATCCGTTTCTGGAAATGGTGAAACTGAAACTGATAGTCACAGGATAATCAGAAAATGTCCCTGGGGCGGTCACATGATATGATATGATACACATGATATGGGTAAATATACATTTTTGATTAATTATGTTATTTAGAAAGTAGGCGGGGTGTGGAGGGTGTTTAGATTAGTGTAGGGATTTCCAGTTATCCCGGACAACCCATTTAAGGGAGCAGTCCATACCACCAATAAGTTATGCATGTTGGACATTTACCAGGTGTCTGCTGGTGTAAATCTGCAGCATCACCCAACACCTAGTGGCCCGCAGAGGTCCCCAATGACCGGTCTGGCTCAGTAGCAAGAGATCTGGCTAAGTCCCTGGGGACCTCTGATCTACAATATACAACATGCTATCATGGGCATGCAGGACTGCAGGAACTATATGCCTCAGGTAAGTAAATGAGCTATGCATTTTTTTCATATATACTGAAGACTTTTTTTTTTCTGTAAGATCTCTGTTGTTTTATGACCAGTTGGAATCTGTACGGGCCCTGTTTTTATGTATCACTCATAGACTTCAGTAAATGAACAAAGATAGGGAATGTTTTTTTTTGTTTGTTTTTTTTTCTATGTACTGGTGCTCAGAATTGAAATGCATAATCCAGATGGGGCCACACCAATAACTTATAAAGTGGTAGTATTATATCCCTGTCCAGTGAGTCCATACACCTTTTAATACAAGACAATATCCTGCTGACTTTAGAAGCAGCTGATTAACATAGAATGAATGTTGTAATTTAATCTATCTACAAGCAGGGCTGTGGAGTCGGTACGCCAAAGCCCCGACTCCGACTCCGACTCCTCAATTTCCCCTGACTCCGACTCCAACTCCGACTCCGACTCCACCAAAATAGGCACCGACTCCACGACTCCGACTCCACAGCCCTGGCACTGCTAAACCTTATAGGTTCACTCAGAACTCAGTCCCATCATTATATGAGGAATAGAACAGACCTTTACAGGACATTTCATCATTTTCAACATTTCATCATTTTCCCAAATTCTTATGAAAATATATTCAGCACATACTGCATTGTACTACTAACTGTACCAATTTATTATATATTTTGAGAGTCGGAGTCGGTCCATTTTATACCGACTCCGACTTCGACTCCACCAAAATAGGCTCCGACTCCACGACTCCGACTCCGACTCCACAGCCCTGTCTACAAGTACACCCAGGTCCTTCTCCACCAGTGACTCTTCTAGTGTTACTCCCCCTAGGACATATGTTGCACGTGGATTATTTTTACCCAGATGCATAACTTTACATTTATCCACATTGGGCATCCACATGGAAAATGAGGATGTTCAAACACTCATTCTGTCGAAGTCTGCTTGTAACCTACGTACATCTTCTATAGACTGTACTGTACTACATTGCTTGGTGTCTTCTGCAAAAATAGAGAAAGTACTATTAATCCCATTTTCTATAACCACTGAGCCACCGTGCCATCCAAGGAATAATAATTCTGCCCCATTGGGTTTTAAAAACAGTCATGTGATGGACTTTTTTCCCATTCGTGTACATAAGGCATTAATCTTCATTACACGTTTTGATTCATTAGAATGCTGTTAGGCAGTAAGTAGTCACTAATGTTTCTTATATGTTAGAACCAAGATAGTGTAGCCAGAGACAAAGCAGTTCTCAGGCAGGATGATACAAAGAGTGCACTCACTATGTGTGATCTTAGTGTTAAGGTGAAACACAAGCAGATCATAGTCTCTTTTTGACCTGGTCATTAATCAGCCTAAAAGTTTGTTTGGAAGAGAACAGAGAATGGATGAAGAAGTAGTCAGGTGGCAGGCATAAGGAAAAGCTATCGCTAGGTTCACACTAGCGTTGGGGTTTCCGTTCTTCGGGTCCGCTTGGGCACCTAATAAACGGAAACCCTATCTGGTTAAAAAGTGGTTCCCTGTGGAAGGCTATAATGGGGTCCGCCGGGTTTCTGCCCAAAATCTCTCTTTAAACGGAATGTGGGAAGGAGTCCCCGAACTGTCCATGAACACTAGTGTGGCCACAGCCTTACACTTGCCCGTTGTAAAAGCCAAAGAAAGCAAATTTTTAATTTAAACCCATTTACAAAAATGATTTCAGGGCTAAAATACATACAATTGAAGAAATAGAAAGAAATGGTGCAAAGGTATACATAGCCTTTAACTTTTATCATTTATGTGGTCCACTATGAGCAGGCTGCCCATGCTATATACAGTGTCACCTTCATTGTATCTCCCCCCCCCCCCCCCCCCAGAAACATGTACAGTATCTACAGTGCAATCTGTACATTTCTGCTCCAATTCTTCTCTCCTCCTGCCGGCATTACATCTCCCCCTCACAATACAAGCCCACCCCTGCATTAACACGTTACCCTCACAGCACAATCTGTCTTCTTTACCCCCAATAATTTTGCCCTAAAGCCATATTCTTAATATAAAACTTGTAATAAAACAATGTAGCTGCACATCATGTAAATTTTCCCACTTCTCAATATTTGACTTGCTTTCAGTATTCATAACTTGTTTTCTCACTGCAAGTATCTGTTTATATGTGAGCAGTGTCACCAGTAAATTAACTGAAAATGTATTTACTGTGATTTTTATAGCATATGTGTAGTGTTGTTAAATACCATTGTATTTGCGTAAACTATTGGCTGTTGCTGACAACAGAACTTTCCTGTATTAAATACTTGGTGTAAGCAGTAATTGTTGATAGGTGGAACAAAGATAGAACTGGTATTTGTCATGTTCTAGGCATGTGAGACAAGTGACTCAGGATGTTCCCGTGCAAGAAGCTTTTAGTACTTTGTCTTAGTCATTTTGTTATTTGTGTTGATATAAATTCCTATTTATATAATTATGTGACGTAGTGATATAATTAGATTATAAGCTGTATATTTTTACAGTGTGTCTTGCTATCTTCCCTACAACACATAGATATCATATAACTTTTATATTTTACCCCTATATACTGGTGCTTTAATATATTGTGCTATACTATCAGGCTTCATCAGCGGTATGGGCCAGGGTATTGTATATTGTATCCTGGGACCTGTACTTGAATAGTAGTCCCCCAGACAATAGACAAGCGGCTCTTCAAAATGGGGGAATGTGATCAAAAAAAGCTAACGTTTATTTGTAGAAAAAATGACTAATTACACGTATATAGTCTAAAATGATACAGCAGAGCAGATGTTAAATTGCCAGGACAACAAAATGAAACCTACAAAACATAAGTGTATGGGGCTACAAACAGCAATAATGTCCAGTAAATAAATATCTCAATAATGCAAGGATAAATAATGCTAAAAATTACGTGATGAAAAATCATGTGATGCTTCTCTAATTTGTGTAATTAACAGCACCTGTTACTTACCTGTGGCACATAACAGGTGGTGGCAATAACTAAATCACACTTGCAGCCAGTTGAAATGGATTAAAGTTGACTCAACCTCTGTCCTGTGTCCTTGTGTGTACCACATTGAGCATGGAGAAAAGAAAGAAGACCAAAGAACTCTCTGAGGTCTTGAGAAGCAAAATTGTGTGGAAGCATGAGCAATCTCAAGGCTACAATTCCATCTCCAAAGACCTGAATGTTCCTGTGTCTACCGTGCGCAGTGTCATCAAGAAGCTTAAAGCCCATGGCACTGTGGCTAACCTCCCTAGATGTGGACGGAAAAGAAAAATTGACAAGAGATTTCAACGAAAGATTGTGCGGATGGTGACTAAAGAACCTCGACTAACATCCAAACAAGTTCTAGCTGCCCTGCAGTCCGAGGGTACAACAGTGTCAACCCGTACTATCCGTCGGCGTCTGAATGAAAAGGGACTCTATGGTAGGATACCCAGGAAGACCCCACTTCTGACCCAGAGACATAAAAAAGCCAGGCTGGAGTTTGCCAAAACTTACCTGAGAAAGCCAAAAACTTTTTGGAAGAATGTTCTCTGGTCAGATGAGACAAAAGTAGAGCTTTTTGGGAAAAGGCATCAACATAGAGTTTACAGGAAAAAAAAAAGAGGCCTTCAAAGAAAAGAACACGGTCCCTACAGTCAAACATAGCGGAAGTTCCCTGATGTTTTGGGGTTGCTTTGCTGTCTCTGGCACTGGACTGCTTGACCGTGTGCATGGCATTATGAAGTCTGAAGACTACCAACAAATTTTGCAGAATAATGTAGGGCCCAGTGTGAGAAAGCTGGGTCTCCCTCAGAGGTCATGGGTCTTCCAGCAGGACAATGACCCAAAACACACTTCAAAAAGCAATAGAAAATGTTTTGAGAGAAAGCACTGGAGACTTCTAAAGTGGCCAGCAATGAGTCCAGACCTGAATCCCATAGAACACCTGTGGAGAGATCTCAAAATGGCAGTTTGGAGAAGGCACCCTTCAAATCTCAGGGACCTGGAGAAATTTGCCAAAGAAGAATGGTCTAAAATTCCAGCAGAGAATTGTAAGAAACTCATTGATGGTTACCGGAAGCAGTTGTTCGCAGTTATTTTGTCTAAAGGTTGTGCTACCAAGTATTAGGCTGAGGGTGCTAATACTTTTGTCCGGCCCATTTTTGGAGTTTTGTGTAAAATGATCAATGATTTTGGTCCAGAGAAGAGCAACCAAAATGGTGGAAGGTCTACAAACCATGTCCTACGAGGAGAGGCTAAAAGAATTGGGACTGCTTAGTTTGCAGAAGAGAAGGCTAAGGGGAGACTTAATAGCGGTATTTAAATATCTGAAAGGTTGTCACAGTGCAGAGGGATCTAACCTTTTCTCATTAGCAGAAGGAAGCACGAAAAGTAATGGGATGAAACTAAGGGGAAGGAGATTCAGATTAGACATTAGGAAAAACTTTCTAACAGTAAGGGTAGTGAGAGAGTGGAATAGGCTGCCACGGGAGGTGGTGAGTTCTTCATCAATTGAAATCTTCAAGCGGAAACTGGATAGGTATATAGCTGGGATGTTTTAGGAATTCCTGCTTTTGCAGGGGGTTGGACTCGATGGCCCTTGAGGTCCCTTCCAACTCCAACTCAAACTCAAAACTTTTTTTTTTCATTCTCTTTTGTGTTTTTTCATTGCAAGCAAAATAAATGAAGATATTATTACCAAAGCATTTGTGATTGCAATCATTTTCTGGAAGAAATTGAGTATTATCTGACAGAATTGCAGGGGTGCCAATACTTTTGGCCAGCACTGTATTAGGTCGCAATCAATTGATTGGAAGTTGTACGGACAATGCACTGTATATAGAAACAGCAAACCTAAATCATTTTTACACATATGAATTTGTCTACAAAAATAAAACCCAGCTAATAGCGATGAAATACAAAAAATATATATGTCCACGAATATAATGGAAATGAAGCCAATATTAAAGTATTGTAAGTATGTGAGCCAGAGGGCGCTGTTGAGCGACCCAGGCCAGGCCAGAAAAGGCTCTCAGCCACGCTTTTGGGTGGTGGCACGCAACTCCAGAGGGGCTGGAGCATCCTGCAGGAAGTAGTGGACCAGCGAGGACAGAGAGAGGCTCTGTCCCAGAGGGCTGGCGTCCACAGGAGTGGACCAGCGAGGACGGAGAGAGAGGCTCTGTCACAGAGGGCTGGTGTCCACAGGAGTGGACCAGCGAGGACGGAGAGAGAGGCTCTGTCACAGAGGGCTGGTGTACACAGGAGTGGACCAGCGAGGACGGAGAGAGAGGCTCTGTCACAGAGGGCTGGTGTCCACAGGAGTGGACCAGCGAGGACGGAGAGAGAGGCTCTGTCACAGAGGGCTGGTGTCCACAGGAGTGGACAAGCGAGGACGGAGAGAGAGGCGCTCTGTCACAGAGGGCTGGTGTCCACAGGAGTGGACCAGCGAGGACGGAGAGATAGGCTCTGTCCCACAGGGCTGGCGTCCACGGAGGACTGTTGCTAGAGCTGAGTAACAGTCAGGACAGTTAGGGGCTCAAGGAGTGAGTTAGGCCCTAACTGTGGCATAGGTTTTTTTGTTGTTTTGCTGTGTTGCAGTTAAGCTGAATAAAGCCACTTTTATTTTACGCTTGGACCGTCTGAAAGCTATCTTTCCGGCGCCCAGTACCACGAACCACCGCTGTCCGGACCAGGAGTCAGCCGCCATTTTGAGTTTAATTCCCCAAGCTATCACAGTATGTATAAACTGCGATATATGCTACACTGAGTTAGGGAGTGCTGCAACAGTAGTGATGCTACATGGATAAGTATCTACAAAAGTAGTATAATCCCTATTGTTAGTTGCCACAGAAAGCTGGAAGAGAAGAATACAAAAAACACATTACCTGTAGCCGTGGTAGTCAGAAGCTGGGACCCCGATACACACAGAGTATGTGTTACAGAAATGCACCCCAACAGACAAGCAGCTGCCAAGCTTTTTGTGAGGAATGTAAGAGAGAACTATGTGATGAGGAATATAAAAGAATATAATACATTTTGAATTTTATCAAATCCTAAACCCGCTGCACAAAGTCTAGTAGAGCAGCAACAAATAAAACTTGTTTATCCAATATATTCTTTCTTCCATAAGTGATATAATAGTTGATACATATTGAGTCCCTGGAATTGAGCTGAAGAAAGCTGATTTAGAAAAATTGCCTGTGTTATAAATTTGTTTTCTCTGCGTTTTCAAAAATATGTAGGTTTTGGGCAGTACCCTTTTAATAATACAGTCTTCCATTACCCACAGTAGCTAAGCTGCAGGAGACTTGCTGAATATGCCAGACAATCTTCCTTAATAAGTATGTCTTATAGGAAGTTACAAAATGCTTACACACCAGAATTTTCTCTATTCACTGCTGTTTACATGCAGCCTGATATATGCAATTTCTGGTAAATTAAAGTTTATGTACCTATAATTCTTATTTTATATGCACTTGCTTGCCTTTACAGATTTTACTGTTGATCTAATGGAAAACTAACTTACTACTAGTGAATTTATGATGCTTGTTATTCTTTTATTACAGTAAATAATAGCTTTTTGGCAAGGCAATGAGTGACCCTCTGCTGAAGTAAGGGCCTTTAATTTAAGGGTATGTAGAAAAGTATTCTAGATTGTGGAGCATCCAAAAACTGATTATGTGTTTTATCATGGCACAATGGCTACTTCTCTCGTTTCATCTAAAAGTACTCATATACCTTCAATAACTGTCAGCAGAGGTATAGCTATAGGTGGTGCAGCGGTAGCGGTCGCCAGGGCCGCTGTCAGCACATACTGTGTGTAGATGTGCAGTATTCACTAATACAGATTCCCTATGATATCCAGAACTTGAACCAGAGTTTCATATAATTTTGCTTTGCTATACTGTCAGTATTTACTGCAGTTTTGCATTATATTTATCAGGATGATCTGCACTATATTTTCTAAGATTCTTGCTATATATGTAAATGATGAAGGCCAGATAAAAACTGTAAGTGTAAAATGAAAACACTTAGACTAGGTTCACATCTGCACCAGGATCCCTGTTGTTGGGCCGGGGGACCCAAACAGTAGAGAGCCAGACCACTGTTTTAGCAGTTACACATGGACACAGGTGGACCCCATCGAATATAATAGTGTCCACTGGGTGTCCTCCATTTCAAAACTGAAATCAGCGGAGAGAAAAGTCCAACGTGCAGGACTTTTCTCTGCCGCAAATCGACAGTTTCTGGAGACTCCGGCACAGATATGAACTTCGTCTTAGTTCTACATGGCTGCAACGTATGGGGGACTACATGACCTGATTCTGCTTTGATTGGACAGGCTGGCCATCTTCTAACCGATCATATCCTTTCCTCAAATGTCTCATCTACGGTACATACCCACTGACATAATTCACTGATTTATAAACACACACCCAGAAGACAGAACGTGTGTGTGTGGGTGTGTGGATATGTAAACAGTAGACTGTATATACAGGCTTCAGAGGCACTGTAAATATATACTGTATTTATAGATACAGTACAGACCAAAAGTTTGGACACACCTTCTCATTCCAAGAGTTTTCTGTATTTTCATGACTATAAAAATTGTAGATTCACCCTGAAGGCATCAAAACTATGAATTAACACATGTGGAATTATATACTTAACAAAAAAGTGTGAAACAACTGAAAATATGTCTTATATTCTAGGTTCTTCAAAGTAGCCACCTTTTGCTTTGATTACTGCTTTGCACACGCTTGGCATTCTCTTGATGAGCTTCAAGAGGTAGTCACCTGAAATGGTTTTCACTTCACAGGTGTGCCCTGTCAGGTTTAATAAGTGGGATTTCTTGCCTTACAAATGGGGTTGGGACCATCAGTTGTGGTGTTCAGAAGTCAGGTGGATACACAGCTGATAGTCCTACTGAATGGAGTGTTAGAATTTGTATTATGGCAAGAAAAAAGCAGCTAAGTAAAGAAAAACGAGTGGCCATCATTACTTTAAGAAATGAAGGTCAGTCAGTCTGAAAAATTGGGAAAACTTTGGAAGTGTCCCCAAGTGCAGTGGCCAAAACCATCAAGCGCTACAAAGAAACTGGCTCACATGAGGACTGCCCCAGGAAAGGAAGACCAAGAGTCACCTCTGCTGCGGAGGATAAGTTCATCCGAGTCACCAGCCTCAGAAATCGCAGGTTAACAGCAGCTCAGATTAGAGACCAGGTCAATGCCACACAGAGTTCTAGCAGCAGACACATCTCTACAACAACTGTTAAGAGGAGACTGTGTGCAGCAGGCCTTCATGGTAAAATAGCTGCTAGGAAACCACTGCTAAGGACAGGCAACAAGCAGAAGAGACTTGTTTGGGCTAAAGAACACAAGGAATGGACATTAGACCTGTGGAAATCTGTGCTTTGGTCTGATGAGTCCAAATTTGAGATCTTTGGTTCCAACCACCGTGTCTTTGTGCGACGCAGAAAAGGTGAACGAATGGACTCTACATGCCTGGTTCCCACTGTGAAGCATGGAGGAGGAGGTGTGATGGTGTGGGGGTGCTTTGCTGGTGACACTGTTGGGGATTTATTCAAAATTGAAGGAATACTGAACCAGCATGGTTACCACAGCATCTTGCAGCGGCATGCTAGTCCATCCGGTTTGCGTTTAGTTGGACCATCATTTATTTTTCAACAGGACAATGACCCCAAACACACCTCCAGACTGTGTAAGGGCTATTTGACCAAGGAGAGTGATGGGGTGCTACGACAGATGACCTGGTCTCCACAGTCACCAGTCCTGAACTCAATCGAGCTGGTTTGGGGTGAGCTGGACCGCAGAGTGAAGGCAAAAGGGCCAACAAGTGCTAAGCATCTCTGGGAACTCCTTCAAGACTGTTGGAAGACCATTTCAGGTGACTACCTCTTGAAGCTCATCAAGAGAATACCAAGAGTGTGCAAAGCAGTAATCAAAGCACAAGGTGGCTACTTTGAAGAACCTAGAACCGGGGTAGGCAACCTTTTTTGTTCGGCGTGCCGATTTTGATTAAAAAAATCAAAGTTGAGGTACTCGGAGTGCCGGTCAATAATTGTAAGTCTGACGACCCCTGCACACGGTATTATGTCACATAGCGGCCCCTGCACACGGTATTATGGTGATAATACTAGTGATAATTGCTATTACTATTATTTTAGCGTGTAACAGATATCACTAGAGAGGCGAGCGGCGTATTTTACTCTATAAAGATCAGGTATGGACAGGACTGGGACAGTGAAAAAATGTAAACTTTATTGGTGACTTTGTGCATGTGTTGTGTAAGTGTTTGGTGCGACACTTCTGGCGCTGCGACCTGGACGATGGTAAATGTCTGGGTCACAGTGCCAATAACTTCCTGGTTATGTGATTAGGCTCAGAGGGGTCTTACATTATCCCTCTATGTGACTATCGGAGAGCAAAAGTACAGTATGCTCTTTGATTGATAGGAGAGGGGATAAGGATGGAAGTCTCTGCTACCCCCCCTGGGGTCATCTGCAGCTTATGCACAGACAATGATGAGTTAACATTGTCTCTGCAGCTCCTCCCTCCCCCTCCTTCCTTAGCTCTAAGATGCTGCCTGACACAGGAGGGGGGGGGGACACTTTTAGAGCCCCATTTCTAAGGATCTATTACGGCCACAAAGATGCAACTGGATTCATTTTAAAGATGAGAATCTCATCTTTAAAACGATACCAAGATCTCCATGATTGACCTTACACATTCAGAGCCATTCACTGTTAAAACGATGTCGGGAATTGAGATCTGCATTGGGATTTCAATGCCGAACATCGTTTTCACCAGCAAATCGCTCAGGATGTGTAAGGACGATCATGGTGATCTTGGTATCATTTTAAAGAGGAGATTCTCATCTTTAAAATGAATCCAAGTGTTTCTTTATAGCTTTAACCAATCCTGAGCAATTCGCTCAGGTACAGTAGTGAAGCCGGCAGTTACTGGCTTTACTACTGTACATAGACTGTGCAGACGCTGGGTGATGCCGCATCCATCTTCACCCGGCGCTAATGAAATTTTAAGGAAGCCGGATGGAAAAACGCTGCAGGTAACATTTTTCCATCCGGCTGAGGCACAAATACAGCGCCACAACTGATGCCTCTTGTGCCAGAACCGATCCCATAGAAAACTATGGGATCCGTCCTGGCATCAGTTTCCCTCCAGCTTGTGTGCACCTCGCTGGAGGGAAACAGATAGCTGCGCCGACATATGTGAACACACCGCTGCCGTGCCAGGGAAATAAGCCTCGCGTGCCACTCTTGGCACGCGTGCTGGCGGTTGCCGACCCCTGACCTAGAATATAAGACATATTTTCAGTTGTTTCACACTTTTTTGTTAAGTATATAATTCCACATGTGTTAATTCATAGTTTTGATGCCTTCAGTGTGAATCTACAATTTTTATAGTCATGAAAATACAGAAAACTCTTGGAATGAAAAGGCGTGTCCAAACTTTTGGTCTGTACTGTGTATATATATATATATATATATATATATATGTGTGTGTATATATATCATCTGTGGGGGGCCCCACTGAGTTTCTTCATTGAGCACTTCTATTAGTATAGATGAAAGCGTTCATTGCACTGTTAACAGTATAAGGCCCCATTCACACGGTTGAATCTGTGGCTGATTTTGTATCGGATTTCGCCCCAAAATCAGCAAAAGATTGTGCCCTCATACTGCCTCCTGTTGTTTTCAATGGGAATCAGAGATTGTAGCAGAACATTGAAAATCTTGCCGCGGATTCTGCAGCTGATTCAGCCACATAGGCCGCGGCCGGAGACTCCCCCTGGTTACACTCATTCATTTGGGTCTAATCAGTGGTAGAAAGGCACAAAAGAATGCTGATGTTCTGCATCCACCACAGTGAGCCAACGGGCAGAAAATAAAGAGGAATCCGAGGCAGATGTCCACCTCAAATTCCTCTTTACTTACATCCTCATGTCTTGGGGTAGAGTTGGAAGGCCCCCATACACATTAGTTGGCCCACTCCTCCAAAATCTGTGTGTCTTAATGCAAAGCTACTTTTCTGAAGTCTAATGACAATAAAACATTGTACCTTCTGTTACTATGCATTTACCCGCCATCCCCTCTTCTACATGCTGTCACTTTCACCAGAATAACTTCCTGTATTGTTGATCAAGTCATATATCTATGGTCAACGGTTACAAAATCTCTTCTGTTCAACAATTGGGTGCCTCAAGACAGTCCTACTTAGTTTTTGTTTTATATATGTTTCAGAGGGCCCTCAGTGATTCCTCCTTTATGGAAACCAGTTCCCATATGGATCAGCAACATTAAATTTGTGATTTTGTGGCAATAATTTTGACAGGTCTTTAGTACAGGTCATGGTTGCATGAAGTACCATTGGCACATTCCCACAACAGATTGCTCCTGGTTTTTAAGCGATTTCCTATAACTTTAATAGGCATTTTCTTTTTATAATCTTTTAGAGCCTTTTATACAATGGGACATATCTATTATACATTTTACACCAGATTTCTGGCATAGGAAAGTCACAAGCCATATGTTTGTGAAGTGTTAAGTACCAATTGCCATTATTATTATTATTATTATTGTTTATTTATATAGCACCATTAATTCCATGGTGCTTTACATTTGAGGGTTTACATACGGTACACCAGATATACAAAACAGATAATGCTGACAGAGACCAACTGGTACAGTGGGATAGAGGGCCCTGCCCGCAAGGGCTTACAATCTATGAGGGAAGAGGGATAGAGACAGAAGGTGGGGGTGGGAGTTGGGTACATTTAATATCATTTATACTAGTTTTCTGGTGGAAATGATCACTAAAATCTACACAGGCTATAAGATGGTGTAGATTTCAGCAAGAGCACACAGACCAGTGGAGCAACCACCACTTTTATGAAGAGGCATGTGCTCTTTCTCCGGCTCTGAGGTTAGGAAGACTGTTGTTAAAAATGCCAGTCTTTGGGAGAAAGACAGCATGCTGTAAGCTTCAGAACTACTACAGCCCTTCTGTCCTGCACTCACATGATGATGTTAGGTCTGGATTGTAAAGCCACAGTAAATCTCCAATTGTTCCTTCGCCTTTCAGCTTCCTTGAGTATTGGCAATATATCCCTGTTTTACCCGTTTAGGCTAAGGCCCCATATAGCATGACACAGCCAAAAATTGCTCTTAGAAAAACCATGGCATTTTCCTCTGTGGACTTTCTGCTTCCATTATACCTATATGTAAACCACCAGCGTTTCTGTAGGTATGATTGACATATTGTGATTTTCAAAAACGCAAGCGTTTTTCAAATTGCAGCATTTCCGCTGTAAAACTTTTTTCTGCAATGTGTGTATGGGATTAGCCAGAATCCCATCCATTTTGCAGGGACTGTAAAACGCAGCTGTTTTTGCCATGGTGTTTCCACCACAGCAAAATTGCGGCATTTACACTACGTGGGCCCCACCTTACTCTGCATTTGCTTGTTAGTTGGCTGATTGTTGTTATTGTTTGTATAGCACCATTAATTCCATGGTGCTTTACATTTGAGGGTTTACATATGGTACACAAGATCTATAAAACAAATATAATACTAACAGTGACCAACTGGAACAGTGGGATAGAGGGCCCTGCCTGCAAGGGCTTACAATCTATGAATAGGCAATAGGCACATTTAGACAGGGAAATTATCGGGAACAAATGCTTGTTACTGATGATTGCCCTGAATATTATGCTGTGTAATAGGACTTACTGTGACTGTGAAATATATATATATATATATATATATATATATATATATATATATATATATAGTGTACTCGTACTCAGTTAGAATTTTAACCACCTGAATGTGAATTTGCCTCTACAGATTTTCCTACAAGCAACAGGTTTTTATACAACATACTCTATGCTCGTTGTACCTACTCTATAAACAGATGAATATAATAAAGATCCACTTTATTCCTGGCAGGATACAAGTGAGGTTGTGTAGATTTATTTCATTTTATAGTTGTGTTTTATTCCCTGAGCATTAGCTTGGCACTGATTTAGTGTAATGCAGTGTTTGGCAAAGCAGTAAAGCCATGGTCAAGGTAATAACGCAGCACTTTACTTTGGTTACAGTTAAGTGTTGCCTAACCTCTCTTTTTGCCTCAACTAAATCTCTATAGCCATTTCTCAAACATTTGGTAACCAGAAAAACTATTAAATGTGGGTATATATTTTACGTAATGATTTTGTCATTCTGGTCACCATCCAGTTATAATGTCAAAGTAGGAAGAAGGGCTTTTGTTATCTTTGACTATATGTGTTAAGAGCTTTGCAAGTAAAAGTAAATGAACCCTTTGTAGGGATGAGCGATTTGTCACCTAAATCAGAATCACAATTTAATTAAATTTTTTTCCT